>CM070062.1:9094429-9694429 GCA_036320875.1 Cotoneaster glaucophyllus | reverse complement strand
CTATAACGATGAATGTGGTTAGGTAGCGGTGGGCCTCAGGCGGACCAACATAGCTGCTTGCAATATTGCATAGCCCCAGGCAGATACCGGCAGTTTGGTTCTCATACCAAAGTTCGAGCTATCATTTGAAGGCGCTTTATGAAAGCTTCTGCAGGCCATTTTGGGTGTGAACATGGGGCACATGATGTTCCACATTAATCCCTACTGACATGCAATAATCGTCAAAAGTCTGTGACGTAAACTCTCCAACGTTATCCAGTCGAATCGACTTAATCGGATAATCAGGGTGGTGAGCCCTTAGCTTAATGATTTGAGCTAGGAGTTTAGCAAATGCGGCGTTGCGTGTGGACAATAAGCAAACATGTGACCATCTTGTTGATGCATCAACCAACACCATAAAATATTTAAATGGTCCGCATGTTGGTTGGATAGGTCCACAAATGTCCCATTCAATCCTCTGAAGAAATTTAGGGGGGTTGTGAATAATATTTGTGTGGGAGGGTTGAGTATTCAATTTCCCAATAGAACACACTTTGCATGTCGGAACCCTAACATAGGGATGTAACTTATGCCCGTGAGAAGATTTGAGGATACGGCGCATCATGTCACGTCTAGGGTGTCCTAAACGATCATGCCAAAGCAACAAAGTGTCCTGGAACTTAGGCATAGGGCCAGCCACTATGTGGGCTTCTATGCCGTGAATGGTTGTGATGTACAACCCACTCGGCAGACGTTCCAACTTCTCATGAATATGCTTCTGGCCATATTCGTACGAAGTGATACAAAGAAATTCAGAACCATGGTCTTCAGTGGTTTCAAGATGATATTTATTATCTCGAATATCTCTAAAACTCAGCAACGTTCTTCCAGAACGTGGAGAATAGAGTGCCTCCTTAATGGTCAAGATTGTACCATTAGACAACATGATACGTGCCTGTCTGTATCCTTCAATCAGGTTGGATGGGCCTGAGAGAGTTGTCAAATGAGCTTTCTTGGGTATTAAGTTAGTAAAATAGTGTCGTTCATGCAAGATGGTGTGTGTGGTTGCACTATCTGCCAGACAACTAACTTCCCCACTAGACATACCTAGAAATAAATTGATTGAATTGGTCACATGTATAAATATAAGTCCATTCATTCAATTAAGCAATTCGAGAAAATAATATCCATTCAAATAACAATCCATAATTCAAAACAAACCAAAACCAAACAAATTATTCCAAACACTTAGAAAAATTGTTCAAAATTAAACCATAAACCTAGTAAAATAGGGGGGGTAGGGGCCGGCCACTCCTAGTGGGTTCGGCCACTAGGGGTAAACACCGTAAAAGCATGTCTAATTTATTCGTCCATAGGCGCTGACACCTCTTGAAAATCCGATATCTCCATTGATGTAGTTGCATCTTCCGGATGATCCACATGTGCAATGGTAAACATATATCGAAGAACATACAGGTTCTTTAGACATGTATTGGTTTTACTTATGCATGAAAACTGCAGATTTCATGTGGTATGTTTTGAATGAAAACTTCTGGTTTCAAAGGCACTAAATTTGAAACTACAGGTTCAATTTAGGTTTTTATGAACAATGAGTTCATAATGAAAGGTTCATGCAAGAAACACATAATGCAATATACTAACTAAGTGTAGTGGATTTGGAGTTCTTCGGAACGCAAGTGTGAGAGATTCGTTACTACGAAAGTATGTGACGGTTCAAAGTATAAAGATAAATTATTGAATCGTTAATGTCCAAAAGTGATCTTCAGGTCAAGAATTTTGGATTCATTATCAGATTAATGGACTGCAGGTCACTTTTAATTAATTCAATAAATCGGGCCATACAGGGTCGATTGTAGAAGCAAAATAATATTAACATAATATTATTGGATCAAAATTAGAGTCCCAAAATAATATGGGCTGGGTGCCGTGGGTTAAGGCACGATATGGGTGCTTTAAGTAGAAAATCACACGGCCCAAAGGTCCACGATGGATGGCTGCAGGCCACGGGTTGGGAAAGAACCCCCCAGCCGCAGCTGGGTTTGAGTTTGGACCGAGGGGAGGGCACGAGGGGAAGGCCAGCAAAAGCTGGCCTTCGGTTTGTTACGCGGGGAGCCCAGCGAAGCTAGTTGTGCATGTGTGCGTGTGGCCCAGCCACGTGGGCTGGCAGGAAAGACAGGGGCAGAAGCCCAGCAAGCAAAGCTTGCTGGCAATTTGTCCAAAACAGGTTGCGGGCCTGGGTCAGCATGCATGGGCTCGGGGCTTCAGGCCCAACTGAGGTGAAATCCAGGTTTTAGCCTGGTGTTTGCTTGCATGGTGGTGCGGTGATGTTGCCGCACCATACCCAATTCCCTTAGGGTTTAGGAAACCCTAATTTACTTCTAATTTATTTTTGTACTTTGACTCACAAATTCCACATAACAATTTAATTGTGCGATGCATGAAACAAATATATAGATGAACATATACAATATATATATATATATCGGAAGGAAAATATAAACATAGGGGGTTCATGCATCATGGGGAATGTTTTCATGCTTCAGAGTCGTTTCAAATATCTTACTTTATTTTAAGCGTACTTGATTAGCAGAAAACAAATAAGCCTTTGAATTTGGTGGATGATAGCCTCCTCCTACGATGCGTCAATTCCTTAGCTTCTGGCAGCTGATAGCGTGTTGTAGGCCTATTTGATTGAGCGCTCTAGGGTTTAGAGAGAGAGGGGAGTGGCAAGATTGAGGGAGAAGAGAGATTGAGTTAATTGTGAGGTGCGTTTGATTCACCCCATTGTGCCTTTATTTATAGTAGTAGAAAGGGTAAATACCTTTCCCTTTAGGATTACAACATTTAATAGGTAATCTACTCCTAATAGGAATATAAGATACTTTCCCATATTCTTTAGGATTTACACAATCACATTCCTATTCTAAATATGACTGCAACAAGGATAATATTATTTGGGTAATCACAAAGCTAAAATTCTTGATAAATTAAACTAACAAATACATAAATAAAAAACTGAACTTTTCTATATCTCTGAAAAAATGCTATACCCTTATTCATAAGATTGTTATTCTGATCATCAAAGGTTTTTTCAGTTCTATTTATACAATGATCGAATGCATCACCAATTTTTTTTCCTTTTTTATCACTTGAGCAAGTATTTTTTTTTCCACGGAAGTCATGTAGTGTAATTCATTGTAATTTGTAAAATTGATATTTTCAACATCTTGTTGACCAGAAGATGTGCTAGCACTACCCTGATGTTGAATGTGTGAGTTTTCATGAATGCACTACTCTTACATGAAACAACACCCACACAGTTTTGTATACAACTTATTCTGCACACTTTCTTAAACTGGCAATTATATTCAGATAAAAGATTGGATTGATCACTAACAAACTCTTTCACCTGTGGATGCAAATTTCCGCTTTCTTCTTCTTGGACAAAAATGCACCTGCAAAACAATAGTCACCTTAGGTCAAGGCCAAGAGCCTCCGATGCCAAAGTTAGAATTTGAGAGAGAAAGTGTTTAGAGAAAATTGGAGAATTTTAGAAGAGAATTTGACTTCGGTTTTGGACAAAATAAGGGGCTATATATAGGGGTGTGGCCTGCCCTATTAGGAGAATTGGGACCGTCCACATTTGGTTGATTTGTGGGATTGATTGCAAGATATTATGGAAATAATATCTTGCAATTACTTTAGGCAATTAATAAATTAATAAGATAATTAACCAATTAATTTAGGTAATTAATCCCAATTTGAAAAGAATAATCGGGAGTTACCTTATGGGTGAAGATTTGATGAGGAGTTATGAGAGGGTTTAAAAGAATATCATTTTGATCACGTTTGACCTCGATTGAGCAGTTATTGTCTGTTGCATGCGTGTGGGAGTCCTGGTATGCCTAAAGGGTAATTTTTTCCTTTTAACCCAAAAGTCCACGTGTCGTCTCCATATTTTTCTTGATTATTTTTTGCTCCACAAATGCCCCCACACCTGTTGGGCTACTCGCAGGAAAAGGCAACAAGTGTAGAGATCTTTTTGTTCTAGGAAACGTAGGATTGTTTCCTATTTTGATGTAGATTCTCTCTTTAATTGGAAATTAGATCCTTCTAGGAAAGGGAAATAAATTACTTCTAAAGTTTATTTAAGTCTACCTTAAGTAGATTATTAAATCAACTTTAGAGAGCAATTTATTTTACCCTACAAGAGAAAGAAAGCTAGAGGATATTTGTTCCCCATACCCTAGCAATCTTTTATTCTTACCCGTGCAAAGGACCGTCTTTCGTTGCTTTCTTTGTCTTTTCCGCGCTGCACCGAGGTAAGAAAAAATTAATTTTCCTTGTCTTCTTCTTGGATAACACGTCGCGGGGCATCCGTCGAGGTGGTGCGGCACGTCGGTTGGCAGAGGCCATTAGTCATCTCAGTATGGGCCAAGGAAGTGCTATGGCAGGGACCACTGCTTGGGCTGCTCGGCTTGGTTAAAGCCAAGGGTAGTTGTGCAACTAGGCTGCGGATTGAGGCGCCGAGGCGCAATGCTAGGCTAGCTGCATAGCTCATGTCCTTTGGGCTCTTGGACCTAAAGCGGGCTTGGTTGGCGATTGAGAGAAATAAGAAGGTCGCGGGCCTTATGGGCTGCTGGAATGCTGGGCATGCAGGTTTTTTGCCTGCTGGTCCGAGAAAAAAATGAAGGAAAAACCATCATGCTACTGAGTACCATGAATGACGTTGGCTGCTTAGTCCTCTTGGCCGGGAGAAATGTGGGCTATTCCCGAGAGAGGAGATAAAGAGGACAAAGACAGATGCATTGGCTCGTCTGATCGTTGTCGTAAAGCTTACTATGAATGAAGGTGGAAAAAAGAGATATTCCCCGCCTACTCAAGAGATGCCGGTTGAGAAAAAACTGAAGACTTCATCCACTGTTCGTGAGTGTTAGCCTGCTGCTGAGAAGCTTATGATTGACTTGACCTCTTCCAATGGGAAGAAAAATGAGACTACTAGATCTGAGCCGGTGACGCTTGCCATGCCGAAAACGGCTAGTATGATTGCTAATAGGATGCTCAGCGTAGAGGCTCTGTCATGCCCTCAGTGCTGAAGTCTGTACCAAAACGTTCGTTGCGAGATAAGTCTGGTTCACCTTTGGAGAAGCTTGCTACTATAAAGAGCAATGAGGTGGACTATGCTACTAAAGTGGCGCCAAATCCCACTACCCTTGATGCTGAGACTGATTTGCCTGCTGAGAAAAATGAGATTGCTCTTGTGGGCAGTTGTGAGAAATCCACTAAGCTTGTTTCTGGGGAGGCTGCTAAGTTTTGTGCGCTTTTGAAGCCTGATCTGCTTGAAGATATGGACTCGTATGCCAAACTTGTTGATGGCGTCAGATGGTTTGTTTGCCCAAGTTCCTTTGCGAAGCATACAACCTAATATAGAATGACTGTTGTACTTGATATGTTGTTAAAAACGACGAATCTTGCAACCAAATCTATGCTTCTTGACCAAGAGGATACCAAGGCTGCTGAGGAGATGGCAAAAACTATGGCAACTGAAGCTTATTCTTCTGCTGAGAAGATCAAAAAGTTAGAGTCTGAGCTCGTCCCTTTGATAGGGTCCAATATCTCTGCCCCCACTTCTCTACAGCTTGAGACCGCTTGTCAAGAAATCATTGACTTGAAAACTAGGTTTGGCGCGATCCAAGTGAAGTATGAAAGTGCAGAGAAGAATATTGGTTGTTACATACCTTATCTTCAAGATTTTGATTGTGCCATTTCTGAGCTTTATTTCTATCAAGTGATGCACTTCAAGAAGATCGTTGATATGCTTGAACCCCAAGTGTTGGAACTCCAAGGTGCACTGAAGATCAATGAAAGTCTGAAGAAGGAAGTGGATGAGTTGTAGCTCGTCCGTGTTGGTTCTTGAGGAGAACAAGCAGTTGAAGGGTGTGCTCGAGGCTTTGCTTGTTCAGAGTCAGGCCAATTTCTATAAGCCGAGTTATGTAGATCATCTCTTTGGTAGGCTATCGAACTTTGAGTTTGCTGGGAAAAACTTCGAGAATTTCTCTATTTCTCTGGAAGACTTGCTTGCTTTTACTTTTAAGGCTTCCATTGGTGCAGTAGTCGGAGAAGTTGGTGCCCAGGTTGGGGCAGCCGAGGATGAAGTGCTGGATGATGTCGCTGTTGAGAGCGTCGTGGCTGCTGAAGGTGTGGCGACCGAGTAGTCATGAGATGTCCAAGCTGCTGAAGAGTAGTCTTCTAGATAGCCTTTATGATTTTCTTTGTTTTCCTTGTTGCTTTTTGCTTTGCTTAAACTCATTCGGCCTTTTTTGTTTACGCCCAACCTTTGACTCTTAAGTCAGTGGCATACATGTTACTTTTCTATAAGTAGACATGCCCGTGTAGCCTATGCAGCCATAGGTGTTGGTGTAAAACTTTTACAAAGTTGTTAGCCATAAGGTCGGCAGCCGAGCACCTTGCTTACAAAAATAGACGAGTTCGCATGACCACTTGGCTGTTAACCTTGGCTTTCTTCAATCATTTTAGCCGTGTGGCCTGCATCACAACATACTAAAGATTTTTATGAAATCCGCTAATTTAATGATTACGTTTTATGAGATATTATGCTTACTGAAAATATTTTGAATATCATATTTTATCGAACTTATGTTCTTTGTAGTATATATGATGGATGACTATATGCTATGAAGATTATTTTGAGATATACGTACCTATGTTTGGAAAAATTATATTCAATGTTTTATGCGTATCTAGTGGTCACTCTTCTGCCTATGGGCTATAATACTTATATTGGCTTTGGTTGGGTGATGTAGTGGTTTACGGGTGGAATGAAGATTGATATATTAGACCTTCGGGTTGGGTGATGTAGGGGCCTACGGGTCGAATGAAGATTGATATATTAGGCCTTCGGGTTGAAGGAAATATTTGTAAAAACAAGTTCATTTGAGCAACATCTATGCATGCATTTAACAATTAAAAGGCGGAATCATGCTTGTATGCACTCAAAAACAAAACTTTATCCATGAAATTCAAAGCCTAGTAGTTATCGTGAACCAAGACTCAGCTCAAGATCTAAGAGAAAGAGTTGAGATTCCTTTATACCTTTGAAGCACCTCTTTGCTTAGCAAAGGTTAATCACCCATGTGAGGGCCTTCTTTCCTTTGTCACCTTGCTCCTTGGCTCCATGGATGTGGATGGAGGAACTTTCCTTCTAGGCTCAATGTCTTCTTGGATATGGATGGAAGAATTGGTTTCTCCAAAAGTCCCCAAAGTTGGAGACCCTTAAGTTCCGACACCAAGGATGGTTAAGGAAGAAGATGAATGACCATGGAAGAATTAGATGCTAGTAAATTCCTCCATGGTGGCCGGCCTCTCTAGAGAGAAAGAGAAAGCCAAAGTTCTCTCATATTTCCTCAAAGAAAACCCTAATGAAGAAAAGGCTATAAAGTCACATTTATACCTACCTTCATTGGAGTGGCAAACTTGTAATAAGTCCAAAACCCATTCCCTCTCTAATCATGACCGGCCTCCCTATTGTTAGTGGGCTAATTGCCCATTTTGTTTTAGTTGTCACACAACTTAAACCTTATGCGCCTTGTGGACCAAAACCCTTTTGTGTGCCGAAACCCAAAACTAACTTAAGGCCTAAAACGAACCTTTCGTTCTAGATTAATTAAATTTTAATTAATCCTTTCCATATACAATTAAACTATTTAATTGTCCTTACTCATCTTCGTTATATCCTTTAATCATTACCTTACACGGTGTGCGATCCATTAGGTTCCTTTTAGCAAGGCAGTGGGTGATTAGAACTCTTAAAATCAATTGTGAATTGAAACTTACTTTCAATTCTCCCTTTAGCGATTATACACCTTTAGGGCTTCCATAAACTATGAGTGACACCTAGCAGTATGTCATGGCTACCCAAGCTAATCAGAAGAGGTTGGAGAACCTATTCAGTTTGGGATTACAATGCAATACGGTATTTCTCTAATACAATACTCTTGACCACATTGTTTGGTTTGATAGTTTATTCATGTCTACTATCCAATGCGATTCTCTTATTAATATGATTACCTTGAATGTGATTTGGAATGACTCCCTAAATCTCATTCATACTCTGGCCAAAGATTCTTAATCATATCATGGAGTATTCTCCCTCAAACGGTTTGAAGGTTAGAGATCCTTTGTTGTGCATTCACTTGCCTCCATGGCTAAGTGGCTTAACCCTAACTATGTCGTGGACACCCTCTGATAGTGTGACTTTGACATAGTCAAAGATCAAGGACCTAACCACAAGACAACTGTGATGCCTCAGGTCAAATGACTACTTTGCACTATCCCAACCATGAGTTCTCATGTGACATGAATATGAGAACTCCTCGTTAATCACGTTCAGTGGACTCATTCTTTATCGAGCACCTATATGCTTTTCTTGGTGTCAGTCACACCAATGACTCGAGACCAGTCACTCTCCCTAAGAAAAGACATAGCACATACTGATCTTACCGGACTGTCAATGCCCAATTGGCAATCCTATGACCAGGGATGTTTAGGATATGTATATGAAAGAAAATGGTCTCCTGAATCTAACTCATTTAGATCAAATTCTCCCAATTAGATATTCCTTGGACTTATTGCTTATGCATATAACATTTATATGAGACGGCTTCAAACAATAATCTTTGCCTTTTATATTAAACTAGATTAGTTTAACATGTGAAATGTCCGTAATGTATCATCATATGATTGGCTTTAGGGCACATTTCCAACACAGGTTGGGTGATGTAGGGGCCTTCAGGTCAGTTATGATACTACTAGTTAGCACACTATATACGAGATATGTTTTATGAAAGGTTTTATGGCATGCTAGAGTTTTCAGAAAACCTATCACATATTATGCTATTAGTTTTCATAAAACTTTAGGGGTTAATATGTTCAATAACAGTAAGACCTAAGCCCTAAGCTGCTTGTTACTGGGGGCAGAGGCATAATGATCGTGGCAACTGACTACTTCATCACTGCCCACAAAGAAGGCTCCAAAAAGATGGATCACATCTGGGAAGGTTCGTACAAGATCAGCAGAGTAGGCGGCAAGAATAATTACACCCTCGCCACCATGAAACGACAAAAAGATCGAAAAGCAGTGGAACGCCTACAATCTGAGCAAGTACCATGTGTGACCTCCCGTTACATCAAAGCCCCAAGACTCAAGCAGCTTGACGGCCACCACCTCACAAGCTGATGACTATCCAGTTGTTATGCAGTTCCTACCTTACATCTAAGTTCTCGTTCGTTTCACTCGTTTTTCAATGAGGAATTCATAAGTAATTAGAACTTGGCTTGGATGCATGTTTACAACAATTGATCACTCCTGCACTTCAAAAAAAGATCGCGCCCTTCTTAGGGACTCACCGCAGGAATTGCACCCCTACCCGAGGGACCAACCATGCTCTCCAGTGCGAGAGGGTAAACTAATTCCCCGACACCCACATGGATCTGCTCTCCAAAGCGGGAGATAAACTCTAAACTCCAAATATCCAGACGTGGATGAGCCTGGCTGCCCTAGTATAACTAGACGCATGATGGCTTGAGCCGGGGATTCCTAGAAGTAGCCACAATGGCCTTTTTCAAGGCTTAGTTAACTGAAGGATTTTGGGTCTCTTGGCCTAATACGAAGGGAACCGGGCCTTAGAGACGGAGAGGGCACATTATGCAGTACATCCGATGGACGGCTACCTTGGAACCCTAAAGCTGCTATCGAGTGCACTAAGGTAGCCTACGGTTTACGGAAGACTGCCTACGGCTTGCCCTTCGAGCAGTAAAGCCGCGCTAGAGTTATACAACCACACATTCTTGTGAAAGGTTAAACAAGCTAGCATGCATATACGAAGTTTTATCCACTGCGGACATGCTACGTAGTCGAAGCTTCACTTCTGCCAAGCGCGGAACGACCTGCACCAAGTCCTAAAGTGTTGTGATACTTGCTACGCAACCTACGAAATTGGAGAAAGCCAAGGTTAACAGCTTAGTGGTCATGCAAACTTGTCTGTTTCTGTAAGTAAGGCGTTCGGCTGTCGACCCTATGGCTAACAACTTTGCAAAGTTCTATACCAACATCTACGACTGCATAGGCTACTCGGCCTATCTGCTTATAAAAAAGTAGCACGCCTGCCACTGGTCTATAAAGTCTAAAGGTTAAGGCATGAACAAAAGAAGTGAAGATGGAGAAAAGCGAAGGAAACCAGTTTATTAAATTTTCTAGCAAAATTGATAAACAACTAGCAAAGACCAAAAGAGTTTAAGCAAAGCAAAAAAGCAACGAGGGAAACAAAGAAAATCCTAAAGACTACCTAGAAGACTAGTTTTCAGCAGCTAGGACACTCCACGATTACTAGGTCACCACACCTTCAACAGCCGCGACATTCTCAGCAACTGCACCATCTGGCGCTTCACCCCCAACTGCTCCAGCCTGGGCATAAACATCTCCAACTACTTCACCAATGGAGGCCTCAAAAGTAAAGGTGAACAAGTCTTCCGAAGAAATAGAGAAGGTCTTGTAACCTCGAGCCCATCATTCTCACCCATCAGCTACTCATTCTCCTCGAGCAGACCAACACAGACGGACTGCAGCTCATCCACTTTCTTATTCAGACTTTCGTTGATCTTTAGTACACCTTGAAGTTCCAACACTTGGGGTTCAAGCCTATCAACTATTCTCTTGAAGTGGATCACTTGATTATAAGTAGCAATCAACTCTTCATCCTTTGCATAAGCAGCAAAACGAAGCTCAGAAACTGCAAACTCAATATCTTGAATCTGAGCTGCAGAGAGATGAGGGCAGAAGTATTAGACCCTTTCAAAGCAACGAGCTCAGAATCCAACCTCTTAATCTCCTCAGCCGAGGAATATGCTTCAACTGCCATAGTCTTCACCACCTCCTTGGCAGCCTTGCTATATCTGCATCATAGTAAGCAGATCAGTCATTCTATATTGTGTCGAATGCTTCGCAAAGGAACTTGGGCAAGCAAACCTTTGTAAAGTAATCAACAAACTTGGCACAAGCGTTCATGTCTTCAAGACTGGTTTCAAGAGAACACAGATCTCAGCAGCCTCCCTAGAAGCAGGCTTAGTGGATTTCTCACAGCTGCCCACGCGGGCAGTCTTTTCCTTCCCAGCAGGCGAATCAGTCTTAGTAACAGAGAAAGTGGGCCTTGGCGCCACTTTAGCAATGGAGTCAACCTTATTGCTCTTTATTATAGCAAGCTTCTCCAAAGGTGAACCAGACTTGGCTCCCAACGGACGTCTTGGTACAGACTTCGGCACTGGGGGCATGAAAGGATCTTTACGCTGAGCAATTCTATCAGTAATCGTACAAGCCATTCTTGACATGGCAAGCGCCACATGCTCAGATCTAGCAGCCTCATTTTTCTTCCCATTAGAAGAAGTCAGGCCAATCACAGACCTCTCGGCAGCAGACGGATCCTCAGAGCAGCGGAGGAAGTCTTCGATTTTTTCTCAACCGGCATCTCTTAAATAGGCGGGGAAGATCTCTTCTTTCCACCTTCATTCATAGTAAGCTTCACGACAGTGATCAGACAAGCCAATGCATCCGCCTTGATCCTCTTTACCTCTTCTTTCGAGAGCAGCCCATTTTTCTTCCGACAAAAAAGATTAAGCAGCCAACGTCATTCACGATATTCAGCAGGGGAGCTCAACCCATATTGGTTTTTCCCTCATTTTTCTCTCGGGCCAGTAGGTAGGAGGCCTGGATGCCCAGCATTCCAACAGGCAGGAAGCCTACATGCTAAGCATTCCAGCAGCCCATGAGACCCGCGACTTCTTTGTTTCTCTCAATCACCGGCCTAGCCCACGTCAGGTCCGAGAGCCCAAAGGACATGAGTCATGCGGCTCACCTAGCACTGCACCCCAGCGCCTTAATCCACGACCCCAGCTGTACAAGCTGCCCATGGCTCTAGCCAAGTTGAGCAGCCTAAAGCAGTGGTCTCTGCCACAACACCTCCTCGGCCTATGCCGAGTTGACTCCTGGCCCTTGCCAGCCAACGTGCCACACCACTCCGACAGTTGCCCCGTGACAGCAATATCCAAGAAGTAGACAAGGAAAATTAATTTTTTCTTACATCGGTGCGGCACAGAGAAGACGAAGAAAGCAATGAAAGACAATCCTTTACACGGGCAAGATGCAGAAGATTGCTAGAGGAGGGGAACAAATATCCTCTAAGCTCTCTCTCTTGTAGGGTAGAATAAATCGCTCTCCAAAGTTGATTTAATAACCCACTTAAGGTGGACTTAAATAGGCTTTGAGAGAAATTTATTTCCCTGTCCTAGAATGACCTAATTTTCCAATTAAAGAGGGAATCTACACCAAAATAGGAAACAAGCCTATGTTTCCTAAAGCAAGAGGATCTCTACACATGCTGCCCTTTGCTACGAGCAGCCCAACAGGTGTGGGGGCATTTGTGGAGCCAAAAATAATCACAAGACGACACGTGGATCAAGACCCATTGACTAAAAGTCATCCGTCGATTAAAGTTCGACGATAGGGTCACAACCCTACATACTTGATCTGGAAGATCCGTAACTCGGATTTCCAATCCGTAACTCGGATTTCCAATCCGTAACTTCCAGAAATTCACATTATACTCTTAAAATAACATACTAAAATTTCGTTACGATCCAACGGTCGGATCTCCGCCAATTGCCAAAACCAAGCGGCGGTTAACGTTTTATTTTATGAACTTACAAATCCAATTCAGGAAGATCCGTATTTCAGATTCCCAATCCATAAGTTCCTACATTCTTCAAATATTATGTACTGCAACATATCAAACTTTAGTGACGATCCAACGGTCGGATCGTCGATTCATATTTTCACCTAGCCTCGAATCGTAATGAAATTAAGTTCAAACAATCAACCTACGTCATTCAATTATCAAAATTGAACCTAGGACGTTAAACACAGCTTAAAAATGATATTGGCGGCCCACTGGCCACGCACCGACGCACGCGCCGCCGTGGGTGGCTGTCGGTCGCCCTAACTCGCCGGAAAATTCAACTATCTTCAAAAATTCTCAAAATTTGCAGAATTGAAGATCTCAAAGAGAGGAACAACTTTCATACGTGTGTCCAAGGCCAATTTGGCCGAAAAACACCTCATTTCACCAAAACCCGTCGGAAACCTCGATTTGGGTAGTTGTTGATTCGCCACCAAAACGAACTCTGCCGCCTCACCTAAGGCTTGGGCCTTGCTCCTGGGGATGAGAGGAGTCTTTTGGTGGTGGTCATCGACTATGAAACTCGCCGGAGCCACCGAAAAAAAGATTGAAGCCGCCTGATGCACTCGTGATTTATGGCTTCGATTTGTGAATTTGAGTTAGAAATCTAGAATTCTAACACTACAGAGATGTTGGGCTCGAAGAGAGCTTTCCATAGACTCCGGAATCACCTCGAACAGACGTCGAACGGAGAAGTTACGACTGGGTTGAGGAACCGGGTCGGGTCGCCAAGATCCGGGTCGCGGATCCCCCGCGTCCCTCCACTCTCCTTTTTCTTCTTTCTTCTCCTCCTAATTGGTCAATCAACTCTCTCCCTTCTTCTAACTGGGCAACGCCCATCCTTTTAATTCCCATTTCCTTTTCATCTGTACCGTTCATTTTAAACTTCCTTTAATCTGGGCCATCCAAATGGCACACCAGATTTATAATAAAATTTCTAAAATGCCCAAACTTCAAACGTTAATATCTTGTTCGTTATAGCTCCAAATCACGAACCGTCTGTACCCACGCGTTCGTAGCAACGAGTACTACGAGGATATGCCAAAAAAAATCTTAGGTGACATGACACTGCAATTAACCTCAGTTAACACACGTGCCTCAAGGGTATTTTTGTAAAATCACTTAATAAAAATTTATAAAATTGTAAAATCAGGGACGGGCTGTCACAATCTCCCCACCTTAAGAAATTTTGTCCCCGAAATTTTAAACCATTTGTTAAACAAAAGTAGTGAAAAGACAGTAGAGGAATTAAATGTGTAAAGAAGATATCCAGTTAAAGTGGTTGCATAAAGAAATGTCATTCCGTCGCGATCGGAGTGCAACGATTCCTCTTTCATGCACTCATTGGGAAAATACATATACCTCGTCCCAGCAGAACTCGATTATGCTCAAACACTACCTTCTCAACAATAATAACATTAACCGAACACAATTCTTCTATAACATACTCTTGCTCAAACAAAAATCTGTTTGCAGTACTCAGCTGCCAATTATGGACTATATATAAGGTCTCCATATCAACTCTCTGCAAAATCATACCTAAACTCAAAACCAGTAACCGTAGCTACAGGCACTCAAATAAGGATAAGGGTATGTCATCACTATACTCACAGTAGAACAAACAAGATGCAACATGTTCACCAAAATCTAATAACCTCTTCAGGCCACTTATTTGTCTAAAAGTAAGAGGTGACATTAGACAAACTAAGTATTCAACCTTCAAAAGACTTCCCAAACTAGCAAAGTACAATACGTAACATACGAAAACATGCATATATCAAGATGATAACCCGTTCGGGTTTCTGTTTGCCTGAAATTGTATAGAAGTCCGCAGTTTCCTCATAATGTCCTTTCAACTTTAATCCAAAAGTAGAGCGCACATCGACTGAGGGTTATTTTCAAACACATTAAGTCGAGACTTAATGTTAATTCCTTTCATATCTCCAAATCTTCAAAACAATTCGATCATCTGACGAAAACTTTTATATCACAACTTGTGGGAAGTTAACAACAGCCCACTTTTCTATCTTAGTTGGTTCCACAAGTGCCTCGTTGATGAAATTCTAGCGCTCAATTCGAGGAAAGAAATCAACACCACTTTCAACCTTAAACTTCAAATTGGTGAAACACGACATTTCACTTAAATAAGGTTATTCCCAATTGAAATACCACCGAAGTTCAGGTAAGTTTATATGTGGTTAATGGTAAGTGATGGTTACGGTTATACATAGAGACATTTAGAGCTCATTAACCTGCACCCCGGTGTTAGTGCTCCCGCCCATGGCCAAGGCACAGTCCTTCATGTGATGTTCACCTCCCGCACCATACTCTCACCTTGGATCCAAGTTAGGTGCACAGTCCTATCGTACAGACCATTATAGGTGGTTCCGACTCATAGGTGACCCGCCATTATTCGCACAGTCTTCACGTGATCGTAGCACTTGAGCGTACTTATTACACCTAGCCCTGTCGTACAGACCACTATAGGTGGTTCCAAATCGTGTGCAGGCATATTTGATGAGCTATAGTTCAGCCGTACAGGCCACATTACGCGAATCCGGCTGATATGTTACTTTCCATTGAATTTCTTCGCCTGATTTACTTAGTTCGTTATATTGAGATATTTGGCATGGTATACTTGTGGATTTTACTATCTTGAGCATGATTTTTGATATAGATATATACTCTATTTTCTGGGAAATTATACAGGTTTTATGGCAAGGGGTTATAACTTTTAAGAAAAAGAAATATTTTCAAAAATGTTTGTTTTTGCCCACTCACATTTTCTATTTTGCGCCCCTCCAGGTATTAGTAGCTGAGCTTTCATTTCGACGATGAGCCGTGCCAAATCTTGGTGTAGATGATACTTTTGATGGTATAATTCTCACCCTATCTTACTGCACTAATCTTAAGCTCTAACATGGCGTGTGAAATGGGCTCAATCCCGCTCACCGCGCATTTCTTATCTTAGACACTTTAGGTTTAAATTTATTCACATTGTTACACATCTCTACACTTTATGGGTTCATCACCTTTCAGGTGTCAGCCAGCACAGCTCGATTCGGAGTCCTAGTGGATGTTCCGGGTCGGGGTGTGTCAGTTTGGTATTAGAGTATAAGTTGGGCAGTAATGTGTTCATCACACGCGTGATGTGAGCGTTCTCGGTTCTTGAGCCTAAAGCTCGAATCTTACCACCTCGTCGAATACGAAAAATGTGTTAGTTTTTCCTGAGTTTTATGTAGTTTTGTCGACTTGTCGACATTTTAGAAGATCATCTTAGGCGAACGTTTTTATAATTAAAGAGAAGAGCTTCTTAACCATGGGAAAGATGTGGATTGGAGATAAGTTGATGGCCCTAAAGCCGGGCTAATGTATCGATATCGGTGGATCACCAGGAAATTGTAAACCAATTTTATCACTATTCTCTAGCCATTAGTATTAAATTTTTCAAGATTGGAAATTCGAAATAGTTTTGATTTCTTAGCAGTATCCATTAGCATAACATTTATTTGGGTTCCTACGAAGCTTACTTCGTCGAGATTCCAAGGTAGTTGAGGGTGATGACAAGGTACTAAAGTGGTAGCATTCGGTGAAGGAAATGTTTGTGAGACAGTTACTTATGATTCCCGAAAGTATTAGCCTTCTTAATCACTAGTCATCATTACGGCTTTTCAAGAGAAAGATCGACTTCCGTTTAAGCCGTTTTAAAGTAGATCATTAGTAAATTCCTCTTTTTGGCTCAGGGACATCTTAACCAATACTAGTTTCCAAATTTCTTTTAGTGAGGTACTCGTCATTTTGATGAGTATTTGAATCGAAGTATGAGTGGTTATACCTATGTTTAGTGCAAAATCGTCGAAGTAGTGAGTATTTTTCCCATAGAATTTTGAAATTTCCCTTACAGGACCAGTTTCCTCCTAGTCATTTAAACCATCTACCTGAGTAGACTAGCCTGAAATCGGTCTATGGTGGCGCTACTAATTGACGACATTGTCCGATACCCGGGAACTGTTAACCAATATCCAAGAGGTATGATTTCTGATACCGGACATAAGTGCTAGTATCTACGAGTGATATGATTTCTGATACCGGACATAAGTGCTAGTATCTGGGAGTGATACCTTATACGGAATGTCAGTTCACAGTTTCCTGGTAATGAATAATATTAAAAATAATATGAACTTGTTAATTAGAGTGTGACCAATAGACTGATTAACAGAGGTTGCTAAAGTCAAAGAAACTAAATTTTGGAAAGCTAGAAGCAAGCCTTGTATTAGGATAGTAAACCCGTAGTTGTTTTCACCTTATTACCTCTCTAGGTAAGCATAACCTCCCCTATTAGTCACCTTTTCGATTACCTACACTGGTAGACAGTAGAATCGAAGTACGAGTTAATTTCTCACAGTTAGAGTGAAGGGAATATCGAGAAAGCCATGAAGACCCTTTAGTCGTGACGTGGTAAAAGGAAATATTATGGTACGTGTGAGGACGTACATTCAGGCATCATATTCCAAAGTCTTACCGGAGATATTATCATTGCTTCATTTTCTCATATTACACTAGTTTCCTTACATTTTTCGAGTGATTCACACCATTTGGAAGAACTTAATTACTAAAGTTTATCGATCAGGACTTTATTCAACCAAGTCTCTTTTTGAGGGAACTTTGAACCTTAGGTTTGTACCTAGAATTTAGTCACTTCCTTAAGTGACGATTAAAGCTATTATCCTCTACCATGAGTTGACGATCTAGCTGACCTACCCTCGTAACTTGAGTTTTCTTCCTTAATCTGCCTACTTTGTAGTAGCCCCTTCAATGACTTTCTTATCTACCTCGGTAGTGAGACCATATTCCTCAATATCATCTTTGTTTAGATTGGTATTTATCTCAGAATACGTGATCTTCACATAAGGTATCCTTTTCTCATTCCAAAAAGAGTTTTGAGAATGAAGGTCGAAATTCTCACAAAGTGTTGTGAGATTTGAGATATTCTTAGTCTTGTCAGGATTATCTACTATTGGTTGGCGAACTTTCGGTTATAGTGTTCTTCATCACTTTTGGCCGAAGAAGTTGGTTAGTGTGGGATGTGGGTTATAAATAAAAATTTATGATAGCTTAAGTGTTGTCTTTCCTCCAAATATGATTCTTACATTCTTCGATAGCACTGAGAATTTCGAAATCCATGATGACGTTTTCTTCAGGGGTTTTGGCTGTGTACATGCATCATGACAGGGTTTAGCGAAAGAAGGTTGAAACTCTCATCAAGTGTGGTGAATTTCGAGATATATTTGATTTTGTCGACTTTATCGACAATTTGTCAGTGACCTTTCAATTATAATATTCTTCCTTACTTACGATCGAGGGATATTATCGTATATAATTAAGTTTCGGACAACTAAAATGTTGTCTCATTTCAACTCCGTTTCACATCTTTCAATGACGTTGATTATTTTGGAAAATTCATGTTGGTGTATTCTTCAGAATATCTCAACTGTGCAGAGGTAGCACGGCGAAATCTCATTCATATAATTGAACGATGAGAGTTGTTGAAAGGAATCATCGTATACATAATATGAGATCGACAGTCATTCTTTTCGTTTGATACAGTGGTTCTCCACATTTGAAAATCAGTCGGCACATCTCTATAAGAAAATGTGTCCAAATTCTTTATTAACCATAGAGCATTTCAAATACCCTTTCCCTTGAGCATAGCTAAAATTTTGGAAGCAGTGGAGGAAGAACGGAATCAACTCTTATGACTCTACTACGGTGCATCATCTTAGTGGTGTGGAAGTAGTCACTTCACATCTTCAGCTCGTCATATTCCATTTTGGTTGGAATTTACAAGTATTGACGTGGCATTATTTACAATCATCAGGAAATCAGTTGGATGATTACAATTATTTTCTGTATGTAGATGAAGTTGGGACGTATCATCATATACTCTTGGTGCGGGGTATTTCGTACATATTGAGAATCTGGGAAGCAACAATTAAAAGGTTGAACCAATGCTACACTTCGGTGGTGTTTCAACTGGAGATAACCTTGTTTAAGTGAAATGCCGTGTTTCTCCAGTTTAAAGTTTAAGATTGGAAGTGGTGATGATTTATTTCCTCGAATTGAGCGCTAGAGTTTCATCAATGAGGCACTTGTGGGACCAACTAAGATAGAAAAGTGGGATGTTGTTAATTTCCCACAAGTTGTAATATAAAAGTTTTCGTCAGATGATCGTTTTGTTGTGGAGATTTGGAAATATGAAAGGAATTAAAATTTAGTCTCAACTTGATGTGTTTAAAAAGAACCCTCCGTCTATGTGCGCTCTACTTTTGGATTAAGGTTGAAAGGACATTATGAGGAAACTGTTTTCGGACTTCTATACAATTTCAGGCACACAGAAACCCGAACGGGTTATCACTTTGACATATGTATATTTCCGCATGTTATGTATTTTATTTTCCTAGTTTGGAAAGTCTTTTGAAGGTTATGAGTATTTAGTTTGTCTAATATCACCTCTTACCTTTAGACAAATAATTGGTCTGAAGAGGGTTACTAGATTTTAGTGGACGTGTTGCATCTTATTTGTTATACAGTGGATATGGGTATAGTGATGACATACCCTTATCCTTATTTGAGTGCTTGTAGCTACGGTTACAAGTTTTGGTTTGGGTATGATACTACAGAGAGTGGATATGGAGACACTATACATAATACATAATTGGCAGTTGAATACTACAAACAGGTATTTGATTGAGCAAGAGTATGATATAGAAAGATTGTTTGGTTAATGATACTATTGTTTGAGAAGGTAGTGTCTGAGCACGATCGAGTTTTGTTAGGACGAGCTATATGTATGTCCCAATGGGGGGCATGATGGTAATAGTGCACCTCCAGGAATTGTTACTTTCTCAGCGAGACGACAGTGAATTGTCAGTATTACGGGCTGCAGACCGTAATATTGAGAATTAATTGTTGGACTCGTTAAGCAAGTTAACATTTAGGTTCGTTTACAGTAACTAGTTTGTTTATGGTTGGGCTTAACCCAACAGTATTATACATTTATTTTCAGAGTCGTTACGCTACGGGAGCATAGGCGAATTTTCTCTATGGTCGGTTTTGGTTTTCGTACAACTATTTTAATTATAATTCTTTACGTATATTTTAAGGTTATGTTTTTATACGCCTATTTTTTTTTACACTATGTTTTAAGAAAGGTTTCATATTATAATATTGTGTTGAAGAAGAAGAAAGGTAGGAGTCTGGGGGCATGAAAGAGGAATCATTGCACTTCGATCGCGACGGAATGGCATTCTCTTTATGCAACCACTCTAACTTGATATCTTCTTTACGTATTTATTTCTTTACTGTCGTTTCATTACTTTTGTTTAGCAAATGGTTTTAAATTTCAGGGATGAAATTTTTTAAGGTGGGGAGATTGTGACAGCCCGGCCCTGATTTTACAATTTTATAAATTTTTAATAAGTGATTTTACAAAAATGCCCTTCGAGGCACGTGTGTTGACTGAGGTTAATTGCAATGTCGTGTCACCTAAGATTTGTTTTCTTGGCATGGTATACTTGTGGATTTTACTATCTTGAGCATGGTTTTTGATATAGATATATACTCTATTTTCTGGGAAATTATACAGGTTTTACGGCGAGGGATTATAACTTTTGAGGAAAAGAAATATTTTCAAAAATCTTTGTTTTTGCCCACTCACATTTTCTATTTTGCCCCCCTCCAGGTATTAGTAGCTGAGCTTTCATTTCGACGAGGAGCCGTGGCAAATCTTGGTGTAGATGATACTTTTGATGGTATAATTCTCACCTATCTTACTGCACTAATCTTATGCTCTGACATCGCGTGTGAAATGGGCTCAATCCCGCTCACCGCGCACTTCTGCTCTTAGACACTTTAGGTTTAAATTTATTCACATTTTTACACATCTCTACACTTTATGGCTTCGTCACCTTCCAGATGTCGGCCAGCACAGCTCGATTCAGAGTCCTAGTAGACGTTCCGGGTCGGGGTGTGTCAGTGAGCAAGAGTGAAAATAAGAGTGAGAGAAACACACAGAAATTCTACAAAGAAAACAAAAAACAACGAAATCACACACACACTAAGTGAGAAAAAAATTATATTGTGAGATTGAGAGTGTGAGAGTGAGAGTAAGAGTGAGAGAATAATTATATTGTCACATTGTTAGTGAGAGTGATAGTGAGAGTAACAGCGAGAGAAAGCCGCGAATAAAATCTCTGTTATGAAAGAGCAAGCAGACTACGCCCATTCCTTTATGAGATTAGGGTCTCCCCTTATATTCTCCCTCCAGAACATTGTTGACAATTGGTAAAATTGATAGCCTACAACACTCAAAAATAACTATTTTTTAAGATACAAGATTAATGAAAACTCAAAAATAAACAACAGAAAATGTTAAGTCATCCAATATTAAAATAGCTTCTTTCTATATTGTATGTACGTTGTAGTATTGGATGACTTAATGTTTCCTATGTGAAGATCCTCGAACAGCCAAGAAATAAAATTAATACAGACGCAAGTACAATTAGATGCTTTAATTGAATTACTTGTCGAGTCTGAATGCTGAAAATCTCAAAGAATATCAAATATTCAACACCACAGTCACATGCACCAAAAGTAGAAGTACACTATCTCTAAAGTATAGACCGGTAAACAGTTATAGATGAAGGTCACGGTATGTAAAGTAATTTGCAAAACCCGGGATTTCCAAATGTAGTTCAAGGAAGAGTCAATTGGACTTCAATTGTAGAAGGCAAATTCAAAAAACACAAGTTTCACAAGGATAAGTTAGCCTAAACCCTAAACCATAACCATATCCATTCCTCAGCAAAACAACGAAATCACACACACACTAAAAAGCCAAACAAAGAAAGGTAACCCCCAGAATTAACCTATCGCCCTTTCTCTTTCTTTTTTTCTTTCCAATTTTAACATAGAAATTGAACCGCACACAAAAGAAGACCTAAATCTAAAAATCCACTAAATAGCCAAAGGAAACTCCAAAAATTAACCATCAGCATTTCTCCTTTTTTGAATTTTCACGCAAAAAACTGAACTACAAACGAAAGACTAACCAAATCTAAAAATTTGCCCCCAAAAAAAATCTAATAGCAAAAATACCCTAAAATTAGAAGATGAATATTTCATGCAACAAAATACCGAAATCAGACGAAACAACCACACATGAAACACACAAAAATAAAGAACACGCGGAGAAAAACGCGAGGACCAGAATCTTATAACAATTAATTGAAATTTTTTTCTTCTTAACCAAACAGAAAATAGAGAAACAAATGAACCAACACATCTAAAACAGTGCTATTCGTTTCTGGAAAACAACGGGAAGCACAGTTAAACCACCTTCACAAACGATCAGATCGGAATCGAAACAAAAGAGATAGAGAGATGGAAACAAAGGCAAACACAGATGGGGAGAGAGAGGAGAAAAGAAGAGGAAAGGGAAAATGAAAGATGCTTCCATCATCTTTCCCACAAAACGCGAAAAGCCACACGGGCAGCAGGCACGCGCAGCACGTATGGTGAAAGGCAAAATGGCCAATTTACTGCACAATCCCACTAAAGTCGAAAAACCATGAAGAAAATGAGGGATGAAACCGAAACGGCACTGTTAACGAACAGTACTTTTCTACCGGGTTTTAGAAGATAGTAATGTATCCCTACTTTTTGTTGACAACTATCATATCGATGCATTATTGATCGCGTATCGACAATGCGTTTCTCTTGACCACTACACCTCAGAAGACGTGGTTCTTATATTCATATAGAGAGGTAATTTCACATCTTAACCGAACACGGCTGGGGAGAGGAAACGTTCCTTACTTATCTTAAGGTACGCGCGGAGACATATCTAGAGGAGACGGGGTGGGGCCCGTAACTAAGAAGATTAGAGCACGTGGCCAATTGTAAATTTAGGTCAGATATTTAGGCAAAGTTAAATCTAAGGGTAAATTACACTTTACCACCTCAGGTTTGGGGTCGTTTTCAATTCCTTACAACATCTTTAAAACATTTCACTTTCATACCTCAAGTATTATTTTATATCAAAATAATACCTCTGTTACATTTTTCATCAATTGATCCGTTAAGTGCTGACGTAGCTGCCACATTTGTGCCACGTGGCAAAAAAAAAATTATTTTTTATTTTTTTTTTAAAAAACCTGAATCTTTTAAATAAATAAATAAAAATTAAAAAAAAACACAAAAAGTGATGCACCTCCCTCTCCCCTTCATCCTCCTGCTCTCTTCTCCCCCATCTTCATCTTCTTTCTCCTACAAACCCAACCTAAAACCACAATCTCTCATCCACCTCCCTCCCCTCCACTCTCTTCACCTCCCCTCCCATCCAAAAACCCACCCCACTCCTTCCCCCCCCCCCCCCCTCGCACCCGCACCCACCCTCTCTTCTCCCCCTTCTTCTTCTTCTTCTTCTTCTTCTTCTTCTTCTGGGTTGGGGGTTGGGGGTTGGGTTTTTTTTGGGGGGGACGAACTGGGTTGGTTTTTTTTTTTTTTTTTTTTTTTTTGCTCTCTCTCTCTCCCCTTCTTCTTCTTCTTATTCTTATGGTTTGGGGGTTGAGTTTTTTTTTTTGGGGGAGGGGGGGACGAACTGGGTTTTTTTTTTCTCTCTCTCTCTCTCCCTCCCTCTGGGTTGGTTTTTTTTTTTTTTTTCTTCTCTCTCTCTCCCCTCCTTCTTCTTCTTCTTCTTCTTCTAGGTTGGGTTGGGTTTTTTTTTGGGGGGGGGGGGGGGGGGGGGGGGGGGGGGAACTGGGTTGGTTTGTTTGTTTTTTTTTTTCTTCTTCTCTTCTTCTTCTTCTTCTTCTTCTTCTTCTGGGTTGCAGGTTGGGTTTGTAGGAGAAAGAAGATGAAGATGAGGGAGAAGAGATGAGGAGGGGGAGAGGGAGGTGCATCACTTTTTGTGTTTTTTATTTTTATTTTTAATTTATTTAAAAGATTCAAGTTTTTTTTTTAAAAAAAATTAAAAAATAATTTTTTTTTTGCCACGTGGCACACATTTGGCAGCCACGTCAGCACTTAACGGATCAATGGATGGAAAATGTAACGGTATTATTTTGAAATAAAATAATACATGAGGTATGAAAGTGAAATGTTTTAAAGATGTTGTAAGGAATTAAAAACGACCCCAAACCTGAGGTGGTAAAGTGTAATTTACCCTAAATCTAATTTAGCGAACCGGAGATGGAACCAGATGACCTCAAGTTTTCCTTTGTTGCACTAGGATTCAAGGCCATTAGCTCAAATTTTCTTTCGCTTCTGGCGTCTAGCCAAATACTGAGCATTTCCTTGTCTGTAACCAGCAATCTTCTATATTCCACAGTAGCAGAAATTTATATATACTAAAACTCAAACTCCCCTGGTACTGTTCTAGAACAGTGTTCTTCCATTTTCACCCCTGCTTCTTTGTTGTTATTTCAACTTTGCTCCATGGTATTGCAGTCCCTGCTTGATTTGTTTAATTTCTGTTGGACCATTTTTACACGTGTTGGCTTCTTTTTGGCTTTTCCTCTTTTCTGGACTCTTCCATCTGTTCACTCAAAATTCCAAAAACAATCACCGACTGTGTCGCCCATCTCGCTGTCATTAAAGATGGCTCTCAGTGGTCTTCAAGGCTCGATGGGTACGTGAAGAGATTGGAAGACGAACTCAGATTTCTTCCCATTTTCTCCTTCCCCAAAACCCCCATTGTGCTTTCCTCTCCAATTCCTTCGGTTACTTCGATCGAACGCTTCAATCGCATTCCCTCCTCGATCGATTCGCCTCCGGGTAAGCGAGATCTATAGATATAACTGTTTGTGTATGTATAGGTTACAATGAGAGAAAGAGAGAGAGATTTGTTTGTGTATTTGTGTGATTTTTTTATGGATTTGAATTTGTGTGTGTATATATTTGTATAGATTGTGGAGATCGGAAATGAGAGAGGGCAGCATGGCGACTGGCGAGTAGAGTAGATCGAATACGACTACATGTTCAAGATCGTGTTGATCGGTGACCCTGGTGTGGGCAAATCTAACATTCTTGAATCAATCGAGAGAAATTATGAGATGGAGGAGCAGACCGCGCAGGTACTCTTCTTTTCAATTCTTCTACTCTTTCCAATTATACACTTTCCTTTTAAAAAATTCATATAAAACCCGAAATTTGTAGTGACTCATTGTTTACGTTAGTACGTGGGAGTAATGAGGTGGGGCAGTTACTCAGCTGAGCTAATTATGAAAGGGGAAATCAAATGGAAACAAAAGGTTTCAATTTTTTTACGTTTTTAAATAAAATGGAAATCAAACTTTTATGGGTAGGTAAATAAAAACAAAAAGTTTGATTATTTTAGCTCTTTAAATGTTTAATTAAATTCCAATTGAGGAAAGTAGTTTAATTTTTTCAATTTTCAGATTGAAAATCTAAAGGTTGTCTGTAATCTTTGAATTCCGCAGGACTCCGTTTGAAGCATCACCAGGAACTAGAAAATTTAACACTTACAACACAGCCGTTAAAGACATTAAAGTATTTCAATTTGGCTATTGGCCAATATGTTTGGTGTTTTATGGCGAGAGGTGGTTGGTTTCTGCTTCTATTTATGTTAGCAGGAGGTATAAGAGTGATCACTCCAACAGTTGGTAGACCTCAACAAGAGGTATTTACTCGCAGGGTGACATTTTTGTTCAGTTGCATTTAAAATTTTAGTTAGAGTAACTGTTATTTGATTAATATAGTTTGCTTAATATTGTTTCTATGAGTTGTTGGGATAAAGATTTCCCATGAATGTTGCATCATATATGCATTATCGGGCATGTTTCTTGCATAATGTTGATGTACTTTTGGAGTTTCCTTTATTGATTTTATAATTAATCAAAATGTAGCATATCCAGGAGTTTATTCGTTATTTGCAATTTGGACTCTGATGGCTGGCTCTTGGTGTAGCATCATCTATTGATATTGGTAAGTGCGAGTTATATTCAAAATTGCATGAAAACTCACAACTTGGATACTGGAAATCATTATACAATCCATACTTGAGGGCAAATTCTCTTTTCTTTTTTGTTTAGTGTGGATTCTCTCTTTTTTTTTCTTTTTTTTTCTTTTGAGGTTTTCTTTTTTGTTTTAATTTACAATTTTACTGATTTTCACATATTTTTTGAAGGTTGTGATACACTCATAAAAAGCATACGATTTCTTCAGAAAATTGGCAATTGACTCATCAGTAAGTCTCTATGTTTTGAATAGGAACTATTGAAAACGATGTATGATTTATTTTGTCATAAACTATTAAATCATGTGCCTTTGTTATTTTATAAACCCTCTATAAATCCACTATGCGATGCCATTTTTACGTTTTTTATTATAATTGACTAATTTGTGATTGTGTTTGGTTAGGGAAATGCAGAGAGACGATGTTCCCAGTAAGTTTAGCAGAAATACCAAAGGAAATGAGGCAATCTTAATCAATGGCATGCAGAGTGTTCGGAACTCGACGAAAAATGAGAAAGGAGCTGTAGTTGATTAGAAAGAGCAACATGTTTGATAATGGTTGCAATGAATTCCTTTTTTGATGATTCAATTTCGGGTTTTAAATAACGCTCCTGTATTTTCCATTCTGTTTTTCAACAAAAATTATCCCCAATGCTGATTTGCTTACGACGGTGTTAAGGTAAATTTTGCTCTCTTCCAGAATAATTTTCAATGAATTATGTCTTCTGAGTAGTATTGAAGCAGGACATTGTATCTTTGAGAAAGTTTATGTATAGTTTCTGCAAAAGTTTATTTTGGATGTAGTATATATCTGTATGTGGAGTTTTGCTTTTTTCCACTGTGAAATCAAACCCCTCTATCAAGTCTCTTACATTCTTGATATGCTCATCCTCTGAAATCTTCCTTTCTCATCGAAAGGCAGATCAAAGAATTCAACATTCTCAGTGGTCAAAAATGTTACCCGAGGTGGGTCTCGAGTCAATCAGTGATATGCCTTCAGCTTTGAATGAGAGCTTTGGCATGTGCTCGGGATCTAGATGTTGGTTCAACCTCTCCCGTGGTAGGTAAAATTAATTTGGAAGGAAAGCAACTCAATGCTTTTTTTTTTCTTTGCAAGAATGCTACTAGATGAATGGCAGATATATCATATGAGTGTCATTGAAGTTTTATCTTGAATATGAACAGGTTTTTGTCAATCGTTATTTTCAAAGGTTGTGACAGTTTGTGTTGGCCTTGCAGAAATTTTTGTGATCATAAAACTGTCATGTGATATTAGTATATTCCTATTGTCAATGTTATGCAAGGAATAAAGTTTGGAGAAGGTTACTTATCTACCTTTGCTGCCACCAAAATAATGTATCTAAAAAGTTTATGATCAACGATAATAGGTACAACAACAACAAAGCATTTTCCCACTAAGTGGGGTCGGCGAATCAACGATAATAGGTAGCTTGCAAATTTTTTTTTAATGTATCCTATTGAATGGATTTGAGAGCTACGATATTACTTAATTATTTTAACAATTTACATTAGCAGCTTTTATTTTTTCACATTGTAACCGAGAATCATGTATATCGTAAAAAATAAAAGAAGTTCTGAAGTGACAATTGAAGAATTTAAAAATGTTGATTAGTGTATGTGGGCAAATATAACTGTAAACAGGAATACGAATCCCTAATTTGGTTGTACATGTGTATAGAACTCTTTACATATTTTATACGCTTTAAAAACCCGCAGCAACGCGCGGGTACTTATACTAGTTTTATCATCTAAAAGATCTTCATTTATCTGTTGCACTATTACAACAAGAATATATTACAATTACCTTCGTATCGGTTCCGACATGGGCCAAAGAGGTAATGCTTAAGCGAAATACAATGCGTGATTGAAGTCCCTTAACTAGAAGGTAAAATGGAATAAATTCCAATAGCTCTCTACCTTCTCGCATCCATAAATTACAATATGTCCAACCATTTAAAGCCGTTTGTGATCAGGGTTAAAACAACTCCCCCGATGTTGCAATAGGATTTAAGCTTCTTTCTTTTTAACTCGGTATGGATACTTCTGGTATATTGAAATGCTGCTAGCCACGAGAGGAAGAGCCAGGAGACAATATAGTGAAGGTGGTTTCCCTTCAAAAATGAACTGCAGCATAGCGGTAACAAGAAGAGCAGAAACAATAACAAACCCCTGCAATCATGTTAGAGCTTCCGCGGTAAGTACTTTTAAAACTTAATAGGCCTTGCAAGAATATAACTGTATAAGAAGTTTGTGTAAATCAAGAGGGAGTTATATTCCCAGCCGTTCTCACCAAAATGATCACTCAGAAACTATAAGTGTATCCCAAAGGATTAGATTAACTTACCAAACAATTCCGTATATTTTGTCAGATTTTCAAAGATACGTGAATGAAGATCAGTCTGAAACTTAACAACTAGAGAGATATGATTGAGATGTTCCGTGAATAAAGCAGATCAAGGTAACCTAGCTCTTATTTTCTTAAAGTAGGTAGCATGTTGATTCTAGTGATCAAGCATAACAGTGAATTCATAAACAATGTCAGGGTTTTATTTTTCTTCCCTTTCAGCCTAAGTTTGCAACGAAATTTCAAATAAAGCTAAAAGTGAGTGAGGTTGAGAGCATCGAATAACTGCTATTGTTATCCTTGTTTTGTTAAACTTGCCTTTTTCACGCCACCAGCATAACTTGTGACTAGGCCAACAAGAATTCCACCAAGGGCATTGGACATGACTGGGATCTGGGAAAAAAAAAACACAACAAAAATATTATTTGGAAAGGTACACCATAACACATGCAACGCATAGTTAACATAGAAAACATTAAATTTGTTTTCTTTGCCAAGTACTATTTATTAAAATGTATATCTTCTCAATAATATTTGGGATGGGCAGTACTTCCCTTATTTATTTATTTTCCTTGGTGATGCAAGATGTTTCAAATACAACAAAAAAGAAGACCCCAGTATGCACCGTTTTGCTTAACGTAAGATATTTACTTCCCACAGATATAGTCCAATAATTAAAATAAGACAAAGTTTTGCACAGAAATAGAATTAGAGCCCACTAAGAGAGCAACTTAAATTTGGAAACAAATGGGAAAAAATAGACCGACTGTATAATTGTGTTTACAAAAGGGACTATATAGTTTCTATGGTTACAAATCAGACTCAAGAACACCAGGAAAGAAAAAAAGAAAAAAAGAGGAAAACAGACAACGTGCGGATGGATATCTACAGGAACAGCAAACCATAGAGAAGCAGCATGACCATCCAAAATGTTTCCCTTTGAATTGAATCCATGAGCTGACAACAAACAATAATTTCTTTCATATGACTATTTTTTCAGTCTGCCTTCCAAACAAAACCAATGGTTTGTGGTGGTTTTGATTATTGCATGGGTGTTACTAAGCAATTAAAGAAACTCCAAGTATGCTTCGACAATGGAATTGCAAGTACCAAGGGATTTAGGCTAAATTAGTTAGAGACACAGTACAAAAGATTTCGTGGAGGGTTTGAAATGACTTGGATACAACGATTTTTAAGGGGCGCTCTAAATGACTACTTGAAAGCAGTCACTTGTGAATCCTTTCTATAGTATTTGTAATGATTATAGTGCAAGTAAAATCCCTCAATCTATTGTTTTCTGGTTCATTTGTAACTAACTTATCCTAATTTTCTTTGGTACTTTCAAATCCCTCATCCAAATATAGCCCCAAAGGAGTCAAACAAAGATCCAAAAACTGAAGGAAAATGTTAAATACAGTGATGGTCATTACCCAAGTCATCAAAGTCCATCCATAAAAAAATCCATGTATTCTGATGGCTTCTCCATCTGGAGATTTAGAGGTACTGGCCAACAGGCATAAACTTCCCACAACAGACATCTCTACAGTCATCAAATACGAAGAGTGTTTCTTAACCTGGAATATAAGAGCAACAAAGTTAAATTGATGAGACTGGGAAACAGCTCCTTCAAACTACAGGATCCGAAACTTTTTGCTCACCTGGGAAGCCCATTGACACAAAGAGGATGCCAAACCTGAGAGTACAGAGGCCACCAGGACAGGAATTATCCCACTAAACAATATTTGGTCAGAACTGCCACTAGTCCCTTTTTTGGAGCCTTCCCCAAAACTTAAAAGAACAGCAGCCATAATCAATAAAACGAGCGCCCCAATTTGTTGAATCGATTGCTTCTGCCTACACATAACAGATTGCACTCAAATATCAATCTAATGGGGTGATCTCATACGCTCGGAACTCTCTGAATCAACTCACATTCAGCTAATTCATAAACTAGAAACTGAATAGCCACATATCTTAGGCTCAAACCATGACAAATTCAGTCTAATGAGTACTATATCATCAATATTCAAATGCCTTAGAGCTCTTTAAAAACTATCATAGCTACTTAACCCGGCACGAACATTTGGAGTTTACAATGTATCCATTCCACATACCTCAAAATCAAATACGTAAAGAGAGCAGTGAAAATGATTTTAGTCTGGTTGAGCATTGAAAAGGTGAGCGAATCAAGGTTCTTGTAAGAAATCTGCAGCAAACTATTCTGCAATGCGTAAATGGCGGCGGGAAGCCCCGAAGCGGTCAGTGCACCAACCAACGTCCACTCTCTGTACACCTTCTTCAAGCTGCCGTCTCTAGCCATGAAAACTAGGGCACAGATAATCTTGGCTATCTCGCACGTCAGGACCGATGACGTCACGATCACTTCTCTACTGCGAGAATAAATTACAGACAAAATGTACAAGTTTTAGAGAATCAATCGGTGATTGGGGGATGCTAGGGATCGAGGAAGGGGTGGGAGTACCTGGTGAAGCGTTTGGAGATGAGGGGCTGAGCTCCGTACTGGAGTGTGAGTAGAAGGGAATAGAACCAGACCCTTGAGTTTATTTTCTCTGCGCTCGGCGGTGCCGGAGCATTTTGCTTTCCGGCCGCCATTTTTGGCGGCGACCTTGGGAGGGTGAGAGAGAGACCGTCGGAGATTTTGCCTGTGATTTGGAATCGTCTTTTGCTTCTACTTTGGCGAAGACACGGGGCGCCGGCAAGTCCCGACTCACAGTCAAATGACGTCGTTTTGAGTACAGGTTAATTTGAAATATGAATCATAATTATGCATTTTTACTTTTTTCTTTTAAAGGGATCAGTTTTTGTTTATTAAAAAAAAAAAAAAAAAAAAAAAAAAAAAAAAAAAAAGAGGATCAATTGGATTTCATAGGATTATGAGATTTAGGATTCGTAAGGATTTTAATATATTTTTGTTAAGTGATGGATTTCATAGTGTGGAGTCTCAAATAATTCCAAAAATTTTACAAGCGACATGTGGACTTTTATTCAAGAAAGATAAGATTGCCCTCAATAAATGGGCAGACTTCTCAAATACTCCCACTCGCAGCTTACATCCCTGAAGGTCCCAGCAGCTGAATACGACTAGCTACGGCTCACTTGCCATTGGCAAGGAATTAAAGATAAAGATTAATTAGCCAAATCTTATCTTTAATACATTCACATCTGAAGATTGACTCCAATCAAGTAAGTAATCATAATATAAATAAATTAGGGATAATTACACCATTATCTCAAAATATTATTTCCTATTTAATATCTTGAGAATATTTATCCTTTAAACATTATGGCCGACCCTATCCCTATAAATACCTCATATTCTACCAAATTTTCAGACCTTTTGCAACCCTAAAAAAAAGCCCTAAACACTTTACTCTCTCAGAGAAACTAACTTAGGCATCGGAGATCCGTTGACCTAACCCCCCCACCTCGTGGGCGCGTAAGGCTTAGGTCTTTCATCAAAGATGTTGATTGTTTTGCAGGTGCATTTTCGTCAAGATTGAAGACGGAGGAAATTTGCATCGACAAATTGGTGCTTTCATTGAGAGCTGATTCAAAACACTCGAAGAAGCCTCTCACATTTGTTTCTTGAAATTTCTATTGTGTTGAATTTCTCACATATCGTATCAATTAATTTTTCCAAGAAAAGTTTCTTGATCAATCCCTGGAGAAAGGATATAATGGTAGGAAATTCAGAAACTACGACGAACGGAACCCCGTACGTGCAAGGATTTGGACCAGAGAGTGGAGACAAGGACATAGCCCCACAACGGATATCCTCAAGGGTCAACGCAACGGCGAGAAGAGTCCCACCGTAGCGGAGCCGCGCCACTACCACCACCACCGTGACCCAGCAGCCATGCCAAGGCCACCAGGCCACGACACCACTTTCACCGCCGCTGCCCTTGCAGAGCTGCACCCGACCAAACCCCTAGGCGGGAGGCCCAAGTCCATTTCCAAGCTTGTGGGCAAGATGCCCAAAACTTGGCAGCTGTAGGCCTTACTGCACATCATGCCCAAACCCAAGACCAGAATGTGGCAGCTGCTACCAGCCAGGCAGCTCAACGGGCCCAAGCCTAAGCCACCCAGCTAGCAGGCCATGATGTGGCAGCCTAACGGCCAGGAGGGCCCACGTCCATGCAGACCCAAGGCGAGCTGGCGCCGGTCCAACGCGCCTTGTGACCCGCTCCGACGACCCAGCCCGTGGCCGAATCCAAGGCCACCTCACTTTTTTGCAGGAATGCCCCGCTTTGGGCTCAAGCTTTATACCTGCAGTCCACTATACTTCCACCACACATGGAGACGCCCATTTTCCAGGCTCTTCCAATCTAAATGGCGAGCACCACCTGCTCCAGCAGGTCGCCAACGTGACAAACGCCCTCGCACAGTAGACCACCTTGGTGAACTAACTCCTCGAGCGCATCGAGATACAGTGCACCCCCAGACGAGATGTCCCAAAGCAGGACAAGGGCGGAAGAATGTGACTCATTCCAGCGAAGTCCTGATAAAGAGCCACTCAGCCCGCCACGAACCGTGCGTTCGGGTAGTGTGCACTCTCGTTTGGACCCTCGGGGAAACATCTTCTCCAGCCTAGATGCGTAGAGAAGCGTTCATTCCCGACTAGGCTCACGAGTTAGTGTGCATTCAAGGTTGGGTCCACACTCCGACGAGCACTCAAGACATTCCAGGAAAAACGTCCACACGAGACTAGGCCCACAAAAAGATTCTCCTATGAGGCAACGGAATAGGCAGCTGTATGACGCCCAGAGGCGAGCACGAGAGCAGTCCAGCTTAAGTTCCACTGGTAGCCCCCACCAAAAGCTACGACGAGTAGCATAGGGTGAACCACGTGAACCGCAACCACGACACAGACGAGCAGGACATGTCGAAGAGCAACATGGACTGGTAGGTCAACATCGGGAGCAACTGGAGGCTCCGCTGCCCCACCAGGCACAAATCCAGGAAGAAGTACAAAGGCTCGTAGTTGCGCGGATTCCAGCGTATTGACACTACCGATGATGCCCTTCGAAGAGACGTGGCCAGCCTGAGCAGGTTACCTTTTACAGATGAGATCGAGCAGATGGAGCCATCGCGGAAGTTCAGCCTGCCACATTTCACCTTGTTAAAAGGAAATGAAGATCCGGACAAGTATCTGATGCACTACCGAAGTGCCATGACTCTCTACGCCAACAATGACGCTCTTATGTGCAAGATCTTTGCCACGACGCTCCAAGGTGAGGCACAAGACTGGTTTCACACCCTGCCGACACGTTTAATCTGAAACTTCAGCGAAATTTCCTTGGTTTTCACTAAAGAATATTCGTCCTACCGCTTAATAAAAAAGAAGTTTGACTACCTCTTCAACATGAAGAATGACTCGAAAGAGTCACTCCGCACTTACGTCAAGAGATTCAAGGTGGAGAAGGCGAAGATCGTCGGATGCGATGACAACATTGCATGCTCAACTTTCCGAAAAGGGCTCTCAGCAGATTACCCACTTTTCGGAGAATTGATCATGGGCGAGAACTGGACCCTAGCAAACTCTTATGCTTTGGCAGAAAAGCACTCCCTCTAGGATGAGGAAAAGCGCTCCCAGAACCCACCTGAGCAGCCGCGCAAAGATGCAGAATCGACTCAGAAGAAAGCGAGCGATAAACCGCTCAATAACAAAAGCAAGCCAAGAGACAGACGAACGGACCGATCCCCGGCAAAGGAAAGTACAGCACCCAAGACGTACACCAAGTTCTCAGTCTCGATCAACTAGATCCTTCGCGACCTCAAGGATAAACCGTGGTTCAAGTCGCCGCCACCCATGAAGGAGGACACCTCTAAGAAAGACAAGACAAAGTACTGCGCATTCCATAGAGGTCCCGGGCACACAACCAATGACTGCACCATGTGGAAAAGGTACCTTGAGCAGCTCGTGAAGGAAGGCAAGTGTGACCAGTATATCGACAGACCAGCTGCCCCACCAAGGCGAGAAGCAGATGCCGATGTCGAGCCCCTGACCAAGACAATCCGAAGCAATGAAATCTTTGTCGAATCCGAGCATCTGGGGGCCACTAATAACTCCAAAAAGTGGAAGATCCAGCAGGCAAGATTGGTCTATCAGGTTCAAGCCATAGATGTTGTACTTGGACCAATCGTCAGCTTCACCAAGTAGGACGCTGAGGAAGTAGACTTCCCCACGACGACGCCCTGGTGATTTCTGTACAACTGACCCATGCCATTGTTGACAGAATTATGGTGGACAATGGCAGCTCAGTCAACATCCTACAACTGTCAGTCATCCAGAAGATGGGCCTGGAAAGCATAATTCGACGCAAAGCAAAGATCTTGACCAGATTCAACGGACTCACCTCAATGGCCATTGGCACTATCATACTTGACGTAACTAGCTCGCCGATTGTCTCATCCCAGACCTTCATGACTGTCAGTGACCCATCTCCCAAATAATGGGATATTGGGCCGACCCTGGCTAATGAAGATTAGAGCTGTGACCTCGATCGAGTACCAAAAAAATCTGATTTCGCATCCCAGAAGGAGCAGTCAGAGAGATCAAAGGCGACCAGGCCATGTCTCGGACATGCACCGTACAAGTTCTTAAGGAGTCGAAGAAGAAGTCTTTCGCCTCATTAGTAACAGCTGAAGTGCAGAAGGACGACTCTACCTCCGCCAAATAGCAATTACATAAGGTAGGTCAAGAAGATGGCATCAAGGTCGACAATGCCCTGGAAGATGAATCAGGATGAAAACCCGAAGAGGACGCTGAAGACATCATTCTTGACCCCCACAAGCCGTAAAAGATGGCTAGAATTGGCTCACGCCTGAGCCCGACGGAAAATGAAGAACTCACGGCTTTCCTTAGGGAAAATTATGACATCTTCGCATGGTCACCCTCTAACATGCCCAGTATTGATCCAGCGATAACTTGCCACAAGTTGCACGTTGATCCCGCTGCCAAACCTATGATCCAAAAAAAGCGACATTTCACACCCGAGCAAGTAGCAATTATTGAGCCAGAAATTAAGAAGTTACTGAAGGCCGGATTCATTGAGGAAGTGCCGCACTCAGCAAAGCTGGCCAATGTCGTGCTAGGGACGAAAAAAAAAGAAGGACAAATGGAGAGTATATGTGGATTACACCGACCCCAACAAGGTATGCTCTAAAGACAACTACCCGGTTCCCCGAATCGACCTGTTCGTTGACTCAACGTCTAGGAACCAGCTACTCAGCTTCTTGGACGCGTACTCAAGCTACAATCAAATTGCCATGCACAAGCCTGATAAGGAAAAGACCGCATTCGTGATCAAGCGAGACACATACTGCTACAAGGTCATGCCATTTGGCCTCAAGAACATATGAGCAACCTACCACGACTCGTAAACACGATGTTCAAAATGCAGATCGGAGTCACCATGGAAGTCTATGTCGACGACATCATGGTAAAAGACAAACAGCGGTCAGACCACATTTGTAACTTGGCAGAGGGTTTTTACATCATCTGAGAGTACAATATGAAGCTCAACCTAGCCAAGTGCACTTTTGGCAACTCCTCAGGCCGATTCTTAAGGTACCTTGTAACCCAACAAGGAATCGAGGCTCATCCAAGGTAGATTAGAGCGATCCTGGACATCCAAGGTAGAGCAGTCGCACTCAATCGTTTCCTCTCGCGATTCATCGACCGATGCAAGCCGTTCTTCAAGGTCATCAAAAAGACGCAGAAAGACAAGTGGGACGATGAGTGCAAGAAAGCATTTCAGGACTTGAAGCAGTACCTGACATCACTTTCACTACTATCCAAGCCGGAAGCAGCGGAGAACCTGTACATCTATCTGGCAGTATTAGAAGTAGCATTAAGCTCTGCCCTCATCCGAGAAGAGTTGGGGGCCTAACTTCCTGTATTCTATACATCCAAAGCTCACCTCGATGCGAAAACCAGATACCCGAAGATTGAAAAGCTAATTTTGGTGCTAGTTGTTGCAGCTTGGAAGCTCATACCTTACTTTCAAGGGCATTCGTCATTATTATGACCCAATACCCACTGCGATCAGTTTTGCAAAGTTCGGACGCTTATGAACGAGTGATGAAGTGGGCGTTAGAACTTGGCCAATATGGTCTAGCATACCAACCCTACATGGCGATAAAAACCCAGGCGCTGGCAGACTTCATAGCATAATTCACCTCAAGCCTGAAGGATGTGCAACATAGCCCAAAGATATCCCAGAGGCAGCCGAGCACGCCGTAGCCGCACCAGCCCCACCTGCAGGAGATTTTTGGCGTTTGCATGTCGATGGATCATCCAACTACCAAGGATCGGGGGCAGGCTTAGTTCTCACTACTCCGGACGGTTCAATGATCGAGCAGGCAATCACTCTATGCTTCAAGGTGTCAAACAACGATGTAGAGTATGAAGCGCTACTAACAAGTCTCCAATTGGTAAAAAACTTAGCGGTGAAGAAGCTCGTCATCTATTCCGATTCCCAATTGATTACCAACCAAACCTTAGGGGAGTATGAAGCAAAGCACCCAAGGATGGCCCACTACCTCGAGAAGGTACGAGAGCAGCTAGCGACATTCCAGGCATATACATTCACTTAGGTTTCACGAGTAGAAAATACCCATGCAGAGGCACTAGCATGCCTAGGCTCCGTACTGGACCATCAGCTCAAGCGCTTCATCCCAGTCAAGTACTTGGAAAAGCTAAGTATAGATGAGGAACAAGCAGTCGAGGTGGCGCAAGTCAGCACAACCCCGAGTTGGCAAGATCCCATCATCAACTATATAATCAATGGAACACTCCCCGCAGATAGACTGGAGTCCAGGAAACTCCAGATGAAGGCAGCATGCTACTACATGTGGAACAACATCCTCGTTCGTAGATCCTTCTCAAGACCACATCTTCGCTGCCTATTGCCTCCCGACGACCTGAAGATTCTTAGCTCAATCCACGAAGGTGTTTGTGGAAACCACTCTGGAGGCCGCTCTCTAGCACAAAAAGCTCTTAACGCTGGCTATTACTGGCCAACCATGAATCAAGACGCCAAGGAGTACGTACAAAGGTGCGACAATTGCCAGCGCTTCAAGCCCATGCTCGTCTGCCAGCGAACTTCACCAGCAGACGAGCCCTTAGCCATTCATGCAGTAGGCGATTGACTTGGTAGAACCAATGCCGCCTGCCATTGGGGGCAGAGGCATGATGATCGTAGTGACCAACTACTTCACAAAATTGATCGACGTCGAACTCATTACTACAACTACCCAGATGGACATAAAGCGCTTCACATGGAATAATATCATCTGCCGCTTCGGCATCCCATACTTCATCGTCATTGACAATGGTCCGCAGTTCGTGGGCAAAGACTTGGCAAAGTTCTTCAAAAAATATGGCATCAAGCAACATATGTCCACACACCGATATCGGCAGGGCAACAGACAGGCTGAGGCGTCCAACAAGACCATCCTCGACTGCCTTAAGAAGACCCTCTCAGGAAAAAAAAGAAAAAAGAAAAGAAAAGGCAAGTTGCCAAGCGAGTTGCCCAGTGTTCTATGGGCATATCACACCACCAAAAGACGAGTAACTGGAAAAACTTCATTCTTCCTGGCGTATGGTTCTGAGGAGATCATTCCTCCCAACATTGTGGTGGCAAGCATCATCACCGTATTGTCGAATTTCGAGCAGAACGAAAAAGAGATGGCCACAAACTTAGACCTGGCAGAGGATGAGCGCGAGAAGGCTATCACCCGCATTGCGGCCTATCAGTAGTAACTCATTTTTAGCTACAACAAGAGGACAAAAATCCGGTCGTTCCAGCAAGGCGACTTAGTCCTCAGAAAAGCCTTTATCACCGCCCGACGGGAAAGATCCAAAAAGATGGCTCCTACTAGGAAGGTTTGTACAAAATCAACCGAGTAGGCGGAAGGGGCAACTACACCCTCACCACTATGAGCGACAAAGAAATTGATAAGCAGTGGAATGCCTACAACCTAAGAAAGTACTACGTGTGACCTCCTACCATTCCTTGGACCATGTTCAAGATAAAAAAAAGTTTGAAGACTCAAGCAGCTCGACGAACAAGACCTCACATGCCGAGAATTATGAGCTGTTATACCATTATTGCCTACGAGCAAAATTAATAAAAGCCTCTATTTTCAATGAAGATTGAAGGAATTATTCACAAGCCTGGGCCAAATGTATAAACAAACTGACAAACCCTGTGACAAACAGAAGACGTCATCTACCCTGCATACATGGCGTAAACTCTTCAGCGCGAAAGGGTAAACTAATTCCCCTGACACCCATCTGGGTAAGCTCTCCAATACGGAGAAGGTAAACTGATTCAAAATATCCAGACCTGAATAGGTGGTACGACTGCTCAGTTTCCCTTGAATATAGCGACTACCTGAGCCAGATGACTCCCAGAATTGGCCACGATAGCCTTTCTCCTGGAATAAACTTAGCCAACTGAAAGATTTAATTTCGCAGGATCCTGGGTCTCTAACCGGAAGAGACACTAAGTCCAGAACACTTGCCCATGAAAGAGTTCGAGTGACAAGATGGTTCATCCTCAACGTGCAAGTCTTCATAAACGTTGCGTGGTTTTAAAGTGTTGCAATACTAGTTAAGCGACCTGCAGAATCAAGTTACAGCTCGGAAAGATGTGGCATCTGAGGCTCAATTCCGCTTACACCTCATGCCTAAAAAAGGCCTTCGAGAGCCAGGGCTGACGCCTGAAGTGGTTACACGGGTCGTCTGCTTTTGTAAGTAAGATGCCCGGTCGATGACCTAACGGCTGGCAGCTCAAGGCAATCCGTAAGCCGAGACTTACACCTGCTATGACTACGTGGACTCGCCTACTTACTTGAAAGCAGCGCTTCCGACCGACAGTCCACAATTTAAGTTTTGCTAGGACAAAGCTGAGGTATGACTATAGTAACTACGCGGACTTCCCCTGCTTCCTACAAGAAGCATGAGCCCAGCCGATGAGTCTATAAGTTAAAAACTTCGCAACACGCCCCAGGAGGGCCAAGGCTCAAGAAACCACTTAAAAGTTGAAATACAACTATAATGGCTACGCGGACTCCTCTATTTTCTACGAGAAGCACGTGTTCAGCCGCCAGCCCGAGTAAAAAAAGTTTCGCAATACACCCCGGGAAGGCTAAAGCTCATGAAGCCATCCAAAATCGAGATTCACAACTATAGTAGCTATGCGAACTCGCCTGCTTCCTACGGAGGCAAGGAGTTCAGCCGCCGGCTCTATAAGTTAGAAATCTCGCACTTTTTCCTCTTGCAAGTAAAGCTCTAGAAGCCCCAAAGACAAAGCTAAAACCTAAGTGACGAGGTGAGATCGACAGCTTCATTGAGGCAACTCGCCCAGTTGACCATCCTAGGATAAAGTTTTGTAAAAAACATGGCGAAATAGAAGGATGAAGAAAAACAAGGAAAGCTGTTTATTAACTTTCTAGCAAATTGATAAACCGGCTCGAAGGTCAAAAAAGTTCAAATAAAGCAGAACAAAAAGGAAGAAAAGTCCTAAGTCTAAGTAAAAAGACTACTCATTGGCAGCCTGCACAACCACTGGTCCCTCGACTGCCACGCCTTCAACAGCCATACCGTTCCTAGTAGCTAATGCTTCCATAAGCTCATCCTCAGCCACCCTTGCCTGGATTGCCTGACCCTCAGCTGCTCCACCAAAGGCAGCCTCAAACAAGAAATCAAGCAGATCAACTAGAGAAATGGAGAAAGTCTCGAGGTCCTTCTCCAAAAACTCATAATCCGACAGCTTTCCCTGAAGATAGTCTACATAGCCAAGCTTGTAGAAATCAGCCTGACAAGAAGCAAGCGCCACTTTATGACCAGCTTTCTCATTTTTCAGCTGCACATTCTCCTCAACAAGCCTAGTGTGAGCACCTTGTAGCTCATCCAGTTCCTTTCTCAGGTTCTCGCTAGCAGACAGCGCTTCTTGCAGATCCACTTTTTTTTTACTCAAGCTTACTGGCAACCTCCTTAAGACGAGACACTTCAACATGTATGAGCGATCTACTTGAGACGAGACACTTCATCATTGGAAAAACAAGCAGATCATAGCTCCGAATTGACATGCTCAATGTCCTCGACCACTGTAGAAACACGACTGACTTCCTTCTCTGCAGCTTCGCTTGAGTTGCACTAAACCTACCATTCAAATAGGTAACCTCCTGATGAGCGATCTCTAGCTGCAAATAAGTGAGGGCAGAGACATCAGACCCCTTCAAAACGCCGAGTTCAGATTCAAGCTTCTCGATTTTTTCAGCTATCGAGTGAAGCTGAGCCACCAATGCCACTTCGGCCTCCTTAGCACACTTGTTAGCATCCTAATCAACGCGCATAGACTCAGCTGCCAGGATCAAAGTCTTAAGCATTGTAGCAATCAGGGAGAACCTCATCGAGTAGGCAGGACGCTTCGCAAAGGAGTCTGAGCGGATGATAACTTTCCCAACACTGTCAACAAACTTGGCGCATGCATCGACGTCCTCAAGCAGGTCAGCCTTCAGTAGTGCATAAGCCTTGGGAAACTCTCCAGCCTCAAACTCAGTTGATCTCTCACAACTGCCTATGCAAGCAGATTTCCTTTCTCAGCAGACAAGTCAGTCACGGCAGAAGGAGGAACAGGCCCAGGCCCTACCTTAGTAGTAGAATCCACCTTCCCACTCTTCGTAATGGCAAAGCTCTCATAAGCCTAACCAGACTTAGCTCCCGACGGACGCTTCGACATAAATCCAGACACTGGGGGCACCACCGAACCCTTCCGTTAGGCAAGCCTCTCAACAATGGATGCAGTCACCTTCGGAGCAACAGGGTCAGGCTCAACGGTCTTCTTCACCCCATTGGGGGAAGTTTGATCAATAACAAGTTTCTCGGTAGCAGACGACCTCCCACAAGTAGCAGAAGAAGTCCTTGGCTTCTTCTCGGCCAAAGGCTCACAAGCAGGTAAGGAATATCTTTTCTTTCCACCCTCATTGGCGGCAGGCTCTACAGCAGCGATCAGGCGAGCCAATGCTTTGTCATTTATCTGTTTTATCTCTTCCTTCGAAAGCAGGCCACATTTCTCCCGACGAATAGGGCTGAGCAGCCAGCGCCACTCACGATACTCAAGAGGAATGCCTAAGGCGATGTGCACTTTCTTCATATCTTTTGAAGTCCTTGGAGTTGAGCCAAACTCTGAATCTACACAAAATAAGAAATACGATCAATAAATTGAAGTCATTGAGCAGCCCAGCAAAAAAAAAAATTCAAGCAAAAAAAAAAAATTCAAGCAGGACAAGAATGAAACAGTTCACTTACCATTGATAAAGGTAGTCAAGACACGCAGCTCAGGAGAATAGTTAGACTCCCACTCTCCGCTCATTTCCAAGAAGCACCGAGCAGCCTATGGCGAGACCTTAGCTGCCACACACCTTCCTTGTGGCCGATCTTAAAGAAGTACCATAATACATTTATGGTCAAGCCAAGATCAAAGTACTTGCTCAAGTTCGAGAACCTCACGATCGCACGAACTGTATTTGAGGAACACTGAGCATGCTTGCATTTCATGGAGCAGATCACCTCCTGGAAAAGACACGGCATGGAAAAAGTAAATCTCAACACAAAGTAGTACGGATGGATTTTGATATCCTTTTTCCTAGCAGTGGCGCCCTCGCCGCATGGTTCCTGGCCGCTGTTATCTTTCACCCGCTTGACGCGAACCCCTGATGAAATCGCATGCTTGTACACCTCGAGAAAATCCCAAAATAACTCGTCAGAATTGATCTTAACATGTGCAGCCTTAAAGTAGCCCACCTTGCCGGAAGAACCATCTTGACGATACAAAGGTGAAGGATATTCGTCACTTTTGCGATCGGAGGAAGACATCTCAAAGTCTCTGCAAAAAGCACGAAGAAAAATATTTAGAAGGCAACTCGCGAGAAGACAATCAAAAATAAAATAAAAATAAAAACATAAAAGGACCGCGAGCCCATGCGCCAGGCCCTACGACCTTCACCACTTATCTCGGCTCAACCGCAAGCCAGGCCCCACAGCCCAGGACCTGATCTCTCTATCTCTTTTTCTCTCTCGCAAATAGCTCGCTCCGACCCAACATGGGGGGAGGCCCACATCTCCTTCCCTTCTTCCTTCCGCGCCCAGCGCGCCCAGAGCAGGCCCAGGTCACAAACGCTAGTAAGAGGCTCGGCCAGAGCCGGCCTCTCATTCTCTCTCTCTCTCTCAATCTACCTGCACGGGTCCCTGCCCAGCTGCCCTCAAGGTTCGGTCCGAGCCGACCTTTTAGCGCCCCAACGCCGCCAACACCTCGGCCAAGCCGAGCTGACCCTCTTGATACACCACCTGCAGCCCCGTGGTATCCCTGCCACGTCACTCACACCTCCTCGACACCCGCCGAGCCAATTTTTCAAGTCCCAAGACTCCCAAAAATTCAAGAAGAAGAAAATTCAATTTTTTCTTACCTTGGTGCGGCACGGAGAAGAAGAACAACAACGAGAGACGACTCTTTGCAAAGGCAAGAACAGAAGAACGCTAGGGGAGGGGGAATAAAAATTTCCTCTGGCTTCTCTTCCTTGTTGGAATAATGATTGTTCTCCAAATTTATTTAATCCCCTACTTAAGGCAGAGTTAAATAGGTATTGAGGGCAATTTGTTTCCTTTTCCTAGAAGAAGTCTATCTCTAAATCAAGAAAGAAGATCAAGTTCAAATTGGGAAACAATTGTACAAACCCAGCAGCTTGGGATTTCTACACCTATTGCCCTTTTTATGCGTGCAACACAGTAGGTGTGGGGGTATTTGTGGAGCCTAAAATAATCCCAAAAATTCTAGAGGCGACATGTAGACTTTTATTCAAGAAAGACAAGATTTCCCTCAATAAATAGGCATGCTTCTCAAATGTTCCCACGCGCAGCTCACATCCCTAAAGGTCCCAGCAGCTGAATACGACTGCCCACGGCTCACCTGCCCTTGGCAAGGAATTAAAGAAAATGATTAATTGCCAAAATCCTATCTTTAATACATTCCCTTTTGAAGATTGACTCAAATCAAGTAAGTAATCTTAATTTAAATAAATTACGGATAATTACACCATTATCTCAAGATATTATTTCCTATTTAATATCTTGAGAATATTTAGAGAATATTTCTCCATTAAACACTATGGCCGGCCCTATCCCTATAAGTACCCCATATTCTACCAAATTTTTAGAGATTTTGCAACCCAAAAAAAAGCCCTAAACACTTTACTCTCTCAGAGAAGCTAACTTATGCATCAGAGATCCATTGACCTAACCCCCCCCCCCCCTCCCCCACCTCGTGGGCACGTGAGGCTTAGGTCTTTGATCAAAGGTGTTGATTGTTTTGCAGGTGCATTTTTGTCAAGACTGAAGACGGCGGAAATTTGCATTGACACATAAGATTATAAGACTTCTACAAAATCCATATGAATTTTGGAAGACTTGAGAAGATTCATATAACAGATCTCTGTGGATTTTGATAGATTTTACAACGTTGAATCTTGACCATCAAATAAATTAAATGGTGATAAATGTATAATCCACAAAAATGAAGTTGAAATAAAAAGTCAAGATTTTCACATAAACCCAACTACTTCAAAGTCTCCAGCTGCACCCATTTCTAATCTTATTTCCTCCCCCACTTTATTCTTCTCTCTTTTCCGTTCCAGCTAACCTCCCTCCTCCAATCCTTTTTTTTTGTCAATACTCCTCTATTCTTGTTTTCCGTGACTCTCTCTTACTCCTCTTCCTTCACAACCCAATTCCAATTCCCCTTCTCTGCCATGAAGAAAAAATTGCACAAAATTGCAAAAAGAATCGTAGAAAAATTGCATAGGTGAAATAGAAAAATTGCAGAGATAAAAGAAAAAATTGCAGAGATGAAGGAAGAAGATAAAGTGTGAGAGGAAGAGGGAAATGTTCTTGGATTTGAAATCCAAAGGTGTGAGGTATGATTCTATTTGGTCTTGGTTATATATACTTCTTACTCTCAAATCCCACAAAATCCACAACTTAATGAAATCCTACAAAATCTTTAATTTTTTAATACACCTAGATTTGGATGGACTTTAAAAATGACTATTAAAATCTTGATTGACTAGATTTGCATGGATTCTAAAAATCCTTTAAAATCCTTTGGTTGATTACAGTAGATCCAGTTTGACTACACCCCCATGAATCCTAATTATGCTTTTTTACTTTTTTTTATTTTATTTTAAAGGGACCAGGTTTTGCTAAAAAAAGAAAAAAAAAGAATATCAATTGGTGTTTCGTTACGACAATTCACATTTTGATACTAAAATCCTGAAAAATATTTATAACCCTTCTTTGTAAAACCCTAAATATTCATTAGCAAAACTCTGGAAAAATGTTTTTAACCCTTCTTCGCCAACCAGGGACGAAGCCAAAGATCTATATATGAATGTGATCATCCTCAAACAACAAAATTATATATTAAAAAGCTAATAATTTACTAAAACAATATTAATATATTAATCCATATTTCATACAACATATTACAACATCTTTCCACGCTTTTTCATGTTTTAAAAGCATTGCATGACAATTTCATTACCAATACAATCAAATATCTCTCTCTATAAAAATAACTATCATCCATCCATAAATCTCCCAACCGATTGGTCAAAAATTTTATGGCCTAAAATGCTCTTTCAACGTTGACAGTAGCAATTGAAAGCATTAATGCTAATATGACAAGATTTTTTTCTACCAAAAAACTGTGTGGGGTCATCCGCCCCTGCTGGGCCCAAGGTGGCTTCGTCCATGTCGGGAGCAAACACTTATTTGCCAACAAAATTTATTTTTTAGACAACAATATATTTACACTAAAGTAGTGGAGAAATAAATTGGTATTGAACTCGCCATACACGAGACTAGAACCTAAGACCTCTTATTTACAAATGAACAAGAATTTCAATAAATTATAATATTAAGGGACACATATGAGTCAACCGTTTCTTCTAAAAAAACAGTGACCAATAATATAATCATTTATTTTTATTAAACCGATATTCTACCGTAATTTACAATAAAAAGAGAGAGTGGACAAAAGAGAGTCTAACCTTCAAAGACAATACGCTACTTGCACCATACTTAAATTTGTGCATTTTTTTTTTATAAGAAGGCGAAGCTAAGCTGTATTACTCAAAAGAAAAGAAATGCTAATGAGACTCGCTCAAAAGTATGGCTCTCTACACCTCATGTTATTGTGCAAAAAATATGAGGTGACGGAGAAACCATAAAAAGTCTCACTTTTAAGAAAATCTCTTTTAATTTTCTTTTTTAGGAAAGGAATTCATTAAATAGAGGAACCTCTAGTACAACCAATTCCATAAGCATCAAACAATAGAGCATTCGAAGCTTCAACCGGGATACAAGCATCCCAAATATGAAGATTTACAGACTTGATGCCAATAGAAGTTAAAGCATCAACCACAAAGTTAGCTTTCCTAAAGATATGACACCACCTAACTTTCTAAAACACAGTGGCGCACCACTTGACATTTTCAAGGATGGACCTCAAGTTCCAAGGCGTCTCGCACTTCCCTTGAACAACATTGATGATACGCTTGGAGTCGCCCTCAACGATAATATGGGAAAAATTCTTTCTTTTCGTCCAACATATAGCTTCTCAGAGAGCTAAGGCCTCTGCCACATTAATGGAATTAGACCCCAAGTTTAAAGTTCTCGCAATCAGAGGGTTCCCTATCTCATTCTTAATAATAAATCCTCCAGCTGCAACTGAGTTAATGATAGACCCTCAAAATTGCTTTTAACAAAAAGAAGGGTTGGCTTACAACATTTAATGATATCAGTCGAGCTCAAGGTTCTAGCTCGATCACTACACCGCACATTTTCCTTAAAGAACTCATTAGCAATCAAAATTGTCCTAATGTAAGTTCGGTTACAAATAGGATTTTCTCTTCTAAAATGATACCATTCATGTTGTCAATGAAAATTTTCCCCTGTCTCTTGCTTTGACGAAAATGTATCTGTAAAATAATCAACACATTTGATCAAAGACCTAAGCCTCACACTCCCACAAGGTGTGGGGGATGGGGGTTAGACCAATGGATCTCTGATGCCTAAATTAGTTTCTCTGAAAATAGTAAGTGTTTAGGGTTTTTTAGGATAGCAAAAGCTTACCAAAATTTGATAGAGATGAAGATATTTATAGGAGGAGTGGTCGGCCATGGTGTTAGAGTTTTACCCTACACATGGCGGCATCCTATTGGTCAATGTTTATGAAGAGAATATTCTCAAGATATTAAATAGGAAATAATATATTGAGATAATGGTGTAAATATCCTTAATTGATTTAAATATAGATTACTTACTTGAATTGAGTCAATTGAGAATGTATTAAAGATAGGATTTGGGTAATTAATCCATATCTTTAATGCTTTGACTTTTCCTTGTCATAGGCAGGTGAGCTTCGGGCAATCGTATTCAGCTGCATAGACCTTCATGGGTGTTGAGCTGCTCGATCTAAGAAGCCTGCCCATTTAATAAGGGCAATCATGTATTTCTTGAGCAAAAATTCACGCGCAATAATTTTTGGAATTACTTTAGGCTCCACACCTGTCGTTCTAGATTTGCCAGCAAACAATTAAAGCTTTGCTAAAAATAATTAACTCCCTCTCATCCTTATGCGGAAGATTGTTCAACCAATCCACCACACTATTACTTGCTGGAGCATATCTAAGCGAGTCAACATTAGCAAGTTCCACACTTGCCCAACAAAATTGCAATGTGAAAAGATATAATCCTGATCCTCCCCGTTAATTTTACAGAACGGACAACTCGTATCAATGTTATTAATAAATCTACTCAGTCTAGCTCTAGTTCGAAGCTTACCTTCAATAAGAAACCAACCGAAGATTTTAACTTAGGGGAGGGAGTTTGCTTCCAGAGAATATTGAGAAGATTCTGCACAGTAGACAAGGCATGGTTATCCATTTGCAACCAAGTTGCAGTCTTAACTGAAAGCTTGCCATTTGCAGAGGGCCCCAAATCAACATGTCTTCAGTTTGCTGCAAAGGAATAAGGATACTGCAAATCTGAATAAAATATAGTTATCGACAAGTTGTGCTTGGATTTGATTAGGACCCACATTAGATGGTAATTAGGACCCACATTAGATGGTAAATAGGGTAAGAAAAACCTAATTATGGGTCCAGAATAAGCACCCACATTAGGACGGTTTGTTGGTAGTGTGAGGAGCGACATTTTGCATCAGGTGCGGCGTCGGGTTCCTTGTAGCTCCCTCCACTACTTGTGTCTGCTGCCATCTTTGGTTGTTTACCTCTGTGTCGGCCTTCTTGTTTACCTTCGACATCTTTGCACGGATTAATCTAATCCAGTGTTTCAAAAAAAAAAACACACACATCTCTGGCACTCAAAATGACACACCCCGACCGAGATCGAGGCATGCTGGCCGTCACGTGAGGGTGACGTAGCTATGTGCACAGTGCGGAAGCAATATAATAGAAAGAATTTACGAATGAATAAAAACCGAACTTCGAAGAGTGCTAGAACAGAACTTAGTGTGATTACACAATTAGAGCGTAAGAAGTCTAGGTGCAGTCAATGCATAAGAAGTACTTAAATAATTGACACCCGAAGGTGGTCCTACATGGGCATGTCTGTCAGAATCTCCGATATATCCTCGTGAGCCACCAACAATGCTACCTAAAACCTGGAGGGGCGCAAAATAAAAGCGTGAGTGGGCAAAAACAAAGCTTTTCGAAATTCATTTCATAAACCACATTTATATCCCCTCGCCGTAAAACCTGTATACTTTCTCAGAAAATAGTATATACATATACTAAATCTCAACTGAACCATCATCATCAAATATATGCAAAGAAATCATGAATATGCCATGCCATGCCAACTTAATCATCAGGTAAGCAATTCAAGTGCAATAATAACTGCAACAGCTCGTCAGCTGAATTCTCGCTCATAAATCATGCCTGCACACGAGTCGAACCCACTTATAGTGGTCTATACGACATGACTGGGTGTAAAATAATACGCTCTAGTGCTACTATCACGTGAAGACTGTGAGAATGATCACGGATCACCTACGAGTCGAACCCACTGTAAGTGGTCTATACGACAGGCCTGTGCACCTAACTTGGATCCAAGATGAGCGTATGGTGCGGGAGGTGAACATCACGTGAAAGACTGTGCCCCTAACTCTGGGCGGGAGCACTAACACTGGGGTGCAGGTTAATGAGTTCTCAATGCATCTCATCAAACTTTTCATAACTAAACTTCTTAATAACCACACATGAACTTACTTGAGCCCCCGCAACACCAACAATCATGCGCATACAATTCATAATGCATAATCAAAAGTACATATGCATTGGCATGGCATTTCATTAATAAAAGCATTTAAAAATGCAAGTTCTGGGAAAAATACATAGTATATAGGTATATACGGAAAACCAAAAGCCCACTCACTGGTATGTAGATGGATCGTAGCCCCCGTGCCTAGCCTGGCTACACTCGTCCTCTGGATAGGCCTCGCCTATGTGAGAAACAACTATAAATACGTTATTTTAAAGCACATAAACAAAACTAGGTAATAACTTCTCATACATTGCTCAATTGAGGTGTGTGAATATACCAAAATGATCTACACAACCTCAGGATCAACCCCATACTTTTAGAATATTTTTCCGACCACTCACGCGCCCATACGCGCCGGCCAAGGCACGGCCAGACGCGCCACCCACGCGCGGCACATGCCTGGCACACGGGACAAAGACCTTAACAGCATTAGGAATACTCCGTGGAATATTCCGTTAAAAGCTAACGGAAACTGTTAAAATTGACTGACGCCGTGAGAATATTCCGTCAGATCTGACGGAATATTCTCTCATCTTCAACCTCCAGCTCCGGCGACCATCGCCGTCGCCGGAAAACTGAGAACTTTTCTAACTTCTTAATCTCGTTCAAATCTTCACCATTTCTTATGAAATTTCCACCAAAATGAAGTTTAAAGTCCAAGGAATCACGATATACCTCTTTCAAGCCTTGAATCACACGAAATCACGTCGGAGAGTGTTCAAAACTCCGACGACCTCTGCAACTTCTCGAATCTAGGCTTCCCGTGGTCGAAAATTTATCAGCGATGCACTCCGAGCATCGTGGGGACCTCCTTGAGCTCCATATGGTCCTAAAAATTGAAGAAAAACACCCATTAAAAAGTTGGTGAACAGTGACCAACTCGGGTTTCGATATTCTGGGGGTTCCTTACGTTCAAATCCCTTGGTTTTTCTTCTCCGAGCTTTGTAAGGAAGTGCTAAAGCTTCCTACGAGCTTGAAAACTCCTGAAACATCCATATTTACGACCACATGAATAGTGCATGAAAATGGAGTTACTGTTTTTCGGGTAAATGAAGGTTTCATGTCCTAAAAATGGTACGAATGAAATCACGAGCTTGCAAGGAACATGAAACTAACCTTCAAAGTCTCGATCCGAGTAGAAATGGCTGGTTCGAAGGTTGTCCATACGACTCGTACGAAATTTGCAGAAAATGCGAGAGGAATGAGAGAGAGAGAGTCAACGGGTTTGGTTTTGGGTGAAGTGTGTGTGTGTGTGGTCCTCACACAGCCAACCAAGCACAGTAAAACAGCCACAAGATTTAAGTTTTAGTTGGTTTAGAACCAACTTACAACAAACCAACCAAAACCCTAACAATAATTGGTTCCCACTAGTTCAGAACTACAACCATTGGTCCAAAACCCAAACTTTTGGGCCTTTAAACTTAGTCCATCAATAAAATATAACCCAACGCTCGAGGGTAGTTTCGTACTTTCATAAATTCGAGGGTAACAAAATTATATAATCTAGGACGGGCTGCCACAATCTACCCCCCTTAAGAAATTTCGTCCTCGAAATTCAACAACTAAATACATCACTGAAACTCATAAAAAAAACGAGGATACATATCTATCATTCGATCCCCAGTCTCCCAAGTAGCCTCCTCCACTGAATGCTTTCTCCATAGAACCTTTACCATCCGAATGGTCTTGTTTCTCAGCACTTTATCCTTCCAATCCAAAATCGTCACTGGCTCCTCTTCATAAGTCAAATCCGGACTGATCTTCAAGGGTTGAGGAGGTATCACGGGTGAAGGATCCAAAACGTAGTGTCGAAGCATAGAGACATGAAACACATTATGCACCTTAGATAACTCATAAGGCAACTCAAGCCTATAAGCAACTTCACCAACTTGTTCGATGATCTGGTAAGGTCCGATGTACCTAGGGCTTAGCTTACCCTTCTTCCCGAACCTTACAACTCCTTTCCAAGGTGACAACTTCAAGAATACCCAATCACCAACCTTAAACACTCTGTCGGCGACATGTCTATTAGCAAGGCTCTTCTGTTGATCCTGGGCCGCTTTCATATTAGTTTTGATCACCTGAACATTCTGAGTAGTCTCCTCTACTATCTCGGGGCCCACCAATGGTCTTTCACCCACTTCCGACCAACACAACGGTGTACGGCAAGCTCTGCCATAATATGCCTCAAATGGTGCCATCTCGATGCTAGAATGGTAGCTGTTATTATAGGCAAACTCCATTAGATCCAACTTTGTATGCCAATCATCACCAAACTGAAGTACTGAAACTCTCAGCATATCCTCTAAAGTCTGAATGGTTCTCTCTGACTGACCATCTGTCTGAGGATGATACGCCGTGCTATAAAGTAGTTCTGCACTAAAAGCTTCCTGGAAAGCCTTCCAGAACTTAGAAGTAAATCTAGGATCCCGATTCGAGATAATACTAACCGGCACTCCGTGGTACTTCACAATCTTCAACAAGAACAACTCGGCTAACTTGTTCAGAGAATACTTTTCCCTCACTGGAATGAAGTGTGCTGATTTGGTAAGCCGATCTACAATCACCCAAACACCATCATAACCGTTCCGTGTACGAGGAAGCTTGTACATAAAATCCATAGTGATATTTTCCCATTTCCACTGTGGAACGGGAAGCGGTTGTATCACGGTTTCTTCCTCTCAGCTTTGACCTGCTGACAAATCGCACACCTACTAACATATTCAACAATTTCTCTTTTCATACCTGGCCAATAGTAAAATGGTGTAATGGTATGATACATCTTAGTGCCTCCAGGACGCATGGCATACGCTGAAATGTGTGTCTCATCCAGAATTTCTTTCTTCAATTCCTCAATATTTGGCACGTACATCCGTTTATCTTGCATAAACATGCCATCCGTCTCACGGACTCTGAGATCCTTTTTCTTTCCTTCAGAAATTGCAAAAAGTAATTCCTGAACTTCCTCACTATTTCCTTGAGCTTCGAGTATACCGTCAATCAAAATGAGCCTAACTTGGAAACTAGCAAGCAGTGGCGGATCCAGGATTTTAACTTAGGGTGGTCCCAATATAAAAGCTCCAAAAAAAAAAAAAAAACAAGACGAAAATATCATTGAACAAATAAATGGCAAACTACAATTTTCATTCATAATCTTTGTGCTAGACAAGCTAGAAATACTAAATTTGTCCACGACGGGATCTCATACTTTGAAAACGTGTCATGATAGTTTCATTGTCAATACAAGAAAAAACATCTTTGTCAATATAAACAACTAAGCTATCATTTAACCATTGATCCCCCATTTTTACACACCCTTTTAGCATCACAAACTAGTTGCACTCAATTCACAATACATATAGCCAACACATTACACAAATATATATATATATTCATCAAATACACCCTGGTATAGATGATGTATGGAATCAACAGCTTGCAGGTCTCACCACAGAACTTTTGTTTTTATTTTTGTACCAAAAGCTATTTTATTGTCCATATCAAATTCAAAGCAATGGAGGTTTCAAAAGATTCAATACAATATTTCATCATTTGTGTTCTTTCTCTTAATCATGCATTGGCATAAATATAGCTAGAAAGCAACTCATAACACTCACGTCTTCCTTGTGTCGAACATCATTTGAACTAATAATTAGGATAATCATAAAAATGAAGGATCCAAACGACTAACAGTAGTGCTAACAAGGTGGGTAAGCCTCACTAGTTCCACAATCCCTCAGAATTAGGTATAGCTAATAATTTACAAATATAAGTTTTCGACAAATAGGATCAGTGATTGGGTTGTTTTATCACTATCTGGTTGAGGAAGGGGTCTAAACTTTGGTTTGTAATTACAGCCTCTAGGTTTGGTAGAATTCAATTGAATTCAGGTCCCTCTGTGACTAACTATAGCAGGTCTTCGTCTCGTTAAAGTACAAAACAGTTGCTGGTTAGACACAAATAGATGGGAGTTGTTCTGTTTCTGAGTTTGATCTTTAGCTAGAAGCCTAGAATCGACTCATAGACGGCATTTATAGGGTTCCCTTCATCCATGACAAGTTCACACACATTGTCGTTGCACTTAATTTAAGTGCAAAAGGGGAAGTTACTATGGAACACAACATATGGATTGTGACATTTCAAGAACCAAAAGACTAAGCAGAACAAAGGAAACAACGAATGTTTGGGAAGTTGATGTTTTCCAAGTTTATGCTTATTGAGAAAACATAGAGGCAAAATATACTAATCATAACCCTTAAAGGGTTAAATAGACACAATAATCCTAATAACAATACGAAACTAAATAACAATCATATCATTTAATTTAGAAAACCAGATTACTCGTGTTCTAGTCAGGGAACCAAATATTCGAAATGGAGACTATCTTAAAATTTTAATTACAAGTTGTAGACTTGTTAAAGATGATAATCATGTCAAACTTCTTACCAATTAAGAACTGAACATATAAAAGAACAACATAACCACCAAACTACGTCAAGAGACTTGAATTATTTTCTTGTTACGATCTCTTATACTTTCAAAATTATAATTCAATTTCACAGAGAAGTATATTGCCACGTGAAAATCCACCAGCCAAACAGTTAAGAAATAAGACCAAGGCAATCATGCATCATGGATTAATCAACACAGTGAGACAAGTTCGAACATCTAACAGCCAATACAAATCCCAAAAATTTAAACCCTCTAAGCACCAGCCGTCACAGCTTCAATGAAATCGTGTGACACCAGAAGAACCATCTTGAAAGTAGACAAGTGAGAATAAGAATCATATCTACACCGCCCATATTCAATATCTATCCTCAAGTTAACAATGGCTGAGATTGTTGTTCATTCTTCAACCATTGTATTTCCACCACTAATCAAACACGCTTCTTTACAATCATTTTATTTGTCACACTTCTTTACATCCATTTACGCTTCTTCGACATTATATAGTCGAGGAACTGTCATTTAATTCAGATGAACGCTACCCATAACAGATTTACACAACTATTTTCCTTTTATCTATCGATCTTACCATTTCATAATAAACAATCATCCAACAACATCCATATCATACATAAAAAAATAACCCATCCATAGATAAGAGAGTACAAATACAAACCTCTTCGACCAAGAAGAAGAGGACCAGACCAGTGACAGTGGGCAGGGCAGCGGCAGCTGTGAGTGTGAGTGTGTGAGGGTTACAGATTTGGTAAAGTGAAGATTAGCTCTGTTTTGTGAGGAGCTGACTGTGAGTGTGTGAGGGTTCTCACGTGTGCGTGAGTAAGATTTCAATTTTTTTTTTAATGACTTGGCTCAAAACGACGTCGTTTTGGCCAAGTCATTTTAAAAAAAAATTTGGTTTTCTTCTTCCTCCTCCTGAAACGCACAGTTTGCAGCAGCAGCCATGGCTGTTCTTCTCCATCACTGCCCAGACTTGGGTGGTCCTTGAAGATCCTCACATCCATTTTTTCGAGCTTTGGGTGGTCCCGGGACCACCCTGGTCCCTTAATGGATCCGCCCCTGCTAGCAAGTAAGGCTTCTTCTCGAGCTTCGACCAAGGCTTCTTCTTTCTCTTCAAGTCCCAATTTCACTCCAGTGGACCTCAAATCTGCAAGAAGAGGAACACGAGATGCATACAATGCATTAACTCAACCTTGGGACTTCCTACTCATTGCATCGGCCACTACATTTGCACGACCAGGGTGATACTCAATCATCCAATCATAATCACTGAGTAATTCTATCCATCTCCGCTGTCGAAGGTTAAGTTCTCTCTGAGTGAAAATGTACTGAAGGCTTTTGTGGTCCATAAATATTTTACATTTCTCACCATAGAGATAATGTCTCCAAATCTTCAAAGCAAAAATGATGGTTGCTAATTCCAAATCATGTGTAGGATAATTCCTTTCATGAGGCTTTAGCTGTCTCGAGGCATAAGCAATTACCCCACCATGTTGCATCAAAACACAACCTAGGCCGTTCAAAGAAGCATCACTATAAATCTCAAAATTACCACTGTCGTATAGAAGTGTCAGGACAGGTGCATGAGTGAGGCAGTACTTAAGCTGCTGGAAACTCTGTTCACAATTCTCGTCCCACTCAAACTTAACTTCCTTCCTAGTCAACCTCGTAAGTGGTAAAGCAATCACTGAGAAATCCTTAACAAACGGTCGATGGTAACATGCTAAGCCCAAGAAACTCCGTACCTCGGTGACGATTTGTGGTTGTTCCCAACTTTCCACAGCTGCAATCTTCTGAGGGTCCACCCGAATTCCTTGAGCTGATACAACATGACCCAAGAATGCTACTTGATTTAACCAAAATTGGCATTTACTGAACTTGGCATAAAGACGATGTTCCCTCAATTTCCTCAACACCAGAGAGAGATGCCGTACATGCTCTTCCTTAATTTTAGAGTATACCAGTATATCATCGATAAAAACAATGACAAACCTGTCGAGATAATCCTGGAATACTTTGTTCATCAAGCCCATGAAAGTTGCTGGTGCATTTGTTAATCCGAACGGCATCACAAGGAACTCATAATAACCATAACGAGTCCTAAAAGCCGTTTTAGGGACATCATCACTCTTGATCTTCAACTGATAATACCCCGACCTCAAGTCAATCTTCGAGAACACACAAGGGCCTCGAAGTTGGTCAAAAAGATCATCTATACGTGGCAATGGATAACGGTTGTTAATCGTTACCCGATTCAATTGCCGATAATCAATGCACAGCCATAAGGTTCCATCTTTCTTCCGAACAAACAACACTGGGGCTCCCCAGGGTGAAACACTAGGTTGGATGAAACCTTTATCAACCAATTCCTGCAGCTGAATCTTTAACTCTCATAGTTCAGCAGGTGCCATTCGAAAAGGAGTTAGAGATATAGGGTCCGTACCTGGAAGTAAATCGATAGTGAACTCCGCATCTCTATCAGCGGCAACCCAGGCAATTCCTCAGGAAAGTCATCTGGAAAACGCCTAACCACTCGAACTTCCTCCACACTACTGGGAGTAGTAACATCCAGCACAACGTGAGCTAAGTACCCATGGCACCCTTTATTCAACAATTTCTTTGCCCTTAATGTTGAAATAACTCTATGTCTCACTCCACTACGTTCACTTACGAATGTAACTCCGGGTAAAACCTGGGCGATGAAAAGTCACCGTTTTCTCACGACAGTGAATGTCAGCATAGTTATAGTGTAACCAGTCTGCTCCCAAAATCACATCGAAATCCGCAAGATCTAATGGGAGAAGATTAGCTGGCATGACTACATCTTCAATCAACACAGGACAACCCGAGTAAACATAGCTAACTGAGCATTTCTCTCCTCTAGGCATAGAGAATTCTAACTCATAATCCCAAGGTGTAGACTGAGGTTGAGTTAACTGAGCAAATGTATGAGAAACAATAGAATAGGTAGCTCCACAGTCAATTAAGATTCTAGCAAAATGACCAAGAACGTTTAACGTACCCATTATTAAATCCGGATGGTTCTGGGCGTCCTACAAGGTAATGTTGTTAATACGCCCCTGGGCCTGCTGTCGTCCTCCTCGACCTCTACCATCGCGAACACCTCGGCCCTGCGTACTACGCCCCTGACCTACCTGACTGTGTTGTCTCGACGATCCAGCACTACTAGCCGTAATATTTATCTCCTGGGGCTGTCCTCCTGACTGCCATTGGGACCCACCGACTGGATACTGACCCATGCAACTCTGCCGATAAGGCATATATCCTCCTAGGTACTAGTCATAACCACTCTGCTGGTAGGGATCCTAGGGGTACTGATACTGCCCCGAAGCATAAGGAATGGGATCCCCTTGATAATGGTATGCACCACCACGACCTGTCGGAGCATAACCACTAGGTCCTGAAAACTGCTGGGTCTGAACTGGCGATGGTAATGAAGGCTGTTGTGGCTGCTGAAGTCTCTGCGGGTTCTGAGGACAATACTTAGCCAGATGCCATATCTGACCACATGTATAACATCCGCTACTACCTCTACGACACTCTCCAAAATGTCGATTGTTGCACTTACGACACAAAGGTGCGCCTGTACTACCTGAGCCACATGCCTCTCTGGGCATCTGAAAGCGAGATCCTCCAGTGGGCCTACCACCTCTCTTCTGACCGGTGGCACTGAAACCCCCACTGGAAGAACTAGAACTAGTCCCACTTTTCTTAAAACTCTGCGTATGGCGAGGCCCCTGAGATGACTGTCCCTTGCCCTTATCAAACTTCTTCAGATTAGTGCCTCTTTCTTCTTCTTCTCCACTCTCACTAAGCATTTTATCAGAGTCCTCAATCCTAAACAAAACATCGTAGAACTCCTGATAAGTAGCATAGGGCAGAATAGTTGCCATAGAACGCCACTTCTTCTTAGTACCTAACTTAAAACGGCGAAGCATCTCAGCTGAATTAGCAGTAATCTCTGCATCACAGCGGGATAAATCCGTGAACTTCCTATAATACTCATTAGCGGTCATCTTCCCCTGTTTCAGATTTGTGAATTCCTGTTTCTTCTGGTCAAGGTATGCCGGATGAATGAATCTATTATAGAACGACGGCCTAAAATTCTCCTAGTTCGCTTTTTCCTCGGGAGTCCACTCATAAGTCTCCTGATTCCACCAGGATGCAGGCTCTCTACCCAAAAACCAAGAAGTGGTCTCGACCCACCTTTCAGCAGGAAGACTACCTTGACTCTGCATCACCTGGAAAGTCTTCTCCACATGCTCAAGCCAACGCTCGGACCCTTTGTGGCCCTCATTACCCTTACACATAGGCAGTTTGAGATTATACACCGTCTCCAACGGAGTCTTCTGGGGAGGCGAAGTAAAGCCTGAATGGCAATAGCTATCGCCTCCCCTAACTGAGCAACATCGGGGAAACTAGGCTCAACAGAAGGACGTGGATCTCTACGAGGCGGCATAATTCTGACAGAAAACCTCACAACGATTGGATTACTCACAACATATGCAGGACTGCGAAACCTAGGCTCTGATACCAAACTGACACACCCCAACCGAGATCGAGGCATGCTGGCCGTCACGTGAGGGTGACGTAGCCATGTGCACAGTGCGGAAGCAATATAATAGAAAGAATTTACGAATGAATAAAAACTGAACTTCGAAGAGTGTAAGAACATAACTCAGTGTGATTACACAATTAGAGCGTAAGAAGTCTAGGTGCAGTCAATGCATAAGAAGTACTTAAATAATTGACACCCGAAGGTGGTCCTACATGGGTGATGTCTGTCAGAATCTCCGATATATCCTCGTGCGCCACCAACAATTGCTACCTAAAACCTAGAGGGGCTCAAAACAAAAGCGTGAGTGGGCAAAAACAAAGCTTTTCGAAATTCATTTCATAAACCACATTTATATCCCCTCGCCGTAAAACCTGTATACTTTCCCAGAAAATAGTATATCCATATACTAAATCTCAACTGAACCATCATCATCAAATATATGCAAAGAAATCATGAATATGCCATGCCATGCCAACTTAATCATCAGGTAAGCAATTCAAGTGCAATAATAACTGCAACAGCTCGTCAGCTGAATTCTAGCTCATAAATCATGCCTGCACACGAGTCGAACCCACTTATAGTGGTCTATACGACAGGACTGGGTGTAAAATAATACGCTTTAGTGCTACAATCACGTGAAGACTGTGCGAATGATCGCGGGTCACCTACGAGTCGAACCCACTGTAAGTGGTCTATACGACAGGCCTGTGCACCTAACTTGGATCCAAGATGAGCGTATGGTGTGGGAGGTGAACATCACGTGAAAGACTATGCCCCTAACTCTGGGCAGGAGCACTAACACCAGGGTGCAGGTTAATGAGCTCTCAATGTATCTCATCAAACTTTTCATAACTAAACTTCTTAATAACCACACATGAACTTACCTGAGTGCCCGCAGCACCAACAATCATGCGCATACAATTCATAATGCGTAATCAAAAGTACATATGCATTGGCATGGCATTTCATTAATAAAAGCATTTAAAAATGCAAGTTCTGGGAAAAATACGTAGTATATAGGTATATAATGAAAACCAAAAGCCCACTCACTGGCATGTAGATGGATCGCAGCCCCCGTGCTTAGCCTGGCTACACTCGTCCTCTGGATAGGTCTCGCCTATGTGAGAAACAACTATAAATACGTTATTTTAAAGCACATAAACGAAACTAGGTAATAACTTCTCATACATTGCTCAATTGAGGTGTGTGAATATACCAAAATGATCTACACAACCTCAGGATCAACCTCATACTTTTAGAATATTTTTTCGACCACGCGCCCTCACGCGCCGGCCAAGGCACGGCCATACGAGCCACCCACGCGCGGCACATGCCTGGCACACGGGACAGAGACCTTAACAGCATTAGGAATATTCCGTGAAATATTCCGTTAAAAGCTAACGGAAACTGTTAAAATTGACTGACGCCGTGAGAATATTCCGTCAGATCTGACGGAATATTCTCTCATCTTCAACCTCCAACTCCGGCGACTGTCGCCGTCGCCGGAAAACTGAGAATTTTTCTAACTTCTTAATCTCGTTCAAATCTTCACCATTTCTTATGAAATTTCCACCAAAATGAAGTTTAAAGTCCAAGGAATCACGATATACCTCTTTCAAGCCTTGAATCACACGAAATCACGTCGGAGAGTGTTCGAAACTCTGGCGACCTCTGCAACTTCTCGAATCTAGGCTTCCCGTGGTCCAAAATTTATCAACGATGCACTCCGAGCATCGTGGGGACCTCCTTGAGCTCCCTATGGTCCTGAAAATTGAAGAAAAACACCCATTAAAAAGTTGGTGAACAGTGACCAACTCGGGTTTCGATATTCTGGGTGTTCCTTACGTTCAAATCCCTTGGTTTTTCTTCTCCGAGCTTCGTAAAGAAGTCCTAAAGCTTCCTACAAGCTTGAAAACTCCTGAAACATCCATATTTACGACCACATGAATAGTGCATGAAAATGGAGTTACTGTTTTTCGGGTAAATGAAGGTTTCACGTCCTAAAAATGGTACGAATGAAATCACGAGCTTGCAAGGAACATGAAACTAACCTTCAAAGTCTCGATCCGTGTAGAAATGGCTGGTTCGAAGGTTGTCCGTACAACTCGTACGAAATTTGCAGAAAATGCGAGAGGGATGAGAGAGAAAGAGTCAACGGGTTTGGTTTTGGGTGAAGTGTGTGTGTGTGGTCCTCACACAGCTAACCAAACACACTAAAACAGCCACAAGATTTAAGTTTTAGTTGGTTTAGAACCAAATTACAACAAACCAACCAAAACCTTAACAATAATTTGTTCCCACTAGTTTGGAACTACAACCATTGGTCCAAAACCCAAACTTTTGGGCCTTTGAACTTAGTCCATCAATAAAATATAACCCAACGCTCGAGGGTAGTTTCGTACTTTCATAAATTCGAGGGTAACAAAATTATATAATCAAATTGATTTAAGAGCGCGTTTACTAATCCGTAATCAAATTGAAAGGAATTGGATTGAGGAGGAATTGAAATGAGACGGAATCAGAATCAGATTCCTGTTTGAAGTTGTTTACTAAAACTGTCTGGAATTGGAGTAGAATTCCATAAAGCTGTTTACTAATTCAGCAGAATCGGAATATAAACCAGTATGATTACTTAAATACCCTTGCCCTAAATCAAATATTTTATATACTTTTTTAATAAAGTTTGATATCTATATATATAAAGTGAGAGCCCCAGTTTGGTGAAGCTTTCAAAAATGCCAAAAACATCCTCATTTAATAAGAAAGATAACTCAAAACTAACCGCTTATATTAGGGGTAAAATAGTAAAAATGAAACACAACACTGATGAGAAATGGTTGCCTGAGGAATACTATTTACGCACACTCAGCAAAGATTGTTACTATTGGTTGGTTGAATCACACTCACCCTCGCAGATTCATCATAAATTTCATCAGTGTATTTGGCCCCTTAGATTAATGATCCCAAACTTGATATATTAAAAAAAAAAAAGATTGGACGAGAAAAACGGCAGTTGCAAGGATTTGACGATGGAAACTGTCGTCTCCGTGTACGACCCACGTTCTAAAAAGGAGATTGGAATGTTCAATTTCAACCTTTTCAGATTTGTTTCTCCATCCGCCCCCAACATTCACCCATCGGCAGTTCGGCACCGTAATCCTCTGCCTCTACTACAAAAACTCCATTTCCTTTTGCTTCATTGTAACAGATGTTCTTTTGGTGAGTTGTTTCTACAACTCCAAAAGGCTCTTTTGCCTTCATCAGTCAATTTTCCCACACAAATTAACAAATTGCATGCCAGGAAAATCATGAATCCAGAAAAACATTGCATGTATCATCAAATCTCTCACCTTCTTTTCCTTTTTTGGGGTATGATCTTAAATTCGGACCTATTTCCGATTTTTTTTTGTTGTACTTTTCAACTAAGGAGTCTAACCCCACTTCTAACATGTACTTTTCATTCTCTCTTTTTGTGATTTTTTCAATTGTTCTGTCAATCCTTTCATTGCAACAAAAAATTGTGCATGTATGGGTTTTTTTTCTTTCCTTTTTAGTCTTACCACTTCGCTTTTCTGTCATATACAAAGGGACTTGAAGAAGCAGTTGACGCTGATCTACCACAAAGCCTCTAAATAAACAGCCCAGATTGGCTTACGCCGACAACGATTGTGTTGACGACAGAGAACTTAAAAGCAAAAAACTTTTAAGTTTTTGTAAGGATTGTCATGAATTTCCTGGTGACTAAACAGAACGAAATCAGTTCATTTGCTTCAATGGGAATACAGTGATTAATTCTGGGTTCTCTTGCAGATATTTATGTCCCGAGCCGTATCCAGAGGAGAATTTCGAGTTTCTTCGGTCTCAGAATATTCAGCTACTGCAGTTTGGAACTGAGGGGAAGACGGTATACTCTCCCTCCCTCTTTCTGTGATTGTTTGTCGAAATTGTTCAGTTTAAATCTTTTTGTGAGATTCATATATGCTATTTGTTTGCTCCTGATATATGCTTACCTGATCATATTCTGTTATGTTTTCTGATATTTTTCTTACATTTTCCTGCAATTTTTTTTTTCAATTTTCCTGCATTTTATGATGCAAATAATTAGACAAGTAATAATAAAATTTAAAGAACAAACAATGACGTTAAAGGCTAAGGCATACATTTTCGCCGGATCTTGCCTATTAGGTGTTTGTGAAAATTCCCCAGAGAGTTAGAAACAAGGATATGATGCAAATCTGAATGTAGGCTGTTTTGGTATGTGTGTGTACGTATAGAGCTCCTCCTCCTTCTCCATTTCCACTTCGGCCTCTTCACTAATCTCATGATTAAATCCTAAATGTAACAACCCATGTATCTGCAGGAGGGCGGTTGAAATTCTTTCAGGTAGAAAGAACTGCTGTGAAATTCTTCCAGTTTTGGCAAGGCACTGCAATCCTACTTTTGCTCTTCCACTGCCTTCCAGGTATTTTCTCTTCATTATTTCGTGCTTTGTACTCCTTCCAACTTATATTTGTTCCATTTTCCCCCCAATTTATATGTTGCGGTGGAAGAGCAGAAGTCCTTCAATTTATGCAGTCTCTCTCTCTTTCTCTCTGTGTATGTCTGTCCGTCTTTATTCAGAGTTGTCTGAGTTGTTTCTAGAGAGAGGAATTAGAAAAAGCAAAAAACTTTTAAGTTTTTGTAAGGATTGTCTTGAACATGTTCTGTCACTTACATTTTACATCTGGGAAATTTTTTTCATATGTACAACTCTTAGTTTGTGTTTATTTGAAAGGAGCCTTGCCAAATTAGTTTTATCTGTTGTGTTTATGATGGTTCTAATAAATTGGGTTTCCCTGTGAGTAATTTTTTGGTCCAGAATTGTACATTTTTGGAAGAAAGTCTGATATGAGTTGAGTTGGTGCTGTTTTTTCACTTTGCTTCTTATTGGTGTGTGGTTGCTGCAGATCTTAATTGTTTTTAAAGAAGGGAGATCGATTTGTTCTGATTGGTATGTGTGGTTGTTACAGATTTTAATCGTTTTTAAAGAATAGAAAATCGGTATGTTGTCCACATAGGTTTTGGAGTTGTCTTCGTTATTGGTTTGAATCAGTGATGAGCAACGAAACAGCTTTGAAAGAGAAAGGTATTCAACATTATTTAAGAGTTTTACAAAAATTTAAAAGCTTAAATGCTTAAATAGAGCTTTCTTTATATTAGTGTGCGGATAAGATGATATATATGCCTCTGTTTTTCTCAACAGGAAACTAAGATTGTATGATGCGGTTGAAGACGCCAACATAAATGCAACAGAAAGAAGAGGGACAAATAAAGAATAGAGGGTAAATACATTAGCTCCCTTCGGTTCTGTTAGTTGGTACTTTTCTCCTATTTTTCATTTTTTTTTATGAACGAATACATATTCATCATTACTATATACAATTAGAATAACTATGTATTTCGCGTATCACCATTCTCTTTGCCTAAAATCTTATTTGGATGGTCCTGCTTATGTACGAAGTTCTTTCTTATATGATGAATGATTTCCTCGCCTATTTTGTGTTTCATCGCAGTCTAGCGTTAGGTGCAAGAAAACACACTAACTTTTTTTTTCTTTCCACCTCAAGTGACAAATATGTGAACAACCATTAATTGAAAAAAAAAAGGCTGTTTTCATGGCCTGACCTAAAATGAATTTGTATTAAATTAAAAGCCAAAATTTGCACACCACTTAAATTGGCACAAATTCAGCATTTGTACTTGGCTCCAAGAAACTACTTTGGCCTAATTTTTTAGAAATACCCTGTGTTTTTACAAACGCAAAACTATTTTTAGGGGCGCGTACCAAACATTTTAACAATTAAAAAGATCCCAAAATATCTTAACGCAAAAAATTGGTACGGAAACCATTTTTGCGTTAATTTATCTTAATGCGTACCATTTTTAAGGAATTTAAGATGTTTTGCGTTAAGACCAACCGTAGACATTTTGGCACAAATTTAACACAAGCAGTACCTTCGAAATTACCAACATTGACCTCCCCAAATCACATGCTTAATCAAATCCAAAGAAATCCTAACCCCAAAAAATCATAAAATAATTAAAGCATCATATCTTTCACATTTCCATTCAAGTCCTAACACCAACCAGCAAGCGTATATAGGCCCGTCATTTCCTTGCACTGATAATTATTACACTTCAAAAGTATTTTGTGATCATTTTATTTTGTTCTTTTGTATTATAGTGTTGTGTAGATAACGGTTTTTTTCTTCTTCTGTTCGTGGGTATTTGTGTAGACTTTTTAGTATTTGTGGAATGTCACAGAATTTGTATTCAATCTAAAGCATGGTATGTTTATTTATTTTTTTAATTTTTTTAGATAAATTTTTTCCATGGAGCGTGCTCAAAATCGTGCAAGACAATGGCGTCAATCATTGAGTCCTGAAGAACATCAAAGATATCTAGCTCGACGACGTCTAATAGCACGAGAAAAAAGACAACAAATTCCAACTCTAAATGATGATCATACTATGACATCCCCCAGTAACATACAACAAGAAATTCCTGGTATTTATTTCATATTCTTTTTTCTTTAACTCATACTAATGCAAAAAAAAAAAATTCTAAATTCTAATTTCTAATTGTTTTTTTAACCATGCAACAAGTAGGTCCCAGTAATATACAAGAACGAGTTCAGTTGGCTAACTATGATGTTGAGGTCGACCCCAATAATATACAACAACAAATTCCTGGTATTTATTTCAATTTCTTTATTTGTATTTGTTTCACATTTAAAAATTTAGGTATTTTTTTAGAAACTATTTTGTGAATTGAAATCTCATTTTATTCTTTTGTTCGATACTCTCATATTCATCTCAATGTTGTAGTTAATTTTAGTGGTAGTTTTACGAAATATTAGACTCACAACTAAATATATTAAAAATTAAACACAAAATTTTTAACTAATCTATCTTCTATCTATATAGTTATAAAGTGAGAGCCCCAATTTGGTGAAGCTTTCAAAAATGCCAAAAAGTCCTCATTTAATAAGAGAGATAACTCAAAACTAACCGCTTATAATAGGGGTAAAATAGTAAAAATGAAACACAATACTGATGGGAAATGGTTGCCTGAGGAATACTATTTACGCACACTCAGCAAAGATTGTTACTATTGGTTGGATGAACCACACCCACCCTCGCAGATTCATCATAAATTTCATCAGTGAATTTGGCCCCTTAGATTAATGATCCCAAACTTGATATATTAAAAAAAAAAAAAAAAAAAAAAAAAAAAAGACTGGACGAGGAAAACGGCAGTTGCAAGGATTTGACAATGGAAACTGCCGTCTCCATGTACGACCCATGTTCTGAAAAGGAGATTGGAATGTTCAATTTCAACCTTTTCAGATTTGCTTCTCCATCCACCCCCAACATTCACCCATCGGCAGTTCGGCACCGTAATCCTCTGCCTCAACTACAAAAACTGCATTTTTGCTTTTGCTTCATTGTAACAGATGTTCTTTTGGTGAGTTGTTTCTACAACTCCAAAAGGCTCTTTTGTCTTCATCAGTCAATTTTCCCACACAAATTAACAAATTGCATGCCAGGAAAATCATGAATCCAGAAAAACATTGCATGTATCATCAAATCTCTCACCTTCTTTTCCTTTTTAGGTGTATGATCTTAAATTCAGATGTATTTCCGGTGTTTTTTTTTTCAACTAAGGAGTCTAACCCCACTTCTAACATGTACTTTTCATTCTTTTTTTTTTCTTTTCTTTTTTTGTGATTTTTCCAATTGTTCTGTCAATCCTTTAATTGCAGCAAAAAATTGTGCATGTACAAGGGACTTGAAGAAGCGCTTCGCTTTTCCAGATTGGCTTACGCCGACGACAATTGTGTTGACGACAGAGATTTAGCCGACAAAGGCGGTCAGGCTTCCAAGGAAATCAGATATAGGCTATACTATGTGTAAAATTCATGGAAACACAATTACGTTGCATCCATGCCTATTTCTTTCGAGAAGATTGACATAGATTGAACGGAGGAATTTGTTAACCTTGCCGATCTTAATTTTACCTTCACACTCCATCTCATCTTTCTCTTTTTCAGTATCTAATCGGGTAATTTTCAAACCTTTTGCACTAATTTTTCAGTTCTAACAGGTAATTCTCCACTTTTATGTTTTTCGAACATTCTAATTTTTCTTATGACCATAGCCCCTAATTATTGTCAAAAAAATGTTTGCAGAAGCGTGGTTTTGCAATCTATGACTCCGGCTACAATGAAGATTTTTTACAGTGGTCAGGATGGTAAAGGTTTCTAGATGTCTAATTTTATTCATATGTGTATTCTTTTTCATTTGTATTTCGTTTTCATGTGCAGAAGCAAACGTACATGCATAGGCATGATATGTGCTTTTTCTTATTTGATTTACTTTTATAGTCATTGAGATTTGGTTAATAATTAAATTGAAATTGATATTCTACACTTTAGTCCATTTTTAATGCTATTGTATAGAAATATAATCATACGAACTTAAACTTTAAATTGTACAATTTCATGGCTTTACAACATTTCAAGCACACTCCTAAAGTCGGGAATTCTCCCTCTCTGTGTCTCCTCCTTTCTCTTGAATGTTTGATTGGTATTTTACTTTTATGAGGTATTCCATTTTGGTTTTTGCATCAATCAAATTGTTTCACTGAAAAAATCAGCTAATGATGTGTGGTTTCTTTGTGGAAGGTGTCGAACCAATTGCTACAAATACATGGAGAGGAAAGCAGATAGAGATAGATCAGAAATATTCTTGCGGGCAATCAATTGGTATGCAATTTGAAAATAATTGCTCCATTCTCTGTTTTGGTTGTTTTATCTTTTTTTGCTCCATTCTCACCTATGTTGTCTTCATTTTCTGTAAGTAATTTTTTATGGCACTTATGCAATGCATGCAGGAAGACAAATATTTTCTTATGTGATCTTCTTGCAAAGTGCGAAGAACGAAATATGTTATCCTATGTCTTTAATGAAATTACCATCTAAAGGTTGTTCATTATTCTCAAGGATGTGTGTGCATATGTTATTCTTTCGTTTTTGTTAGTATATCAAGGAAAAAAAACATTAGTAATCATTTTTAAAGGTGTGGACATTTCTGTCACAGCAATAGCTGATTATGTTGCTCTTTTAAGACTTGAAAAGTAGAAACCTCCCTTTTATATATGTCCTTCTTTCATCATCGGTTTCATTTATGGAGGTTTTTCCAATTAATATAAAGTTTGTTACATGAGATTTTCGAAATTCATACCAGATTGGTTGTTAATGTTTGAGAGCACTTTTTAGAATTGTATGCTTTCCTCTCTAATCCAAATTGAGAGCTCATATCAAAGATTATGCAAAAGAAGGGTTAACAGCGTTTTCTATTTAATATTTTCTGCCAGTGAACAAGGGACCCATATTATGCAATAAATGAGTTATTATGTACAACGTTCTATGAACATGTGTTGATTTGTTTTAGATTTTGGTAACAATAACAAATTTATACAGCTCAACATGGTAATGAAACCATAATAAGGAATTTTACATTTGATATTATCTTGATTGAGCTTTTGGGTTCAATCTAATTCGATACGACTATTTCATTTATTACTTTTTGTCTACATATGTACATTTTTCCTAGAACACTTGAATGTATATGACAGTACGCACGTTAGTCCTTATATATAATCACTATACGCATAATAGTAGGAAATTAATATACATGCGATAACAGCATGAAGGTTAAACAAAAGTATGCTGTAATTTCTTACTCAACTTATATCTCGAAACATGTATACCAATTGAAAATAATGTAGGATTCATTTTAACAGCATAGGTAAAAATGCCATGACTAAGTAAGTTTTGTTTTGACTCTTGATATTTATCTCCAAGATATTTGGAGGATGGCGAGTTCAGTTAGCTAACTATGATGTTGAGGTCGACCCAATAATATACAACAACAAATTTATGGTATTTATTTCAATTTCTTTATTTGTATTTGTTAACACTTTTTTGTGAATTGAAATCTCATTTTATTCTTTTGTTCGATACTCTCATATTGATCTCAATGTTGTAGTTAATTTTAGTGGTACTCTTATGAAATATTAGACTCACAACTAAATACACCTTTAGGGGCGCCCGTGATGCAAAAATGCCTCTCGCACGCACGTTCGTGCGTGCAGAGAGGCTAGTAGTATATAATAGTAAGAAAAAATTAATTGCTTTTTTATTTCATAGACACACTAAAATGATTTTGTTAATTTTTTTTTTATAAATTTAAGTATTTACTTTAATATCTACATTTTCTCACTCAAGTTGTAATTTCTTCTCTTCGGCATATATATTGAGTTGTGCATAATGTGAGTTTAGGGTTAAGGATAATCTTGAAAATAATGAAAGTAAGTGATTAAGGGAAAAAAATTATCATTCTGATTGCTTAGGCAATCCGAAATCCAAATACATTCTCTATGTTGGGAATCCAAATCAGCCAAATCTTGGAATTGAATTCCATTTTTTGTGTGGACCCCACACACTTTTAATTCATCCCAATTTTATTAAAAACAGATATAATCCGTAATCGGAATCAGATTCATTATTCTCATTCCGATTACGGTTAGTAAACACGTTATAAAATCTTACTTTAATATCTCTCTCAAAAGAAAACAAAATTGGGAGGCGGCCGTAAAAAAAGTTGTAACCGCGTGTTTAAAGGAAAAAAGATTCGCCTAGCCCAAACCAGAATCTAGAATATCAGATAGCACAGTAGTATGACGTGTCAATTAAAACCCTAAATTTAAATGTGGAATCTCATCACACAGTAGTCAGCTCGTCAAAATCTACGGCCGCGATCAAAGCGCCAACCGATTATAAAAGCACCCGATTCCTCTGATTCCGCAGCCACAACTTTCACACCCTGCCATTTTCCTTCACCGTTCCGCTCCGCTGCGCTCCTCTGCGCTTCGCCTCGCCGCCGCCACCATGTGTGGGATTCTGGCAGTGTTCGGCTGCATCGACAACTCCCAGGCCAAGCGCTCCCGCATTATCGAACTATCGCGCAGGTACGCATTTCCATTTCTTGCCTTTTTTTTCTTCCCCTGAATTTTGTTTGATTTCGCCTGGATGGATGAGAGATGGAGAAATGTTTGGGTGCGGATGAATGTATTGTAGGTTGAAGCATCGAGGTCCTGATTGGAGTGGATTGCACTGCCATGGAAATTGTTATCTTGCTCATCAACGGTTGGCGATTGTCGACCCTGCTTCTGGAGATCAGCCTCTTTACAACGAAGACAAGAGCGTTGTTGTCACTGTACTCTTTCTCTCTCTCTTCTCTCTCTCTTCTCTTCTCTCTAGCGTTGTGTTGTTGGTAATTTGTAAGCATTGCATGTTCTAGTCACAACCCTGTGATTTCGAACTTCCATTGATCTTGAATTGGTTGCAACATTATCCAGTTCAGATTTTTTGTAGTTTTTTTATTTTTTTTTATGTTGGATTGATTGTTGGAGCTGTGCGTTTAGGTCAATGGTGAGATATATAACCATAAGCAATTGAGAGAAAATCTGAAGTCGCATCAGTTCCGAACCGGCAGTGACTGTGAAGTGATTGCACATCTTGTAAGTAAATGAGCATTGCTATGAATCTGGTAATTAAATTACTTAATTTAAATTGGAATAACAAAAATGGTTCCCTCTTGCATTAATTTATGTAAATTGTTTTCATATTTAACTACTACCGTTTATCTTTGGCAGTATGAAGAACACGGAGAAGAGTTTGTAGACTTGTTGGACGGCATGTTTTCCTTTGTCCTCCTTGACACGAGAGACCAAAGTTTTATCGCAGCTCGAGATGCAATTGGCATCACCCCACTTTACATGGGCTGGGGTCTTGATGGTATGTACTGTGTCAGTTTCTTAAAGGCTTATTTTTATTTACTCTCCTGTAACTCCATTTTGATCTCACTTTGCCCCTTGTAACTCAAAAGTCACCACTTTACTCCTTGAAACTCGAAATTCACTCCACTTTGACTTGTGGACTCTCTCTTCTCCCTGAAACTTATAGGTCGCCTCCTAAAATGAGTTTAAAATCGAGTTTCAGGGGGTGTAACTAAAAATAAGCCTTTCTTAAACTCTTCTGACCAAAACAAGAAAATTACATATTATTTCCTAGACTGTTGCTTTATTATCATTATCATTTTTAAGCCTTGATTACCTCTCAGACGCACATTTAAGGAGTATATATCTTTTTGCAGGATCAATTTGGTTTGCTTCAGAAATGAAAGCTTTAAGTGATGATTGCGAAAGATTCATATCTTTTCCTCCTGGGCATATTTACTCTAGCAAGCAAGGTATGTACATGCCGAGCTCTTGTTAGTAGCAATGACTTGTATTGGTGAATCATATGAGATCTGCATACAGCCCTCTTATAACTGTTGAAAAAACACCCCTAGACCTTGTTCTTTGATGTAACCAACGGCAATAGACTAAACTTTGGCAAATATTAGAAAACTTAGAAACACACAAGAATTATACTGGTTCGGCAGAACTTTTGCCTACGTCCAGTTGTGATTTCTCTAGGTAGAGAAATCACCGCTTCTTTGATTAATAATAGAGATTACAGAACTTTTGCAAACCCTAGAACTAATCCCAAACCTCTCGGCTGTCTCTGTCTGTTTTCTCCCTTAAATTCTAAGCCTTGCCGCACCCTATTTATAGGCATAGGGTACAGATTTACATGTCCTTTACAGATTATAATTCCTATTCTAAGTGGAATAGGAAATTAGACTTCCTTTCCAATTCCAAATAGACTTCTAGGATTCCTAATCTAAATTGAATAAGGAAACTAAGATTCTTTCCTAGCCCTTTTAGGAGAAGAATCGCTGCACACTTTTTTCCCTAAAACAATCCTAAACAGAAAAGGACACTAATTGACGAGCCAAACCTAACAATAACGTCCTTGTCCAATTTAAGAAAAAGGTAGAAGAAATGATTCTATTTGCTTAAGGAAACTAAGACATTTTGCACATACTTGGAGGGGTTGGACACCTTAAAAAGGTTAAATACTTGTGTACCAAGTGTTGTCTTTTTAGATTCGTATAACATGCATGTAAAATGTTGACCAAAACAAAATATGCATGTATAATTCTCAAGTTGTGGGCCTTTTAGATTTTGTATGCACTACAAATTTTATTTATCCATTTTATGTTTGCAGGAGAACTTAGAAGGTGGTACAATCCACCCTGGTTTTTGGAACAGACACCATCGGCTTCTTATGATCCCATAGTTTTACGTAAGGCTTTTGAGAAGGTATGCAATGAAGAACTTTACATTTCTGTTTTCTTTATATTAGTTTATGAGTTAGTGGCAATATTTGTAAAGATTCAAATTCCATTTTTTGCCTTTTTTGTTTTGTTTTGTTTTGTTTTGTTTTGTTTTGTTTTGAGAAGCGTGTTGCTTGGACAAATATACCTATCATATAAATTATTTCTTTCATTTACTCATAACCTTGTTCGTGCATTTGGTTATGCTATGCTGGGTGTGTTAAGATGGATCGAAAAAAAAAGTGTTATCATTTTTGTGTTATCCCTTCTCCCTAGTGGGCCCTCATGTCATAATATTAGTGTATTAGTTTATTTTAACTCAAGGTTAGGAATGGTCTTCAGATAAGTGGTTTGTACAGATGAATTTAAATCTATTTAAAACCAGGTAGTAGGTCAAATTGTCCTGCGCATCTCACTCTTATACCACGTTTATTGTATATAATTTCTAATTTGTCTTCTACTTCGGTACTGAAATCTTGTAGGCTGTGGTGAAGAGACTTATGACAGATGTACCATTCGGTGTTCTTTTGTCTGGAGGACTGGACTCATCACTTGTTGCTGCTGTGGCTTGTCGCTATTTGGCTGATTCAGAAGCTGCATGTCAGTGGGGATCACAGTTACACACTTTTTGCATTGGCTTGGAGGTAATCTTTTTAGGTTGCCAAAATTGGTGCTTACTCAGTGCAGTGTTATCTTGTTTAGATAGCCAAATGTGATGCCCTCTCAAGGTCCCCACCCCTTCCCCTTTTTTCCCAGTTCTCTTGACAGCGTGGCTTGGTCAATTGGAGTACCACATCTGTTCACCTTGCATACAAAAGATGTCCGTTTAGATAATGTTATATCTTCATGCTGCCAATCTGTTTTTCATCCTTTTAAAAACTTGTACAGAACCTGATTTCCAGTTTGAAATAAGTATGTATTACACTTTGTAGTAAAAAAATCAGAAAAGGGTGGGCTAGTCCATTTCTTATGCCTAATGACGTCAAAATCTCACTGATAAAAAGTTGTACTCTGACACATTTATGTCTATAATGAGCAGTTGAGCCGTTAATACGTTTATGTTATCTGTATACTTGTATGGTTCATTAAAGTGGCAAGTTCAAAGAAGTAAAAGGTCCTTGTTGTAGATGCTCAATCGTCTTTCCCATGTAAATTCTGGTACCTGAGAGATTTAGACACTTTATTGCAATCAATCTTTTACAAGGCTTTATCTAGTGATGGTTTTTCTCTACATTTAAATGCTACATTTTCAATCTTCAGAAATCACCAGATTTGAAAGCAGCGAGAGAAGTTGCAGAGTATCTTGGGACTCGTCATCATGAGTTTTACTTTACTGTCCAGGTAATTGATGAAAGATGAGGAACATTTCTACTCAGGCTTAAGTTTATGTCTGAAATTTAGGAATCAGTTGATCTGTTTAGGGATTGAATTTTAAGGTTAATTTGCAATTCCAAAAAATTGTTATCCTTTGTATTTAATGATTTTGAATTGCTTATGATAGCCTTCACAGTAATAGTTATTGATTAAAAATACAATATTGTGTTTATACCGATTTTGTTTCTCCATAAAATTTTCTGTCTTTGTCTTTCTTTTCTTGTATTCATTTCTATACTTTCTTCTATTTTCTACATTAATTGTCTCTTGAGGAAATTTTGTCCTGCATCCGTAATCTGAGGACAAAAACACGGATCTACATTCCTAAGATTCATACAAATAACTCATCTTGTTACTTTGATGTTTCAGGAAGGCATAGATGCACTTGAGGAAGTTATTTACCATACTGAAACATATGATGTAACTACTATCAGAGCTAGCACTCCCATGTTTCTTATGTCTCGAAAAATTAAATCTTTGGGAGTAAAGATGGTTCTTTCTGGGGAAGGTTCAGACGAAATTTTTGGAGGTTACTTGTATTTCCATAAGGCACCAAACAAGGAGGAGTTTCACCAAGAAACATGTCAGAAGGTACCCCACGAAACCATCTCTTCCCCTAGTTTCTTTTATGTTTCATTTGCGGCAAATGGTTATGTACTTTCAACATTTGTGAAAAATATTTTCCTGCTTATCTGATGGCCATTTTGACATTTTTTCCCCTTCTTGAACTGTTGTAACTACCGGACAGATTAAAGCTCTTCATCTGTATGACTGTCTGAGGGCCAATAAATCAACTTCAGCTTGGGGTGTTGAGGCCCGTGTGCCCTTTTTAGATAAAGAGTTCATCAATATTGCCATGAACATTGATCCAGAATGGAAAATGGTATAGCACATATATCGCTGGTGTTTCCCTGTATTTTCCAAGTTTTTATGTAGCAGCTCGTGTATCATATACCAAGTCTACTACTATTATTTGGCATAGCGGCTTCCATCCATAAAACAAAGCTAAAGAATGCCTCGGTCTCATTGTATTCTTTAATTTTACACCCATTTTATTCATTCCTAGGTGCGAGACCTGTCATATTGGTTTGTTTCATTGTATGTAACAGAGAGTTTTGGCGGTCTCTGGTCACTCTTTTAGATTTATGTTCCTATAGTTGCAGTTTCGAAATTTTTGGGATTATATTGATTATTATTTTTTCTTTCCCCTTACAAAATCAAACTAAAATTTATCATTGGTTTCCTACATCTAAATATTTGCACATTTAATTGCAGATCAGGCCTGGGAGAATTGAGAAGTGGGTCTTACGCAATGCATTTGACGATGATCAGAAGCCATATTTGCCAAAGGTCTGTAACTTTTGGCTTTTGTGTCAGTAATCGTGTTCTGCATGATACAAAATGTTCAATATGTAATATATATATATACACACACAATTTTCAAGTATGGATGGTGAGAGGCGGGCTCTCAGCAGTGCATGGTTGGTTGATCAGCCACTCACACTCCACAGTGTGGTGGTGCCCTATTTGTGCAATATTTAGCTAACTTGTTTGTACCTTGTGTTTTTGGTTATAGCACATATTGTACCGGCAGAAGGAACAGTTCAGTGATGGCGTTGGCTACAGTTGGATTGATGGCTTGAAAGATCATGCAAACAGTCAAGTAAGCATCACCTTAAGTTAGAGTTATCTTTTTGAACAGAAATCCGTTGTCGTCTGTGTACTCTGCCACTTGCCAGGTTATTAATTTGGACTGTTGATTAGGCATGTCCTTTCTGAATTTGTGCTCCAAATCGAGAGTTTAACGACAGAACATGTCATTGCAGTTCAATTTAGAGTTCTGTCTGTACTTTGTTCCAAACCAGAGTCGGAAAACATTAGAGATGCTTCTTCTTTATCTGCATGTAATTAATTGATCGTCTTTTGTTTCTTGTAACTGGACAGGTAACAGATTCAATGCTGAGCAATGCTAGCTTCGTTTACCCTGAAAACACTCCTACGACAAAAGAAGCATACTATTACCGGACAATATTTGAGAAATTCTTTCCAAAGGTGAGATACAAATTCTAAGAATGGCCAAGGAGGCTTGGCTACATGAAAGAGATTTATTCACTCGCTTTATCATTATATATTGCTTCATATTTTGTTTTTGTTTTTTTGTTTATCATGATGGTGTTGGTGAAAGATTTCTCTGCACGCTATATTCTAGTACTAAGCATGCCAATAGTATCTAATGAGAGTACGACGGGCATGCCATTTCTTTGCTCTCATCTTTAATCGTGCACCTTGATGAAAAATGGATAATGGTTGATTGAATTGACTATTTGTCCTTTCTGAACAGAATGCTGCCAGATCAACAGTTCCGGGCGGTCCAAGTGTGGCGTGCAGTACAGCAAAAGCTGTGGAATGGGATGCAGAATGGTCAAAAAATCCTGATCCATCCGGCCGTGCTGCACTTGGTATTCATACAGCTGCATACGAGGAAGCAGGGGATGCAGAAAACGGAAATGTTCTTAGTGGCTCTAAACAAGTACGAGAAGGGATTGTAGAGAAAGCTGCCGTGGTTGTTTGAGTTCAACTCAATTTCAAAATTACGGGTTCAGGTAGTTGGTATCGGTTTCTATTCTTACATGTCTGAAAGACCGTCTTAGTTGGTATTTGTTTTGCGTAGAAGAAACACATTGTGAACCAGTATAGTATTTACAATGATTACTACCTAATCAAAATCGTCGTACAATGCTAAGGTGGTGTTTAGTACATCGAGTGACTTTTATGTAGAATCGTAATATACTCGCTGCTCCAGATAGCGTAATTAACATTTTGGCAAGGTGATGATACAACCACCATCACCACCAGAGAAGAATGCCATTGAACCCATGGTAATGCCATTCAAGATAGCTAGTAGCTACCTGCATGGACGTCATTAATAATGAAGTAATAAATTAATAAGAAATTAACCTCCCAAATTCAGTATCTCAAGGAATAATTACTGAGGCAAGATGAATCTCACAATATTCAGAACCTAAAATGCATATATGTTCACCCAATACCAATAGAGATTCAAGATGAATCCACTTCCACCGATTCCAGCCACCACACGGCTCCGGCACTGTACTTACTCCACGGTTTAGATTAGATTAGAAAATTACTAGAGAAGAAACGGCGAGGGGTTTAAAACTTAGAAAGCATGGTCCCCAATCCTCGTCTGTTTATAATATAAGTTATAACTAGTCTTTTGTTATACGTGTGCGTTTGACAATGGACTCTTTTGATTTTTTATTTGAAAAAACAAAAAAGCAAAATAATAATATATCTTTAAAAAATAACAAAGTTAGTTACTAACCACTCAGAGTAATTTTTTTTATTTTATTTTATTTGAAAATTTGGAGAAGCAATTTTAAAATTACGAATGTTTCAGCATGGTTGGTTTCTCCCTATGAATGGATGGAATGGATTGAATGGATTGAATAAGGCAGGGGAGTTAGGCGAGATCATGATATTTCAACTTGCCAGTTCAGAGGCTTGTCGTGCACACTCGACTCTCCCTCTCCCTGACTCTTCCTCTCCTCTCTCAGACCCAGCTCCGTCCACCGTTCATCCTTGATCGTCCTGACTGGCTGACGCCTCTCGTCCATCTCTCAGAGTCCCTGAACTCCGCTTCTCCGACCACCACCATCATCTCTTCTCTGTCCCGATTCCGAGCATCGATCCCTCCACTACCGAGTAAGGTATTCAGTTTTAATTTATATATTGATATGTTAGATAGGCAATGGGGTGTGAGTGATGGATGGGTGTATGTTAGGGATACGTCTCTTTCTTGTGATATCAGTACAGGTGGTTTTGGCGAAGGGGTATGGAACTATGGATGGGTGGACGTGAGTGATGAGTTTTGGGAGGGTTAAGTAGTACTAGGCAATGGGGCATTGGGGTAAAGGGGGATTTGGATTACTATCTCCTACTAATAAGTAGTCAGGTTTAATTGGACACTTTCTTTACATGTATCAGGTTTAATTGGACACATTCTCTAGGGATTCGGGAACTACTACTTTGTTCTCAAAGAGGATTATAAGCACGGACATTTTTCGTATCACATTTATGTGATTTGGTCAGAGTCCCACATTACCTAAGAGTTTATACAAGAGAGCCATTTAATGTAATGAGAGTGGAAGACTTCCAAGGCTAAGATTCCAGTATTCATGTCATTTAATGTAAAGTCTAATTGATCATTCAAGATCATAATTAAGGAGGATTATACTGTTGTTAGCTGGTTTAATTTCGTTTGTTACTTGAAATTTATTATTCTCAGGAATGCTGTTCTTGGTTACAATAATCTATCATCTTTGAAATTACTAAAAGATTATCAAGGACATTTAAGTACAAAAAGAGTGATCAAACTGAGTTAAGCTTTTATCCCCACCACCTTTTCACACTGCATTTGTACGAGTCACGACCTAAAAAAACATTGAAATTAACTACAAAAAATAAAAACAAAACTCCACTTGAGTTGACAACAGTTGAAACTGAGAAATACCTCTTCAAGAAGATCATAAATCTATTCCCAATCTTTCCCATATTTTGCCGTGAGGGTTTCTCTCAGTTTCAAAGGTGGAGTTTCAAGGGATGTGGCACCATGCATCTCAAAGAACTCTTGAACTGTTGAAAATGCTTTCTTTCTTACTGCCATTTGTTCTTTCAGGAAGTCACAGTACCCTAGGATGTCCAATAACATTACCAGGTCAGAATGCTAGTAAGTCTACTCATAACAAAAGGCAAAAAAAAAAAAAAAAAAATTCGAAAAGTAGCTGAATTTCTTTTTTTCTCAGGAGGGTTCTCTATCTCTCTGAGTCTTTCTCTCTCTCTTGAGAGTCTTTCTCACCTCTCTGTGTGAGTTTTTCATCGTTGTTTCTCCCCTGCCGTCGGTCCGAGCTCCGGCAAGGGTCGGTGGTAGTCCTTTGTTTTTTTCCTTGTTCTTTTCGTTTCTTTCTGCTTCAATTTTCCACCGCCTTTTTCCTTCCCGCCTGCTCTTCCACCTTTTTTCCGCTTTCGATCTACTCTCACCTCCGTTCTCCTTCTACTTCCATGGCTCTCATCTATCCCTCTCACTTTGTTTTTCCAATTTCTTCCAGTCCCACTCTGGGTTGGCTCCATCCCTTCTCGCAGCTTCCTATTTTCTGATTTGCAATCTCCTTTCTTCACAGCACTCGGCTGTGGTTTCTTTGAAAGGTGCGTAGAGTTTTTACTCGGGTGTGCACACCACCACCTTCTGTTTGTTTGCCTTTATTGGCATTGTCGTCGGTGGGTTCTCCAATGGCTTCTTTCGTATTCTGGTTGCGATCGGCACGGGGGTTGTTGCTGGTTGTTGGAGCCACCTTCTTCTTCGTTTTTGGGTGGTGGATGCTTGACGGCGGTACAGGGCGTTGGTTTGCGCTGGCGATGATGCTCTGTGAAGGCGGTGGTGGCATCTGCAGCGGCGTCTGTAGGAGGCTAGGGTGTTTGGTTTTTCTGATTTTGTGTTTTCTGTTTTGGGCCTCACAGTTTGTGTTTGGCTCTTTTTGTGTTGCTATGGAGGCTTATACATATGTTTTGTGCTTTTATTGTAAGTGGGCCTCCATCTGTGTATATGTGTGTGCTTGGTAATAATATTACCTTTGTCCAAAAAAAAAAAATCATAAAATCAGTTGAAAAAAAATACCATAATCTGCAAAGGCAACTGGGACAACAACTTGAGTATGGTTTCTTGAAAATATACATTGACACAATTATAATAAGTTTCCAATTCTTTCAGATGATTAATATTACAGATTCAAACATCTATTCGTATTGAACTACAAAGTACAAAGTTAAATTATCTTAAAAAAAACTCCTTCTCAAAGACAATAACAAAGTAAAAAAAAAAAAAAAAAGAAACACAGTTTCCCAAATAAAAAGGTAACAAAAAAAAAGAAAAAAAGAAAAGGAATGACATTAATTTTCTTCTCTTACATGTCGAATAAACGGTTACCTAAAGCAACAAAATCAAGTAACAAATGAAATTCAATCAATTAATGATACTATAATCCTTATTGATTATCATCTTGAATCATATCTAATCAATTATACTTACATGAAATGGCATGTGACAGCCCGTCCCGGGAAATTGTACTTTTATTATCCTCGAAAATGTGGAATTACGATTCTACCCTTGAGCATTGGATTGTATTTTAGTATGGGCTAAGGTTAGAGGCCCAAAAGTTTAGGTTCTTGGACCAATGACATTGTTTCCAAGTTAGTGGGAACCCTATTTGTGTAAGTGTGAGAAGATTAGGGTTTAGTTGGTTAGGTTAGTTAGTTTTGGACCAATTAGAAACTAGAGTTGGATTTTTGTGTAGTGTGATTGGTGTTTGAGGACCACACACACAAACTGAAATAGAACCCTTCTCTCTCTCTCCTTCCCGTGCTCTCTCACTCTCGAGCTCTCTATCTCACCCTCTCTTTTTGCAATTGTACAGACAAGGTCCGTTGACCCTCGAAAACTCACAGATCGAGCAAACCAAAGTCACCATTGTGACCCTGGTGAGTCCACGAGCACAACCATAGCTTTAGCTGGTTGTGGCTCCTTCGAGAACCCCGTAAACTCGAGAGCTCCGTCGAGGGTGCAGTGACCCCGACGTGATTACAGTAATTTCAAGGCGTATTGAGACTCAAAAAGGTATTCCCTTCTCTTTCTTAGTATTTTGGGTTACTTTTAGTATACTGTTCACCAACTTTTAAACCCATGTTTTTCTATGAATTCTAGGACTATAACAAGCTTTAGGAGGTCCTCACGATGCTCGGAGTGCATCGTTGGTGAATTTTAGACGTCTGGAAGCCCAGATACGAAGAGTTGCAGAGGTGGCCGAAGTTTCGAACTCTCTCCGATGTGATTTCTTGGGATTCAAGGTTTAAAACAGGTATAACGTGATTCTTTAGACCCTAAGCTTCCTTTTGGTGGTAATTTCGTAGAAAATGGTTGAGAATCGAGTGAGATTAGTGAGTTTAAAGTTTTACCCAGTTTCCGACGACGGCGATGGTCGCCGGAGTTCTGAGGAAGAAGACGAGAGAATATTCCGTCAAGTCTGACGGAATATTCTAACGCCGTCATTTAACTTGACAGTTTCGGTTAGATTTAACGGAATATTCCTAACGGCGTCACAGTTTCTGTCCGTGTGCCAGACACGTGCCTGCGCGTGGGTGACGCGTCTGGCCGTGCCTTGGCCGGCGCGTGAGGGCGCGTGGGATCTCGAAAATTTATTTTAAAATTATGGGGATGATCCTGAGGTTGTGTAGATCATTTTGGTATATTCACACACCTCATTTGAGCAATGTATGAAAAGTTATTTCCTAGTTTCGTTTATGTGCTTTAAAATAACGTATTTATAGTTGTTTCTCACATAGGCGAGACTTATCCGGAGGACGAGCGTAGCCAGGCTAGGCACGGGGGCTACGATCCGTCTACATACCAGTGAGTGGGCTTTTGGTTTTCCGTATATACCTATATACTAAGTATTTTTCCCAGAATATGGATTTTAAATGTTTTTATAAATGAATTGCCATGCCAATGCATACATACTAGTGATTATGCATTATGAATTGTATGCGCATGATTGTTGGTGATGTGGGCACTCAGGTAAGTTCCAGGTAAGTTTATGTGTGGTTATTAAGAAGTTGAGGTTGAAAAGTATGATGAGAGGCATCGAGAGCTCATTAACCTGCACCCTTGTGTTAGTGCTCTTGCCTAGAGTTAGGGGCATAGTCTTTCAAGTGATGTTCACCTCCCGCACCACACGCTCATCTTGGATCCAAGTTAGGTGCACAGTCCTGTCGTATAGACCACTTTCAGTGGGTTCGACTCGTAGGTGACCCGCGATCATTCGCACAGTCTTCACGTGATTGTAGCACTAGAGCGTATTGTTTTACACCCAGTCCTGTCGTATAGACCACTATAAGTGGGTTCGACTCGTGTGCAGGCATGATTTATGAGCTAGAGTTCAGCTGACGAGCTGTTGCAATTATTATTGCATTTGAATAACTTACCTGATGATTTGATTAGTATGGCATGGCATATTCATGATTTGTTGCATTATTGACGATGATGATTTTCAGATGAGATTTAGTATATGTATATACTATTTTCTGGGAAAGTATACAGGTTTTACGGCGAGGGGATATAACTATGGTTTATGAATGATTTTCGAAAAGATTTGTTTTTGCCCACTCACGCTTTTGTTTTGCGCCCCTCCAGGTTTTAGGTAGCTGTTGTTGGTGGCTCACGAGGATACATCGGAGATTCTGACAGACATCACCTATGTAGGACCGCCTTCGGGTGTTAATTATCTAAGTACTTCTTATGCATTGACTGCACTAAGACTTTTTGTGCTCTGATTATGTATTCACACTTATTTCCATTCTAGCGTTCATTGAAGTCTGGTTTTTATTCATTCGCAAAGTCTTGCTATATTTTGCTTCCGCACTGTGCACATGGCTACGTCACCCTCACGTGACGGCCAGCATGCCTTGATCTCGGTCGGGGTGTGTCAGTTTGGTATTAGAGCCTAGGTTTCGCAGTCCTGCATATTTTGTGAGTAATCTAAGCATTGTGATGTCTTCTGTCAGAATTATGCCACCTCGTAGAGATCCACGTCCTTCTGTTGAGCCTAGTTTTCCCGATGTTGCTCAGTTAGGGGAGGCTATCGCTAATGCCATTCAGGCTTCACTTCTCCTTCCACGGAGGACTCCGTTGGAGACGGTGTATAGTCTAAAGTTACCTACTTTCATGGGTAATGAGGGCCATGAAGGGTCCGAGCGTTGGCTCGAGCATGTGAGAAGACTTTTCAGGTTATGCAGAGTCAAGGCAGCCTCCCTGCTGAAAGGTGGGTTGAGACCACTTCTTTGTTTTTGGGTAGAGAGCATGCATCCTGGTGGAATCAGGAGACTTATGGATGGACTCTCAAGGAAAAAGCGAACTGGGAGAATTTTAGATGGTCGTTTTATAAGAGATTCATTCCTCCAGCGTACCTTGACCAGAAGAAACAGGAGTTCACAAATCTGAAACAGGGGAAGATGACCGCTAATGAGTATTACAGGAAGTTCACGGATTTATCCCTCTATGATGCAGAGATTGCTGCTAATCCAGCTGAGACGCTTCGCCGCTTTAAGTTGGGTACTAAGAAGAAGTGACGCTCTATGGCGACTATTCTACCATGTGCTACTTATCAGGAGTTCTATGATGTTTTATTGAGGATTGAGGATTCTGATAAAATGCTTAATGAGAGTGAAGAAGAAGAAGATAGAGGCAGTAATCTGAAGAAGTATGATAAGGGCAAGGGGCAGTTATCTCAAGGGCCTCGACAGACCCAAAGCTTTAAGAAGAGTGGGAATAGTTCTAGCTCTTCCAATAGGGGCTTCTAAGCCACATGATAGAGGAGAGGAGGTAGACCCACTGGAGGATCCCGCTTTCAGAGGCCGAGAGAGTCGAGTGCTACAGGCGCTCCCTTGTGCCGCAGGTGCAATAATCGACATTTTGGGGAGTGTCGACGAGGTAGCAGCGGGTGTTATACCTGTGGTCAGACGGGGCATTTGTCAAAGTATTGTCCTCAGAACCCACAGAGACTTCAGCAGCCACAACAGCCTTCCTTACCACTGCCAGTTCAGACCCAATAGTTTTCAGGACCTAGTGGTTATGTTCCGATAGGTCGAGGTGGTGGGTACCATTATTAGGGGGATCCCGTTCCTTATGCTCCAAGGCCGTATCAGTACCCCTATGATCCCTACCAGCATAGTGGTTATGGCCAGTACCCAGGAGGATATATGCCTTATCAGCATAGTGGTATGGGTCAGTATCCAGCCGGTGGATCCCAGTGGCAGTCAGGAGGACAGCCTCAGCAGATTGATGTTGCAGCTAGTAGTGCTGGATCGTCGAGACAGCACAGTCAGGCAGGTCAGGGGCGTAGTACGCATGGCCGAGGTGTTCATGCTGGTAGAGGTTGAGGAGGACGACAGCAGGCCCATGGGCGTATCAACAACATTACCTAGCATGACGCCCAGAACCATCCGGATTTAATAATGGGTACGTTAAACGTTCTTGGTCATTTTGCTCGAGTCTTAATTGACAGTGGAGCTACCCATTCGGTTATTTCTCATACATTTGCTCAGTTAACTCAACCTCAATCTTCACCTCCGGGTTATGAGTTAGAATTTTCTATGCCTAGAGGAGAAAAGTGTTATGTTAGCTATGTCTACCCGGGTTGTCCTGTGTTGATTGAAGATGTAGTTATGCCAGCTAATCTTCTCCCATTAGATCTTGCGGATTTTGATGTGATTTTGGGAGCAGACTGGTTACTCTATAACTATGCCGACATTCACTGTCGTGAGAAAACGGTGACTTTCCGTCGCCCAAGTTTATCCGGAGTTACGTTCGTAGGCGAGCGTAGTGGAGTGAGACATGGAGTTATTTCTGCCTTAAAGGCAAAGAAGTTGTTGAATAAAGGGTGCCAGAGGTACTTAGCTCACGTCGTGCTGAATGATACTACTCCCAATAGTGTGGAGGAAGTTCGAGTGGTTAGGCATTTTCCGGATGTCTTTCCTGAGGATTTACCTGGATTACCACCTAATAAAGATGTGGAGTTTACTATCGATTTAATTCTAGGTACGGATCCTATATCTCTAACTTCATATAGAATGGCTCCTGCGGAGTTAAGAGAATTGAAAACCCAGTTGTAGGAATTAGTGGATAAAGGTTTCATACAACCTAGTGTTTCACCCTGGGGAGCCCCAATGTTGTTTGTTCGGAAGAAAAACGGTACCTTGAGGCTGTGTATTGATTTTAGGCAATTGAATCGGGTAACGATTAAAAACCGTTATCCATTGCCACGCATAGATGATCTTTTTGACCAACTTCGAGGTGCTTGTGTGTGCTCGAAGATTGATTTGAGATCTGGGTATTACCAGCTGAAGATTAGGAATGATGATGTCCCTAAAATAGCTTTCAGGACTCGTTATGGTCATTATGAGTTCCTTGTGATGCCGTTCGGATTAACAAATGCACCAGCAGCGTTCATGGGCTTGATGAATAAAGTATTCCATGAATATCTAGACATGTTCGTTATTGTGTTCATCGATGATATAATGGTATACTCAAGAACTAAAGAAGAGCATGTGCGACATCTCTCTTTGGTGTTGAAGAAGTTGAGGAAACATCGCCTTTATGCCAAGTTCAGTAAGTGCCAATTTTGGTTAAATCAAGTGGCATTCTTGGGTCATGTTATATCAGCTCAAGGAATTCGGGTGGACCCTCAGAAGATTGCAGTTGTGGAGAGTTGGGAGCAACCACGAACCGTCACCGAGGTACGGAGTTTCCTGGGTTTAGCAAGTTACTACCGACGGTTTGTCAAGGACTTCTCAATGATTGCTTTACCACTTACGAGGTTGACTAGGAAGGAAGTTAAGTTTGAGTGGGATGAGAATTGTGAGCAGAGTTTCCAGCAGCTTAAGTATTGTCTCACTCATGCACCTGTTCTGACACTTCTGGACTATAGTGGTAACTTTGAGATTTACAACGATGCTTCTTTGAACGGCCTGAGATGTGTTTTGATGCAACATGGTGGAGTAATTGCTTATGATTCGAGACAGCTGAAGCCTCATGAAAGGAATTATCCTACACATGATTTGGAACTAGTAGCCATCATTTTCGCTTTGAAGATTTGGAGACATTATCTCTATGGTGAAAAATGTAAAATTTTTACGGACCACAAAAGCCTTCAGTACATTTTCACTTAGAGAGAACTTAACCTTCGGCAGCGGAGATGGATAGAGTTACTCAGTGATTATGATTGCACGATTGAGTATCACTCTGGTCGTGCAAGCGTAGTGGCTGATGCACTTAGTAGGAAGTCCCAAGTTCGAGTTAATGCATTGTATGCATCCCATGTTCCTCTTCTTGCAGATTTGAGGTCCACTAGAGTAAAATTAGGACTAGAAGAAAAAGAAGAAGTCTTGGTTGAAGCTCGAGAAGAAGCCTTACTTGCTAGCTTCCAGGTTAGGCCCTTTTTGATTGATCGTATACTCGAAGCTCAAGGAAACAGTGAGGAAGTTCAGGAGTTAATTTTTGCAATTTCTCAAGGGAAGAAAAAGGATCTCAGAGTCCGTGAGACCGATGGCATGCTTATGCAAGACAAACGGATGTATGTGCCAAATATTGAGGGATTAAAGAAAGAAATTCTGGATGAGGCACACATTTCAGCGTATGCCATGCATCCTGGAGGCACTAAGGTGTATCATACCATTAGACCATTTTACTATTGGCTAGGTATGAAAAGAGAAATTGCTGAGTATGTTAGTAGGTGTGCGATTTGTCAGCAGGTCAAAGCTGAAAGGAAGAAGCCGTTTGGTTTGATGCAACCATTTCCCGTTCCTCAGTAGAAATGGGAAAATATCACTATGGATTTTGTGTACAAGCTTCCTCGTACACGGAACGGTTATGATGGAGTTTGGGTGATTGTAGATCGACTTACTAAGTCAGCACACTTCATTCCAGTGAGGAAAAAGTATTCTTTGAACAAAGTAGCTGAGTTGTTCTTGATCAAGATTGTGAAATACCATAGAGTGCCAGTGAGTATTATCTCGGATCGAGATCCTAGGTTCACTTCCAAGTTATGAAAAGCATTCCAGGAAGCTTTTGGCGCAGAACTACTTTACAGCACAGCGTACCATCCTCAGACAGATGGTCAGTCGGTGAGGACGATTCAGACTTTGGAAGATATGCTAAGATCTTCGGTACTTCTTTTTGGTGATGATTGGCATGCAAAGTTGGATTTGATGGAGTTTTCCTATAATAACAGCTACCATTCTAGCATCGGGATGGCACCATTTGAGGCACTTTATGGTAAAGCTTGCCGTACACGGTTGTGTTGGTCGGAAGTTGGTGAAAGACCATTAGTGGGCCCTGAGATAGTAGAGGAGACTACTCAGAATGTTCAAGTTATTAAAGCTAATTTGAAAGCGGCCCAGGATCGACAGAAGAGCCTTGCTGATAGACATGCAACTAATAGAGTGTATAAGGTCGGTGATTGGGTATTATTGAAGTTGTCACCTTGGAAAGGAGTTGTAAGGTTCGGAAAGAAGGGTAAGCTAAGCCCTAGGTACATCAGACCTTACCAGATTAACGAGCGAGTTAGTGAAGTTGCTTTTAGGCTCGAGTTACCTTCTGAGTTATCTAAGATGCATAATGTGTTTCTTGTCTCTATGCTTCGACACTATGTTTCGGATCCTTCACACGTGATACCTCCTCAACCCTTGGAGATCAGTCTGGATTTGACTTATGAAGAGAAGCCACTGACGATTTTGGATTGGAAGGACAAAGTGCTGAGGAACAAGACTATTCGCATGGTAAAGGTTCTGTGGAGAAACCATTCAATGGAAGAAGCTACTTGGGAGACTGAGGGTCGGATGAGAGATATGTATCCTCGCTTGTTTTATGAGTATCAGTGATGTATTGTGATGTTGAATTTTGAGGACGAAATGGAAGAAGCTACTTGGGAGACTGAGGGTCGGATGAGAGATATGTATCCTCGCTTGTTTTATAAGTATCAGTGATGTATTGTGATGTTGAATTTCGAGGACGAAATTTCTTAAGGGGGGTAGATTGTGACAGCCCGTCCTGGGAAATTGTACTTTTATTATCCTCGAAAATATGGAATTACAATTCTACCCTTGAGCATTGGATTGTATTTTAGTATGGGCTAAGGTTAGAGGCCCAAAAGTTTAGGTTCTTGGACCAATGGCATTGTTTCCAAGTTAGTGGGAACCCTATTTGTGTAAGTGTGAGAAGATTAGGGTTTAGTTGGTTAGGTTAGCTAGTTTTGGACCAATTAGAAACTAGAGTTGGATTTTTGTGTAGTGTGATTGGTGTTTAAGGACCACACACTCAAACTGAAACAGAACCCTTCTCTCTCTCTCTCCTTCCCGTGCTCTCTCACTCTCTCACTCTCTCTCTCACCCTCTCTCTCTGCAATTGCACGGACAAGGTCCGTTGACCCTCGAAAACTCACAGATCGAGCAAACCAAAGTCACCATTGTGACCCTGGTGAGTCCACGAGCACAACCATAGCTTTAGCTGGTTGTGGCTCCTTCGAGAACCTCGTAAACTCGAGAGCTCCGTCGAGGGTACAGTGACCCCGACGTGATTATAGTAATTTCAAGGCGTCTTGGGACTCAAAAAGGTATTCCCTTCTCTTTCTTAGTGTTTTGGGCTACTTTTAGTTGAATTTGGACGTCGGAAAACCATGGAAATAGAACCTCCGAAGGTGGCACTGTTCACCAACTTTTAAACCCATGTTTTTCTATGAATTCTAGGACTATAACAGCTTTAGGAGGTCCTCACGATGCTCGGAGTGCATCGTTGGTGAATTTTAGACGTCTGGAAGCCCAGATACGAAGAGTTGCAGAGGTGGCCGGAGTTTCGAACTCTCTCCGACGTGATTTCTTGGGATTCAAGTTTAAAACAGGTATAACGTGATTCTTTGGACCCTAAGCTTCATTTTGGTGGTAATTTCGTAGAAAATGGTTGAGAATCGAGTGAGATTAGTGAGTTTAAAGTTTTACCCAGTTTCCGGCGACAGCAACGGTCGCCGGAGTTCTGAGGAAGAAGACGAGCGAATATTCCGTCAAGTCTGACGGAATATTCTAACGCCGTCAGTTAACTTGACAGTTTCAGTTAGATTTAACGGAATATTCCACGGAATATTCCTAACGGCGTCACAGTTTCTGTCCGTGTGCCAGACACGTGCCTGCGCGTGGGTGACGCGTCTGGCCGTGCCTTGGCCGGAGCGTGAGGGCGCGTGGGATCTCGAAAATTTATTTTAAAATTATGGGGATGATCCTGAGGTTGTGTAGATCATTTTGGTATATTCACACACCTCATTTGAGCAATGTATGAGAAGTTATTTCCTAGTTTCGTTTATATGCTTTAAAATAACGTATTTATAGTTGTTTCTCACATAGGTGAGACTTATCCGGAGGACGAGCGTAGCCAGGCTAGGCACGGGGGCTACGATCCGTCTACATACCAGTGAGTGGGCTTTTGGTTTTCCGTATATACCTATATACTAAGTATTTTTCCCAGAATATGGATTTTAAATGTTTTTATAAATGAATTGCCATGCCAATGCATACATACTAGTGATTATGCATTATGAATTGTATGCGCATGATTGTTGGTGTTGTGGGCGCTCAGGTAAGTTCCAGGTAAGTTTATTTGTGGTTATTAAGAAGTTTAGGTTGAAAAGTATGATGAGATGCATCGAGAGCTCATTAACCTGCACCCTTGTGTTAGTGCTCCCGCCTAGAGTTAGGGGCATAGTCTTTCACGTGATGTTCACCTCCTGCACCACACGCTCATCTTGGATCCAAGTTAGGTGCACAGTCCTGTCGTATAGACCACTTTCAGTGGGTTCGACTCGTAGGTGACCCGCGATCATTCGCACAGTCTTCACGTGATTGTAGCACTAGAGCGTATTGTTTTACACCCAGTCCTGTCGTATAGACCACTATAAGTGGGTTCGACTCGTGTGCAGGCATGATTTATGAGCTAGAGTTCAGCTGACGAGCTGTTGCAGTTATTATTGCATTTGAATAACTTACCTGATGATTTGATTAGTATGGCATGGCATATTCATGATTTGTTGCATTATTGACGATGATGATTTTCAGATGAGATTTAGTATATGTATATACTATTTTCTGGGAAAGTATACAGGTTTTACGGCGAGGGGATATAACTATGGTTTATGAAATGATTTTCGAAAAGATTTGTTTTTGCCCACTCACGCTTTTGTTTTGCGCCCCTCCAGGTTTTAGGTAGCTGTTGTTGGTGGCTCACGAGGATACATCGGAGATTCTGACAGACATCACCTATGTAGGACCGCCTTCGGGTGTTAATTATCTAAGTACTTCTTATGCATTGACTGCACTTAGACTTTTTGTGCTCTGATTATGTATTCACACTTATTTCCATTCTAGCATTCATTGAAGTCTGGTTTTTATTCATTCGCAAATTCTTGCTATATTTTGCTTCCGCACTGTGCACATGGCTACGTCACCCTCACGTGACTGCCAGCATGCCTCGATCTCGGTCGGGGTGTGTCATGGCATGAGTACCAGAATCCTACCTTTGGAAGTCTTCCACTCTCATTGTTTTATACTATTATCTCCACCATTGTCGTAGCTTAGAGGGAGAGACAGAGATTGTGTGAGGAGTTGTAATCGGATTCTGAGGTAGGCTTTTCTATACGAGCGCTAGGGTTCCGCTTTCACATCGTCGAGAAAATTGGGCTTCGGGCATAAGGTAATTGGCTTGATATAATAAAACTACAAGAGAGCCATTTAATGTAATGAGAGTGGAAGACTTCCAAAGGTAACATTCCAGTACTTATGCCTTTTAATGTAAATTATAATTAATCATATGTGATTCAAGATGATAATCAAGAAGGATTATACTATTGTTAAGTGATTGAATTTCGTTTGTTATATTAAATTTATTATTCCCAGGAGTGGTATTCTTGGTTAGAATAATCTATCATCTTTGGAAATACTTAAAGATTACCAAAGACATCCAAGTACAAAAAGAGTGATCTTTCGCTAAAATAGTGTGAGCGCTAAGAATCAAACTTTTTATCTTTTATCCCCACCCCCTCTTCACACTGCAATTGTATGAGTCACGACAAGAAAAACATTGAAATTAACTAAAAAATATAAAAACAAAACTCCACTTAAGCTGACAACAGTTGAAACTGAGAAATCCCTCCCCTACAGGCCACTTGCTCACTTAGGATGTTTCTTTGTGCTCTTTGTTGTTGTCTTCATCTAGTGTGCCTCACAAGACATATTGAGTAGCGCACAACACATAACACATTTGGATGAGTCACTCACTTGAGCTCCACATATGCCTCAATTATATGGATATGAACATATTGATTACAATTATACATCAATAAGAGGTATTGCCTTGGGTCCATTTATCGCCTTGTAGATCAACTTGACTTTTTGGTTGCATGCTTGAACTTGAGATTCATGCTTATGAAATTCCGGTGTCGACACACACGCAAAGGACAAAATTGTCCAAGAAAATGAATAAATTTGAATGGAACCAAGCCAATGCATTTGAGGTTTCTAAGTGCACCACATACTGATAGACGAGAGAAATAGAGGGAAGCAAGAAGATAGAAAATTAGAGACATAACAGAAGACAAGGATGAACTTCGACACGTGAAGTTGTTTATTTATAGTGAAGGGCTATAAAACCTAGAGAAACTGAGATCCAAATTACCAAACATAAACATTAAAAGGCAACACTAAATGAAAATAAGATAAATCCCTGGTAAATAAAAGCACATATGATAGTTCATGAAAAGGGACCAAACGTGTTCCTGATCCATAGCAAGTCATTCACCAAGGTGGAGTGCCTCCTTAAGCAATCTCTCAAAATTATTGTATGATGATCCTCCAACATCAGTAGCTTCAACAACTTTTTTCTTCCATTCCTTTGCCTTTTCTCTCATCTTCATCCCTCCTTCTTCTTCCAGCATTTCCTTAACAAGTGCTTCAATTTCGTGGCGCTTCACATCAGGGCTCACCTCCATTCCAATCTCCCACGTTGTGCATGAGTACCGACAATTCGTTTGTTGCTCCGCAAAGAAAGGCCAGCAAATTACAGGCACACCATGAGATATAGTTTCAATGGTAGAATTCCAACCACTGTGTGTTAAGAAAACCCCAACAGATGGATGAGCCAACACTTGGTCCTGTGCACACCAACCTGTAATATAACCTCTATCCTTAATCTCCTCCAAAAATTCATCGGGCAAAATTGGTGAGTCGCCCTTTACCACATCAGCCCTAACTATCCATAAAAATGGGTGCTTGCTATTTGCCAGCCCCCATGCAAACTCAATCAAATGATGGTCCGTCATCATCGTTACGCTGCCATAATTGACGTACACAACTGAATTGGGTTTCTTTTTATCAAGCCATTCCAAACATTTTGTGTCTTCTTTCCATAAGCTTGAGTTAAGTGACTTGATTTCGGGGAAATGCCTGCCAAGCAAATTAAGGGGGCCGATGGTGTATATGTTGGGGAACATTGTCAATATTACCTCTAACACTTCGTGTTCGAATTCGTCAAATGTGTTGAAGATGATTGCAGAAGAGTTCAAACAGTTAAGTGCTTCGGATCCCAAGTAATTAAACATTATGTCGTTGAGATCAGTAACTCTAATGAAACTTGGGATGTCCTTGAGCCGAACATTTTTCATACCTGGGATCCAATCAGTTGGTGTATCGAGTGTGCCATCATGCATGAAATTCTCATCTGAAATGCATGGAAGGGGAAACATGTGTGATGATAGATAATTACGTTGACGGTTAGTTGATAAAAAAGAAAAAAAAAATGAGATCTCATAGTTTTATAGGTGATTGGTGCAAAATCCCATAATTTAATCCAACAATTATTTCAACTCAGTCAGGACTGACTCTTACAAAGTTAAGATTGATTTTATTAAACCAAGTGATCACTACAAATTGATTAATCTTCCCAAACAACATAGAAGAAAAGATTTCTGAATAAAATTAACGCATTGATGTATTATATTTGGCAACCTGTTTATTAGACTGGTCCGCTTCTATTAGTAGTGTGATGTGATGCTGGACTGGACCCAATCACACACTAGAAAACAGGACCAGAATCTATAGGCCCCATAAATTAATAATACATCAAAATGAACACAACAAGAATATAAAAGGGAACACAGGAAAGACTAAAGTGTCAAGACCGGGTTATCTTATCCTTTGGACATGCTGAATTGCAGAGAAGATAAGAGTGCTGGAGTGCAGAGAAGATAAGAGGGAACACTGGAAAGACTGAAGAATCATCTTCCTGGGTAAACAAAGGAATATATACTTGGAAGGGAAGGATGTGGATGATTTAACTCAAGTATGTCATGATAATTTATGTATACAAAAATGTTCATATACATAAATAAACTGATTAACGACGAAAGCGTAAAAAAATACAAATGGAAATTAAAGTACCTTTGAACGGAATAATGCCACGTTTGACAAGTTCGCTGTATTGCAAGTACCCCATGAAGCCACAAGCAGAGGCCGTCCATAACGTAAACTCCGGAATGCCTAATTCTCTAGCAGCTTTGCTCCCAAAGGTCATGATACCATCTGCGACTATGCAAGTAACTTGCGGCACTTGAGATGAGGAATTGATCTTAGTCACCAGCTCTTTAAACGGACCAAGACAAGTTTTCTTAATGGAGTCACATAAAGCTGGAACATCTTGGGTTCCATCCTTATCCGAAGGAGGCAACCCGTCCGGTATGGTCTCGAACACAAAGTCCGGTAGACCCTTAACGGAGTCGGGACCTTTTGACCGGATTAAACGGTTGTGGTTGAACTCGGTGTTGACAAAGGTTATGTGGAAGTCCCTTGAGTGAATAAGCTTGGCCAATTGCATCATGGGGTTAACATGGCCTTGTGCTGGGTATGGGACAAAAACTGCATGCCGTTTTTTGGTTGCTTGTTCTAACGGACTCATCTTCTCTCTTTCGTCTTTACCGAAAACTCGGAAAGTGCTCAGCTTCGAGGTCTTAAGCTTGTGTAGTGAAAGCTAACTTTAATCCCGTGCTATTTATAGAAAATGTGTGTCAACCTTTTCTTTGGCACGTGAAACTGACTCTGGAAGTATTTTGTATAATGCTTTTCACTTTAGAGATAGTCTGATAATCAATTCAGTTTTTTTATTTTTTATTTTTATTTTATTTTATTCAGTTTTTTATTTTTTATTTTTTTAATACAAGAATCTCACAATTTGTATAGAAACACGTGATGTACGTATTTCGGATACATTGAAATTTTCATCTATTCATCTCAACTTATTTTCTTCCCTTTCGCAGAAGCTAAGATCTGGATCAGCTCATCAATATTCATGCCACTACTCTCTAACACGTATTACATTATTGGTGAGACCCTTTCCTCTTTTGTTTTTTTATATCCAACAAATCATTGAATACAGCCAATGAAAAAATCTAATCGATCGGCGTGTCCCTTTCCTTCTTGTTTTTATTTTTTTCATATATATATCCAACAAATTATTGAAGCCAATGAAAAATTGAATTCTAATCATTTACGTGGTCCTCATTGAAGGGTATGTATTCCTACCAAGACTTTACGTACCAAACTACGAAAAGAATGAGAGGTTGTTAGATTATTCTTAATTGATCCGGAATCCTCTTCGTATATAATTGTAATTTTCAATTATAATTAGGGTAAGACTCCTATTTTAAGAGGGATCAATATTACTTCATATATATTGTAATATTTTATACACATCAATACAAGAAGTTATAATTCTACATCATACCATTCGTCTACGTTTTCCATTTAGTTCATTGGTTTCTCCTTCTCTTTCTTCTCTCATCCACCAAATTAGGCTTAGGGGTAATTGGGCCTTGTCTTTTAGTGTTGGAAAAAAAGGTGTAATTGTTATATTAAATCAGATAAAAAATAAAAAATAATAATTCATGCAATTATATGTCAAAGTAATGCATAAACATGAGTAACCATTGTTAAAAATGACATAATGGATTAGAAAAAAAAAACTTAAAAATACGGTCTAGGCCAATGTTAGGCATTCTGTTATTGAGACAAGTTTACACCCACTACGATGCTCATGGTTGATCGGCAGTTGTCTCCTAAAATACTACGACAACATCCTTGTAATAGTAGCACTCCAAATCACAAGACTCCAATGCATCATGATTGTGTTGAAAACTCTCTCATATAGACTCAATGAGACTCTATAATGTTTAGTGCACTCTTTCTATTGTTATCTCTGCCATTGTTGGAGCACAACCGGAGAGAGAGACTGTGTGAGGGGCTGTAGTCAGGTTCTAAGGTACATTTTTTCTATATGAGCGCTAGGGTTTCGTTTTGCTGTGTCGAGAAAATTGGGCTTAGGGCACATAGTAATTGGTCTGATACAATAAAACTGCAAGAGAGCCATTTAATGTAATGAGAGTGGAAGACTCCCAAAGGTAAGATTCCAGTACTCATGCCATTTAATGTCAAGTATAATTGATCAGATATGATTCAAGATGATAATGAAGAATTATTATATTGTTGTTAACTGATTAAATTTCATTTGTTACTTGAAATCTATTATTCTAAGGAATGTTGTTCTTGGTTAGAATAATCTATCATCTTTGAAAATACTAAAAATCACCAAAGACATCCAATTACGAAAAGAGTGAGCTAAAATAGAGTGTGTGCTAAGAATCAAACTGAGTTAAGCTTTTATCCACACCCCCTCTTTACACCGCATTTGTAAGAGTGACGACAATAAAAACATTGAAATTAACTACAAACAATAAATACAAAACTCCACTAAAGTTGACAACAGCTGAAATTGAGAAATACCTCTTCAAGAAGATCATAAATCGATGCCCAGTGTTCCCCATATTTTTCCGTGAGTGTTTCTCTCAATTCCAAAAGTGGAGTTTCAAGGGTTGTGGCACCATCCATCTCGAAGACCTCTTGGACTATGGAAAATGCTTTCTTTCTTGCTACCATTTGTTCTTTCGGAAGATCACAAGTACCCTAGGATTTCCAATAATATATACAAGGTCAGAAAGTAAATCTACTCAACACAAACCCAAAAAGAAAAAAAAATCATAAAATCAGTTGAAACAAAAGACCATAATCTGCAAAGGCAGATGAGACAACAACCTGAGTATGGTTTTTTAAAAATATACATTGACACAATTACAATAAGTTTCCAATTCTTTTCAAATGATCACTATTACATATTCAAACATCTATCCATATCGAATAACAAAGTATAAAGTTAAATTAACTGAAGAAAAAAAATCTCCTTTCGTCTCAAAGACAATAACAAAGTAACACAAACACAGTTTCTTAAATAAAAAGGTAAGAAAAAAGATAAGAAAATAATCATATTACTTTTCTTCTCCTACATGTCGAACAAATGGTTACATATAGCCACAAAATCAAGTAACAAACGAAATTCAATTAGTTAACAGCAGTATAATCCTTCTTGATTATCATCTTGAATCATATCTGATCAATTATACTTTACAGTAAATGGCATGAGTACTAGAATCTTACATTTGGAAGTCTTCCATTCTCATTCCTTTCTATTATTATCTACGCCATTGTCGGAGTTCAGAGGGAGCGAAACCTTGTGTGAAGGGCTGTAGCCGGGTTCTAAGGTAGGGTTTTTTCTATATGAGCGCTAGGGTTCTGCTTTTGCAGTGTCGAGAAAATAGCTTAGGGCACATGGTAATTAGACTGATATAATAAAACTACAAGAGTGCCAATTAATATAATGAGAGTGGAAGACTTCCAAAGGAAAGATTCCATTACTCATGCCATTTAATATAAAGTATAAATTGTGGAGCCAAAAATAATCAAGAAGAATATAGAGGTGACACGTGGATTATAGAGCAAAAAGGACAAAATTGCCCTTAAGGAACATCAGAACTCCCACGCGCGAGCAGTGGACAACCATCTCTCAATCAAGTCAAAAGTGCCAAAAATAGGTATTTATTCAAAACCTATTTCATCCATCCTCATCAAATATTCTCCACAAGGTAACTTCCAAATCTTTCCTTTCAAATTATATTAATTAGCTAATTAATTGATTTATTATTCAATTAATTTATTAATTAGCTACAAATCATGAATCTCACCCTCATTTTCTCCAAAACCTAAGTTCCACACTCTTGCAAAATTCTCTAAATTCTCCAAACACTTTTCCCTCAAAATTCTAACTTTGGCATCGAAGGTTCTTCGTCCTGAGTCCCTCATTCATCGTGGGCGCATGAGGCTCTTGGCCTTGACCTAAGGTGTTATTTGTTTTGTAGGTGCAATTTTGTCCAAGAACAAGGTGGAAGAAATTTGCATCCACAAGTTGGTGCATTCATTGAGAGTCTTGATCAAATGCTCGTAGAAGACTTTCACATTCAAGGTTTTTCGTTTTCTTGTTCACTTGTAGATTTTTCGTACGTTCTTATTCTTGGAATTTTTATTTTAAAAAAAAATCTTCGATAAAACGTAAAAGAAAAGTACAATGGCAAAAGATTTGGAAACCTCGACGAACAAAAATTCCAACGTTCAAGGATTAGGACCGTGGCGATCTACGAGGCTCAACACAATGAGGAATGGAGTGGCACCAACCCACGGGGCACCACCGTGGCAACTATCACGGTGGCCACCATGGCAACCACACTCGGCAAGGCCCACGACACCACAACCACGGCCTAAGCCGTGCCATTCGAGCCTACACGTGCCCAAGCCCAAGCCCAAGGCGAGATAGCTAGAGCCAAGCCGAGCCTTAGCCTCGCACCCACGTACGCCACACGCCAAGCAGCCCACTCTCGCGGCCCAGCCTTCTTCTGCGGCCCAGCTTGCTCCCGTGGCCTTCCAAGTAGTCCAAATCGGTCCAAGATTAGTTCAATCGTTCCGACTCCAAATTTCTGGGCCAACAATTGAACCGGGGGCATTTTCATCCCATTTCTCTGCGAATTTGACATTTCACAACTCAAATCTCGTGCCTGGAGTCTACCACACTTCCACTGCTCAAGGAGACGCATTCCTTCCAAGCGTTTCCAACCCAAATGGAGAACAACACTTGTCCCGACAAGTCATAAAGTTGATGAGCGCCCTCGCACATCAGACAACCTTAGTGAATCAGCTCTTGGAACGCAGCAAGATGCAACGTGCCCCAAACGAGGTGTCCCGAATTAGGGCAAGGGCAGACGAAGAACCTCTCCAACAGCGTCCCAATAAGCATCCACTCGACCAGCCACGAACCGAGTGTTCGGGCAGTGTACACTCCCGATTGGGACCCTGAGATAGCGTATACTGTCGTCTTAATGCACGGAGGAGCGTGCACTCTCGACTAGGCCCACAGACGAGCATACATTCACGGTTGGGGCCACACTCCGATAGTCAACATGAGCAACCTTTTAGGCGAAGTGTTTATTCGCGGCCAGGCCCGCAAAGAGCATCATCCACCTCACTTTGGAGTAGGCAGCACGAAGGACGAGGAGAAGCTCACTCAGTCCGGCTCAAGTTCAACCAGCAGCTTGAATAGAATTCCCTCGCTTGCTAGGAACGATTCACATGCACCGCCACTGCGATATAGATGAGCCGAACACGTAGAAGAGCAGCCTAGACCAGCAGGTCACGATTGGGGGCAGTCGAGAGCTCCACTGCCCTAACAAAGGCAAATTCAGGAAGAAGTAAAGAGACTTTTGACCAAACGATTGCATGATTTCCAACGCGATAAGGTCATCGACGAGGAACTACGACATGATATAACCAACATAAGCAGGTCACCCTTCATGGACGAGATCAAGCAGGCAAAGCCTTAACGCGAGTTTAGCATGCCACATTTCACATCTTTCAAAGGAGATGGAGACCTGGAGAGACACTTGAAGCACTACTGAAGCGCAATGATCCTCTATCAAAACAATGATGATCTCATGTGCAAGATATTCGTTACCACTCTACAAGGCAAGGCGCAAGATTGGTTCTACACCCTGCCGCCACAATCTATCCAGAGTTTCAACGAACTTTCTTTGGTTTTCACCAAAGAATATTCATCCTATCGCTCGATCAAGAAGATGTCCGACCACTTGTTCAACGTCAAAAAGAACCCAAAGGAGTCGCTTCGCGACTATGTGAAGAGGTTCAAAGCAGAGAAGGCAAAGATAGTCGGATGCAACGGCTCGATAGCTAGAACTGTCTTCCAAAGAGGACATCCAGCAGACCACTCACTGTTCAAAAATTGATCATGAAAGAAGATCTAACTATGGCAAATTCTTTCGCTATGACAGAGAAATATGCACTTTGGTATGATGCTTGCCGATCCAGATGCAAAGACTTGAAAGAGAACCTGACATCACCTCCCTACTATCCAAACTGGAAGCAGGAATAAACTTTACCATCATATGAGAAGAGCTGGGGGGCCCGACTATCTGTATTCCACAGTTCAAAAGCTCTTCTCGATGCTACCAGAAATTCAAAAGCTAACTTTGGCAATAGTTGTTGTAACCAGGAAGCTCAAGTTTTACCATCAGACGCACGCAATCATCCTCATGACGCACTATTTTGCCTAATCCAGACTCGCGACGATAAAGACGTAGACACTGGCGGATGCAAAGTGTTCTGACGAACAGAACAACTTAGCACAAAAGGCGCACCAAGGGCAGACAAACCCTATAAGGACATACTCAGAATCAAGTTTTGTTCTCGTCGCCCCCAAAAGATTCTACATAGGAGCAGCATGTACCGGCAGTTGAACACCACCTCTTGTTATGTGTCACACGACCCCATCCGACCCTTGCTTTGTAATTTAACTCTAGAGTTGCCCAATACCGACAGTTGAGCATATCTTACTGTGTGTAACATGGCCCCAGTTCCACGACTCCTTACCATGCCTTCATGACACAATAGGGTGACCCAACCATGGCTCCACGGTTCCCTATTGCGCTTTCACGCCTAGCCTAGGTGACGCAACATAGCAGCCCAACGACGCCCCAGAGATAGCAGAGCACGCCCTAGCCGTGCCTGCTCCACCCGATGGAGACTTCTGGCATTTTCATGTCGACGACGCATCCAATTACAAAGGTTCAGGAGCAGGCGTGGTCCTTGTCACCCCAGACGGTTCGATGCCCGAGTAGGCGATCACTCTAGGCTTCAAAGCATCCAACAACGAAGCAGAGTACGCGGCCCTACTAGTAAGCCTCCGAATGGCAAAAGACTTGGCGGTGAAAAAGCTCGTAATTCATTTTGATTCCCAGCTAATAACTAGCCAGACTACTTGAGACGTTTCAAACTTACACCCTCACTCAAGTTCCACGGGTAGACAACGCTCATGCAGAGCCAACAGCCGAGGTGCCACAGGTCAGTACAACTCTAAATTGGCAAGATTCCATTATAGACTACCTGGTCAATGACACACTCCCCATGAAAAAATTGGAGTCTAGAAAGCTCCAAATTAAGGCAGCACGCTACTACATGTGGAATGGCATTCTCGTCCGAAGATCCTACACTGGACCACATCTTTGTTGCCTAGCGCCTCCCGATGAGCTAAAGGTTCTAAGCTTAATCCACGAAGGCGTTTGTGGAAATCACTCCGAAGGCTAATCTTTAGCACAGAAAGGCTCTAAAGGCAAGCTACTACTGGCCTACCATGCACCAAGACGCTAAAGAGTTAGTACAAAAGTGTGACCGTTGCCAACGCTACAAGCCGGAACCAGCACTTCCTGCCAGCAAAATACACTCGCAGACGAGTCATTGGCCGTTAATGCAATAGGAAATCAACTTGGTAGGGCCAATGTCGCCTGCTACTGGGGACAAAGGCATGACGATCGTGATAACCAATTACTTCACTAAAGAGGTAGAAGCAGAGCCTATAACTACCACGACACAGAATGACATAGAGCACTTCATATGGATGACCATCATTTGCCGAGTTGGCATCCCTCAATCCACCTTCACAGACAACGCATCACAATTCGTAGGCAAAGATTTGGCGAAGTTCTTTCAAAAGTATGGCATCAAGCAGCACATGTCCACGCCGAGATATCCTCAAGGCAATGGGCAGGCCAAAGCATCCCATAAGATGATCCTCGACTGCCTCAAGAAGTCCCTCTCCGACAAGAAGGTAAAATGGCTAGATGAACTCCCTGGATGTCTATTGGTGTATCACACCACCAAACGACGAGCCATCTGTGAGACTCTATTCTCATTGACATTTGGTTCATAAGCAATCATTCCTCCCAATGTCATTGTGCCAAGTATCAGCACTTTACTGCCAAATATCGAGTAGAACAGTAAGGAGATAACCACAAGCTTAGATATGGCTGCGGAGAAGCGCGAGCAGACCATCACCCACATCGCAGCCTACCAGCAGCAGCTCCACTCAAACTACAACAAAATGGGCAAGATCCGGCAATTCCAGCCCGAAGATCTAGTCCTAAGAAAAACCTTCATCATTGCCCGCAGAGAAGGCTCTAAAAAGATGGATCCCATTTGGAAAGGTCCGTACAAGATCAGCAGAGTAGGCGGCAAAGGTAATTACGCCTTCGCCACCATGAACGACAAAGAGATTGAAAAATAATGAAACACCTACAATCTAAGGAAGTACCATGTGTGACCTCCCGCTACATCAAAGCACGAAGACTCAAGTAGCTCGACGGGCACTAGCTCACAAGCCGAGGACTATCCAGTTGTTATGCAGTTCCTACCTTACAGCTAAGTTCTTGTTCGTTTCACTCATTTTTCAATGAGGAATTCAGAAGTAATCTACAACTTGGCTCAGCTGCATGCTTACAACAACTGATCACTCCTGCACTTTAAAAGAAGACTGCGCCTTTCCTAGGGACTCATCGCAGGAATTGCACCCCTCCCGATGGACCAACCATGTTATCCAGTGTAAGAGGATAAACTAATTGCTCTCCAGTGCGAGAGGGTAAACCAATTCCCCGACACCCATATGGGTTTGCTTTCCAAGGCGGGAGGATAAACTTTACACTCCAAATATCCAGACGTGGATGAGCCGGGCTGCCTTAGTATAACTAGATGCACGATGGCTTGCGCTGGGATTCCTAGAAGTAGTAACAATGGTCTTTTTCAAGGCTTAGCTAGCTGAAGGATTTTGGGTCTCTTGGCCTAATCTGCAGGGAATCGGGCCCTAGAGACGGAGGGGGCACATTATGCAGTACGCCCTACAGACGGCTACCCTGGAACCCTAAAGCTGCTACCGAGTGCACTAAGGTAGCCTACGATTTCCTGAAAACTGCCTACGGCTTGCCCTTCAAGCAGTAAAGCAACGCTAGACTTATACAATCGCACATTCTTTTGAAAGGTTAAACAAGCTAGCGTGCATATACAAAGCTTTATTCACTGCCGACATGCTACGTAGTCGATAAGCTTCACCTCTGCCAAGCGTGAAACAACCTACACCAAGTCCTAAAGTGTTGTTATACTTGCTGCGCAACCTATGGAATTGGAGAAAGCCGGTTAATAGCCTAGTGGTCACGCAGACTTGTCTACTTTTGTAAGTAAGGCGTCTAGCTGCCGACCCTATGGCTAACAACTTTGCAAAGTTCTAAACCAACACCTACGGATGCATCAGCTACGCGGGCCTGTCTGCTTATGGAAAAGTAGCACGCCTACCACTGGTCTATAAAGTCTAAAGGTTAGGGCATGAACAAAAGAAGCGAAGATGGAGAATAGTGAAGGAAGCAAGTTTATTAAATTTTCTAGAAAAATTGATAAACAACTAGCAAAGACCGAAAAAGTTCAAGCAAAGCAAAAAGCAACGAGGGAAACAAAGAAAATCCTAAAGACTACCTAGAAGACTACTCTTCAGCAGCTTGGACACTCTACGACTACTCGGTCGCCACACCTTCAGCAGCCGCGACATTCTTAGCAGCGGCACCATCTGGCGCTTCGCCCCCGGCTGCTCCAACCTGGGCACCAACATCTCCGACTACTTCACCAATGGAGGCATTAAAAGTAAAGGCAAACAAGTATTCCGGAGAAATAAAGAAGGTTTCAAAGTCTTTCCCAGTAAACTCAAAGTCAGACGGTCTACCAAATAGATAATCTACATAACCTAGCCTGTAGAAATCGGCCTGACTCTAAACAAATGGAGCCTCGAGCCCAGCCTTCTCATCTTTGAGTTGCTCGATCTTCTCGAGCAGACCAAAACGGACGTGCTGCAGCTCATCCACTTCTTTCTTCAAACTTTCGTTAATCTTTAATGCACATTAGAGTTCCAACACTTGGGATTCAAGCCTATCAACGACCTTCTTGAAGTGGATCACTTGGTTATAAGAAACAATCAACTCTTCTTCCTTTGCATAAGTAGTGGAACACAACTCACAAATGGCACGCTCAAGATCTTGAATTTGAGGTATGTGACATCAAATCTCCTTCTCTGCACTTTTATACTTAAGTTAGATCGTGTCAAGCCTAGTCTTGAAGTTAATGATCTCTTGGTTAACAGTCTCAAGCTACAAAGAAGTAGGGGTAGATATTGGACCCCTTTAAAGCAACGAGCTTAGATTTCAACCTCTTAATCTTCTCGGCAGAAGAATAAGCTTCGGCTACCAAAGCCTTTGCCACCTCCTTGGCAGCCTTGGTATTCTTTTGGTCAATGAGCATAAACTTAGTTGCCAGAATAACCATATTCTGCATCATGGCAAGTAGGGCAGTCTTTCAATACTCGATCGTATAGTTTGCAAATGAACTTGGGGCAAACAATCCCTCTAACGCCATCAACAAACTTGGCACAAGAGTTCATGACTTCAAGCATATTTGGTTTCAAAAATGCACAGATCTCAGCAGCCTCCCCAAAAGCAGGCTTAGTGGATTTCTCACAGCTGCTCGAGCGAGCAGTCACCTCCTTCCCAGCAGGCGAATCAGTCTTAGCAGCATAAGGAGTTGGCCTTGGGGTAACTTTAGCAGCAGAGTCCACATTATCGCTCTTCATAATAACAAGCCACTCCAAAGGTGAATCAGATTTAGCTCTCAATGGACGTCTTGGTACAGACTTCGGTACTAGGGGCATGACAGGACGTTTACGTTGGGCAATCATATCAGCAATTGTACTAGCCATTCTCGACATGGCAGGCGCCACAGGCTCAGATTTAGCAGCCTTATTTTTCTTCCCAATCACAGGCCTCTAGGCAGCAGGTGGACCCTTATGAGCAGCGGAGGAAGTCTTCATTTTTTCTCAATCGACATCTCCTGAGCAGGCGGGGAAGATCTCTTCTTTCCACCTTCATTCATAGTAGGCTCCACGATAGTGATCAGATGAGCCAATGCATCCGCCTTGATCCTTTTTACCTCCTCTCTCGGGAGCAGCCCACCTTTCTCCCGGCGAAGAGGACTAAGCAGTCAACGCCATTCACGGTACTCAGTAGAGAAGCTCAACCCATACTGGGCTTTTACCTAATTTTTTTCTCTTAGACTAGCAGGCAGGAGGCCTGGATGCCTAACATTCCATCAGCTCATGAGGCCCGCAACTTCCTTTTTTCTCTCAATCTCCGGCCTAGCTCGCGTTAGGTCTAATAACCCAAAGGACATGGGCCATGCGGCTCACCTAGCATTGCACCCCAATGCCTTAATCTACGGCATCAGCTGCACAAGTTGCCTTTGGCTCTAGCCAAGCCGAGCAACACAAGCAGTGGTCTCTGCCACAACACCTCCTCGGCCCATGCCGAGCCACTTCTGGCCCTTGCCAGCCGACGTGCAGCACCACCCTGATGGCTGCCCCGCGACAGCACTATCCAAGAAGAAGATAAGGAAAATTAACTTTTTCTTACCTCGGTGCGGCGCGGAGCAGTCGAAGAAAGCAACGAAAGACGGTCATTTGCACGGGAAAGTGTAGAAGATTGCTAGGGGAGGGGGAACAAATATCCTGTAGTTTTCTTTCTCTTGTAGGGTAGAATAAATTGCTCTCTAAAGTTGATTTAATCATCTACTTAAGGTAGACTTAAATAGGCTTGGAGAGAAATTTATTTCCCTTTCCTAGAAGAACCTAATTTCATATTAAAGAGGGAATCTACATCAAAATAGGAAACAATTTTATGTTTCCTAAAACAAGAAGATCTCTACACTTGTTTCATTTTCCTACAAGCAGCCTAACAGGTGTGGGGCATTTGTGGAGCCAAAAATAATCAAGAAGAATATAAAGGTGACACGTGGATTATAGGGTGAAAAGAACAAAATTACCCTCGAAGAACACTGGAACTCCTACGCGCTAGCAGTGGACAACCATCCCTCAATCAAGTCAAAAGTGCCCAAAATAGGTATTTACTCAAAACCTATTTCATCCATCCTCATCAAATATTCTCCACAAGGTAACCCCAAAATCTTTCCTTTCAAATTATATTAATTAGCTAATTAATTGATTTATTATTCAATTATTTTATTAATTAGTTACCAATCATGAATCTCACCCAAAAAAACCATCCAAGTGGCCAGTCCATCTCCTATATAAACACCCTCATTTTCTCCAAAACCTAAGTTCTACACTCTTGCAAAATTCTCTAAATTCTCCAAACACTTTTCCCTCAAAATTCTAACTTTGGCATCGGACGTTCTTTGGCCAAGGCGCCCCCCCTCCCCACAATTCATCGTGGGTGCATGAGGCTCTTGGCCTTGACCTAAGGTGTTATTTGTTTTGTAGGTGCAATTTTGTCCAAGACGAGGAGGAAGAAATTTGCATCCACATAAATGAGCACATATGATTTAAGATGATAACCATGAAAGATTATAATGTTGTTAACCGATTCAATTTCATTTGTTACTTGAAATTTATTATTCTCAGGAATGCTCTTCTTGGTTAGGATAATCTATCATCATTGGACATACTAAAAGATCACCAAAGACATCTAAGTACGAGTGATCTTTGGCTAAAATAGAGCATGTACCACGAATCAAACTGAGTTAAGCATTATCCCATGCTCTCTTCACATTGCAATTGTATGCGTCACGACAAGAAAAACATTGAAATTAGATACGAAAAATAAAAACAAAACTTAACTTATGTTGACAAAAGTTGAAACTGAGAAATACCTCTTCAAGAAGATCATAAATCGATTTCCAATCTTCCCCATATTTTTCTGCAAGGGTTTCTCTCAATTCCACAAGTGGAATTTCAAGGGTTGTGGCACCATACATCCTAAATACCTCTTTGACTATTGAAAATGCTTTCTTCCTTGCTGCCATTTGTTCTTTCGGGAGGTCACAAGTACCCTAGGATTTCCAATAATATATATAAGGTCAGATGCTAGTAAGTCCACTCAGCACAAAACCAAAAAGATTAAAAAAAAAAATCATAAAATCAGTTGAAACAAAAGACCATAATCTACAAAGGTAACTTAGACAACAAACTGGGTATGATTTCTTGAAATATACATTGACATAATTATAATGAGTTTTCAATTCTTTCCAAACTATCATTATTAGAGATTTAAACATTTATCTGTATCGAACTACAAAGAAAATTATCTTAAAAAACACTCCCTTCCTCTCAAAGATAATAACAAAGTAACACAAACACGGTTTCCCAAATAAAAAGTTAAAAAAAAAGATAAGAAAAAAAAGATATTAATTTTCTTCTCCTACATATCGAATAAATGGTAACATAAAGCCATAAAATCAAGTAACAAATGAAATTCAATTAGTTAACAGCAGTTTAATCCTTCTTGATTATCATCTTGAATCATATTTGATCAATTATACTTTACATTAAATGGCATGAGTACTGGAATCTTAGCTTTGGAAGTCTTCCACTCTCATTGCTTTCTACTCTTATCTCCGCCATTGTTGGAGCTTAGAGGGGGAGAGAGAGTGTGTGAGGTATTGTAGCCGGGTTTTGAGGTAGGGTTTTTCTATATGAGCGCTAGGGTTCCGCTTTCGTACCGTCGCGAAAATTGGGCTTAGGGCACAAGATAATTAGCATGATATAGTAAAATCGCAAAACTGTCATTTGATGTAGTGAAAGTGGAAGACTTCCAAAGTTACGATTCCATTACTCATGCCATCTAACGTAAAGTATAATTGATCACATATGATTCAAGACCATAATCAAGAAGGATTATATTGTTGTTAACTGATTGAATTTCGTCTGTTACTTGAAATTTATTAATCTCAGGAATGCTATTCTTGATTAGAATAATCTATCATCATTGGAAATACTAAAGGATCACCAAAGACATCTAAGTACAAAAGGAGTGATCATTGGCTAAAATAGAGTGTGAGCTAAGAATCGAATTGAGTTCAGCTTTTATCCCTACTCCCTCTTCACACCACATTTGTATGAGTCACGACAAGGAAAACATTGAAATTAACTATGAAAAATAAAAACAAAACTCCACTTACTTTGACAACAGTTGAAGTTGACAAATATCTCTTCACGAAGATCATAAATCGACTCCTAATGTTGCCCATATTTTTCCGTAAGCGTTCTCTCAATTCCAAAAGTGGACTTTCAAGGGTTGTGGCACCATGCATCTCAAAGACCTATTGGACTGTTGAAAATACTTTCTTTCTTGTTGCCATTTGTTCTTTCAGGAAGATCACAAGTACACTAAGATTTCTTGTAATATATACGAGGTCAAAATGCTAGTAAAACCACTTAGCATTATCACGCCTCGAACCTGGGGTTGGTAATAAAAACTCGAACCCGAATCCGAAACGTGAGTTAAAAGCTCAATAAATAAAAAGAAATTGAAACGGGTTGGAAAATAAATTTCTTCTTATAAAATAACTCATGATTCTTAAACAAATCAAGAACTCTTTAAAATTCTATAGTAAAAAGATGAATAAACATTCTATTCTCACAACTAATCCGATCTCATCCTGCCTACCCTTTTGAATGTCTAGTTCGTAAACCTGCATAACAATAGAGGGATGAGCTTCAACCACTACTACAATATTAGCTTTAGGTGTCGGATGATGGTGTCGGTTTAATAAGCCATTTTGTCGGATAAAAGATATCCGACACATCATTTAGTTAGTGTCGGATAACAATGAAATCCTGTCGGTTATATCCAACATAAATTCTTAGCGGATATTTAGTGTCGGATGCAACCGCCATAAAATTATTATAACTGCCAGTATTTTTGAATTTTTTTTAAAATATTTTTAAGTTAATGGTGGCGGTTATAACCGACATAAATTGACTAGTTTATTATTTTAGTTTCTGGTGGTTATTATTTTAGTAGTCTGGCGGTTATAACCGACATAAATTGACTATTTTATTATTTTAGAATGTTATATTGATTACAAATAAATAAATAAACACATGTTCTTGTCGGATATAACCGACACGAACAAAGCAAAACCCTAGCAGCTACACCCATTCTCATTTCAGCTTTTGAAGACCTCGAGCCCAAAGCCCACACGGCTCTCTCATTCCGCGAATGTCCACAGCGTCCTCGGTAAGCCCAAAAGCTTAGGATGCGCACATGTGTCGTGCATCAGAAAAAGGATCTCCATAGATTCCAAATGAAAAGTCATAGGTTTCTCTCATTGCTTTCATTTCTGAGTGTAATTAAAAACCCTAGGTCCTTCTCTCTCTACAAACCGAAAGAGGTTTTCTCATTTCTCTTAGCCCTTTCTGAAATCAACACAAACCCTAGGTAGAAGCCATAGCCGCTCCTTCATCAACCATGAGAAATATCTTCATAACTCTCGACCTACACACAATCTAGTCTTCATTGTTGTTCAACACAAACCATTCGCCTCCATTTCTCTAGATCTGAAACTGTAATCCATGCCACCATGGCTCTTGGTCCCGTTCATGGAAGCCATCATCTGCACTGGATCTCGGTAGCGAAACCCCTAAGTCAAAGGTAAAAATCTCATTTTGCTGCCATGGAGTTCCATTGAGTTTATTGTCATGGAAAAATCAAAGAACTAACTCATCCATGCAACATTTTTTTTTTTGCGACAGTACACGGATCTACAACAAGGGAGGCACACCAACACCCAAAAGTTCCAGATCCATGGCGAATCGTCCAAGACTCCCCCATCTTTAGGTAAAAACACAATCCAAACTTCGGTTCTGATGTTATTTTCAAAGTTTTTTTGTGCTGTGATTTTTACACCCATCTATGTTCTGATGTATGCACAAGAGTAGACTCCATAGCTTGGATACGACATTACACAAGAGAGTCAAAACACGGATCTAATCCAAATTAAAGATTCATGCCCTCAGTTGATTGTGTTGGTTTTGCATGTCGAAGATCTGTTGATTTGGAAGAATGATAAAGTTTGGGGGTAGTTTGTGTATGGTGCTCACGAATCCGTTCGCTGATTGTTTTGTTGCAGGAATACTCGAGATCCATTCGCTGGAAAATGCAGTGAATGCAGGGGATGCCAACTTGAAAGGGAAAGAAATGATTCAGAAAGTGGTTTATATTTTATTATTATTATTATTATTATTATTATTATTATATTTTCTGTCAGTTTTATCCGACAAATAAAACTTTTATTTATTCATTATTAATAAATTATGTGTCGGTTATATCCGACACAATTTCTGTTGGTTTTAGAGTATTTTCTATTGGAAAATTCATTTCCTGACGCTGACAATTCTGTCGCTTATTATATCTGCCACTGCATCCATTTTCTGTTGGATTTTGCTTAAAATCCGACAGTAATATACGTTTCTTGTTGGTTATCATAACGACACTAATAAATGGTTTCGTAGTAGTGAACAGCTCAGTAGAGACATAACCTTATCACAGTAAATTGACAATATTAAATTAAGTGTCTCATATGGCCAAATATCAAATTATTATTGATAACAATGCATGAATGCAACGCAACCTCTTCAACTATTCCCGTTAACTCATATAATAAAACACACGGACTTGCACATCCCATACCGTGCATTTTACCACTACAGTGATGGTTCGAATATTCTATTATACAAATGAACCCCCATAAGATATCCCGAGTTCATAAACCCCTTTTGTTAGTCATCTTATCTAATTCATTGATCTCCAGCCCACATCGACAATTTATCTCGCCGATATCATATTCTAATGTGCATATCGGGCTCGCCTGGGACCTGGTTCATAACGAATAGATTCAACTACATAAAAGATGCTTTCCAATTACCCTCATTTCCAGACCAATCTCAACATTTAAGTTTCAATCACATCAACATGAATGATGCACAAATAATGTCATTCCATCTTTCACATATATCACAATATATTCTCAACGAATAACATTTCAACAATAATTTCATAACCAATAACAAGTAAACACTCAACTGAAGTAATTAGCCAATTAATATCCAACCAAATTAATCAATAAAAAAAATCAAGAATATTATAACACTTCACAAAATTTAATAAAATCAATTTCCATTGAGGTCTGCCGTATTTCCACTACCTGAATTCCAAAGCTAAATCGAAAATCCACATCACTACCGAAAGAACTAAACTCTATGCACTTGAACAAACTCCTTGATCACTTCTAAATACCATATATTTCTTCCACTCTTATCTTTTCTAATCTCTCTCACTATATAAAAATATTGACATAAATATTTATATATGCACACACACACACACACATATTTTTACATGGTTTCCTGAATTGCACAGCCATTGCACTTTCCTTTTTTCATAGTAGAGAAAAGTCGGCTACTAAACTTACAAAGAAAGTCAAAATATAGTAAAATATAAATATAGGAACAGGATTAACTGGAAAAGGATCCGGCGAATATAGTAAAATATAAATATAGGAATAGGATTAACTGAAATTTCATGATCGTGACCGTTTATCGTACATTGTGAGGTTAGTTTTCGTTAGGTATTATTTATATTTAATTTTAATTTTAAATTTTAAAATAATTTATGACCACACGATATACAATGAACGGCCACGATCGGAAGATCCCTACGATCCCCGGAAAAAAAAAAATCCGGCAAGGATACTTTTCCGGATTAACTTGACAACTATCCAGAACGGGATAAAGAAAACAGGTGGAACACTTCTGGAATTTGACGCATCGCTATGTAGTATTAGGGTTCGACACTTGGTATACATGTGTCATCATAATACGAATGCCGGAGGCTTATCAGAATGTTTGCAGGAGGTGTACCTAATGCAAATGCATGAAACTGTAGATATCTATACCACTAGGGTTTAATATATACACACACACACACATATAAAATGCATGAAACTATAGATATCTACATTGTGGAGCCAAAAATAATCACAAGGCGACACGTGGACTTTCGGATTAAGAAGACAAGAATGCCCTTGAGGAGCATCAGAAATCCTACGCGCGAGCAGCCGGTAATTATCATCGGCCAAGTCAAAAGCGCCCATAAAAGGTAAACAAATCCGAATTATTTCATTCATCCACATTTAAGACAATTATCTCATAAATCCACCAATTATCCCACATAAATGGAGATAATTGGCAAATTAATGAGGATATTCCTCATTAATTGGCCAATTAACTTAGCCTTAAAAGCCAAAAACACCTTAAATGGCCGGTCCTCCCTTCTCCAAAGGGGGCCGGCCACTTCCCCATTTTATTGCCCACATTCCTTTCTTTTTTCTCCTTTTTTAGCCAACAATTCAATTACTCCTTATTATCTTTTTTCATAAATATAAATCCTTTCCCTATTTGATTAATTAGCCAATAAATAGGCTAATTAAACCTAGATCTCACACCAAAAAACCCTAGGCCGGCCACCCCCATTTCCTATAAATACTACCCCATTTTCTCACAAAAACCCAATTCCAATCCTTTGGCAAAAACACTCTAAACACTTTTTCTCTCTAATTCTAACTTTGGCATCAGAGGTTCTTCGGCCAAAGCCCCCCCCATTCATCGTCGGCGCGTGAGGCTTTTGGCCTTAACCTAAGGTGTTTATTATTTTGTAGGTGCAAAATCGTCCAAGACCGAAGAGGAGAAAATTTGCATCCACAAATTGGTGCTTTCATTGAGAGAAGAAGTTTACGCTCGAAAAAGACTCTCGCACACAAAGGTTTTTTCTTCAATTTCTAGTCCGTTTGTATTCTTTCGTACGTTTTTATTATTAGAATTTTTTACTCGTAAAAAGTTCTTTGGTGAAGCGTATAAAAAAAAGAAAAATACATAATGGTTAGAGATCCAGAAAATTCGATGAGCAACAATTCAAACATTCAAGACGTGGGACCACGGCGATCTACGAGATTGAATGTGGCTCTAGGGGAGATGGCGCCACCACCACGAGGCTCCACCATGGGAACCACCGCGGTGACCACCCGCGGCGAGGTCCATGGTACCACTACTGCGGTCCAAGCCTCGCACTCGCGCCCACCTCGCGTTGAGCAGCCTGCCCACGCAGCCCAGCCTGCCCACGCAGCCCAGCCTGCCCACGCAGCCCAGCCTGCCCACCCAGCTCAGCCTGCACCCGCAGCCCGGCCTGCCCCGGTGGTGCCCTAAGCTGCTCTAGTCGTGCCCAGAGCCAACCACCCGTCCACTGCTCAAGAAAGGGTCTTCCTGTCCAATTCTTCCAACCTAAGTGGCGAACAGAACTTGTCCCGGCAAGTCATGGAGTTGACGAGCGCCCTAGCGCAGCAGACAACCTTGGTGAATCGACTCTTGCAGCGCACGGAGATCCAACGCTCCTCAGACGAGGAACCTTTCCGGCAACGTCCTGGCAAGCAGCCGATCAATCAGACCGAGCAGTCGGGCGATGTGCAATCTCGGCTGGGCCCCCGAGACAGCGTGGACTCCCGTCTTAGCGCGAGGAGGAGCGTGCACTCTCGGTTAGGCCTGCGAGTGAGCATACGATCGAGGTTGGGGCCGCATATTGAAGGATCGCACGAGCAGCCGTCCAGGCAGAGCGTCCATTCACGTTTAGGCCCGCAAGGAGCATACTCCATATCACCTCAGAGGATGCCGCATGACACACGAAGGCAAGCGACCACTCAATCCGCTTCAAGTTCCACTGGCAGCCCACGAAGAGACCTCTCACCGATTAGGCAGCCGAGGCAACGACAAATGGGGCGCCCGGAAGAGCAGCCTAGACCGATAGGCCAGGATTTAGGACAGCTTAGGGCTCCGCAGCCCCACCAGAGACAAATCCAAGAAGAGGTGAAGAAACTTTTTAACGAACGGTTGCGCGAGTTCCGACGTGGCGACACGGCCGATGAAGCACTGCGGCGGGAGATGACCAAGATAAGCCGAAGCCCCTTTCCAGATGAGATCGAGCGGACGGAACCTCCGCGCAAGTTTACCATGCCGCACTTTACCTCATTCAAAGGAGATGGAGACCCGGAGAGGCACTTGAAGCATTACCGAAGCGCAATGGTCCTTTACCGGAGTGATGACGCCCTTATGTGCAAGATATTCGCCACCACCTTACAAGGTGAAGCGCAAGATTGGTTCCACACCTTGCCACCACGATCTGTCCAGAGTTTTGACGATCTATCCTTGGTCTTCACCAAGGAGTACTCGTCCTACCGCTCGATCAAGAAAAAATCCGATCACTTGTTCAACGTAAAGAAGAACCCGAAGGAATCACTTTGCGACTACGTGAGGAGGTTCAAAGCAGAGAAGGCGAAGATCGTGGGATGCGATGACTCAATAGCCAGCGCAGCCTTCCATTAGGGCCTCCCCGCGGATCACCCCCTATTTGGAGAAATGATTATGAAGGAAGACTTGACTCTAGCAGACTCCTTCGCCCTGGCAGAAAAGCATGCACTCTGGGAAGAGGCCCGACGAGCAGAAAAGGTGCCCGAGCAGCCTCAAAAGGAATTGGTGGTAACGAAGGGAAGATGGAAGGCAGCCCAACAAGAGCAGGCAGGAAGCCAAACGGAGGGACAGGCCCGTAACCAGAGACAACTCGACGACCAGGAATTACTCGAAGTTTTCAATCCCAATCCATCAAATCCTTCGCGACGTGAAGGACGAGCCGTGGTTTAAGCCGCCGAAGCAGCCGACAGGAGACACTTCCAAGCTGGATCACACCAAGTACTGCGCGTTCCATCGAGGGCCAGGTCACACCACAGACAACTGCTACACCTGGAAGAATTACCTAGAAAAGCTTGTGAAGGAAGGCAAAGTCGACAGGTATTTGGACAAGCCAGCTGCGCAGCCCAGACAGAATGCAGAAAGGCAGCAGGAGCCACCAGCCAAGACGATTCGAATTAATGGTATCTTTGCCGAATCCGAATACCTGGGGGCCACCAGCAGCTCGAAAAAGAGGAAGATCCATTAGGCCACATTGATCTCACAAGTCCAGGCGGCTGGCGCACTACCAGGGCCTATCATCGGCTTCACTGAGCAGGACGCAGAAGGCGTTGACTTACCGCATGACGATGCCCTAGTGGTATCCGTCCAAATAGCCCATGCCATAGTCGACCGAATGATGGTGGACAACGGAAGCGCGGTCAATCTGCTTCAATTCTCGGTCATCCAGAAGATGGGATTGGAGAGCACGATAACACGGCGAGCAGAGGTATTCACCGGATTCAATGGACACACCTCAACTGCAATCGGTCAAATCACGCTTGACGTAAAGACATCGCCGGTAGTCTCGAAGCAAACATTCACAATTATGAGTGACCCGTCTCCCTACAACGGGATCCTTGGAAGGCCTTGGTTGATCAAGCTAGATGCAGTCACTTCGGTCAAGTATCAAAAAATCCGCTTCCGCATCCCTGGAGGAGGAATTGGAGAAATTAAGTCCGACCAGGCCGCATCCCGACGATGCACCGTGCAAATGCTGAAAGAATCAAGTAAGAGGACCTTCACCCCCGTGGAGGTCACCAAAGTCCAAAGAAATGACGAAGCTGCCAAATAGCAATTACAGCAGGAGGATCGAGAATGTGGCACTCAAGCAGACGAGACAGGCTGGAAACCCGAAGAAGACGCTGAAGAAATCATTCTCGATCCGCAGCAGCCGGAAAAGACCGCTAGGATTGGCTCTCGCCTAAGCCCAGCCGAGAAAGAAGAACTCATTACCTTTCTCCGGAAGAACCGAGACGTTTTTGCATGGTCGCCCTCCGACATGCCCGGCATCGACCCAAATGTAGCTTGCCACAAGTTACATGTTGACCCCGCTGCAAAACCAGTGATCTAGAAAAGAAGGCACTTTGCGCCCGAGCGAGTAGCAATCATCGAGGCCGAGATAAACAAGCTGCTGGAGGCCGGATTCATAGAAGAGGTGGCACACTCCGCATGGCTCGCCAACGTCGTGCTAGTCACGAAGAAGGAGAAAGGTAAATGGAGGGTTTGCGTAGATTACACCGACCTCAACAAGGCGTGCCCGAAGGATCCTTATCTGGTCCCCCGAATCGACCTTTTGGTGGACTCAACTTCTGGAAACCAGCTGCTCAACTTCCTGGACGCATACTCCGGCTACAACCAAATAGCTATGCACGAACCTGATAAGGAGAAAACCGCGTTTGTAATCGAGCGAGGTACATACTGCTACAAAGTCATGCCTTTCGGCCTCAAAAACGCAGGAGCAACCTACCAAAGGTTAGTGAATATGATGTTCAAAAAGCAGACCGGGATTACCATGGAAGTCTATGTCGACGACATCATGGTGAAAGGCAAGCAGCGGTCAGACCACATTCGTAATCTGGCAGAAACATTTGACATCCTTAAGGCGTACAAGATGAAGCTCAATCCTGCCAAATGTACATTTGGAGTATCTTCAGGCCGATTCCTAGGGTACTTAGTCACCCAACGAGGGATCGAGGTGCATCCCAAGCAGATCCGAGCAATCCTGGAAATGAAGTCTCCCACAACCTTGAAGGAGATCCAAAGCTTAACCGGACGAGCAGCCGCCCTCAACCGTTTCCTATCACGATCCACCGATAGATGCAAGCCTTTCTTCAAAGCCATCAGGAGGGCGCAACGTGAAAAATGGGATGAAGAATGCGAAAAAGCCTTCCAAGACCTGAAGAAGTATCTTACATCGCCTCCATTACTGTCCAAGCCGGAAGCTGCGGAGGACTTGTACATTTACTTGGCAGTCTCTAAGGTAGCAGTGAGCTCTGCCCTCATACGAGAAGAGCTGGGGGCCCAACTACCGGTGTTCTACACTTCAAAAGCTCTCCTCGATGCGGAAACAAGATATCCGAAAATCAAAAAATTAATTTTGGCTCTAGTTGTGGCGGCTCGGAAACTCAGACCGTACTTTCAAGCTCACACGGTCATCGTCATGACTCAATATCCTCTACGATCCATCCTGCATGGTCCGGATGCTTCCCAACGAGTAATGAAGTGGGCACTTGAACTGGGCCAGTATGGTTTAGTCTTCCGACCCCGTACGGCGATAAAGGCCCAAGCCTTGGCAGATTTCATAGTGGAGTTCGTGCCTAGCCCAAGCAACGCAGCAGACGAGCCCGACGATGTCCCAGAAGCAGCCGAGACTCTAGCACCGCTCGCTTCCCTTAGCGGCGACATATGGCATCTGCACGTCGATGGCTCATCCAATCACAAAGGCTCAGGAGCAGGCGTGGTTCTCGTCACCCCAGACGGCTCACTGCTCGAGCAAGCGATCACTTTGGGTTTCAAAGCATCCAACAATGAAGCAGAGTACGAGGCCCTACTGGCAGGCCTCCGAATGGCTAAAGACTTAGCAGTGAAGAAGCTAGCAATCTATTCCGATTCTCAGCTGATTACTAGCCAAACCACGGGGGAGTATATGGCGAAGCATCCAAGGATGGCGCAATACCTAGAGAAGGTACGCGAGCAGCTGAAGACATTTCATACCTACACGCTCACCCAAGTTCCACGGACGGAAAACACCCATGCAGATGCGCTAGCCGGCCTGGGTTCCGCCCTCGATCACCAGCTCAAGCGTTCAATTCCGGTGGAGTACCTGGATAAGCCGAGCATAGAGTCCGAGCCAGTAGCCGAGGTGACACAGGTTAGTGCAACTCCAAATTGGCAAGGTCCTATCATAAATTACCTGGTCAACGGCACGCTCCCTACAGAAAGATTGGAGTCAAGGAAACTTCAGACCCGAGCAGCGCGTTATTACATGTGGAAGGACATTTTAGTTCGAAGATCCTACACCGGACCGCACCTTCGATGTTTGGCGCCTCCCGATGATTTGAAGGTCCTAAGTTCAATCCATGAAGGCGTTTGTGGGAACCATTCCGGAGGACGATCTTTGGCGCAAAAAGCTCTCAATGCAGGCTACTATTGGCCAACCATGCACCAAGATGCCCGGGAGTTAGTGCAAAAATGCGACCGCTGCCAACGTTACAAGCCTGTACCAGCCTTGCCCGCCAGCGAACTACATCCACAAGCAAGTCCCTGGCCATTCATGCAATGGGCGATTGACCTGGTTGGACCCATGCCGCCCGCTGCCGGGGGCAGAGGAATGATGATCGTGGCAACCGTTTATTTCACTAAGTGGATAGAAGCGGAGCCCATGACGACAACAACTCAGACGGACATAGAACGCTTCATTTAGAGGAACATCATTTGCCGCTTTGGTATCCCTCAGTCCATCGTCACCGACAACGGCCCACAGTTCGTAGGCAAAGACTTGGCGGGATTCTTCCAAAAGTACGGTATAAAGCAACATATGTCTACACCAAGGTATCCGCAAGGCAATGGGCAGGCCGAAGCTTCCAATAAGACGATCCTCGACTTCCTCAAAAAATCCCTTGCCGACAAGAAAGGAAAGTGGCCAGACGCACTCCCCGGATGTCTGTGGGCGTACCGAACCACCAAAAGGCGAGCAACCGGAGAAACCCCTTTCTCCTTGGCGTTCGGTATGGAGGCAATCATTCCTCCTAACATCATCATGCCAAGCATCACCACCCTGCTGCCAGATGTCGAGCAGAACAATAAAGAGATGGCCACAAACCTGGACCTGGCGGAGGAAAGGCGCGAGCAGACCATAGCCCGCATCGCATCCTACCAGCAGCAGCTCCTCTCTAGTTACAACAAAAGGTCCAAGATACGGCAATTTCAACCGAGAGACCTAGTTTTGAGGAAGGCTTTCATCACTGCTCGAAGGGAGGGATCGAAAAAGATGGACCCCATTTGGGAAGGACCTTACAAGATCAGCAGAGTAGGCGGCAAGGGAAGCTACACCCTCGCCACCATGAATGACAAGGAGATCGAAAAGCAATGGAATGCCTACAACTTGAGGAAGTACCACGTGTGATCTCCACCGATGCCCAAAAGCTCAAGCAGCTCAGACGGGCACAACCCTCGCAAACCGAGGACTACCAGTTGTTCCGTAATCTTTACAATTGAGTTATCTGTTCACTTGTTTTTCAATAAGGAACGCTTTTACGACTTGATTACATTGCGGCGACTGACAACTCCTGCGCTTCGAAAGAAGCTCGCGCCCTTCTTAGGGACTCACTGCAGGAATAGCGCCCCTTGAGGGACCAATCTGATCTCCAACGCGGGAGGATAAACTCTTCACTCCGAATATCCAGACGTGGATGAGCCTGGCTGCCCTAGTGTAACTAGCTGCACGATGGCTTGCGCCGGAATTCCTAGAAGTAGCCACAATGGTCTTTTTCAAGGCTTAGCTAACTGAAGGATTTTGGGTTTCTTGGCCTAATCCGCGAGAACCGGGCCCTAGAGACGGGGGGGGCACACTATCCTGGGAAACCCTAAAGCTGCTACCGGACATGCTAAGGTAGCCTACGGATCCCGGAAGACTGCCTACGGCTTGCCCTTTAAGCAGTGAAGCCACACTAGACTTATACAACCGCACATTCTTGTGAAAGGTTAAACAAGCTAGCAGGCATAGGTGAAGTTTTATCCACTACCGACATACTACGTAGTTGATAAGCTTCACCTGTACCAAGTCCTAAAGTGTTGTGACACTAGCTGCGCAACCTACGAAATTGGGAAGAACCAAGGTTGAAGCCTAGTGGTTACGCGGATTAGCCTGCTTCTGTAAGTAAGGCGTCCGGCTGCCAATCCTATGGTTGACAACTTCGCAAGGCAACAGCCTAAGGATCGCCCGGATGCGGCTGCTGCAAATAAGTAAGGAGTCCGGCCGTCGATCCCGCAGCTAACAACTTTGCGGCAACTTGCGCCAAGTCCTAAAGTGTTGTGACAATTGCTGCGCAACCTACGGAATTGGAGAAAGCCAAGGTTAATGGCCTAGTGATTACGCGGATCCGCCTGCTTCTGTAAGTAAGGCGTCCGGCTGCCGACCCTATGGTTAGCAACTTTGCAAGGAAAAGTTCTACACCAACACCTACGACCACGTAGGCTACGCGGCCTGTCTGCTTATGAAAAGTGGCGCGCCTGCTACTTGCCTATAGAGTCTAAAGGTTAACGTATGAGCAAAAGGGGCAAAGACGGAGAAAAGCAAAGGAGGCAAGTTTATTATAGCAAAATTGATAAACAACTGACAAAGACTGGAGGAGTTCAAGCAAAGCAAAAGCAATAAGGAGAAACAAATCCTAAAGGCTACCTAGAATACTACTCTTCGGCAGCTTGGCCATCCGTCGACTGCTCCATTGTCACGCCTTCGGCAGCCACGGCAACCTCAGTAACGGTACCATCCGGCACTCCACTCCCGACTGCCCCGTCGGGGATACTCCCATCTCCAACTATTTCACCAATGGAGGACTCGAAAGTGAAGGCGAGCAGGTCTTTTGGAGAAATGGAGAAAGTCTCAAAGTCCTTTTCAGAAAACTCGAAGTCAGACGGTCGCCCAAAGAGGTGATCAACATAACCAAGTTTATAGAAGTCAGACTGATTCTGGGTTAGCGAAGCCTCGAACCTAGCCTTCTCGCTCTTCAGCTGCTCCACTTCCTCAAGCAGACAAGCTCGAACCCGCTGCATTTCCTCCACTTCCTTTCTCAGACTTTCGTTGATCTTCAAAGCACCTTGAAGCTCCAACACTTGAGGTTCAAGCTGATCAACAACCTTCTTGAGATGTATCACTTGGTTGTAAGCAGCGATTAGTTCTTCATCTTTGACATAAGCAGCGGAGCGGGATTCAGAGACGGAGCGTTCAAGATCCTGAATCTGAGGTATGTAACGCGCAATCTCCTTCTCTGCACTTTCATATTTTACTTGAGTCGTGTCAAGCCTAGCCTTCAAGTTCGCGATCTCGTGGCAAGCGGTCTCAAGCTGCAGAGAAGTGGGGGCAGAAGCGTTAGATCCCTTCAAAGCAGCAAGCTCAGACTCCAAATTTTTAACTTTCTCGGTCGAGGAATAAGCTTCAGCAGCCATAGACTACGCCACCTCCTGGGCAGCCTTGATATCCTCCCGATCAAGAACCATGGACTCGCCTGCCAGGATCGCCATTTTTTGCATCATGGTTAGCAGAGCAGCCCTCCTGTGCTCGGGCGTATGCTTCACGAAGGAGCCTGGACCAATAATTCCTTTGACGCCATCAACAAATTTGGCACACGCATCCATATCCTCGAGAAGGTCTGGCCTCAGAAGCGCGCAAATCCCAGCAACTTCCTTGGAATTGGACTTGGCGGACTTACTAGGACCATTTGCGCAAGCAGTCTCACCCCCCTCGGAAGGCAGCTTAGTCTCAGCAGCGAGAGGAACCGGATTTGGCGCCACCTTAGCAGACGAAGAGGTCGTGCCACTCTTCACGGACGCAAACTTTTCTGAAGGAGAATCAGACCTAGCCCTAGGCGGACGTTTCAGCACAAACTTAGGCACTGACGAACCCCGGCGCTGAGCGATCCTATCGGCAATCGAGCTAGCAGCCTTCGGAGCGGCAGGCGGCACTGGCACGGGTCCGGCAATCTCTTTTGAAGTCAAGTCAATCACAAGTTTGGGAGCAGCCGGTGGACCCCTGGGAGCAGAGAAGGAAGTCTTTGGCCTCTTTGCATCAAGCCCCTCCTGAGCAGCAGATGAACCCTCGCAAGCGACCCGCGGCTTCTTCTGAGCAGGCGGCTCTTGCACGGGGGGAGAATGCTTCTTTCTTCCACCATCGTTGGCAGCAGGCTCCACCACGGTGATAGGATGAGCCAATGCAGCTGCCTTGATCCGTCTCACTTCCTCCTTTGGGGGCAATCCGTCTTTCTCCCTACGAAGAGGACTAAGCAGCCAGCGCCATTCACGATACTCGAAAGGAATGCCCAGAGCGACATGCACTTTCTTCATGTCCGGAGAAACCTTGGGAGTTGATCCAAACTCCGAATCTACAAGGAGGGCAGAGAGCAATCAGAAAATTGATGGACAATTCAACGCCAAAATCAAGCAGCCGGGAAGGAAATTAAAGCAGCCTACTTACCAGATATGAAGACCGTTGACACCCGCAGCTCGGGGGAGGGATCGGACTCCCATTCGCCGCTTACCTCCAAGGTCTCTTTGGCCCAATCGTGGTCACCCTTGCTTGAATGGTCAAAAAGTCTATGACGAGTCCGCAGCTGCCCAACTCCATCAACACGGCCTATGTCAAAAAAGTACCAAAACTCGTTGGTGGTTAGTCCCAAATCAAAGAATTGGCTCAAGTTGTGGAACCCCACCATCACTCGAATCGCATTTGGGGAACACTGAGCAGGCGCACATCTCATGGAGCAGAGCACTTCTTGGAAAAAGCACGGCATGGGAAAGGTGAACCCCAGCACGAAGTAGTAAGGGTGGAACTTGATAGCCCTCCGAATCTCATCACATGGCTTATGACTGCTACCGTCCTTGACTCGCCTCACACGTACTCCAGATGGAATGGCGTGCCAATAGGCCTCAAGAAAGTCTCTAAAGGAGTCATCAGAATTGATCTTGAAGTGAGCAGCCTTGAAGTAGCCAACCTTACTCAAAGACCCGCCTTGACGATACAACGGCGGCACACAGACATCATCCCTGAGGCCCGAGGAAGACATGGTGGAGAAGATTCTACGGAAAAGGATACGAGAAAGATCCGTTAGAAGGTTAAAAAAAAAAAAAAAAAAAATTAAAATTAATTTTTTGCCGCAGGACCCAGCGACCAAGCCAGGCCCCACGGCCTGGTTCCTTTCTCACCAGCGCCCCGCGCCCAAGCCAAGGAAGAAGCATGGAAAAATACATATATTTATATGTGTTTTTCCATGGTTACATGGATCACCGGTCACAAGTTTCGGGTCCTCACCCACAAAGATCTCAAGGAAGACAAGGAAATTAATTTTTTCTTACCTAGAAGCAACGAGGAGCGATCCTTTACACGGGCAAGATGCGGAAGACTGCTAGAGGAGGGGGAACAAATATCCTCTAAGCTCTCTTTCTCTCTTGTAAGGTGAAGTAAATTCTTCTCTGAAGGTTGATTTAATAATCCACTTAAGGTGGACTTAAATAGACTTTAAGAGAGAGTTTACTTCCCTTTTCCTAAGGGGATTTATCTTCCTATTACAAGTGGAAAATCAACAAAAGAGGAAGCAGTTCGAAGTTTCCTAAAGTGGGAGAATCTCTACACCTGTTGCCCTTTTTTGCGAGCAGCCCAACAGGTGTGGGGGCATTTGTGGAGCCAAAAATAATCACAAGGCGACACGTGGACTTTCGGATTAAGAAGACAAGAATGCCCTTGAGGAGCATCAGAAATCCTACGCGCGAGCAGCCGGTAATTATCATCGGTCAAGTCAAAAGCGCCCATAAAAGGTAAACAAATCCGAATTATTTCATCCATCCACATTTAAGACAATTATCTCATAAATCCACCAATTATCCCACATAAATGGAGATAATTGGCAAATTAATGAGGATATTCCTCATTAATTGGCCAATTAACTTAGCCTTAAAAGCCAAAAACACCTTAAATGGCTGGTCCTCCCTTCTCCAAAGGGGGCCGGCCACTTCCCCATTTTATTGCCCACATTCCTTTCTTTTTTCTCCTTTTTTAGCCAACAATTCAATTACTCCTTATTATCTTTTTTCATAAATATAAATCATTTCCCTATTTGATTAATTAGCCAATAAATAGGCTAATTAAACCTAGATCTCACACCAAAAAACCCTAGGCCGGCCACCCCCATTTCCTATAAATACTACCCCATTTTCTCACAAAAACCCAATTCCAATCCTTTGGCAAAAACACTCTAAACACTTTTTCTCTCTAATTCTAACTTTGGCATCGGAGGTTCTTCGGCCAAAGCCCCCCCCATTCATCGTCGGCGCGTGAGGCTTTTGGCCTTAACCTAAGGTGTTTATTATTTTGTAGGTGCAAAATCGTCCAAGACCGAAGAGGAGAAAATTTACATCCACATATACCACTAGGGTTTAATATATATACACACACATATAAAGAGGCACAAATGAAATTGGCCATTCAAACTTGTAAATATATCCATACGTGTGAAAAGAGGCACAAATGAAATTGGCCATTCAAACTTGTATAAACTTGTAAATATCCATACGTGTAAAAAGAGGCACAAATCAAATTGACCATTCAAACTTTCAGCAAGATATAAAAATCAACCTATCCAATCAAAAACCCCTTTTGAATTGGATGGGAATGAATGAAGAAATACTAAGTCGTCCCATATCAAATCTGGAACTTTGGTTCTTGCCAGAATTTGTGAGACTTTATAACACAGATACGTGTAAAGAAAGGCTACCTCCTACTTATATTTGTTTAGCAATTTGGCTACCTTATCTAATCACTTTCCACCTAGTATACTACTAACATGACGAATGTCTTTGGACTGGCATGTTGGCTAATCCCACGTGGCAAGCTTAGCCATTCAGTTGCTACCATGTGTCATCAATTCATGGGTTCAGCTGTAAATTCTATATTCATATGAACTCCGAAATGTATTTCAAAAATGACACGAGCTCATAATATTCCTACTATCTTCATAAAAAGACCATTTCAATAAATAGTTTCCAAATAATTCTCTTCTTTGGTAATAAATTCTCGGGGCCTCACAAGCACAAAGTACAAACCCAAAAAGAAAAGAAAAACCAATAAAATCAGTTGAAACAAAAGGCAATAATTTGCAAAGGCAACTGAGATAGCAACTTGAGTATGGTTTCTTGAAAATATACATTGGCACAATTATAATAAGTTTTCAATTCTTTCCAAATTATATAATAAATTTAATTATTTTTATAAGATATATAATAAATTTACTTTAATCTACATAGACCCGTGCCTAGGCGTTAGACCTTAGTCCAGCGTTCGACTAGTACCTAACGTCTTTTATAACCTTACCATGATCCATTATAAAATTTTGCACTTAGAAAGTGAAACATGGCTGACAAGGTATTTGGTGTACAATATGAGAGCCTAGAGGGCAAGGTATTTTGCACTTGTAAACTCTTATTGTAGTATCATTGGCAAAGACCATATATAATGACGTTGTACAATGCTAAGGTGATGTTTATGTACATCGAGTAACTTTTATGTAGATTCGTAATATACTCGCTGCTCCAGATACCGTAATTAACCTTTTGTTAAGGTGAAGATACAACCACCATCACCATCCGAGAAGAATGCGAACTAAATTAAGCATTCACCATCGGCAAATCCCAGGTGACTCCATACGGCTTAGAGTGACTACTTCCTCATACTTGGTAGCATATACAAAGCCCCATAACTGCATTCATTACACAAAAGCATATGAATTCGTAACATTTTCATCTATTGAATCGTTCAGTGAAAATTTGTACACACCTCAACTTGTTTAACCTCAAAGTCTTCCGAGTGTGCAAGACAATGATTCCCATACGTTTCTGAGCATGAACTCGACCCAGTCAATCTGAAACCAAAAAAGCAACAATTAAACAAAATTGCAAATGCATATAATTCACTTTTTGAAGAAGGCTTGCTCAATGCAATGTTCTATTAAGGTAAACAAAAATATTATTAAAAGAAACGAAGGAAAAATTCTCACAGCTCACTGTCCAAATATAGCGCAAACTCAGGCCAGGCCAAAGCATACTTCTTCTGTATAGGGTTGACAGTGATATGCTATGCCGCCATGTGCTGCAGGACCCGAGGAATACATTTGTGTGATGGTGCATTAGGCATGAGGTTGAGAAAGGCAGACAAAGTGGGCAGCCTTGCTCCGAAATGACTGAGGCCTACCTACCCATCTCTTCCTTTGACCTCTATAATCTATACAACCAATCAACTATCGTCACTATCAATCATCCCACTACTCCATTGATTTACCCAATTTCTTGTTTTTCTTTTTCGGCCAATTGGTCAAAGTGTCGATCAAAAAAGAAGGAAAGTTTTGAGCTTTATCTGAAACAGAGAAATGAGTTTTTTAGAGGAGTGAGGATCCCTTCGTTCATCGTATATCGTGTAATAAAAAATCATTGTAAATTTTTTTATTTAAAATTAAATATAAATAGTATCTGACGAAAACTGGTCGCACCGGATCCTCTCTGTTTTTAGAGATGGGAAGAAGAAAGAGCGACGTCCAAGCAATAAAAAAAATATGGGAGGTCATGGATTTAATGCTCCGAGCTGATGAGTTTGTTTGATTGTTGCTTGATTGTGGCTATGGAAGAGATGGATAACCGTGACTTTCCATCAATCGTCCCCTTTTTTTTTTTTAAATTATATAATAGTTTGGAATAACAAGAAGGAATTCATGTCCCAATGGATAAAGGCGAATTTCAATGAAAGTCATGCGTCTGGGTTCAGTCCTCGAAGGAGTCGATTCTCTTCGTTTTATTTTTCATGTTTTTGGAAGAGGATCTTCTTCGGTTCCATTTTGTGAGGATCCTAGGGATTCTCATATCCTAATCGTTCATCTTACATCGTTCGACTAGTTTTCATTAGGTACAATTTGTGTTTATCTTTAAATAGTAAAAACTGAAACATCATCAGATTTTATGGGCACACCACGCACGGGGCAAACAACTATTTGTAATTTCTACTCGGCAAGTCGGCATAAAGCAAAAGAACAGAAAAAAAAACAAGTCCAAATCAAAACGCAGAGACAATATAGTCAGATAGACAAATAGACGGATACATGATGTTACATATATCATAGTTTTATTTTTTAAATTATTAAAAAGAAGGAATTTGGATTTCAATTGGATCCTCACATTCTATCTGGTCATCGTATATCATGTGACCATAAATTATTTTAATTTTTAATTTAAAATTAAACATAAATAGTATCGAACGAAAGTTGACCGCACGATGTACAATAAACGAATAAGAAGTGAGGATCTCTAAAGAATCCTGAGAAGACCCTCATCCAAAAAGAGTTCAACTATTAACCCATACATCATGTTATTTACAAATATAATTTAAAAAGAAAAATATTGTAGAATTTTTTTATACCTTTTTATACTTTATAAATGTGAGTTTTTTGAGGTGAAAAAAAAGAAAAAGACAAGAGAAAAACATGTAAACTGTCGTGGCCTATTTTATCAGACAAGAGAAGGGGGTCGGCAACACAGAGAGAAATTATAGATAGATATTTGTTTGTAGGGTTGTAGAGGAATGTGTCATTCCCCCTAAACTACAAGTTTACAATACTCCCCTTTGAGTGTGTAAATACTCAATTAGATTTGACATCATGTAGAGGTTTGAGGAAGTCGACCCGTCGGCCCTGATTCTGGGATAACGCTATTCTCAACAAGGTAGGAACTTGCATAAGGAAGTAAGTCTCACAAAAAACCTATGGCTATGGTAAAAACCCGAGTGGGGATAAAATACATAGTCTAATAAGGATAAAATTCATAGTCTAAGAAAATGTGTGAGTAATGTAAAGTCAAATGAAACATCTACAGAAGGTCATCAGGGATATGATCAACCCAAGGTGGGTGCCTCATTAAAACCTAGTTAGGTAGCAAAAACCCAATGGGAAAAATGCTCCTAATCTTAGGAATTAGAGGACATTAAGATCAAGCAAGTATACTTCAGGATACTACGCCTGAGTTTGACACCAATTCCAAAGAGAACTAGCAATGTTACAAATCAGAAAGTTTACACATACCAATTCCTTGAATAAGCTTTTGAAACATCAACTTCGGTAGTGATTTGGTGAAGAGGTTGGCCAGATTGTCTTGTGAACGGATTTAAGTGACTTTGATCTTTGATACTCTTGTTGTTGATGTGAGAAGAAGAACTTCGGTGCAATATGCTTGGTGTTGTCTCAATTGATGTAACCCTTCTTGAGTTGTTCGATGCATGCTGCATTGTCTTCATAGATCGTCGTCGGGACATTAATGACGGGGTAAAGATTGTAGGAGCTTCGAATATGGCCCACAACTTCTCTCAACCAAAAGCATTCCCGAGTTGGTTCATGTAAGGCGAGAATTTCAGCATGGTTAGACGAAGTGGCAACTAAGGTCTCTTTATTTGATCTCCAAGAGATTGCGGTGCGTCCAACGGTAAAGACATAACCCGTTTGAGAGCGCGCCTTGTGCAGATCAGATAAGTATCATACGTCGGCATAACCAACAAGGCGAGAATTGACTCGAGATAAGGGTGGTGCGGTATCACTTGAGGATCCATAGGGATAGAACAAGCCCAAATCCGTAATACCCTTAGGGTAGCGGAAAATGTCTTCAACTCCAATCTAGTGTCTAATTGTTGGAGCATTACTATACCTTGCCAAAAGATTAACATTGAAGGAGATGTCGGGTCTAGTGCATTGAGCTAAGTACAATAAAATGCCTATTACACTTAGATAAGGAACTTCAGGCTCCAAAATCTCTTCATCATCCTCATTCGGAAGGAAAGGATCTTGTTTTGCATCTAGCGATCGAATGACCATAGGAGTACTCGAAGGCTTCGCTTTATCCTCGTTAAAGCGGCACAACACCTTTTGGGTGTAGTTTGTCTGATGTACTAAGATTCCATCCGAACAATGCTTTATCTCGAGACCGAGACAGTATCAAGTCTTTCCTAGATCTTTCATCTCAAATTTCGACTTCAGGTGTGCGGTAGTTCTCATGAGCTCTTCAGGAGTTCCAATGAGATTCATGTCATCAACATATACTGCAACTATCGCAAAACCGGAATGTGACTTCTTAATGAACACACAATGGCATAGTTCGTTGTTCACATATCCCTGACTAGACTTGTCAAATACTTACTTAGACGGTTATACCACATTCTTCTTGATTGCTTCAAACCGTAGAGTAAACATCTCAGCCGAATTGATAACGTGTTCCGGGGTTTGGAAATATTTGATCCAGTCAATGTAAGTCCTTCGAGAACTTTCATATAAACTTTCGTATCAAGATCCCCATAGAGATACGCAGTTACTATGTCTATCAACTGCATACTCAGTTTTTCAGAAACTACCAAACTAATAAGATAGCGAAAAGTAATCACATCCATAACGTGTGAATAAGTTTCATCATAGTCAATCCCGGGGCATTGTGAGAAGCCTTGCGCAACCAAACGAGCTTTGTAATGCACAATTTCGTTCTTTTCATTACGCTTCTGAACGAAAACCCACTTATAGCCAACTGGCTTCACATATGGAGGAGTAGGAGCTACAAGTCCAAACACCTTACACTTCGCAAGAGAATCGAGTTCGACTTGGATTGCTTGTTTCTAGTTTGACCAATGGGTTATAGGTCGACATTCATCAGCAGAACGTGGTTCAATGTCATCGTTTAACATGATCTCAGTAGCTACTGCATATGCTAATACATCATCGATGATCATCTCATTTTTACACCAAACATCATCTAAGCTAGCATAATAGACCAAAATCTCACGATTCTCGTGAGGTAGATTCGTCTCTTCAAGTATGCTTCCGTAATCTAGAATTTCCTCATAAGTTGGATAAAATAAGTAAGCGACAGTCGGATTCACGGTAGGCTCTTCAGGTGCCTGTGTCGTGGGTTTCCTCTTCTAGGGGTGTGAATCCTATGAACCAAGTGGTCTGCCATGCTTTTGTGCAGAGACAGATGATTTGCTAGCCGCTAATGTACGTGGATCGGCCAAAGTAGAGTCCTGGGCCTCTAGGAAGGAAGTCCGTCGTACATTTGGTACATCCATCTTTGCAGGCACATTTGCAGCTGGAATATGTGATCTTGTCACCCGCGCTAGATCGATGAAAGCATCTGGCCTGCTCTGAGTTATGCGTTGAAGATCTAAATAAGACAAAGTGGGAGTCGTCCACGATAATTCCCATCGTTCATCAGGAACGTTGACGTTCTTATCTCCCCCTAACGACAGGAAGACTGTCTCATAGAAGTGACAATCAGCGAAACGAGCGGTAAATAGACTGCCTGTCAAAGGTTCTAGGTAACGAATAACCGAAGAAGAATCATATTTGACATAGATTCCCATCCTTTGCTGAGGCCCCATTTTTGAACGTAAAGGCGGCGAAATCAACACATAGATCGGACAACAAAAAACGCGCAGATGCTATATGTCATGCTCGTATCTGGTAACCAACTGAATGGTGCTATATGGTTGGGTCGCAACAGGCCTCAGGCAGACCAACATAGTTGTGTGCAATATGGCATGGCCCCAAGCAGCGATCAAGGGTTTGGTACATATGACCAACAATCGAGCAATCATTTGTAAGCGCTTAATGAATGCCTCTTCCAGGCTGTTCTGGGTGTAAGCATGGGGTACATGATGTTCAACTTCAACCCTAATAGATATGCAGTAGTCATCAAAAGTTTTAGACGTGAATTCTCCAGCATTATCCAATCGAATAGATTTGATTGGATAATCAGGGTAGTGAGCCCTGAGCTTGATAACCTGAGCCAATAGTTTGGAGAATGCAGCATTCCTTGTAGACAACAAGCATACACGTGACCAACATGTGGAAGTGTCAACAAAAACCATAAAATATCTAAATGGTTCGTAGGGAGGGTGAATCAGTCCACAAATGTTTTCCCTTTAATCCTTTATAGAAAAATAGGAGGATTCGAACAAATCTTGTCATAAAAAGCCTTAATAATAAGCTTTCCCACATAACAGGTTTGACATGCGATTCCTGGAATCGAACCTAAACTTCGGGTTAGTAGATGCCCGTGTGATGATTTGAGGATACGGCACATCGCTATTCGTTCAGGGTGTCCCAAACGATCATGCTAAAGTGTAATTTTGTGCGCAGTCCCAGAGGTAGGGCCGGTCACATAATAGCTTTCGATGGGGCGTATGGTCGTAGTATACAGACCACTCGAGATATGTTGCATCTTCTCTAGAATATGCTTTTGGCCATATTCATAGGAAGTTATGCACAGAAATTCAACTCCGTTTTCTACATAGGTTTCAGCGTGGTAATTATTATCTCTAATGTCCTTAAAACTCAACAACGTTCTTCCGGAACGCGGAGAATAAAGTGCCTCATCAATGGTCAAAATTGTACAATTGGACAATATTATATGTGCCTTACCGTATCCTTCAATTAGGTTGGATGGGCCTGAGAGCGTTGTCAAAGGTGCATTCTTAGGTATGAAGTTAGTGAAATAGATGTGTTCACACAAAATGGTGTGCGTGGTTGCACTATCTGCCAGACAACTAACTTCCCCACTAGTCATACTTATAATGAAAATTAATTTGAATCGGTCACATGCCTAAAAGTTCTTAAAAAAATATCCATTCAAAATAATTTAAGTATTCAATGACGGTAATTAATTTAAAAACTTAATATCCAAAAACAAATCACCAACAAATAATCGAAACATAAAGGAAAATTGCTCAAAATTAACCAAAAACACAAGAGGGGGTTCGGCCATTAGGTGGAATTCGACCCCAATTTCGAAATTTCAACTTGAAAAATAGTTTATGTCTAAGATTCTAATCTTCCATAGGGGTAACGACCACTTGAAAGTCAGAAACCTCCATCTTGGTAGTCTTTGGTTCATCCACTTGCATAAAGTTTGATTCAAACTTGTTACGACGAGAATGATATTCAGCTATAACCTTCTGGGGAGCTCGGCAAACACGGGACTAATGTTCATTTGAACCACAGCGATAACACATATCTGCATCCATGGTTTTAGCTGCTTTGCCCTTATTCTTGAAGTTTGGGGCCTTGGGAGTGAGGTTAAGGCGCTTCTAGGCTTTGTTTCCTCCCTTAGATGGGCCTTAGCTCTGTTGACCTTGTCGGGGTGGCTTCTGGCCGCCCCTACCACGACTATTTTGGCGTTTTGGGCGTTGGTTCGTGCCATAGTGTGCTTCAGGCACAACAGTCGCCCTAGTAAGTCAAAGTTGATGATTTTTCATCAATAGCTTATTCTGTTTTTCAGCGAGAAGTAAAACAGAGATCAAATCTAAAAACATAGTGAACTTCTGAGCACTATATTATTGCTGTAGGACAATATTAGTGGCAGAGAATGTCGAATATGTCTTCTCCAGGATATCTTCTTCGGTCAAGGTCTCGTTACAGAACTTGAGAAGTGATCGGATTCAACAAACTTTAGAATTATATTCATTCACAGACTTAAAGTCTTGGAAGCGCAAATACTGCCAGTTATGTCTTTCTTCAGGCAAGAATATGTCATTTTTGTGATCAAAACGATCAGCCAAAGCGACCCATTGTGCTAGTGGATCTTCCTCAGCAAGGTACTCGGTTCATAGTGCGTCATGAATATGTCTTCGGATGAAGGTCATGGCAGTGGCTTTCTTAGCTTCGCCAACCAAATTGTCCATCTCATCTTCAATGGCGGGACGCAAATTCTTTGCAGTGAGGTGAAGCTTCACATTTTGCACCCACTTCAGATAGCTTCTTCCAAAGACCTCCAAAGTGGTGAAGTCGAGTTTGTTCAAATTCGACATGTTCCTATCACAAAGTAGATAGACAAGATGTGGTTAGTGTAATGGAGAAAAAAATCAATCCATTCACATAGGAGTAGAACATTCAGGTTCTAATAGACATGTATTGGTTTAAATTCATGAAAAAACTTCAGGTTTTCATGGGTGATGCTTTTAAGGAAAACTTCAGGTTTTCAAACAAGGCATGTTTGTAGAAACTTTAGGTTTCAAAATAATTATGAACTTCAGGTTCATATGTTCCAGCGAAAAAACACAAACATATATATAGAACTATGCAACAAGAAAATATGCAAATCGAACTTCAGGTCTATAATTATAATTGAATTAATTATTTGGACTTCGGGCCAAATTTAAAGTGTGGGTGAAAAATATAAAACCCAAATTGTCTAAAAAAATAAACAATTAAGCTCGGGGCCCAAAAACATGGCCAAAGCCCACGGGTGGGTTGAACAAATTGAAACATGCGGCCCAGGCCCAAAATTGGGCTGGGTTGGACACGAGTTGATCAGGCCCTAAATAAAATGGTTGGGCAACAAGCCCAGTAGCAGCAAAACGGGTTGCAAGAAGGCCAGGCCCAAAAACATAAGCCCAGACTAGGGTGCTGATCAGGTGAAGTGCAGTGCAGCGGCACCGATGCACCAACTGTAGGTTGGGATCCGATGCATCGCAGACATGTGGGACACTGTGGCACTCAGGCATGTGGGACATCATAGGCATATGCAATCCGGTGCATGCACCCTATAGTGTCCCACATTGCCCAGGGGAGAGGATCCTTTATACCTTATATGTACATGCTCACCTCCTATTTGCAAGACGCGTTTTGAGAACTCACTTGCTCCGGATCCCATAGGAACTTCGAAGTTAAGTGAGTTTGGGCGAGAGCAGTCCTAGGATGGGTGACCCCTTGGGAAATTCTTATGCCGAAACCCAAGAACAAATCCGTGAGGGGCATGGCCCAAAGCAGCCAATATCTTGCTACGGCGGAGGTTAGGATGTGACAATTTGGTATCAGAGCCACTCCCTAATCAGAAGTGTGCTGACAAGGACGTCGGGCCCCTAAGGGTGGTGGACTGTAGTGTCCCACATCGCCCAGGGGAGAGTATCATCTATGCCTTATTTGTACATGCTCACCTCTCATTTACAAGACGCGTTTTGGGAACTTACTGGCTCCATATCCCATAGGAACTCCGAAGTTAAGTGAGTTTGGGCGAGAGCAGTCCTATGATAGGTGATCCCCTGGGAAGTTCTCGTGCTGAAACCCAAGAACAAATCTGTGAAGGTGTGGCCCAAAGAGGACAATATCTTGCAATGGCAGAGGCTGAGATGTGACACACCCGACTTTCTGCCCTCTTGCATAGCCTGAGACAAAAAGTGGACGATTGCGTGGTTTTGACTCCAACAGTAGGTCTTCGTCGGTGAAGTTGATGGCGACATATGTGGCACAAAGGTACGAGTAGCTGTCGTGATCCATCAATGTTTTCGCTAATGCCTTTCATATTTCTTCGGGCAGTTGCAATGCTTCTTCTATGCTAAAGCGCAAAGGTACGCCTTTTATTTGTGGAGGAATCTCCTCTTGTTTATTGGTAGAATCTCTTTCACTAGAAGGTTTTTTCCCCTCAACTATGAAACAAGTGACCGTGATTGGACTATTTTTTAGGAAACCTTTGGGAAAGTACTCTTGTAGGGCTACTAGAGTTCGCGGCTTCTAGACCTTAGGCTATTCTCTACGTGTCGGCTTCATCATCCTTGCGGCAGCTTTTGGCTGGGTCTTCGCAGCATAACAGTGAGGATTTCCTTCTTGCCCTACCTTTCTTACGTGAGCAACTTGCGGTCGTAGTTGACATGCCTTCCTTCGTCTCACCAATGTCCATCCTTCATCATCATTAGCTAACAAGCCATTAGGGAGGTCCATGTTACTGAAGTGGCTTACTTCGTTTGTGGTGTTTGCTTTTCTCACGTGAAGCACTTCATATTACCCCTTTGACGATTGTGGTCGAGGCTTGACTGGCGATACACAAAGAGACACCGAATCAAAGAATCCAAACACAATGCTTGTCGTGTTTACCGTTGTGACCTCCTCAAGATCTAGCTCATTTTTTCCTTCCTGAGCAAGTTTCATGATCAACTCCTTTAGCACAAAGCACTTGCCCACCGAATGACTGACAATGCGATGGTACTTGTAGTATTTTGGATCATTCACCCAGTTCATTTCTTCCGGTCGTATACACTCGGCAGCTCAATCACCTCTTTGTCAAGTAAATCTTCAAGCATAGCAGCCACGTCGGAGTCAGGGAATAGGTATGTCTTTTCTTTGAGCTTATTCACTGGTCACGAAAAGGTTCATTCCGTTTCACTTTCCTCTTCTTGTCTCTTGAAGAGATCTTGACGGGAGCAATGTCTCGTGTAGAGATTTTGACGGGCAGGTTGACCGTCATTGCTTCCTTGGTGGGTTTCCTCGCAACCTTCTCCCTCTTTAGCCCAAAAAATTTGTTCTTCTTGTAGTCGATGATCAATTCTTTCTTTCCATGGTTAGCGATGCTCAACTCCATGTCGTGGGCACGGGTAGTCAACTCTTCAAAGTTCGGGGCTTAATGTGTTGAAGAATTAGTGTAATCCTCAATGCATGCCTTGTACGCACATCTCGATCGAGGAGATCTATAAGAGTCTGTCTTTGCAGTTAAGACTTAAAGTGCGCCATCGATTGATGTAGTAAACGATTGGCTCATCCTTCCACTGCTTTGTACTTGTGATCTTCATCATGCTGATAGTGTGACGAGTACTATAGAAACGGTTCAAAAATTTCCGCTCTAATTGCTCCCAGCTGTTTATGGACTCAGGGTCTAGGTTCGTGTACCAATCGAACGCATTCCCATTCGGAGAGCGGACAAACTGCTCTGTGAGGTAGTCTCTCTCAGTCCCCGCATTATTGCAAGTCTCGGGGCGACGTGCTGCTTTGGATTTCCATTTCCATCAAATTGCATGAACTTAGGTGGCTAGTACCCCATCTACATCCACAAGCCATCAATCCGCCTAGTATATGGCTTCGAATACAGCAGTGTATCCCGTGAAGTGCCTCTCACCTGTGCTCTGATGGTGTTGGTCATCCTTGCAATCGCCTTATTCATCTGAGTCAGCTATTCTTCAATGAAGGTAGCGTGAGTGGTCATGACGTGCAACCAAAGGATGTGACTATCGAGCTTAAGTCCGCGTCCGAAGCTGGTGACAATGAGTGCTCTCGTGAACCCTTTGACATGAACGAACCTTGCTCCTATCTCAGAGGTGTCCTCGTGCGTGCCACAACAGCATGCTTTGGTGCGCCCAACTATGCCAGGCTGATGATGCGCTCGCGCATCTGACGTTCCCCTTGCTCCCTCAACGACACCAACTTTTAGGGAACGCCTTCGCCTTGCTCTGGGTTGTGACGCCAATGGATTCTCCGCTCGTGGCAAAAGTGCTCATGCTCCTTCCCTTAGTTGTGAGAACGGCTTGTCCTTTCTTTGATGCCATTGCGTTTGGAATGTGCTTGGATATGTTGACTTCCAAACGGAGAAAGAGATGAGAAGTATAGATAATCCCACCGGGCGTGCCAAATTTGTAAACACGAAAACCTACGACAAATGAGACAAGAACACGTGTACAAAATAAATGTTTGTATTAATGAATTTGTAGGGTTACAATCTCTTTACAACTTGATCCTCTGATTCGATCTCCGAAACGTGTAGATGTGTAGCAATGACTTGATCTTGGATGAACTAAGGCCGCAAGGTTTTGGCTCTTGGAAATAGAGGAACCAACATGTGTAGAGGTGCTTGGTGGTTCTTCATAGGATTTGACAAAGAACACGAAGGATTTTCTGAGTCTTCTTGAGTGTTTGAGTGTTTAGGGGGTTTGAGTGCTTGAGAGCTTCATAATTTCAAAGCTTCAGCGTCTGGGTGTGAAATGATTTCTTGATCCTTTTCTTTATCTTGGAGCCTCCTCCTATTTATAGACTTTCCAAGCCTTGACTAGGGATGGATTTGGCCTTGATTGTGGGCTTGATTAATTGGCAAAAGAATCAAGACTTGATTTCTGGGCCAGTTCGTGATTTAACTCCATCAATTAACATTTGATTTAATTAAAATCAAATAATTCATTTCCGCCAAGTGTTGACATGTGCCATTCTTGATGACTTGTCGGATTTTGTTGAGTCACAAGCCATGTGTACAATTTGTGCGACACATGACGCATGCCACGTATGCCCTGACAAATCGAAACTTTAATACATTGGTGAACATTCATTTCATCGAAATTTCGATGTCTACAAAACCGTTTTATATAATTTTTTTTTCTTTTTTTTATAAAGACAATATTTCCTTATACAACAATATATAAAAAATAAAAATAAAGGCTTAACTGTCAAAATGGTCCTTGTGTTTTACTCTATCGGCCAATTTAGTCCACGTGTTTTCAATTTGGCCAAATTGGTCTCTGTGTTTACATCGGTTAGCTAATTCAAGACATTTCGTTAAAGGACCGGTAAAATTGACATGTGTCAAGCACATGAGAGGACAAAAATGTAATTTTATGTACACCTACTAAACATATACGATGTCTATCTTTAGAAATTGACGCTTCGTTCAATTAACTTGAGTACTATGCGATTCAGGACATTTCAATTTTAACTGTCTTTTAACGGATTGTGGCTAATAGATGTAAACACAAGGACAAATTTAATCAAATTAAAAACACAAGGACTAAATTGACCGATAGAGTAAAACACATGGACCATTTTGACATTTTGTATCGAACGTGTCATTTACAAAATTTGAAGACCTCTCATTTCAAAAAAAAAGAAGTTGCAATATTTTTCCTTTTTTCCTATTAAATTCCATTTCAGTCCCATATTTTCCTACTTTAGTTACAACTCAATTATCTCTCATTCTTCCGATATAAAAGAATCATATTTCTTTCTATGCCGTACATTTTGCCATATCGCATGCAACATGCCAGCGCAGCAATTCCAGTGCGCCACCCTGGAATTGTTAAAATTACTATAAAATCGTGACTCGTTGTAAATCCGCAAGTTGCATTTGAGTACAAAAAGTGCATATACATACATTGTATGTTTTATATAGAGTAAATTGTCGATTTGCCCATTGAACTATCACCCAACTTTCAATTTCCCATGAACTTTTTAATTGGAAAATTAAGGACTTAGACTAATTTTTTTGGCCGATTTGCCCTCTAATGTTAATTTTTCATTCATTCCATCCAAATTTCTATTACATGGAAGCATGTGCACAACATGTGTGGGTAGTTCGGTCGCTTCATTATTTAAAATAATTGAAAACCTTAGATTTCTAAAATATAAACCTATGCAAATGTGTGTGATTATATAGCTTTTGTATCTGAAGGTCTAGTGAAGTGACACTTTTGTCCACAAAGGAGAGTTACGTGGTTTGCACATGATAAGAGTTAACGTTAATTTGGTTGAAATCTATGAAAAACTAATGGTAGGGGGGGAAATCGGCCAAAAAAAAATAGTTTAAGTCCTTAATTTTCCAATTAAAAAGTTCATGAGGAAATCGAAAGTTGGGTGATAATTCAGGAGGCAAATCGGCAGTTTACTCATTTTATATACATGTACATATCTCTTTTTCAGTCACACAGCACTACCAAACACCATCATTTATTTCAATGTAAATCACAAATTATTGATGAGTAAGTGTGGTTTGTCCTGATGGTCAGGAATTTCTCTTCAATATACATCGTATTGGGTCAAACCCTCCACTTTTTTTTACTGTAGAATAGAAATGTCTTTTGTATTAAAAAAATAAAAAATTATTGACCGGCATTTCAGTAATTTTTGTTTATTATTTATCATATTGTCCGTTCTTAATTCTCAAAATACGAATAACTGACATGTAAAATTGTGATTGTCGATAAAAAAAAAAAGCAGGACCGATTGATTACAGAGAGAGTAAGAGGTAAGAAAATGTTTCCAAATGCATATAATTACTAAATATAGTAGTCAGATTAACAAGACTGTATTTAGTCTATATAAAGGCCAAGCTCCACCCTCTCCTTTATATCATCACTCTCCTTCTTCTTCTTGCATACAAGAACAGAGAGAGAGAGAGAGAATGGTGAGTTGCAGAGTGCCAGCTGTGGTTCCTTCTCCAGTGGAAGACGCTGAGCAGCTCAGGAAAGCTTTTGCAGGTCTCTTCCAACCGTCATCACACACTCATATTTTAATCTAATCATTCCAATTCCATATCATTAATTAATTAAATGCAATTAGATGTTTAGTTAATATCACTTTTGCTATCTGATCGTCCAAACTTTGATCCCTCCATCCATCCATATGATTCAAATTCTACTTTGTTTAACTTTGCAATTATCTTCTTTTTCTTTTCTGGGTTGGTAATCTAATATGACAGATTGATAGAGATATGATCATGGTGAATTTCTTCTGTTTGGTTATCTTAAAATTCAATCACCTCAATCGGCATCATTTTTGGTGCATGTCAAAGTTTAGATCTGGATCTTTCACTATTCATTCACTGATTAACTTGTTCTTGATGATGATGATGATGATGTTCAATTTAAGTCATTGCATATTCTTTACCGTTCAAGTATGTGTTTTTCTGGATTCTAAGCACAATGAGGTAGGGTTTTATTAAGGAAAACTAATGAAAAGGGCTTGAAAACTTTTAGTTTTAACGATAAGGACAAAATAAAGGGTAAAGTGAATAGTGTCAGGTTTGACTTTTTAGTGTAAAAATGTGGTTTTTCGTTAAAGTGAACAGTACCGCGGGCTTTTCGTTAAAACTCCTTTTTTTTAGATGAGAGCTAGGGTTCCGCTTTTACAACGTCGAAAAAATTGGGCTTAGGGCACATGCTAATTGGCTTGATATAATGAAACAGAGAGGGAGAGAAGTCCATTTTCTTATTTAGTTGGTCGGTGCGTGATTTGATCATGCAACTTTTATCTACTGCTGGCGTGTATTTGGGCCTTGGCCTCGGATCAAATTTGGGGAAGCCTTTTGGGCCTTAAAATGAGATGAACTGTGTGATCCATGAATAAGATTCCGTTTGAAATGCTTATTTGAGTAAGGAGCTTTACTCTCTTTAAGCATCAAAATACAATAAATAGGGTTGAAATTTAACTAAATAAGATTTTGTTAAAGCGCTTTTATTGTAAGGGCATCGGATAATAGCATGTTTACCGACTCAAAATGGATGAAATTCATGAACCAGAGAAGTTAAAAATAAGAAGGATAATGAACTAGAAAGTAACTTCTAGTTGGGGATTCGAACTTAAGACTTAAGACGCATGGGTAAATACTTTTAATCATTTGAGCTACAAACTTCTTCCCGATTCTTCAAGTATTAAATTATTAGTTACGATGTGAGTCTCACAAACTTCTTTTTTATCCCTTGTATATAGGACGACAAAAATTGACAATCGAAATAAGTACAATACTCCCATGTAAATAAACACAAGAAAATTCATAAATCTGAATTATTTCAATACACATGTGACATGTCTGTAAATAACACATAAAAACTAGTTCCTCATCCTTTTTCTTGTTCTTCTGGTCACTTTGGAACATTTGCCCAAGTTTTTGACTTGCAAAGTTATTTCTTTCCCGATCATTAATTTTGTTACTTAAGGCCTTGTTTGGCAGCTCGACTGTACTTACTATTTTAGTTCGATAGAATAAATAGTCATCAGATAGTACTAACTAAATTAGTCAGACGTTTGGTGCAATATCAGACTAATGACCGTATTATTTATACTGTATTTGGTTTGGTACTCCATCGGATAAGAAAGACTTAAAAATATTATTATTTTAAAAAAGAGAAAATTTGATGATTGATGAATATAGAACAATGGTGAATTTACCAACTCCAGCTTTTACAGCATATCCTTGGATTTGTTCTCTAGATCTTGTTGCAGCCAAATCAACACCTGTCAAGAATTCATCAAGCTTCATTCCAGATGGCAGGAGTCTATAAAATAAATTGAATGCACTTTCAATTTCCCCATGTTGAATAACTTGCAACATAGAGATAATAACCAATTCACCGAAAAGCTCAAGAAGTTGGGAAGAATCAACCAACCCATTTCTTCAATTGGGTTCGAATTTTTAACATACCTAACTCAAGATCTTTGCAATTCTTGCCAAAAACCCAACCAAATTGATTTATTTTCAAATGATTCGACCTATACATCTAATTTTTTTTTTCAGATTTGAAAACTGACAAACCTTACATTTTAACTAAAAGACAAAATTATAATCAATTGCAAAATTAGGGAGAACAATAACCAGATTCAATCAATTGCAAGAAAGAGGGCAGAATAGAGAGAGAAGAAGAAGAAAGATTGCAAGAAAATAGAAGGAGAAGCGCAGAATAAAAAGGAGGAGGAGGAGAAAAAGGAGGGCACAACAACCTGGGTGTTAAGACCTGATTCAACCTTGACCTGTTGCAACAAGGTATAACAATAGAGGACAAGAGTGATGGAGAAGAAGGGAGATACGCTCCTATTTTTTGGAATAATATTTTCTATTCAAAATAACCATTCCAGTCCACTACAACCCATCAGCTATATAAAGCCATACAAACTAAGCCAGCTGGCAATTTCAGTACACAACAATAAAAGCATAACTAAATTGTAACTAATTCCATGTTTAATACTAACTCACTTATTAAAATGTGATTAAGAAAATCACATTGTTTACAGTTCATAACATTTCCCTCCCCTTCAAAAGACCTTGTCCACAAGGTTGGTAGGCAATCAAAACTTGAACTCTGGATAGCTTGCAATGAAAGCATCAAAATCTTCCCAAGTTGCATCTTCTCTAGCACCCCCTTCCCACTGCATAAGAAGTTGAACTCCAACTGCATTCCCTTTTTTGTACATTCTCGTTGTAGTACTGCCATAGGCATTTGTTGTTTCAGACCATCATCATGAACAGAGGGCAAAGAAGTAGTAGGAACAATGTCAGGGCCAAAATGTTGCTTAAGACAGCTAACATGGAAAACGGGATGTAACTTGCAGCCTTCAGGGAGTTTTAACTTGTAAGCTACCGAGCCTATCTTCTCCAATACTTCAAAATGACAGTAGAAACGAGGCTGAAGTTTATGATAAGAGTGAGAAGCTAAGGACTGCAATTGATAAGGTATAAGCTTTAGATAGACCAGTTGCCCCACAACAAACTCTCTCTCAGTTTTGTGCCTGTCAACTTGCACCTTCATTATGTTCCTTGCCTTCTCCAAGTTCGATTTTAGCTGAGACAAAAGTCAATCCCTGGCTATCAAACTTTGCTCCACCATTTCCACTCGTTTTGTGCCACTCTCATAAGCTGCAATGTGAGATGAGGGGTATCTATAAACCAATTTGAATGGAGTAAACTGTACAGAGGTATGATACGAAGTGTTGTAGCTCCACTCTGCCCATGGTAACCAATGTAACCATTTCTTAGGTTGTGCACTAGTGAAACATCTCAAATAGGTCTCCAAACACCTATTGAGAACCTCAGTTTGGCCATCGATTTGGGGGTGGTAACCGGAGCTCAGGCAAAGGGTTGAACCTTGAAGTTTAAAGAACTCCTTCCAGAAAGAACTCAAAAAGATAGGGTCCCTATCACTTACTACTGATGAAGGCATGTCATGTAATTTAAAGACATGAATCACAAATGCTTGAGCCACAATAGAAGCAGTGTAGGGGTGTGCTAATGCCACATAGTGGGCATACTTGGACAATCTGTCGACAATCACCATTATTACAGATTTACCAGAGCACAGAGGAAGACCTTCAATGAAATCCATGCTAATGTCCCTCCAAATACCTTGAGGAATAGGCAGTGGTTGCAATAAATCTAGATGAGCAATGGTTTCATACTTATGCTATTGGCAAACTGTGCACTCAGAAACAAATCTCTTCACATCACTTTTCATGCCTGGCCAATAAAAACCACGTTTAACCCGGTGATATGTCTTAAGAACCCTTTCGTGTCCCGAAGTAGGTATGGAATGGTGCTTATTGAGAACCTTATCTCGCCAAATCAAATTGGGACTGAGCACTATTCTCGATTTATACTTGAGCAGCCCATTGTCAACATGGTAGTGAGAGGTGGTTGTTATATCTTTAGTTAAATCTTGCACCTTCTATAGGATTCATTCATCCCTCTTATTAAACCTCCTTAATTTATCAATCCATCCCATGTAGGGGTAAGAGATAGCATGACAAGTAACAACCCTTTCTGACTGGTTATTGGTGTCTCCTTGAGTTTGAGAGGAATTAACTACCCTTGAGAGGGCATCTGCAACCACATTTTCAGAGTCACTCCTATATTGGATCTCATAATCAAATCCAAGCAACTTAGATACCCATTTCTGTTGAAAAGATGTATGTGCTCTATTATTGAGGAAGTATCGCAGACTATGGTGGCTTGTTTTAATGATGAATTGCCTCCCTTGCAAATAGTATTGCCACTTTTTTACAGCCTGTACTATTGCGATTAATTCCCTCTCAAATGTGGAGAGTGCTTGGTTCTTGGGACCAAGTGCTTGACTCGAAAGATCAATAGGTTTTCCCCTTTGTTGCAGCACTGCCCCTATGCCATTCCCAGATGCATCACATTTAATGACAAAGGGTACTGAAAAATTAGCCAATGCAAGGATCTTAGGAGAAACCATAGCTTGTTTGAGTGTAAGGAAAGCATCCTGAGCACTAGAATTCAAATGAAATCCATCCTTTTTGGTCAACTCATAAAAGGGTTGGCAAATTTTGCCATAAGCAGGAATGAACATCCGATAGTAACCCGTGAGGCCTAAGAAACCCCTCAATCTCTTTACATTCGCGGGTATAGGCCAGTCAACAATTGCTTGAAGCTTGGAGGGATCAATGGCTACACCCTCTCGAGATAGCACATGTCCCAAATTTTCAACTTTGGACTGGCCAAAAGAGCATTTTTGCTTCTTCACAAATAGCTTATGACGTGTGAGCACTTGGAATGTTGTTCTTAAATGTGGGATGTGATCCTCCCAAGACTTGCCATAGATGAGAATATCATCAAAGAACACAAGTATAAATTTCCTTAAGTAAGGCTGGAAGACATCATTCATTAGATTCTAAAATGTGGCAGGAGCATTTGTGAGCCCAAAGGGCATCACTAGGAACTCATAGTGTCCCTTATGGGTATGAAAAGAAGCTTTCTCGATATCTTCTTCACACATCCTAATCTGGTGGTAACCAGATTATAAATCAAGCTTAGTAAAGAACTGAGCCCCATACAACTCATCAAGCAAGTAATCTATCATGGGGATAGGATATTTATTTTTTATGGTAATAGAGTTTAACTCTCTGTAATCCTTACAAAGCCTTCAAGCTCCTTCCTTCTTCAAGATAAGCAACATTGGGCAAGATAAAGGGCTGTGAATTGGACGGATAAAACCTGCTTGTAGCAACTCACCCACTGCTTTTTCTATTTTAGACTTCTGGAGAGGCCCATAATGGTAGAGTCAGATGTTGGGTGGTTCAGAACCTGGCAAGAGGGGAATCCGATGGTCATGCACTCGTATTGGTGGTAGAGAAGTAGAAACTTCAAATAGAGGCTCATAATCATGCAATAATTGCTGCAAGTAGTGGAGCTGAGAGGGAGTCAACTCAGAGGCCTCCATTGTAGAGCCCTCAAAGGAGTTGAGCACCAACCCCAAAGTAGAATTTGAAAACTCTTTTTCCACATTGGGCAAAGAGATGGCTTTGTAAAGCAGGTAGTGGTGAGTACTACTATGAGAGAGTGTAGAATGGTGGTCATTCACTATGAAGTCCATAGTTAAAAGCTGGAAGTCCTAGAGTATAGGGCTCATGGTAGATAACCAATCCACACCTATAACATCACAACCACCAAGTAGAAGAGTTAAAAGTGTATGAGCACATGAATAACCCTCCAAAGATATGGGAGCCTCCTTGTAACACCGCTGACTCTTCACCTTACCTCCATTAGCCACCAGCACTTCAAAAGGTTTTGTGCCCAACAATTTCCAACAAACTTGTTTCACCAACCTGGAACCCACTTCTCATCACATAACCAACAGTCACCTCGCTCCCTCTTTTTTTGAATTTCATCAGGTGAGAGTTTCTTGAGTGGTAAGTTGGGAAGCCTAGGATGTGCAACATTGTGGAGAGCAGGGCCGACCCAGGCCCAATGCGGGCAGGGCGACCGTCCAGGGCCCAAAATCATTGAGGGCACCAAAATTATTAGGGTGGTATATTTATATATGTTTTCATAAGATTATAAATTTACAAAATTTGGTTCAATGACAAAGAAATTTAACTAGAATTGGTGGTTTTGTTGTTTGAAATTAATGAGGAGGTCTTGGGTTCAAAACATCATGTGTCCTTATTTACTTTTCAATTTTACAAATTTCTTTTCATAAGAGTATAAATATATAAAATTTGGCTAAATGATCAAGAAGTTTAATTAGAATCAATGATTTTTGTTGTTTAAAATTAACGAGAGGTCCTAAGTTCGAAATGCTAAGTGCATGTTTATTCTTTTCAATTTTTACGAATTTTTGTTTGGTTGTTAATTTATTTTTAATTAGTAGCTATGTGGGTTGTTATTTTAAAATATTTGTTCTAATTCAAGACTAATCTTCAACAAAGAGTAATTCGTTGACCAAATTTTTAGACCAAATTCGCAAATCATATGACGTGTTATCAAAAAGTTTAATTTAGTACCCATTTATTACTTATACAAATCAATTAAAGACTCAAAATATCATTATTTTTTTTAGTCCCATATTGACAAGATTAGTAAATAAGAAAAAACACCTAACGATTTATACAAAAACACTTTAAAAGTTCAGATGGAAAACAAAACTCATATCTATCTACTTGTATACCCCGAGTTTTTTTGTTTCCTTCTCACGATACAAAATAAATTAGTTTTTCCGTGTTTTTAAATTATTAAGTTTGAAGTGTTTTTCTAAGTATAATTTTTTCGATGTCTTACGTGTGAACACAAATAATTTTCTTATATAAAGTGAGGACACATTTTTTAACGTCGTCCCGAGCCTCAAAAATCTCTAGACTGGCCCTGGTGAGGAGTAAGAGGCTGTGGTGGGGGTTTATACTGAGGGAAAGATTTCTCATAATCAGATTTAAGTTCAGCTTACTTAGTATCCAATTGAATAGCTATAGAAATAGCCTCATGGACAGTGACAGGGCGTAGCAATTTCACATCAAATCTTAATTCCTTCTTCAAACCACCTAGGAAACAACTCTTAAGTATAATTGGACCAACATCAGAGGTTCGATTCGCAAGCCTACGAAACTTAGCAATATAATCCTTGAGAGTACCTGTTTGACGAAGTTTGAAGAGAAATTCAGTGCAATCTTCGAACTCTGAAGGTCCGAATTCACGGTAAAATGCAGTGGTGAAATCAGCCCAGCGTGGTGTAGTAACCAAACAATCCATCCACTAAAACCATTGTAACGCCTCGCCCTCCAAATGAAAAGAGATTGGCACCACTTTTTGATGCTCTTCAGTGCCATAGTAGGCAAAAAATTGCTCGGCCTTGTAAATCCAAACAATTAGATCATCTCCATTGGTGAATCTGGGAAATTCGATGGGATGTATGAAGTTTTGCCGATGATGGTGTGCACCGTCATAGATCTCGCGTCGCAGAGTGTGGATAAGCTCCCCTTCATTAGGATCTGGAAGATTCTCCATGAGCGGAGTTGGACGATGATCGGGATCAGAGGTTGAACCGCCATTCCTTCCCCCATAAGATTGTTCACAACGAAACTACTCAAAGTAGATCGCGAGCTTGGCCATTCCTTGACCTATTCCTATTTTTTGGAATAATATTTTCTATTCAAAATAACCATTCCAATCCACTACATCCCATCAGCAATATAAAGCCATACAAACTAAGCCAGGTGGCTCTTTCAGTACATAACAATAAAAGCATAACTAAATTGTAACTAATTCCATGTTTAATACTAACTCACTTATTAAAATGTGATTAAGAAAATCACATTGTTTACAGTTCATAACACTGGGATTCATATTAGAGAGTGAGCGATGCAAGAAGGATGGAGATAGCGAGAGGGACAAGTTTTCTACATGACTAAATAATCCCATGGTTTTGGGATGTATAATTAAGCGAGTTTCAGCCGAATAAAATAGGTTCTGTCGGACTATTAATCCTATGACTATTTAATATATACGGACTCCAAATACCTGACTTTGTATTATTAGTCTTACCCGGTGTGTTATACGGAGTACCAAACGAGGCCTAAGTTGGCCATATAAAGTATTAGCCATATTGCTTTCTTCTTGTTTTGACTAACACTTAGTCATATTGCTTCCTTCTTAATTTTCCGTCTTGGTGTGTTGGTTTTCTTTCTAGTGTGATTTATGCGTGAAGCGGTCTAATAGTTTGATTTGATGGATCTAATAGATCATTTGAGGCTAAAATCTTCATATTCTTTTTTGTTGGAAATTTGAAGGACAGGCGATGGGCTTTTTTTCTTCAAATTTCTTTTAGAATTGTAGGAATATTTTTTCAAAACATATCACACAGAATACGTTTTGTCATTAAGCGTGTAGTTCTATGTAGACCTGGCATTTTGGACCCGACCCGTTAACCCGATCCAACCTGAACCGTTAATATTAGTATTTGGGTCGACGCTTAACGGGTCGGGTCGTTAACGGGTGAACCCGTTAAATAACGGGTCACTTTGGGTTAACCTGTTAGCATCCGTTAGTTGAGGATGTTTGAGTAATTTCAGTAAAGATTTAGATTAATCTAAAGTGCTCTAATAATTGTTTTCTTAAGTCCCGATCACTCTCCGAGTGTCACATCCAGGGCCGGGCCCACCATAACCCGAGCTAGACTCCGTCGTAGAACGATATTGTCCTCTTTGGGCCTCGGCCACGCCCTCACGGTTTTGTTTCTGGGAACTCACGCAAGCAGAACTTCTCAATGGATCCGACCCGACCTGTTAATATTAGTATTTGGGTCGATGCTTAACGGGTTGTGTCGTTAACGGGTGAACCCGTTAACAACCCATTAAATAACGGGTCACTTTGGGTTAACCTGTTAGCACCCGTTAGTTGAGGATGTTTGAGTAATTTCAATAAAGATTTAGATTAATCTAAAGTGCTCTTATAATTGTTTTCTTAAGTCCCGATCACTCTCCGAGTGTCACATCCCGGCCCAGGCCCACCACAACCCGAGCTAAACTTCGTCGTAGAACGATATTGCCTTCTTTGGGCCTCGGCCACGCCCTCACTGTTTTGTTTCTGGGATCTCACGCGAGCAGAACATCCCAATGGGTCACCCATCCTGGGAATGCTCTGGCCCATTCTCGCTTAACTTCGGAGTTCCTACGAAACCCGAAGCCAGTGAGCTCCCAAAAGGCCTCGTGCTAGGTAGAGATGGAAATATACATATAAGGCTTACAGGATCCACACCTCTGGGTGATGTGGGATCTTACACCGAGGCTTCTTCTCTCTCCCCTTTTCCTCTAAGAAAGAAGCAGGCTTCTTCTCTGTGTTTTCTTAAGTCCCGACCCCTCTTCCTCAGAGAATAAAGAAAGATATCCCATGAGATCAATGGAGCCCGCATGATTTTACCCTCTAAATCCTATCATAAAATCATTTGCAGCCTACTATATTAATGCAAAACGCAGTAGAAGAATCAACATCTAACGCAAAATAATTCATAGCATTATTCCAGATGAACAACATAGCAGGTGAATCAGACACGCCATCCTACTGAGTTGTAAAGGTTCACTTGGCAATGAAATTTATTTCACAGATTAGGAGTAAATATGTGTAAGTGTATTGGAATGCAAAAAAAAGAAGTGTTAATGGGTGCAACGGGTGACCTATTAGATTAACGGGTTGAGTTTGGGTGACCCGTTAGCTTAACAGGTTGGGTTCGGATGCCCCGTTTTCTTAACGGGTCGAATTGAACCCGACCCAAACCCGATAAACTCGACCCGTTTACCGGTCTAGTTCTATGACAAAACTAATACTTAATCAAGTTTATTTAAAAAATAAAAAATAAATACACAATATAAGTTAATAGTGGAATGATATAACATGTTGTTGCAGTCCTATCAGAATAGGAATGTGATTGTGTAAATCCTAGTATATCTAAGAGTATCTTGTTACCTATTAGGAGTTGATTACCTATCAAGAGATGTAATCTTATAAGGGTAAGGATTCTACCCTTCCTACTACTATAAATAAAGGCATAAGGGGGTGATACAACACACACCTCAGAATTAAATCTCTTTCTTTCTCTCTTGTTGCCACCGGCCCCATGTCTCTCTATTCCTTAGATCGCTCAGTTAATTAGGCCTACAACACGTTATCAGCACGCTCTTGCCAGAAGCTAAGGAACTGAAGGATTGTAGGAGGAGGCTATCTTCTACAAATTCAAAGGCTTTTAATCGTTTTCTGCCAATCAGGTTCTTCTAAAATAAATTAAGATATTTGAAAAAACCATGAAGCATTAAAACATTCCCCATTATGCATGAACCCTCTATATTTATATTTAGGAAAACTAATGAAAAGGGCTTGAAAACTTTTAGTTTTAACGATAAGGACAAAATAAAGGGTAAAGTGAATAGTGCCAGGTTTGACTTTTTAGTGTAAAAATGTGGTTTTTCGTTAAAGTGAACAGTACCGCGGGCTTTTCGTTAAAACTCCCTTTATATTTTCCTTCCAATTATATATATAGTATATATGTTCATATATTTTGTCAATATATATAATTGTTCATGCATTACACATATATGCTATGTGGAATTGTGAGTCAAAGAATTTAAATTAATTTAGAAGCAATTAGGGTTTTTAACCCTAGAATTCGAAAAAAAAAGAAGAAAAAAAAGAAAGAAGGGAATTTGGGTTTTTGTTGCGGTACCGCCATAACACCACCGTGGCACCACTACAAAGACCATCGCGCTAGCCTGAAGCCCAGCTGCGGGATGGGCCCCCTCGGGACGGCGTTGTTCCGATGCTTTGGACTGATCGCAGCAGCCATTTGGGCTTGCTGCCACTGCACAACAGCTAGGCGTTGGCCTGGATTGGATCGCACCACGGGCCCAAAGACTCGAGTCCACACATGCATGCCTGAAGCCATGCTGGGCTTTGTCCCCTCGCCCCAGCCCGCCTATAATAGCCTTCATGTTTGCTGGGCTTGCCTCATCACAGCCCAACCACAAAGCCAGCTTCGACTAGGCTTGCTTACGCCTCGGCCCGAAACCCAATCAGCCAGCCCAAGGGGCTGGGCTTACCCCTACGGCCCAAACTGAAACCCAACTTTGCTGGGGTTTCCGTGCGCACACCCGTAAGCTTTTGGGCTTGCCTAGTGTGTCTGACTCGGCCCAACATGTCAGCCTTCACGGTTAGGCTTCCCAAATGGCACCCGTGGTCTGCAGCCATGGATTGGGTTGCTTCTAGTAGCCACCCGAGCCCAATAAGCCTATAGGGCCTTGCCCTACTCACGACACCTATGCCCACAGTGCTTGGGCTATGGTTTTTCGAATCTAATGCTAATTTTTTGCATTCTAAATAATTTTAACCCGAATGTTATAATTATTTTTGCTTCTACAATCGACCCCGAATGGTCTCAATCTATTGAATTAATTAAAGTGATCAGCACTCCATTAATCTGACAATTAATCCAAAATTATTGGCCTGAAGCTCACTTTTTGGCATTAACGATTCAATAAATTATTTCATCTTTTTGAATCGTTGACTCTCTTTCGAAGTCCCGAAGCACTCGCACTTGGGTTCCTGAAGCAATCCACAAATCCACTACACTTTATTGTATATTGTATTTTGTGTTCTTGCAGATACCCCTATATATGAACTAAACATTCATAACTAAATCGAACTTGTAGTTTCGAATTTAGTGCCTTTGAAACCCGAAGTTTTCATTCAAAACTTACCACATGAAACCTGTAGCTTTTATGCATAAATTAAACCAATACATGTCTATAGAACCCGAATGTTCTACGATATATGTCTATACGACTAACCATGTTTTGGTGTACCCTCTATCTTAGGGACATGTCAAACTTAAACAAGCTTGATTTAACCGATCTGGAAGTCTCCGGAAGAAACTACCTGAAGTGGATACAAGACGTGAAGCTCCATCTTACTGTAAAGAGTTTTAGAGCTACCATTGAGGAACCAACTGACGATGCACCCGTCGACGAAGCTCATAAAACTAATGCTATGATCTTCATCTGAAGACACATCCATGATGCACTGTAAACCGAGTTCCTCACAGAGGAGGATCCCCGTACCCTCTGGCTCGCTCTGGCGGATCGCTTTGATCACCAAAAAGACATCTTCTTGCCTGAAGCAAGACACGACTGACAACATTTACACTTCCAAGACTTTAAGTCTATGAATGAATACAACTCTGAAGTTTGTAGAATCCGATCACTACTTAAGTTCTGTAACAAGGACTTAACCGAATAGTATCTCTTGGAGAAGACCTATTCGACCTTTAATGCCACCAATATTGTCCTGCAGCAATAATATAGAGCACAATAGTTCACCAAATTTTCAGATTTGATATATGTTCTACTTGTTGCTAAAAAGGAGAACCAGCTTTTGATGAAGAATTATCCAAGCTCGATCTACCGGCTTGAACGTCGCCCCTGAAGTGCACGCAACAACTTCAAACAGCCAAAACCGATGGAGATCCCATCGTGGTCATGGCAAGGGGTGGCAAGCTCCACCAAGGCCCAAGGTCCACTGAACAAAGGCCCATCCAAGGGAGGAAACTTGACCCAGAAGCGCTAACCCCTTGCCTCAAAGGCCCCAAACTTTAAGAACAAAGGAAAAGCTACCGTTTAATCAGATTCCACTGAACTAGACATGTGTTACCACTGTGGATCAAGGGATCATTGGTCACGTGTATGCCGAGCTAACCCTGAGGACATTGTCAAGTATCATTCCCATTGTGAGTCCAACTTTGTGCATGTATATAACTCTGGAGGTTTCAGATTTTCAGGAGACATCCGCTCATATGGAAGAATAAATTTTAGACATGTTTTAGGGTGTTAAAACCCTAGTGGCCGAACCCACTGGGAGTGGCTGAAAGGAATTATATTTATGCATGTGACCGATTCAATTAATTTATTTCTAGGTATGACTAGTGGGGAAGTTAGTTGTCTGGCAGATAGTGAACTGCGCACACCATATTGCGTGAGAAACACTATTTTACTAACTTCGTACCTAAGAATGCACCTCTGACAACCCTCTCAGGTCCATCCAACCTGATAGAAGGATACAGAAAAGCCCGTATAATGTTGTCCAATGGTACTGAATTAACCATTAAAGAGGCACTATATTCTCCCCGTTCTGGAAGAATGTTGCTGAGTTTTAGAGACATTCAAGATAATCAATATCATGTTGAAATCACTGAAGAGAATGGTTCTGAATTTCTTTGTATCACTACTTACGAATATGGCCGGAGGCATATTCACGAGAAGTTGGAATGTCTCCCGAGTAGGTTGTACATAACAACCATTCGAGCCCTAGAGACACACCATGTGGCCGGCTCTAGTGCTGGGTTCCAGGACACTTTGCTACTTTGGCATGATCGAATGGGACACCCCAGAAGAGATATGATGTGCCGTATCCTCAAAGCATCTCATGGGCATCACTTGAAATCTTTTCCTGGCCATCTACTTTGCAAAGCATGTTCCTTGGGGAAGTTGAACATTCAACCCTCAATTACAAAGATCATTCACGACCCCCCCTAAATTTCTTCAGAGGATTTAAGGGGATATTTGTGGACCTATCCAACCAATGTGCGGACCATTTAGATACTTTATGGTGTTGGTTGTTGCATCGACACGATGGTCACATGTTTGCTTGTTGTCTACACACAATGCTGCATTTGCGAAACTCCTCGAACAAATTATTAAGCTAAGGGCTCACCACCCTGATTATCCGATCAAGTCGATTCGATTGGATAATGCTGGAGAGTTTACGTCACAGACTTTTGACGATTATTACATGTCTGTTGGGATTGAAGTTGAACATCATGTACCCCATATTTACACATAAAACGGCTTGGCATAAGCTTTCATAAACTGCTTTCAAACGATGGATCGGACTTTGGTTATGAGAACCAATTTGCTGGTATCTACATGGGGTCATGCAATATTGCACACAGCTATGTTGGTCCACCTGAGGCCCACCGATACCCAACCTCATTCACCGTTACAGTTGGTTACTGGATACGAGCCTGATGTCTCACATTTACGTGTGTTTGGGTGTGCAGTCTGTGTGCCTATAGCGCCGCCATTACGTACCAAAATGGGTCCTCAGAGAAAAATAGGAATATATATCGATTATGATGCGCCATCGATTATACGCTACTTAGAGCCCTTGACAGGAGATCTCTTTACTGCACATTTTGCGGATTGTTACTTTTATGAGACAGTTTTCCCGTCGTTAGGGGAGATAAAATCACTAACGTTCCTATATAACGCCGCGAATTGTTGTGGATTACTCTCACTGTGTCTCATTTAGATACCAGCATGCCTCAGTCTGAAACTGAAGTGCGATGCATTCTAGATCTACAGAGCATTTCTCAAAGCATACCGGATGCTTTTACTGATCTAGCAAAGGTGACAAGATCGCATATACCTACGTTGCAAACGCACCTGCAAGGATGGACGTACCGATCGTACACCGTAACAACGTCGTGGAAGGCCGAACAATCCCCGAGGGTGGGGCGGTTGCACCTCCCACACGGCAAGGTACAATGGAAACTAGCTAATCACCTGCTCCTACCATAAAGCAAGGCAGGCCTCCTAGTTCAAAGGATTCACAACCCTAGAAGAGGAAAACGGCACAAACGAGTGAACCTAGTCTTAATTCGACCATTGCTTACTCATCTGTTCCAACACATGAGGTTATTCTAGATTATGGTGATGCTTCAGATGAAACATGTCGGCTTCCCGAGAATCGTGATATTTCGGTCCATTATGACGTATTGGATGAGGTTTAGAATCAGAATGAGATGATAGTCGATGATGCATTCGCATATACCCTTGCCGATATCATGCTTAGCAATGACATTGAACCATGCTCCGTTGATGAATGTCGACATAGAACGGATTGGTCAAACTAGAAACAAGCAATCTAGGTCGAACTCGATTCGCTCGTGAAACGAAAAAGTGTTTAGGCCCATAACTCCTACTCCACCACATGTGAAGCTTATGGGCTACAAGTGGGTTTTTGTGAGGAAGCGTAATGAGAAGAATGAAATAGTGCGATACAAAGCACGCCTCGTAGCGCAAGGCTTCTCTCAACGCTCTGGGATTGATTACGAGGAGATGTATTCCCCAGAAATCGATGTCATAACGTTCCGTTACCTTATCAATTTGGTAGTTTCCGAAAAAAACTAAATATGTAGCTTATGGACGTGGTAACCGTGTATCTTTATGGGGATCTAGATACGAAAATGTACATGAAACTTCCAGAAGGACTTCCATTGACTGGTTTAAATAGTTCTAAACCACAAAACACTCTCTCGATTAGATTGAGGAGGTCACTCTATGGATTGAAACAATTCGGACGGATGTGGTATAACCGTCTTAGTAAATATTTGACAAGTCAGGTTTATGTGAACAACAAACTATGCCCATGCGTGTTCATGAAGTCACATTCCAGATTTGCAATCGTTGCAGTTTATGTCGACGACATGAACCTCATTGGAACTCCCGCAAAGCTTGAGGAAATTACCAAGCACTTGAAATCGAAATTTGAGATAAAAGATCTTGGGAAAACTCGATATTGTTTCGGCCTGGAGATCAAACATTGTTTGGATGGAATCCTAGTACATCAATCGACCTACACCCAGAAGATGTTGCGTCGTTTTATTGAGGATAAAGCAAAGCCTTTGAGTACTCCTATGGTCGTTCGGACTCTAGATGCTAAACGAGATCCTTTCCGTTCGAGGGAGGATGAGGAAGAGATTTTATAGCCTGAAATTCCATACCTAAGTGCAATTGGTGCTTTATTGTACTTGACTCAATGCACTAGACCCGACATCTCCTTCGCTATTAATCTTTTGGCTAGATACAGCAATGCGCCTACACGCAGACACTGCAATGGTGTTAAAGACATTTTCCTACCTTAAGGGTACTACGGATTTGGGTTTGTTCTACACCCATGAATCCTCGAGAGGAGTCGCCACCCCTCTCGGTCCTCGGGTTGATTCTCACCTCGTTGGTTACGCAGATGCTGATTATCTGTTTGACCCTCGTAGGGCATGTTCTCAAACGGGTAATGTCTTTACCGTTGGAGACACTGCTATATCTTGGAGGTTTACCAAGAAAACACTAGTTGCGACTTCTTTGAACCATGCTAAGATTCTTGCCCTGCATGAAGCCTCATGAGAGTGCTTTTGGTTGAAAGTAGTTATGGAATATATTAGAAGCACTAGTGGTCTTTCTTCCGTCATTGACCTTTCTACAACGATCTTTGAAGACAATGCAGCGTGTATCGAGGGCGACAACACCAAGCACATAACAACGATTGAAGAGGGCGTGCGACGGTAGTTAATGAAAGACGTCTATTCAATCATTGTCAGGGCCTCGATTTGTAGGCTTAACAACGATTGAAGGGGGAACTGTTTGGGTTAATATTTAAACTTTGGGCTTAAAGAAAGAAAAGCCCAAAAAGAGGTCAAGAAATATTGGTTTGCCTGAGGCCCAACACCAAGCCCAGGTCACCCATCTTAAGACAAATGACGGCTCCCCATTAATGCAAATGCTAGGTGCTTACACAAGAAGTGACAACCAATGGGAATCAGCCTACCCCGTCCCAAAAGTACTTTCTGAGGGGCATAACATGTAAATAAAATGCTAATGGCTCATCACCTCGAACTACTTTCGGGCAAACGGAAAATGCTACAGTTAGGCTAATTAGTCTATAAAATGAGGAAGAAGGCCCGGAGACAAAGGACACTCAACCAAACAAACATACAACTTGCCTTTCAGTCAAGCAAAAACCCAGAAAGCTTCTCTTTGTCCAAATTCTGCATCCTTTCTAGCCTCAGATCTTCCTTAGAAAGACATCTTTTGTCTATGTAAAAGCTCTGCTACCCTTCTTTAAATGTTGTAGTATCGATTATCTCTTGTAAACTTGTTTGCTTTCCATTCCCCTTCAGCTCCTAAACCTTTGTAACTGCAAAGAGAAAAAGTTGCACAAGATTGAACCTTGCCCGACAAGGTTAAATCTTGCCCGACTCTCTTTGTATTGTCTTTCAGTTAATAGATCTAGTGTTATAATGTATTTCTCAGTATATATTCAAGTCATTTCCAACCCTTTAATGATTCAAAGTTCCATCACCTATCAGATCTGGTTCATGTAGTGGTTTTACTTTCATAAGAGGATCAAAAGTGAACTAAAACTGATGACTTAATTAGATCTGGACCTTCACCCTTTAAGCATACAAGATAAATAAAAGTCCTTGATCTCAAGGCATAGCAGACTTAACCCATATACGACAATCCTTTGATAAACAAAAAGTCATAATAACTTAGGGCACAAGTAATCGGCTTAAATACACTTGTTCTACATTTGCCATACAGAGATGGCAGTGGCACGCCCTCACACTTACTTAGTTTTTATTGTGAGCCTCAAGGCCTACACCTAAGGCCCCACAAAGGCACCTTTCAGAAATAACTTTGTCCTCCTCTTGAAGCATCCCGATAAGCAGGAGCCCGACAACCAACCAAAGTGCCAACTCCTCGGGGAGTTGTGTGCTCGAGCTAGGGACCTTTCCCAGCGAAATTCCTGCCCGAACAACAAGTACTCTAGGATTTCCAATAATATATATACAAGTTCCAAATGTTAGTAAGTCCACTCAGCATAAATCCAAATAGAAAAAAAAAATCACAAAATCAGTTGAAACAAAAGACCATAATCTGCAAAGGCAACTGAGACAGCAACTTGAGTATGGTTTTTTAAAATATACATTGACACAATTATAATAAGTTTTCAATTCATTCCAAATGATCACTATTACAAATTCAAGCATCTATCTGTATCGAACTACAAAGTACAGAGTTAAATTATCTTTAAAAAAAAAGTCTCTTCCTCTTAAAGACAATAACAAAGTAACACAAACACAATTTCCCAAATAAAATGGCAAAAACAAAAAAGAATGATATTAATTTTCTTCTCCTACATGTCGGATAAATGGTTACCTAAAGCCACAAAATCAAGTAACAAACGTAATTCAATTCAATCAGTTAACAACAGTATAATCCTTCTTGATTATCATCTTGAATCACATCTGGTCAATTATACTTTACATTAAATGACATGAGTACTAGAATCATACCTTTGGAAGTTTTCCGCTCTCATTGTTTTTTACTGTTATGGTCTGGCATTGTCAGAGCTCAGAGAGAGAGATAGATTGTGTGAGCTGTTATATTGAATTTCATTTGTTACTTGAAATTCATTATTCTTAGGAATGCTATTCTTAGTTAGAATAATCTATCAATCTTTGGAAATACAAAAAGATCATAAAAGACATCCAACTACAAAAAGAGTGATCTTTGGTTAAAATAGAGCGTGTGCTAAGAATCAGACTGAGTTAAGCTTTTATCCCCACCTCCTCTTCACACTGCATTTGTATGAGTCACGACCTATAAAACAACTACGAAAAAAAAAACCAAATCTCCCTTTAAGTTGACAATAGTTGAAACTGAGAAATACCTCTTCAGGACGATCATAAATCTATTCCCAATCTTTCCCATATTTTGTCATGAGGGTTTCTCTCAGTTCCAAAGGTGGACTTTCAAGGGTTGTGGCACCATGCATCTCAAAGAACTATTGAAAATGTCTTTTTTCTTGCTGCCATTTGTTTTTCGGGGAAGTCACAAGTACCCTAGGATTTCCAATAATATTTACCAAGTCAGAATGCTAGTAAGTCCATTCAGAACAAACCAAAAAAAAAAAATCATAAAATCAGTTGAAACAAAAGACCATAATCTGCAAAGGCAACTGAGACAGCAACCTGAGTATGGTTTCTTGAAAATATACATTGAACAATTATAATAAGTTTTCAATTCTTTCTAATTATCAATATTACACATTCAAACATCTATCTGTATTGAACTACAAAGTACAAAGTTAAATTATCTTAAAAAAACTCCCTTCCTCTCAAAGACAATAACAAAGTAACAAAAACACAGTTTCCCAAACAAAAAGGTAACCCAAAAACAAAAACAAAACAAAAAAAATATAAGAAAGGAATGACATTAATTTTCTTCTCTTACATGTCGAATAAATGGTTACCTAAAGCAACAAAATCAAGTAACAAATGAAATTCAATCAATTAATGATAGTATAATCCTTCTTGGTTATCATCTTGAATCATGTCTGATCAATTATACTTTACGTTAAATGGCATGAGTACCAGTCTTACCTTTGGAAGTCTTCCACTCTCATTGCTTTCTACCTCCGCCATTATCGTATCTTAGAGGGAGGGAGAGAGAATGTGTGAGGAGTTGTAGCCAGGTTATGAGGTAGGTTTTTCTATAAGTGCGCTGGGGTTCCGCTTTCGCAGTGTCGAGAAAATTGGGCTTCGGGCTCAAAGTAATTGGCCTGATATAATAAAACTGCAAGAGAGCCATTTAATGTAATGAGAGTGGAAGAATTCCAAATGTAAGAATCCAGTACTTATGCCATTTAATGTAAAGTATAATTAATCATACAAGATGATAATCAAGAAGGATTATATTGTTGTTAACTGATTGAATTTCGTTTGTTACTTAAATTTATTATTCTCAGGGTGGTGTTCTTGGTTAGAATAATCCATCATCTTTGGAAATATTAGAAGATCATGAAAGACATCCAAGTACAAAAAGAGTGATATTTGGCTGAAATAGAGCGTGTGCTAAGAATCAAACTGAGTTAAGCGTTTATTCCCACCCTATCTTCACACTGCATTTGTATGAGCCATGACAAGAAAAACATTGAAATTAACTACGAAACATTGAAACTGAGAAATACCTGTTTAAGAAGATCATAAATCGATTCTCAATCTTCCCCATATTTTGCCGTGAGGGTTTCTCTCAATGCCAAAAGTGGAATTTCAAGGCTTGTGGCACCATGCATCTCAAAGACCTCTTGGACTGTTTAAAATGCTTTCTTTTTTGCTGCCATTTGTTCTTTCGGGAAGTCACAAGTACCATAGAATTTCCAATAATATATACAAGGTCAGAATGCTAGTAAGTCCACCCAACACAAACCTAAAAAGAAAAAAAAATCATAAAATCAGTTGAAACAAACAACCATAATCTGCAAAGGTAACTGAGACAACAGCTTGAGTATGGGTTCTTGAAAATATTCATGGACACAATTATAATAAGTTTTCAATTCTTTCCAAATGATCACTATTACATGTTCAAACATCTATCTGTATCGAACTACAATGTACAAAGTTAAATTATCTTAAAAAAATAAAAAAAAATAAAAACTCTCTTCCTCTCAAAAACAATAATAAAGTAACACAAACATAGTTTCCTAAATAAAAAGGTTAAAAAAAAAAGATAATAATTTTCTTCTCCTACATGTCGAATAAATTGGTACCTAAAGCCACAAGATCAAGCAACAAATGAAATTCAATCAGTTAACAACTGTATAATCCTTCTTGATTATCATCTTGAATCATATCTGATCAATTATACTTTACATTAAATGGTATGAGTACTGGAGTCTTACCTTTAGAAGTCTTCCACTCTCATTGTTTTCTACTGTTATCTCCACCATTGTCAGAGCTCAGAGGTAGAAAGAGACCGTGTGAGGGGCTGTAGTCAGGTTCTGAGGTATGATTTTTCTAGATGAGCGCTAGGGTTCTGGTTTCACAGTGTCGAAAAAATTGAGCTTAGGGCACATGGTAATTGGCTTGATATAATAAAATTGAGAGAGAGAGAGAGAGAGAGAGAGAGGGGGAGAGAGAGAGAGACCAAAGTCCATTTTAGGATTTAGTTGGTCGGTGCTTGATTTGATCATGCAAATTTAATCTACGGCTAACATGTATTCGGGACTTTAGGCCTCAGATCAAAATTCGAGAATCAAATTTGGGGAAGCCTTGTGGGCCTTAAAATGAGATGAATTGTGTGATCCATGAATAAGATTTCATTTGAAATGCTTATTTGAGTAAGGAGCTTTCCTCTCCTTAAGCATCAAAATACAATAAACACGGTTGAAATTTAACTGAATCGCTTTTATTATAAGGGCACCAGATAATAACATGTTTATCCACTCAAAATAGATGAAATTCGTGAACCAGAGAAGTTGAGAATAAGAAGGATAATGAAATAGAAAGTAACACCTTGTTGGGGATTTGAATTTAAGACTTAAGACGTATGGGTAAATACTTTTAATCATTTGAGCTACGAACTTATTCCTTATTTTTCAAGGACTAAATTAATAATTACGATGTGAGTCTCACAAACTTTTTTTTTATCCCTTGTATATAGGATAACTAAAATTGACAATCTAAGTAAGTAGACTACTCCCATGTTAATAAACACATGAAAAATCATAAATATGAATTGTTTCAATACCCATGTGACATGTCAGTAAATAAAACATGAAAACTAGTTCTTCATCCTTTTTCTTGTTCTTCTGGTCACTTTAGAACGTTTGCCAGAGTTTTTGACTTGCAAAGTTTTTTCTTTCCTGATCATTAATTTTGTTATTTAAGATCTCGCTTGGCAGCTCGGACTGTACTGTCAGTCGGATAGGATAACTAGTTATCGGATAATACTGATTAAATTAGTCAGACATTTGGTGCAATTCTAGCAGTCTTTTTCGATTTGTGGGGGTCAAGAATGATGTCTTTGGCGTCCTCTTTGGGTTTCCATCTTGATTCATCTTCCAGGGCATTGTCGACCTTGGTGCTATCTTTTTTACTTGCCTGTTGTAATTGCTACTACTGCGGTGAAAGATTTCTTCCTCAATTCCTTAACAATTTGTACAGTGCATCACCTAGATATGGCCTAGTCACATTTGATCTCTCTGACTGCTCCTCTCGGGATGCAAAATCGGATCTTTTGATACTCGATCGAGGTCACAGCTCCAATCTTCACTAGCCAGGGTCAGCCCAATATCCCGTTATGGGGAGATAGGTCGTTGATGATCATGAAGGTTTGCGATGAGACAATCGGTGGGCTGGTTACTTCGAGTGTGATAGTGCCAATGGCAGTTGAGGTGAGTCTGTTGAATACGGTCAAAACCTCTGCTTTACATTGGATCATGCTTTCCAGGCCCATCTTCTGAATGATTGACAGTTGTAGGATGTTGACTAAGTTACCGTTGTCCACCATAATTCTGTCAATGATGGTGTGGGCCAGTTGTACAGAAATCACTAAGGCATCATCGAGGGGAAAGTCTACTCCCTCAACGTCCTGCTTGGTGAAGCCGATGATTGGTCCAGGTGCAACATCTATGGCTTAAACCTGATAGACCGATCTCGCCTGCTAGATCTTCATTTTCTTGGAGTTATTAGTGGCCTCCAGATGCTCGGATTCGGAAAATATTCCATTGATTCGAATTGTCTTAGTTGGGGGTTCGGCGTCTGCTTCTCCCCTTGGCCGGGCAGCTGGTCTGTTGACATACTAGTCACACTTGCCTTCCTTCATGAGCTGCTCAAGGTACATTTTCTATGTGGTGCAGTCATTGGTTGTGTGCCCAGAACCTCTGTAGAATTCACAGTATTTCGTCTGGTCCATCTTAGAGGTGCCGCTCCTTATGGGTAACGGCAGCTTGAACCATGGCTTGTCCTTATGTCTGCGAAGGATCTGGTTAATCAGGACTAAGAACTTGGTGCACGTCTTGGGCGTTGTGCCTCCCATTGTTAGGGACCGGTCCTTGCGTCTGTCTCTTGGCTTGCTTTTGTTGTTGAGAGGTTTATCGCATCCGACAATCTTCGCCTTCTCCGCCTTGAACCTTTTGACGTATGTGTGGAGTGACTCCTTCGGGTCCTTCTTCATGTTGATGAAGTGGTCAGACTTCTTTTTTATCAAGCGGTAGGATGAATATTCCTTAGTGAAAGCCAAGAAAAGTTCGCTGAAGTTCCAGATTGAACGTGGCGGCAGGGTGTGGAACCAGTCTTCTGCCTCACCTTGGAGTGTTGTGGCAAAGATTTTGCACAATGAAAGCGTCATTGTTAGCGTAGAAGGTCATGGCACTTCGGTAGTGCATCAAGTGTCTGTCCAGATCTCCATCTCATTTGAACGAGGTGAAATGTGGCGGGTTGAACTTCCGCGTTGGCTCCGTCTACTCGATCTAGTCTACAAAGGGTGACCTGCTCAGGTTGGCCACAACTCTTCGAAGGGCATCGTCGGTAGTGTCAATGAGCTGTAATCCGCGCAGCTGCTCTGCTACATGTCGTTGTACTTCCTCCTAGATTTACGCCTTGTGGGGCAGCGAAGCCTTCAACTACCCCTGGTGTTGACCTGCCGGTCCATGTTGCTCTTCGACATGTCCTGTTCATCTGTGCCGCGACTACGGTGCACGCAGTTCGCCCTATGTTGCTCGTTGTCGCTCTTGACGGGGGCTGCCAGTAGAACTTGAGCTGGACTGCTCACGTGCTCTTCTCTGGGAGTTATGCGGCTGCTTACTCTGTTGCCTCGTATGAGGATCTCTTTGTGGGCTTAGCCTCGTGTGGACGCTTCTCCCAGAATGTCCTGAGTCCTCGTCCGAGTGTGGACCCAAACTCGAATGCACACTGACTCATGAGCTGAGTCGGGAATGAACTCTTCTCTGCGTATCTAAGCGGAAGAAGACGTTTTCCTGAGGGCCCAAACAAAAGTGCACACTACCCAAACGCACAGTTCGTGACAGGTTGAGCGGCTCTTTGCCGGGACGTTACTGGAATGAGTCACATTCTTCAGCCATTGTCCTGCTTTAGTACACCTCGTCTAGGGCGCGTTGCATCTCGATGCGCTCGAGGATTTGGTTCACCAAGGTGGTCTGTTGCGCGAGGGCGTTCCTCAAATTGGTGACCTGCTAAGGCAGGTGGTGCTTGCCATTTGGATTTGAAGAGTCTAGGAAATGGTCGTGTTTATGCCTGGTGGAGGTATAGTGGACTGCAGGTACAAAACTTGAGCCCAAAGCGGGCATTCCTGCAGAAAAGTGGGGTGAGAATAACCCTGAATCGATCGCTGGAGGCGGCCTTGGAATAGATTGGGCCGCGGGCCAGGTCGTCAAAGCGGATCGCTGGGCTCGTTGAACCGGCACCTGCTCGCCTTGGGCTTGTATAGTCGTGGGCCCTTCAGGCCTTTAGGCTGCCACATCATGGTCTGCTGGCTGGGTGGTTTGGGCTTGGGCCCATTGAGTTGCCTGGCTGGCTGCAGCTGCCATGTTCTAGGCTCTGGTTTGGGCCTCCTACCCTGGGCTTGCTGTGACAGCTGCCAAGTTTTAGGCCTCCTGCCCATGGGCTTAATGGATCTGGGCCTTCTGCCTAATGTTTGGTTAGGTGCGGCGGTGAAAGTGGTGTTAGCTCTTTGGCGGTGGGGCTCCTCTTACCGTCGCGTTAAGCCTTGAGGACCTCCGTCGTGGGGCTATGTCCTCGTCTCCACTCTCCGGTTCAAATCCTTGCATGTACAGGGTTTCGTTCGTCGTGGTTTCTAAATTTTCTACCATTGTATTCTTTCTCCAGGGAGATCAAGAAACTTTTCTAGGAAAAATTAATTGATACAACGTGTGAGAAATTCAACGTAATAGAAAATTCAAGAAACAAATACGAGAGGCTTCTTCAAGTATTTTGAATCAGCTCTCAATGAAAGCACCAATTTGTCGATGCAAATTTCCGCCATCTTCAGTCTTGATGAAAATGCACCTGCAAAACAATCAACACCTTTGATCAGAGACCTAAGCCTCAAGCGCCCACGAGCTGGAGAGGGTTAGGTCAACTGATCTCCGATGCCTAAGTTAGTTTCTCTGAGAGAGTAAAGTGTTTAGGGCTTTTTTTAGGGTTGCCAAAGCTCTGAAAATTTAGTAGAATATGGGGTATTTATAGGGATAGGGCCGACCATAGTGTTTAATGGAGAGATATTCTCTAAATATTCCCAAGATATTAAATAGAAAATAATATCTTGAGATAATGGTGTAATTATCCCTAATTTATTTAAGGGGAAACTTAATATGAGTCCAATTTTATGAGTCATTATTAGTTATAGTCCAATTTTGTTTAATTTTTAGGTTAGGTCCAGTGATTCATTGTCCACATAAGCTTATTTGTATTCTCTTGCCAAATTTACCCCTAAATTGACCAATTAAGTTATTACTGTTTTTTTGTTTTAAGTTTGTGATTAATGTTAATCTTATCCTTAATTATAGGATTAGGGATTTAAATCTCCTTTTTTTCTTCTCCTTTCCCAAACAGTTCATTTCTCTTTTCTTGTTTCTCCCTCACAATATCTTTCTCTTCCTGCGTTATTTTGCCCAGTAATCTTCTTCCATAATATTCTTCTTCACGATTTTTTTTTGGTTTTTATATACCTATATCACTTGTCCTTTTTTTTTCTTTTTTCTATCTTTTTATATTATACTGTGCCTGTATCATGAATAATTGTATTTATCTACCTATATATATTACATATTTTGTTGATAATCTATCGAAGATTAATTGTGTTTATCTACCTATATATCACAAATTAATTGTGTTATCTATCTGTATCACGGGTTATTTTGTATTATCTATCTATACAAAAGGTTTTTCTTCATAGTCTACCTCTATCATAGATTCTACCTACATCACAAATTTTTTATCTACCTATGGCAATATTTCTTTTAATTTTTGATAAACTTATCAGATTTGTAATAATATCTTTTTAATTATAAAACAGGTAGATAAAGGTATTTGAAGATTCAAATTTTAAAAACTCAAATTTAAAGAATAAAATAAAAATTATTTTCAACTGGCAATGACACACCCCGACCCGGAATGTCCACTAAGACTCCGATTCGAACTGTGCTGGCCGACACCTGGAAGGTGACGAAGCCATAAAGTGTGATGAAGTATAAAAAGTGAGTAAATTTGAACCTAATTGTGTCTAAATATCAGAGTGCGCTGTGAGCGGGTACGAACCCAATTCACACGCGTTGGCAGAGCATAAGATTAGTGCAGTAAGATAGGGTGAGAATTATACCAACAAAAGTATCATCTACACCCAGATTTGCCACAACTCCTCTTCGATCTAAAGCTCAGCTACTAAAACCTGGAGGGGCGCAAAACAAAAGCGTGAGTGGGCAAAAACAAAGGTTTTCAAAAACATTTGCTTCTCAAAAGTTCTAACCCCTCGCTGTAAAACCTGTATACTTTCCCAGAAAATAGTATATACATATACTAAATCTCAACTGAAATCATCATCATCAAAATACGAAATCAAATCATGAATATGCCATGCCATATAAATCAAATCATCAGGTAAGTACTTCAAATGCAATAATAACTGTAACAGCTCGTCAGCTGTACTCTAGCTCATAAATCATGCCTGCACACGAGTTGAACCCACTTATAGTGGTCTATATGACATGACTGGGTGTAAAAAAATACGCTCTAGTTCTACAATCACGTGAAGACTGTGCGAATGATCGTGGGTCACCTACGAGTCGAACCCACTGAAAGTGGTCTATACGACAGGACTGTGCACCTAACTTGGATCCAAGATGAGCGTGTGGTGCGGGAGGTGAACATCACGTGAAAGACTATACCCCTAACCCTGGGCGGGAGCACTAACACCGGGGTGCAGGTTAATGACCTTTCGAGGCCTCTCAACATAATTAATATAACTCAACTCTTCATTCACAACACATAAACTTACCTGGAACTTACCTAAGCGCCCACAGCTTCGATAATCATATATAAACAATTCATAATGCATATTCAAAAGTATAAATGCATTGGCATGGAAATTCGTTGATAAAATCATTTAAAATGCATTTCTGGGAAAAACACAATGCACATATACATATATAGAAAAACAAAATGCCCACTCGACGTGGGTGGCGGTCGGCCGCCCCGACTCGAAAATTCAACTATTTTAAAAAATTCTCAAAAAATACAGCAATGAAGATCTCAAAGAGTAGAGGAAACTTTATACCTGCGGCCAAGTCCAATTTGGCTTGGAAACACCTCAATTTCGCCAAAATCCGTATGAACACTAGAAATGGGTGAGCTTCAATTCGACCTCCAAACTTGTTCCAACGCCTCTACCACTGCTTGGGATTTGTTCCTGGGTTCCAAGGGAGTCTAATGGTGGTGGTGGTTGATAGAATTTACGTTGGAAATGGCAGAATCGCCACCACACCCATTTCGGCACACCCCATGAAAACCCTTGAAATTCCCTCAATTCCCTTCCAAATTTGTTTGATAATGGAAGAATGAAGGGTTAGATGATGATTTGGAGTGGTGGTTTGGTATAATTTGTAAGAAATCCAGTGGAAAACCACCGGAAAACATGGTGGTCCTCTTCACGGGTCACGGGTTCTCCCAACCCGTTTCTCTTCTTTTCCCCCGCTTCTCACCCTCTCTCATTTCCTCCTTTCTCCTTCTCTGGTTGGTCAGCCACTCCTCTCTCCTCGCCCCACTCGCTCAGCTCTCTCATTTTCTCTCCCGGAGCTTCTTCTTTCTTCTTCTGGTTTGGCAGCTTTGCCCAATCTGTTCCTCTTCTTCTTTTCACAACTTAAAAAAAAACTAAAAGATAAAATAAATAATATAAAAATACATATAAAGTCAAAATATATACATATATATATATATAAACAATGACTAAATAAAATTACTTCTCGGGTTTACAGTTCCGTAAAACTTTATCCGTAACCCTAAATCCTCTTCTGCTTGCGCCTACGATTCTGTAATGTCAAGTAGTTCCGGAATACACTAAAGGAATGATTCACACACTTCACTAAATGTTGCTCCACAAAAATTAATACCCTCGCCTTTAAGGGCATTTTCGTAAAATCCTTTATTAAAAATTTATAAACTCGTAAAATCAGGGACGGGCTGTTACAATCTCCCCACCTTAAAAAATTTCGTCCCCGAAATTTAAACCATTTGCTAAACAAAGGAAGTGAAAAGACAGTAAGGAAATAAATGTGTAAAGAAGATATCAAGTTAGAGTGGTTGCACAAAAGAGAATGTCATTCCGTCGCGATCGGAGTGCAGTGATTCCTTTTTCATGCCCCCAGACTCCTACCTTTCTTCTTCTTTTGCACCACATTACAATCCAAAACTTTTCTTAAAACATGGTTTTAAAGAAATAGGCTTATGAAAACATAACCTTGAAAAATATGCAAGAATATAATTAAAATAGTTCTACGAAAACCAAAACCGATCGTAGAGAAAATTCGTCCACACTCTCGTAGCGTAACAACTCTGGAAATAACTGTATAATACTGTTGGGTTAAGTCCAACCATAAACAAACTAGTGACTGTAAAGGAACCTAAATGTTAACTTGCTTAACGAATCCAACAATTAATTTTCAATATTACGGTCTGCAGCCCGTAATACTAACAATTCATTGTCGTTTCGCTGAGCAAGTAACAATTCCCGGAGGTGCACTATTACCATCATGCCCCCATTGGGAAATACACATACCTCGTCCTAACAAAACTCGTTCGTGCTCTGATACTACCTTCTCGAACCAATAACATCATCACCAACAATCTTTCTATAACAAACTCTTGCTCCATCAATCACCTGCTTGCAGTACTCAGCTGCCACTTATGTAATCTGAGCAGTGTCTTCGAATCAACTCTCTACAGCATCATACCCAAACCAAAACTTGTGACCACCGCTACAAGCACTCAAACAAAGATAAGGGTATGTCATTACGATGCCCACTGTAGAACACATAAAATGCAACACGTCCACTAAAATTTAGCAATCCTCTTCAACCCAATTATTCATAACCTTCAGAAGACTTTCCAAACTAGAAGGATAAAATACATAACACCCGGAAATATGCGTATAACAAAGTGATAACCCATTCGGGTTTCTGCTTGCCTGAAATTGTATAGAAGTCCGCAGTTTCTCCCTGATGTCCTTTCAACTTTAATTCAAAAGTAGAGCGTACATAGACGGAGGATTCTTTTCCAACACCTTAAGTTGAGACTTAATTTTAACTCCTTTCATATCTCCATAACTCCACAACAAATCGATCGTCTAACGAAAACCTTGAAATCATAACTTGTGGGAATTTAACAACATCTCACTTTTCTATCTTAGTTGATCCCACGAGTGTCTCGTTGATGAAATTCTAGCGCTCAATTCGAGGGAAGAAATCATCACCACTTACAGTCTTAAACATTAAACTGGAAAACCACGGCATTTCACTTAAACAAGGTTATCTCCCATTTGAAACACCACTGAAGTGTAGCATTGATTCAACCTTTCAATTGTTGCTTCTCAGATTCTCAATATGTACGAAATGCCCCGTACCAAGAGTATAAGATGATACGTCCCAACTCCATCTACATACAGAGAGTAATTGTAGCCATCCAACTGGTTTCCTGATCATTATAAATACTGCCACGTCCATAACCGTAAATTCCAACCAAAATGGAATATAACAAGCTGAAGATGCAAGGTGACTACTCTCACACCACTACGATGATGCACCATAGCATAGTCATAAGAGTTAATTCCATTCTTCCTCCACTGCTACAAAGATTTCAGCTATGCTCAAGGGAAAAAGGTACTTGAAATGCTCTAAGGTGAATAAAGAATTTGGACACATTTTCTTGTAGCTATGTGCCTACTGATTTTCAAATGAGGAGGATCACCGTATCGAACGAAGAGGATAACTGTCAAACTCATATTACGTATACGATGATTCCTTTCAGCAATTCCCATCGTTCAATTATGTGAATGAGATTTCGCCGAACTACCTCTGCAAGGCTGAATTTTTCCGAAAAACACCAAGATGAATCCTCCAAAATAATCAATGTCATGGAAAGACGTGAAACATAGTTGAAATGAGACAATACTTTGGTTATCAGAAACTTAATTCTATAAGATAACATCCCTCGATTGTACACCATGAAGAATATTACAATCGAAAGGTCGGTGACGGATCGTCGTTGAAGTCGACAAAATCAAATATGTCTCGAAATTCACCCCACTTGATGAGAGTTTCAATCTTCTTTAGTGAAACCCTTTCATGATGCATGCACTCGGCCAAAACTCTTGAAGAAGACGTCATCATGAATTTCGAGATTCTCAGTGTTATCGGAGAATGTAAGATTCCAACTTGGAGGAAAGACAGCACTTAAGCTGTTATAAATCTTTATTTACAACTCGCATCCAAACTAACCAACTTCATCGGCCAAAAGTGATGAAGAACTCTAAAACTGAAAATTTGCCAACCAAAAGTAGATAATCCTGACAAAACTGAGAATATCTCAAATCTCACGACACTTAGTGAGAATTTCGACATTCGTCCTCAAAACTCTCTTTGGAATGAGAAAAATGATACCTTATGTGAAGATCGCGTCTTTTGGGATACGTACCAATCAAAACAAAGATGATGCTGAGGAATATGGCCTCACTACCGAGGTAGGTAAGAAAGTTGTCAAAAAGGCTATTACAAAGTAGACAGATTAAGGAATAAAGCTCAAGTTACGAGGATGGGTCAGCTAGATCGTCAACTCGAACTAGAGGATAAGAGCTTTAATCGTCACTTGAGGAAGTGACTAAATTCTCAGTACAAACCTAAGGTTCAAAATTCCCTCGAAAGAGACTTGGTTGAATAAGCTCTTAATTCGATAAGTTTTAGCAACTGAGTTCTTCCAAATAATGAGAGTCACTCGAAGAATGCAAAGAAACTAAATTCGTCTGAGAAAGTAGGTCAAAGATAATATCTTCGATAAGACCCTGGAATATGATGTCTGAATGTTCGTCCTCAAACGTACCATAATAATTCATTTCGCTACGCCACGGGCAAAAGGGTCTTCATAACTTTCTCGATAATCCCTTCACTCTAACTGTGAGAAATTAGCTCGTACTCTGATTCTACTGTCTATCAGTGAAGATAGTCGAAAAGGTAACTAATAGGGGAGGTTAAGCTTACATGGAAAGGTGATAAGGTGAAAGCAATTACGGTTTTACTAACCTACTACAAGGTTTGCTTCTAGCTTTCCGAAATTTTGTTTCTTCGACTTTAGCAACCTCTGATAATCAGTCCATTGGTCACGCTCTAATTAACAAGTTCATACTATTTTTAACATTATTCGTTACCTTGACACTGTGAACCGACAATCCAAGTACAACTCCCCGATACTAGCACTTATGTCCGGTATCAAAAATCATACCATTTGGATATTAGTTGACAGTTCCTGGGTATCCGACAATATCGTCAATTAGTAACGCTACTATAGACTGATTTCAGGTTAGAGTCTACTCAGGTAGATGGTTTTAAAATGACTAAGAAGAATTTGGTCATGAAAGGAGAGTACTCACTACTTCGAAGATCTCGTACTAAGCATAGGTATAACAACTCAACTTAGGTGTATATACTCATCAAAACGACAAGTACATCACCAAAGGAAGTTTGGAAATTAGTATTGACTAGGATGTTCCAGAACCAGAAAGAGGAATTTACTAATGATCTACTCTAGAACGGCTTAAACGGAAATCGATCGTTCTCCTGAAGATCTGAAATGACAATCGAGATAATTGAGAAAACGAATACTGACGGGAACCATGAGTGACTGTCTCCCAAATGTTTCCTTCATCTAGTGTTACCACTTTAGCACCATGTCGTCGTCTTCGACAAATCTTGGAATCTTGATGAAGTAAGCTTCGTAAGAATCCGAAACAATTAGGCATGCTAAATGATACTGCCAAGGGAACCAAAACAAATTCTGGTTTCCTAATTCGAATAGATCGATAATGACGACCTGAAAATAATAATGGGATTGATATAATTCTCTGGTGACACACCACCGTTGATAGATTAGCCCGACTTTAGGGCCATCAACTTGTCTCAAATCTACAACCTTCCTTTGGTAGAAACGTTCTTCACCTTAAGTCCATAAGAACGTTTGCCTAAGATGGTCTTCTAAAATGTCAAAAAGTCGACGGAACTACTCGAACTCAGGAAAAAGCTAACACATTTTCGTAATTGACGAGGTGGCAAGACTCGAGCTTTTGGCTCAAGAACCGAAAACGCTCCCATCACATGTTTGATGAACGTAATACTACCCAACTTATGCTCTGATACCAAACTGACACACCCCGACCCGGAATGTCCACTAGGACTCCGAATCGAACTGTGCTGGCCGATACCTGGAAGGTGACGAAGCCATAAAGTGTGATGAAGTATAAAAAGTGAGTAAATTTGAACCTAATTGTGTCTAAATATCAGAGTGCGATGTGAGCGGGTATGAACCCAATTCACACGCGTTGGCAGAGCATAAGATTAGTACAGTAAGATAGGGTGAGAATTATACCAACAAAAGTATCATCTACACCCAGATTTGCCACAACTCCTCTTCGATCTAAAGCTCAGCTACTAAAACCTGGAGGGGCGCAAAACAAAAGCGTGAGTGGGCAAAAACAAAGGTTTTCAAAAACATTTGCTTCTCAAAAGTTCTAACCCCTTGTTGTAAAACCTGTATACTTTCCCAGAAAATAGTATATACATATACTAAATCTTAACTGAAATCATCATCATCAAAATACGAAATCAAATCATGAATATGCCATGCCATATAAATCAAATCATCAGGTAAGTACTTCAAATGCAATAATAACTGTAACAGCTCGTCAGCTGTACTCTAGCTCATAAATCATGCCTGCACACGAGTCAAACCCACTTATAGTGGTTTATACGACATGACTGGGTGTAAAATAATACGCTCTAGTGCTACAATCATGTGAAGACTGTGCGAATGATCGCGGGTCACCTACGAGTCGAACCCAATTCATACTTCCACCTATTCCCGTATCGTAATGAACTTAGGTTCAATTACTCAACCTACGTCAATCAATTATCAAAACTGAACCTAGAACGTTAAACATAGCCTAAGAATGACATTGGCAGCCCACTGGCCATGCGCCGCCGCACGGGCCGCCGTGGGTGGCGGTCAGCCGCCCCGACTCGCCGGAAAATTCAACTATTTTCAAAAATTCTCAAAAAATATAGCAATGAAGATCTCAAAGAGTAGAGGAAACTTTATACCTGCGGCCAAGTCCAATTTGGCTTGGAAACACCTCAATTTTGCCACAATCCGTATGAACCCTAGAAATGGGTGAGCTTCAATTCGACCTCCAAACTTGTTCCAACGCCTCTACCACTGCTTGGGATTTGTTCCTGGGTTCTAAGGGAGTCTAAGGGTGGTGGTGGTTGACAGAATTTACTTTGGAAATGGCAGAATCGCCACCACACCCATTTCGGCACACCCCATGAAAACCCTTGAAATTCCCTCAATTCCCTTCCAAATTTGTTTGATAGTGAAAGAATGAAGGGTTAGATGATGATTTGGAGTGGTGGTTTGGTATAATTTGTAAGAAATCCAGTGGAAAACCACCGGAAAACATGGTGGTCCTCTTCGCGGGTCACGGGTTCTCCCAACCCGTTTCTCTTCTTTTCCCCCGCTTCTCACCCTCTCTCCTTTCCTCCTTTCTCCTTCTCTGGTTGGTCAGCCACTCCTCTCTCCTCTCCCCACTCGCCCAGCTCTCTCATTTTCTCTCCCGGAGCTTCTTCTGTCTTCTTCTGGTTTGGCAGCTTTGCCCAATCTGTTCCCCCTCTCTTCTTCTTTTCACAACTTAAAAAAAACTAAAAGATAAAATAAATAATATAAAAATACATATAAAGTCAAAATATATACATATATATATAAACAATGACTAAATAAAATTACTTCTCGGGTTTACAGTTCCGTAAAACTTTATCTGTAACCCCAAATCCTCTTCTGCTTGCGCCTACGATTCCGTAATGTCAAGTAGTTCCGGAATACACTAAAGGAATGATTCACACACTTCACTAAATGTTGCTCCACAAAAATTAATACCCTCGCCTTTAAGGGCATTTTCGTAAAATCCTTTATTAAAAATTTATAAACTCGTAAAATCAGGGACGGGCTGTTACAGGCAAAACAGGTGTAATAGAAAATCAAATAAAATTGGACCCAATTCAAAAACAGCTGAATTTTTTGGACCTGAATCAAAGTGCCCCTTTATTTAAATTAGGATTACTTACTTGATTGCAGTCAGTCTTAAAATAAGAATGTATTAAAATAGGATTTGGGTAATTAATCATTATCTTTAATTCCTTGTCAATGACAGGTGAGCTGTGGGCAGTAGTATTCAGCTACTAAGACCTCCAGGGATGTGAGCTAATCATAGGAGCATCTGAGAAGCCTGCCCATTTATTGAGGACAATCATGTCTTTCTTGAATGAAAGTTCACGTGTCATCTCTAGGATTTTTGAGATTATTTTAGGCTCCACAATACGAAGTACCAAACAAGGCCCAAGTTAGCCATATAAATAGAAGTATTAGCCATATTACTTTCTTCTTGTTTTGACCAACACTTAGTCATATTGCTTCCTTCTTAATTTTCCGTCTTGGTGTGTTGGTTTTTTTTCTAGGGTGTTTTATGCGTGAAGCGGTGGAGTAGTTTGATTTGATGGATCTAATAGATCATTTGAGGCTAAACTCTTCATATTCTGTTTTGTTGGAAATTTGAAGGACAGGTGATGGGGTTTTTTCTTCAAATTTTTTTTTAAGAATTGTAGGAATATTTTTCAAAACATATCACACAGAATACATTTTGTCATTAAGCGTGTAGTTTTATGACAAAACTCATACCTAATCAAGTTTATTTAAAAAATAAAAAATAAATACACAATACAAGTTAATAGTGGAATGATATAACATGTAAGATTATGAGAGAATATTTCTAGTATTTGCAAGGAAAACTAATTAGGCATCGAACTATCTTTAATTATGAAACAGAAAACGTGATTAATCACGATTTGCTTAAATTCCTCAAGTAATTATCAACGGGTTTAGGAACTTGAACCAAGATCATTGTTCTAAAAATCCCCGCCTGGCGCCGCCTAGGTGCTAGGCGGTTGGCCACCGCCCCGATTAATGCCTAGGCATTTGAAAATTAAGAAAGGGCGCCTAAACATGTTGAGGTGTCCGCCTAGACCGCCTAGGCACCCGCCTAAGTTGCGACTCACTTAAATAGAAAATAGATAACTTTCATTTTACATTTTATTTTTTCCAATAAATTGTAAGAGACTTGTTGAATACTTAAATGAATACACATTATATGCATGTTCTCCATGTTTTCATTATGTTCCAATACCTCCTAATATATATGTCATTCTATTTTTAGTTTATAATGAAATTATATATATTTTAAGTATAAATAGACATTTATTTACACGAAATATAATAGATTTACTTAAATCCGCCTAGTCCGCCTAGGCGCCCGCCTAGTCCCCGCCTAGCCGCCTAGGCGCTAGGCCCCAGCTCGCCACCCGACTAGCGCCTAACGTCTTTTAGAACCTTGACCAAGATTACCAAGAATATCAAATGTAGGTGTAGACTTTTGTAACAAGTTAGATGAGAATATACAGCCCAAAACTGGACATACCAGTGGTCGATATTTACACCCCAAAACTCGCTTGATAGCTCTGCTGCTCGTCCTAAATCATCCCCCAATATACTCACTAGGACTTGAGGTCTTGTTCGTTGTTCGTTCTTCTCTGTATAACAATATCGATAAAACATGAAACAGATCAAATGCCTAATAGTAATACAAGGCAAAGTTAGTTCCTCCTTACCAAAAGAGATTGGTGTTAGGTTTGAGGACCATTTATCTTTGTTCTTGGGGGACCATTTTGTTTTAGGTGTGGAAGTTTCGTGTGCCCTGCTAGTAGAATTGAAGACAAATGAGCTTGTCTTGTATAGTATTGGCTATCGCGGCCAAGGTTTCACATCGTCACAGGCATCACTGCGTTGAAGTTTCACATTGTATGGATTGTTTTACAAGAAATTTCCTTATTTAGGCTTCACCTCCCCCTTACTTGTGTTATAAAAAGTTGTGATATGATGTGTGGTAAGCAGACTCTATTTCTTTCACTGCGGCGGAGGACAAGGGTGCTTGTCTTGGGAAGGAGAGGAAGTGAACCATGGATCACTTTGCGGGCAGAGAGGCACAAGAAATGGTGGGTTTTTTTTTTTTTTTTTCCTAGGCACTTGTATTGTTGTTGAGTTTTTAAGAATTCAATGGCTGCTGGTCCCTCGTTCTATCTTTCTTGTCTTATGTGTTGGCAAGTTCGCTTATCCAACTAATTTGTTGAGTTGATTTCTCCTGTAGTTTTGTGGGCACTCTAACACAAGTATAAAACCAATACAAGCGAGATAGGCAATCAGCCGTCAATCCAGTTGGATCTAACTAAATATCAACATCCATTGAAAGTCTAAATTTGGTTGATGAAGGTACCGTAGCAGTGGCATTTTGTTTCACGGAAGTGGTCGTTAACACATCCTTAGCCGCTCTATTCGAGAGTTTGTCTAGTACGGACCGGCCCATAGCGAAATTTCGGATTCATGATCATTAAATTCTTGGCCTATTAGTCATTGAATTCTTCATGAAGAATCCAACAACGATGAATGTTAATCATAGTTTGAATCTGAGATCCATTATCGTTGAAATAGTCATTGGATTCTTGGCTTATTAGTCATTGACTTTTTATTTAATAATCCAAATCCAATGTCATTTATAAAATTTTGCACTTAGAAAGTGGAACATAGCTGACAAGGTATTTGGTGTACAATGAGAGAGAGGCTAGAAGGCTGAGGCCTACCCATATCCTCCTTTGACCTCTATAATCTGTTCAACCAATCAACAAATCAACCAATCAACCATCATCCCACTGACTCCATTGATTTTCCAAATTTCTTGATTTCCCTTTTCCGCCAATCGGTCAAAGTGTCAATCAAAAAAGAAGAAAGCTTTGAACTTTATTTGAAACAGAGAAAATGATCTTTTAGAGTTGGGTAGCTTGCACTTAGCTAGTTTGGCCCTCTGGGAGGAGCCTGCTAACTCGGGCGACTCAAGTAAAAGTATAAATTTACATAATAGCTGGAAAAAATACAAGGGACCCAATGGATAAGGCAATATTAAGAAAATCATCAGACATCCTGGGTTCGATCCCTAGTGAAGTCGAATATCTTCTCATTATTTTTTTTTATATTTTTTATGCTTTCCTTGCATATGCGACATTTTGTTGATTTGAAGCTTCATACTATTTGTAATTTTCTACTCGGCCGGCAGTAACCAAAATAACAGAAAATAAAAAACAAGTCCAAATCAAAACGCGGAGACAATAAAATCAGATGGATAGACAAATATATGATGTTAGATAGATTTTATGTTTTTTTATATATTTTTTTAAATTATTAAAAAGAAGTTTAAATTGTTAACAGGTACATCATGTTATTTACAAATATAATTTAAAAAGATGAATATTTTATCATTTTTTCTATACTTTCGTATACTTTATAAATGTATAAAAATTATCCTCACCGAATATAGATAATGCTCATCATTCTGATCAACATTTTTCAACAAGTGACATTAAAAAAATGATTACAAAACACACTTTAATTTTGTTTTCTAATTTTTTAATGTACACCTGCCACTTTAGAGAAAGAACAAAGAAGAAAGCAATAAAAGTAAGAACTGATTATTTTCTTTAGGCTTTTTAGCTAAAAGGGTTTATGAGATTTGCATAACTTCTTACTTTGGTCCTGAGATTTGAAATCAATAGAAGCAGTCCCTGAGTTTGTCCACCATCAATCATTTTAGCCATTCTATGAAAAATCTCCATTAAATAAGATTAAAATGACAAAAATACCCTCAATTTTTGTCAAATCATTTGGCTCATTGTTTATTAAATTTAGGGTTATTTTGTCATTTTGGTCCTTATTTAATATAATTTTTCATGGAATGACCAAAATGATTGATGGCGGACAAACTCAATGACCACTTCTATTGATTTCAAATCTCAAAGATCAAAGTAATGAGTTATACAAATCTCAGGAATCATTTTGGCTAAAAAAACCTTTTAACATCTAAAGATTAAGTTTATTCAATTTAAAGACTATTTAGTCATTTCATAGGTGTCCAACAAATTTATGGTTACAAGAACGATCATCGTTACGATAAATCATTAATTTATTTAATTTATATTAATTAAATAAAAATCTTTATAAAGATAATATTCTTAGTAACAATATATTAAAAAATAAATTAGTATCGAACTCATCATTTACAAAATTTGAAAACCGCTTATTTAAAATAAAAAATAAAGTTGCAATAATATCCTTTTCTCCTATTAAATTCCATTTAAGTCCCATACTTTCCTACTTTAATTACAGCTCAATTCTCTCTCTTTCTTCCGATAAAAGAATCATATTTCTTTCTCCGCCGTACATTTTGCCATATCGCACTGCGCCAGGATAGGAAGGTGCCTAAAAGATACAACCTGCCGGTGCGCGGATTTGTAAAATTACTATAAAACCATGACTTCTTGTGGTGCTAACCTCTCCCAAACGTTGCATTTGAACACATAAAGTCTACATATACATACATACAATGTATATATTATATATCTATCTATCTATCTTTTTCTGTCACTCTGCACTACCAAACACCATCATTTTATTTCATGTAAATCACAAATTATTAACGAGTAAATGGTGGTTTGTCATGATGATCAGAAATTTCTCTTCAATATACTTCGTATTGGGTCAAACTCCACCTTTTTTTTTACCTTAGTTAAGAATAGAAATATCGTTTGTATTTAAAAAATTAAAAAATTATTGATCAACATTCCAATAACTTTTTTTTATTTTTTTTATTATTTATCGCCTTATTCATTCTCAATTTTACATTGATGATAATTAAATAAACAATATCACTACTCCAAACATGTACAAAAATTATTCGTCCAAATACGAATAACTCACGTATAAAATTGTGATATGTTGATACAGAAAAGTATGACTGATTGATTAAAGAGAGAGAAACTGGTAAGAAAATGTTTCAAAATGCATGTAATTAGTAAATATACTAAATATAATAGTCAAATTAGCAAGACTGTCATTAAGTCTATATAAAAGACCAAGCTCCGCACTCTATGTATCATCGCTCTTCTTCTTCTTCTTACATACAAAAACAGACAGACAGAAAGAATGGCGAGTTGCAGAGTGCCAGATGTGGTTCCTTCTCCAGTGGAAGACGCTGAGCAGCTCAGGAAAGCTTTTGCAGGTCTCTTCCAACACTCATCACACACTCATATTTTAATCTAATCATTCCAATTCCATATCATTAATTAATTAAATGCAATTAGATGTTTAGTTAATGTCACTTTTGCTATCCGATCATCCAAACTTTGATCCATCCATCCATCCTTATGATTCAAATTCTACTTTGTTTAACTTTGCAATTATCTTCTTTTTCTTTTCTGGGTTGGTAATCTAATATGACAGACTGATAGAGATATGATCATGGTGAATTTCTTTCTGTTTGGTTATCTTAAAATTCAATCACCTCAATCGGCATCGTTTTTGGTGCATGTCAAAGTTTAGATCTGGATCTTTCACTATTCATTCACTGATTAACTTGTACTTGATGATGATGATGATGATGTTCAATTTAAGTTAAAGTGTTTGATCTGCTTCTTACATAGTCTTTACTGTTTAAGTATGTGTTTTTCTGGATTCTAAGCACAATGAGGTTGTAAGTTGTAACCTTTCTACAATTCATTACGCTAATCATCATGATCGATCGCTGGCTCTTTGATTTTTCTTTTCTTTCGATTTGTTTGGCTTCAGTTTTTGTTGGATCGAAATAATATCACTATAATCTTGATCTGACTCATGCTCTCTGGATTTTATTACGAATAAACACAAAATGGGGATTACCCTTTTGCTCATTTTTCACTTGTTGCCTCCAATCTTATTCAGACTATCCTTGGTTATGTGAATGTGAGATCGTATCATTGATAACTATATCCATGTGCAATAGATGAAGAAGATTGAATATTTATTGGCATCTTAAGTCATTGTCATGGTTGTATTCTGAAAATTAAATCTTCATTGCTGCAAAATTGAATACATGTTTTCATATAATTGTCTCAAAGAGATTGTGATTCTCTGATTACAGTAGCGGAGAGGTTTTCTATAAAGAGAGTTGCATGCTTCTATTTATATTACTTACTATCCCAAATGTTAGGTGCCTCGAATAATTAGCTGCTTGTCAGGCCGAAAGAAAAGAAAGATTACTTACCTGCTTTGGTTGTTTGTGTGCAGGATGGGGCACAAATGAGGGATTGATCATATCCATACTGACTCACAGGAATGCAGCTCAGAGAAAATTAATTCAGCAGACATACGCCGAAACCTATGGGGAAGATCTTCTCAAGTCGTTGGACAAAGAACTCTCAAGTGATTTTGAGGTCTGAATTTGATGCATTATTTCTCAAAGTTTAATATACGTGAAATATTTCCCGAAATAAGTATTTAGCAGGCCATCAGAGTTTCTGGTGCACTTCCTTTCAAGATAATTAAAGTTACAAGTACTTTTCAATTTATAGATTATGCAATGCACCTGATGATCCCTGCCATTTGTGCCTGAATTGTCATTTGCCACCCTGGTCTAATCCAGGGTTATAATATGTCGTTTAAGTTGTCAAGAATTAAAATGCTATTGTTTTCTAGTTCTGTTTTTGTTTTTTTTTTGGTTATTTGGTTCAGTAAAACTTCTGATTGCGCTGTTTTTCCTATTTTGTTTCATAACCAGAGGGCTGTGGTGCTGTGGACTCTGGCTCCCGCTGAGAGAGATGCATTTTTGGCTAATGAATCTACGAAGTTGTTGACTAAAAACTATTGGATACTCTTGGAAATAGCTACAACTAGGTCTTCACATGACCTGTACCAGGTAAAGCTGGCGTATCATGCCCGTTACAAGAAATCCCTTGAAGAAGATGTTGCATATCATACATCTGGAGATGTCCGCAAGGTAAAACCTTCAACTTCCATGGTCATTAGTACCCTGATTGTTCCCTAAAAGGTCAAGTTGGTTCGTTGAACTCTATCTTCTTTACTTTCTATTTTGTTCAAATTCTTGTATTCGAATTAATTTCTTCACACATATTCAACTACATTGCTTTTGTTTTAATTTCTTTTTTGCAGTTTGTTTTCAGAACTTGACCTGTTTTTTCTGCCTAGAATTTTTTTCTCTACTTTCCTTCGGTTGCAGTTTCTGCAATGTGTGTCAAATTGTCTTAAATAAAAAGGGTTAACTATGTTGCAGCTTTTGGTTCCTCTTTTGAGCACTTTCCGATACGAGGGAGATGACATTAACGTGCCCTTGTCAAAGAAAGAAGCTAAGATACTTCATGAGAAAATCTCAGACAAAGCCTACAATGATGAGGAGCTCATCAGGATCCTCACTACCAGGAGCAAAGCACAGCTGAATGCAACCCTCAATCAGTACAACAACGAGTTTGGAAATGCCATTAACAAGGTACTGTAAACAACTATAAACATCTGTATGGAATACATGTACTGTCACGAGGGCCGGGAATTCGAGTTGAAAAATTCACAAGGTTGATGTTTTGAGCATTTCCTTTACTATCAAACCGTTGTGTGACCATTACATGTCCGATATGCAGGATTTGAAGGCTGACAAAGATGATGAGTTCCTCAAACTACTAAGACAAACAATCAAAAGCTTGACCTTCCCTGAGAAATACTTTGAGAAGGTTCTTCGACTGGCCATCAACAAGCTTGGGACAGATGAAGGGGCGCTTACTAGAGTTATTACCACCCGGGCAGAGGTTGACTTGCAGCGCATCAAAGAAGAATACTACCGGAGGAACAGCGTTCATTTGGACCACGCAATTGTCAAGGACACTTCCGGAGAGTATGAGAAGTTTCTTGTGGAACTGGTTGGACATGCAGATGCTTGAGTAATGCTGCTGATCCCATAAGGGTTACAAACCCAGTGAATGCTATTCTCTATGAGTTTTCTATCTTTGCTTGAGTGTGTTGTTTATTTATTTATTTTCTCTGGTTTTGTGTGGAGTTTGTTGAATAAATCTTGCTAGTACGTTGAAAGTAAGGATTGTGGATGGATTTTTGTTGTGTATGTTCTTGTTTTGGGCTAAACGAGTTTTTATTTATTTAATTTTTTGCTTGTTCAATATTTTTAATGTTTCGTTTTCTCTTTTGTTTTCCCATTTCTTCCGCGTCATTGTCAAGGTTTTAAAAGACATCAGACGCTAATCAGGCGGCAGGTTGGGGCTTAGCGCCTAGGCAGCTAGATAGGGCTTAGGCGGATTTAAGTACATTTAATTTTTTTTAATAGTACAACGATATATTTTACACTAAGGGGAGGGGGAGTTCGGCTAAAGCCATACAATGGGCAACCTAATTTGGTATCGAATTTGTCATCCACGAGAAGTACATTTATTATATATTGTATAAATAAATGTCTATTTATACTTAAAAACACACGCATAATCATATTGGGATATATAAATTGCAAAATAAAATGACATAAATTATAAAGTGTTAAAATATATTGAAAACAGAGGGAACAAGCGTATAATGAGTGTTCTTGCAAGTATTCAACAAGTCTTTTACATTTTATTGAGAAAGTATAGTGCAAAATGAAAATTATGGATTTTCTGTTTAAGTCAGAATCGCGACCTAGGCGGATGTCTAGGCAGGTTTATATGGGCTAGGGAGATGCCTAAGTGGGTCTAGGCATAATTTCTTAATTTTCAAACATCTATGGACTAATCGGAACGGTGGTCAGCTGCCTAACGCCTAGACAAGAATTTTTAGAATAGTGGTCATTGTAAAGCTTTCTTTCTTTCTTAGATTGATAGGGAGGGATGATGGCAATGGGTTATAATTAGTGTGAGTTTAGGGTTCGATTCCCTCCAATTTAACAAAAATAACCTCACTAGTTTAGTAAATGAAGGTCATCTCTAACCGAAAGGGCTATGTATAGCTCTGTCTAGAATTATAGCCCTGTAAGAAATTATTTTTTAATGAACAATGCTAGGCCATATTATATATCATCTCTAACCGAAAGGATTAAATATAGTCCCTTAATAATTTATTAGTTTTAAATTTACTCTTTACATTTATTAAGTACTTCTTATATCATATGAAAATAAGGTTATTGAGACATGAATTTTTTATTTTTTTTTGGTAGACGAGACATGATTTTTTAAGGTGGATAGAATGTGAAAATGGATTAAAATGAGTCAAAATAATAATGATTAAGTAGAATCATGCTTTCAATTAAAATACCTATAATGTGCGGTCTGTATTTGAACTTTTCCAAATCATGTTTTCTAATTAAGTGAAATATGACCAAATCAGCCCCTTTTTTTTTGGTCAAAGAAACTTCATTAACAACACAACAAAATTACACAAGATGAGGCCCAGTTACATACAACAAAAAAAGACCTAAAAAACAAACGGAAAAATAAAAAAATAAAAACCCGAAACGGTTGTAGGCCTAATTAACTCAACTGTATTTAGAACTAGAGAGGGAGAGGGCCGGCGGCAAGAGAGAGAGAGATGTAATTCTGAGGTGTGTGTTGTATCACTCCATTGTGCCTTTAGTTATAGTAGTAGGATAGGTTAAAGCTTTACCCTAAAAAGATCACAACTCTAATAGAATAATATCTACTAAAGGGAATATTCCAAGATATCCTAGATACACTGGAATTTACACAATCACATTTCTAATCTAATAGGACTGCAACACTCCCCCTTGAGTGTGTAAATACTCAAACAAAACTTCGCATCAGGTCTTCAGCAATTAAGGTAGAACGGTTGATGAAGTCGTCGGCACAACGGGCGACTGTGAGTCTTAAATTTAAAGAAAGTATGTATTGGTAATAAAACTCACAAAACCTCGTTAAAAGCTAAGGTAGGTAAAAACCCATAAACTAAGGAGAAAAGTGAGAAGTATGCATAATGTCTAAAACAAACGTCAAACGGGACGAAAGTAGTGAACTCAATGGAGTATGATCATCCCAGATTGGGTGCCTCGTTAAAACCTTGTTAGGTAGCAAACATCTAGTGGCAAAAATGCTCATAATCGTAGGAAAAAGAGTATATTAAGATCAAGTGAGTATGCTTCTGGATACTCCCCTTAGTTAGACATAACTTCCAAATAAGAGAACTGCAAACAATTCAACTCAGATAATTTACACATACCGATTCCATGGATGAGCTTTTGAAAAGTATACTTGGGCAATGACTTGGTGAAGAGATCGGTCAGGTTGTCTTGGGAACGGATTTGCTTGATTTCAATGTTCTGATGCTGTTGTTGCTCGTGAGAGTAAAAGAACTTTGGCGCTATATGCTTGGTGTTGTCTCCCTTGATGTATCCCTTATTTAATTACTCGATACATGCTGCATTGTCTTCAAAGATCGTCGTAAGAAGGTCAACGACGGAAGTAAGACCACTATGCTTCGAATATGTTCCATAACTGCTCTCAACCAAAAGCACTCACGTGAGAATGTCAACATGGTTCAAAGAAGTCGCAACTAGCTTTTTCTTGGTAGACCTCCAAGATATAACGGTGTCCCCAAAGGTAAAGACATAGCCCGTTTTAAAACGTGCCCAATGTGGGTCAGTGAGATAACTAGCATCTGCATAACCAAAGAGGTGGGAATCAACCCGAGGACCGAGGGGGGCGCCATCTCCTCTCAAGGATTCATAGGTGTAGAACAAGCCCAAATTTATCGTACCTTTAAGGTAGCGGAAAATGTCTTTAACACCATTCCAATGTTTACGTGTAGGCGCGTTGCTATATCTAACCAAAATATTAACAACAAAGGAGATGTCGGGTCTAGTGCATTGAGCCATGTACAATAAAGCACCAATTGCACTCAGGTATGGAACTTCAGGCTCCAAAATCTCTTCTTCATCATTCTTGGGACGGAAGGGATCTCGTTTAGCATCTGGAGTCCGAACGACCATAGGAGTACTCGAAGGCTTCACTTTATTCTCATTAAAACGTCCTAACACCTTTTGGGAGTAGTTCAATTGATGTACTAGGATTCCATCCGAACAATGCTCGATCTCTAGGCCGAGACAATATCGAATTTTCCCAAGATCTTTCATCTCAAATTCTGATTTCAAGTGAACGGCAATTTCCTCAAGCTCTGCAGAAGTTCTGATGTGGTTCATGTCGTCGACATAAATTGCAACGATCGCAAATCTGGAATGTGACTTTTTGATGAACACGCATGGGCATAGTTTGTTGTTCACATAATCCTGACTTGTCAAATATTCACTCAGACGGTTATACTACATCCGCCCAAATTGTTTCAATCCGTAGAGTGATCTCCTCAATCTAATCAAGAGGGTGTTCCATGGTCCATAACTATTTGAACCAGTCAATGTAGATTTCCGTATATAGATCCCCATAGAGATACGCGGTTACCACGTCCATAAGCTGCATATTCAATTTTTTGAAAACTACCAAATTGATAAGGTAGTGGAACGTTATGACGTCCATTACGGGGGAATACGTCTCCACGTAGTCAATCCCGGGGCGTTGAGAGAAACCTTGCGCTACCAGGTGTGATTTATATCGCATTATTTCATTTTACTCATTATGCTTCCTCACGAAAACCCATTGTAGCCTATAGGCTTCATATGTGGTGGAGTAGGAGCTACGGGCCCAAACACCTTGCGTTTCGTAAGCGAATCGAGTTCGACCTGGATTGCTTGTTTCCAGTTTAACCAATCGGTTCTACATCGACATTCATCAACGAAATGTGGTTCAATGTCCTCGCTAAGCATGATGTCAGTAGCAACTGAATACGCGAATGCATCATCGAGAATCATCTCATTTTGATTCCATTCCTCATCCAATATTGTGTAATGGATCAAAATCTCATGATTCTCGGGAGGACAGTTTGTCTCTTCTAAGACATCACTGTAATATAGAATAATCTTATGCATTGGAACAGATGAGTAAGCAGTGGTCGGATTCAGACTAGGGTCACTAGTTTGTGCCGTTTTCCTCTTCTAGAGTTGTGAATCCTTTGAACCAGGGGGTCTGTCACCCTTCAGGGTAAGAGCAGATGATTGGTTAGCTACCAGTGTACTGGGCCGCGTGGGAGGTGCGCCCACCTCACCTTCGGGGACGGTCCGGCCTTCCAAGGTGGTGTTACGACGTATGTTAAGTATGTCCATCCTTGCAGGCGCGTTTGCAACGGGTATATGTGATCTCGTCACCTTTGCAAGATCAGTAAAAACATCCGGCATGCTTTGAGCAATGCTCTGAAGATCTAGAATACGATGCACTTCAGTTTCAGACTAGGTAGTGCGGGGATCTAAAAAATACAACGTGGGAGTAATCCACGATAATTTGCAACATTCTACATGAATGTTAATGTTCTTATCTCCCTTTAATGGTGGGAAAACTGTCTCATAAAAGTGACAATCCGCAAAGCGTGCGGTAAAGAGATCTCATGTGAAGGGCTCTAAGTAGCGAATAATTGATGGCAAATCATAATCGACATAGATTCTCATTCTTCTGTGAGGATCCATTTTGGTACGTAGTGGCGGCGCTAGTCGCACATAGACTACGCATCTAAACGCACGTAAATGTGAGACGTCAGGCTCGTATTCAGTAACCAACTGTAACGGTGAATGAGGTTGGGTAGTTGTGGGCCTCAAGCGGACCAACATAGTTGCGTGCAATATTGCATGAACCCAGGCAAATACCAGGAATTTGGTTTGCATAACCAAAGTCTGAGCTATCGTTTGAAGGTGCTTTATGAAAGCTTTTGCCATGCCGTTTTGGGTGTGAACATAGGGTACATGATGTTCAACTTCAATCCCAACAGACATGCAATAATCGTAAAAAGTCTGTTACGTAAACTCTCCAGCATTATCCAGTCGAATTTACTTAATCAGATAATTAGGGTGGTGAGCCCGAAGCTTAATGATTTGAGCCAGGAGTTTTGCAAATGCAGCGTTGTGTATGGACAATAAGCAGACATGTGACTAACGTGTCGATGAATTAACCAACACCATGAAGTATCTAAATGGTCTGCATGTTTGTTGGATAGGTCCACAAATATCCCCTTGAATCCTCTAAAGAAACTTAGGGAGGGTCGTGAATAATCTTTGTAGCTGAGTGTTGAATATTTAACTTCCCCAGGGAGCATGCTTTGCATGGTAGATGGCTAGAATAAGATTTTAGGTGATGCCCGTGTGATACTTTGAGGATACGGCGCACCATAACTAGTACGGGATGTCCCATTTGATCATGTCAAAGCAAGAGAGTGCTCTGGAACCCAAGCATAGGGCCGGCCTCGTGGTGGGTCTCCACGGATTGAATGGTCGTTATGTATAACTCACTCGGGAGACGTTGCAGCTTTCGTGAATACACTTTTGGCCATATTCGTAAGAAGTGATACAAAGAAATTCAGAACCATTCTCTTCAGTGGTTTCAACATTATACGAGCCTTTTTCGTATCCTTTAATCAGGTTGGATAGGCCTGAGAAGGTTGTCAGAGGTGCATTTTTAGGTACAAAGTTAGTAAAATAGTGTTGCTCACGCAAGATGGTTTGCGTGGTAGCACTACCAGCCAGACAACTAACTTCCCCACTAGTCATACCTAGAAATAAATTAATTGAATCGGTCACATGCATAAATATAATTCCATTCATTCAATTAATCAATCGAGAAAAAATATCCATAAAAATAATTATCCATAATTCAAAACAAACCAAAAACCAAACAAATAATTCCAAAGACTAAGAAAAATTGTCTAAAAATTTAAACCATAAACTTAGAAAAATAAGGGGGGTTCAAGTTTGACATGTTCCTAAAACAGAGGGTACCAAAAGAAACGTGGTTAGTCATATGGAAAACCATAGACATACATTGTAGAACATTCGGGTTCTATAGACATATATTGGTTTAATTTTAGCATGAAAGCTACGGGTTTCATGTGGTATGTTTTGAATGAAAACTTCGGGTTTTAAAGGCACTAAAATCGAAACTACAATCTTGATTTTAGTTATGAACATCTAGTTCATTAATAGGGGTACCTGCAAGAACACAGAATACAAAATACAACTAAGTGTAGTGGATTTGTGGATTGCTTTAAGAACCCAAGTGTGAGTGCGTCGGGACTACGAAAGAACCCACGAGCAACAAAGGCAACAAGGCCTAGCAGAGGCAAGAAGGTGGTGAGAACACCCGACCATTGATAAAACCCGACGCTCTATACATCTTCCTCCTAAATAGGAATCTCAAAGATTCACATTTGCGGTGTTGATTAGTGGAAGTCGATCCATGGAGGAGGAAGCCAAGCTCACTTAGGAGGAAACCTCTCACTCTGGAAAGAAAAACTTCTTAGCAGGCCATGTTTTTGTCTAAATAAAAAAGCATGATTTTCCTCATGTGTTTTGTGGTTCATGTGTCCAATAGATGTCAAGGAACCCCAGAAGGCATTGGTGCTAGGCTCCACAATCAGGCTGTTGGGCAACTCAACATGCCCAGCCCGATAGCTTTTTGGCTATCATTTAGCCTGGTGGGTCCTAATTTTTTTTAGCCCAGCACTTTATTAGAATTGAGTTTTGTGGCATTTTGGGCTAAAACTTAGCCTATAACCGTATAGGAGATGGCCTAAAATTTTGTAGTTTACAGCCGATCTATGAAAACCTCGAACAATTGCTCTTGAGAACTAAATCGCAAATCCTTTTAGGAGAGAAACTTTCATTTCACGTCCCCACGCCACGGGGTGTATACACACCACACCAATGAGGACTGAGGAGTGCTTCATTGACTTCATATTTTTGTGCTTGACAAGCCGCTTGAGGTCCATTTTCTTTTAGCAGAATCTAATAAGCTAGAGTTAAATTGTAAACTTGAAAATTACTTTCCGCACTCTTGTTTTCTCCTTCTGCACTCTAAACTTTCTCTTATGGGATTCTTCATTTATTCAATCCAATGACTAGGACAAAAAAAGTAGTGCATGGGGAGAAAAAAGTACGAAAATCATTTCCCTTAAAATCAACTTAAATTATGGAGTTATCCACCTTTTTTTTTTTTTTTTTTTTTTTTTGGTGAACAGTTATCCACCTTTTTCAATCCGAAAAACAGGGTTTCAACCAGATTTTCTTGACGTCAATGACTGGACCAAGCAAATAGAAGAAGAGTTTGAAAATTCTTAAATTATCATCTATTTTGTAAACGAAAGGTGTGTGATACACACACCCCATTTTACTTCTCACACACCTTTTTAATTTTCGGCCGTCGGATCAGATGAATTGAAAAAGATCAACGGATATAAATTATCAAGGGTGTGTGAGACGTAAAATGAGGTGTGTGGATAGCACACCCCAAACAAAATAGGTCCTGAAACAAGTAAACGCAAACTTGAAACGACTGAGATAAACATGCTTGAAAATAACCCAATTAGCCAAACCCTCCTGCAATTTTTCCGACGACATTTCATGCCCTACCCATAATGTAAATGTATAGCTACAACTCAGTCTCACATCCACAGCTCCAAAACCCTAGAGATCAAAGATGCCCATCTCATCAGGGTTTTACATGTCAGAAAAAAAGTTCACTATGGAAAATCATACTATGGGACCGACTTTATTTGAAGATAAAGGAAAGTAACACGTCAGGAATTATGAGTTACACCAAGGCGATGCTGCTTTCTCCACCGGGGGGCTTACGAACACCACCCAGATAGTCTCTGGATGATGCCTTTCCATCAGCAAAGATGTTGCTGCCATTCATCTCTCTCAGCTTAGCCGTGCTCAGGGGCTTTTCAGCAGATCCTGGAGGAACATCTCCCTTAAATATATCATTCCCCGTCAGCTCCGCAAACTTCTGGTTATGTATTTTCCTTGGAGTCTTGGAAACAGGTTCCTCACTGAACATAATATGACTCTGACCTCCAGCAGGCTGTGTCACAAAAAGTAAATTTCAACACTAGAATTCAAGAAATGTTACTTCGCAAGATAGTCCAGCATTATTCGGCAGACTAATATATACCTGGATTAGAGGAAAGTGTTCACCAGCAGGCTATCTTTCTAGTTTCTAGGCTATCAAATTTGAACCCTCGGTCCAATTAATTCTTTTTGGAATGTATGGTCCAAACTAACAGTCTCATCTCTAACATGCCAAACGACTATTTGACAAAAGACCCCAAACAGGAGAACCCTCAATTGCACAGCTCAAAACCAAAATTACGGAAGTCCAATTTATCTAGTGTTACATTTCTTAATTAATTAATTATCGTAACTAAAGCTGCGAAATCAAAATATGAATGAAAACATTCATTCACAAAAATGAAAAAGAATCGGTGAACTCACATTTGAAACTTTGACAGAGGTGCGCAGATTTCGGGGTGCAGGTTCCCCCATGTCTCTGGTTTCTCTAGTTTGCAGGGTGTGAGCAGCAGCCAATGATCGAGGCAAGACTTGAGGAGGAGGGCCAAAGATGTCATTTCCATTGAGTTCCTTGGACTTGGCATTTGATACGCTCTTCTTGGATTTTGAATCCGAGTCGGACTGCAATGTCCCACTCAATTCACGCTGCTTGGCAACCTCAGGAACAGTGACAGGCTTCTTGGGCGTGACATGTTCATCAACACTGAATGAGATTTGACTGACTCCATTGAGTGCTTGCTGATAAATACGAAGCCCCGTTTTGTTACTAGCATCATTAGATTCTGGTGCAGCATCCTTGCCTGACCCAGCTGCAAATATACCATTTCCAGTAATCTCCTTCAATTTATAGCCTGAACAAGGCTTCCTGTACCGCATTTCGTCTGGGTTTTAGATTTACACTAGAATATTGGTGGATTAACCATATACTCAAAAGCAGTGATTTCTTGCTGGATCTAAGATGGGTAAATTTTGAAAAAGAGAAACAAAATTATTGGGTTTCATTGCATGCATTTGTAGACCATACACTAAATAAAGATCACATCAAGCATACGTGGGTTAGGCTAGTCGGCCAAGCCAGTGCCAGTGCCTCGTAGATTAGAGCAACTTAGAATATCGTCTTATCACGAGAGATAAATTAAGATCACATGCATACAAAACAATCAAAGTTGATCTTTTTCTGATCAGAAAACAGAAATGCTTGTAGCTTTGATTCAGCGGTTTGAGCAGGTTAACGGGTAATTAGCAGAAAATTACAGTAATGACGCATGCATTACTAAATTAGTAGCCAGATCTGATCTTAGAGAAGAGATCTTACTGTTTGTTGAGGCTCTGAGCTTCTTCATCAGTGATCTGACCGCCATGGAGCACCTTGCTGATTCCATCGGACGGCTGATAATGCACCGCTTGAGCTTAATTAGCTTTCTTAATACACCACCACCAAGAAAGAAAACAAGAGGAAATTGACATTTGACTACTAAGTAGGTGTTGAAAGTGGAAAGTAAAGCAACCTGATGAGAGCGGTGGCCGGAGGAGGCGGTGGCCGGAGAGTCGGAGTGTGGGACCTCTTTCCACGTCAGCATATCGGCAGTGTCTCTGCGAGGCTTTCTCAGTGGTGTTCTCTCCATTGTTTTCGGTCTCACTCTCTTCCTCTGTCTCTCTTCCTCGTTTCGCTTTTTGATGAATAGAAAATAGCAAATAATAAATAAATAAACAAACAAAACAATGTTAGTTACATTAAAGAAAAAGATAAATTACATTTTATTCTCTCCAATTTCGATTCATTTGCAATCTCATTTAAGATTTTTAAACATTTTAATGTCATACTTTTATTATTATTTTATACATCAACGATTTTAGGTTAAAAAAAAAAAATCATCTCTGGATCCCTTCCACCTAATTCTCTTCATCAAACAATACGGACCCTTGAAATTTGATCAAACGTTAAAGTTATTATAACTTTTAGAGTTGGCCCATGTTTGTAACTGTTTGATCAAATTTCAAGGGTCCTTATTGTTTGATGAGAAGGATTAGGTGGAAGGGATCCGGAGAGGATCCCTTTATAAAAAATAAAAAAAAAACTTGAAGCTAGTAGCTCTTTACCATAGTAATGGAAAAATGTTGAGCCATTGTATAATGGCATGAATTCAAATCCCGTCGATAACTAATCTAACATCTATTCTAACAAAATCTATCATTTGATAAAAAATAAAAAATAAAAAACTCGAACTGAATCGGATAAATTAAACCGAATCGAACTAATAAAAAAAAAGAGCTGCTAGATCTACCCCGTTGTCTTATTTTCTCACCAACGTTATATTTACACCCACTATAAAAAGTTAAAAAATTAAAATGTTATTTTCCCACCCACTATTATTCCTAAAATAACCCTTAATATATATATATATATATAATTAGAGATAAAAAGTAACAGAGCTATGTTCAATTATACGATATCGACAAATCAAGATGATCCACATAAAATTATCTTTAACCTCTTCAACAGAAACATAATCATCTACTTCTTCCACAGAAACATCATCTTCGAAGTTCATTCTTTTTGCTTTCTTTGAATGAAATGAAATGGGAAGGATGAATTATGGTTTTAAGGGAGACAAATCGTTTAAACATAATGTGAGAGTGATCATGGCCAAATTTTTCATTTTTATTTTTTATTAAAAAAAAAGTAATGCAAAATGGGGTAACTAAGGTCCTTATTAGTCATTTTACAAATTGACAAATTTCTAATTAAAAAATTCATAAAAAGGTGGGTGGGAAGATAAGACTTTTGGGTGGGAATAACAATTAACTAAAAAAATAAGAAAAAATGGAACCAAAGTATAGTAATTTTAATTAACCGATTGAAACCCGACGAACCCACGGAGGCCGTCGCTTTCACTGAAACCTGTCAGAGTTAGATATCTGTTTTAGTTTCATTGACTGGTGAGACCCAATTCATTCAGAGTGTGTGTGCAGTTGTAGTAAAGGGTCAGTGGAGCTACCTCTTGAAACCCAACAATGGCTCTCTTCTCAGCTCCGCATCCATTCACCAGGTTCTCCTGCAACTCTCACTCCATGGATATGGCCTTTCTCCTTCCTGGGCTTTCTTCAAATGGGTCGAATCACTTCCCACTTACAACCACTCCTTGCATTGCTCTTGGACTCTGATTCACATCCTCACCAAGCACACCCACTTCAAACCTGCACACCAACCGCTTGAGAAATTACCTTTAAGAATTTCTTGTTCTCTCCCTCGGTTTTGAATGCTTTGGTTCAGACCCATGACGACCCTGATGTGAATGCACATGTTTTGAGCTGGCTTGTGATCTTTTATGCTAATTCTAAGATGACCCAAGATGCGATTCAGGTTTTGGGGCACATGAGGGTTCATGGGTTTAGGCCCCACTTGCACGCTTGTAATAAACGTCTTATTGAGTGGCTGTAAGACTGGGGTTGTATGTTATTTTTGAGATAGGTTGACGAACATGGTGTGGAAAGTTTACAAGAATATGATCAAGGCCGGGGTTGTATGTTCTTTGGTACAATGTGTTGATTCATGCTTGTTGCAAGTCTGGGGGTGTACAGAAGGCAGAGAGTTTGCTGAGTGAGATGGAATTCAAGTGTGTGTCTTTCCTGATCTTTTCACATACAATACGTTGATATCACTGTATTCTAAAAGGGGTATGCACTATGAAGCTTTGTCTGTTCGAGATAGAATGGAAAGAGCAGGAGTTACCCCTGATATGGTGACGTACAATTCTCTTATGTATGCGTTTTGTAGAGAAGGTAGGATGAGGGTGGCTGTAAGACTTTTCCGTGAATTCAAAGGTGCTACTCCGAACCATATAACTTACACCACATTAATTGATGGGTATTGTAGAGTGAATGACCTGGAAGAATCTTTAAGGTTGTGCGAGGTAATGAAGGCCCAGGGACTGTATCCGGGAGTTGTTACTTATAATTCAATTCTTCGCAAGTTGTACGAAGAAAGCAGGATGAGGGATGCAAATAAACTTCTGAATGAGATGAGTGAAAGTTTACATATAAAGCACTCGTTGATGGATTTTGCAAGGTTCTGGAGATGGACAGTGCTAAAGATATTTTATTTGCCATGCTTGATGTGGGAAATTATCCTAGTTATTGCACCTGTACATGGATTATAGATGGTTACTGTAACCAAGAGAATGAAGAAGCAGTTATAAGGCTTCCAGATGAGATTTCTAGGAAAGGTCTTTGTGCTGATGTCTCAGTGTACAGGGCATTAATAAGAAGGTTATGTAAACAAGAAAGGGTAGATAGTGCTGAAAAGGTTTTCAGTCTTATGTGAGAGAAGGTATATCATGAGACTGTGTAATATATACTAGTCTTGCATATGCTTACTTGAAAGCAGGAAAGTCTAGTGTAGTTTCGATGTTAGATGAAATGTACAAGAGGAGGTTGATAGTTACACGCAAGATCTATAGATCTTTCAGTGCTTCTTATGCCAGTGATTATGATATCATACGCTTATTTTGGGATCATATGGTTGAGAGAGGCCTAATGTCAAAAAATGTTATTATTAAGGAAGTGCCACAAACATAAATGAACAATGCAGATGTTGCTGCGAGTTTGATTATAGGCTCAATGTTTTCATGCTATAGCACAAACCTATCTGCCTCTCTTATAGGTGTTGGAGACTGTTATTGACTTGTTGCACCGGAAGGTATATGGACTCCTGGAGAAGCTAAGAGAGTGATAAGTGCTTGTAGCATAGTAATTTTGCTTGTAAGTCAGGGTTTTTATTGTCCCTCAAAAATTGATGACCAAGTGTGTGAAATTTTATCATATGCTTTAGGGGCATTTCAATCAGGAAATGGTCTCGTAATGCCTCTTTTATCTATTGGAATGGTTCTATACTCCCATCTGGATCTACTTTACAGATATACTGATTTTGCTCGTGGTTTTGGTGGCGGCAACACAATTAATCAGAACGTGGGGGGTGGGGGTTTAAATTATACTCGGAAAGCATCTGTTTGGGCTGTGGTGACATTCTGTGGAGATGTGCATCCTTCCATGAGTGGGACAATTGGCTTGCATTTTCCAAAGCATCAAGTCGAGGTGTAGGCTGAACAGAAAAATATGTGGAATGGGGGTCTTCAAAATCATATGTGACAGATGATTTGTATGTAAATGCTGAAGACCAAGTAGTTTAAGAATCCATCATGCTGCAGTTTTAAACTGAAACTACTTCAGCGCTTCTGGTTTGTCACATGCGAAGCTCAAGCGATGAATTCTAGCTACATACTGCAGTCTGTTTATAGGTTAGTGATATTTCTATATCTTTCATTTTTCTTCAATCCATTAGAAATAAATTTAGAAATTAGAATCGGAATCTTATGAACTGGGATTGCTCAGCCGTTTTTGTTACTGATTTGCCAAACAAATAAATAGAGAATAGTGCACAACAAATAACATAACCTGGTTACAGTAGTTTTTTTCTTGGTCTGAGGTCTTAGTCATTGCTGTTACTGATATGCTGAACAAGACTTGTGCCAAGCTAAAACCGTTTAAGGAAAACAGTTCTTTAGAGAACACTCCGTAGGAAAAGCTCTGTGTTTTGGCACAATATTGTTGTAGTGGCTTACAAGAACTCCGATTGTGCTCCGGAATCTTCGATATAACTCCAAAAATTTCGATTGAGTCTCTGATTTCCCCAAGCAGAATCGAAAGTAAGGGAAAAGGAAACGGTTGTGGGAGAGAATGAAGGCTGCGTTGGGAAAAAGAAAAAAATGAGCGCGCTTTATTTCATTTGGGCGCCCAATTTGTTCGCTCTCAAACTCTCTCCGTCATGGGGACGTCGCAAACAATTTGTTTAAGACGACATATATAACTATTTGCGACACTATTTACGACATTACTTATAGCAGCGTCGCAAATATTTTCGCGCTAACAAATGCCGCGCAAATTTCATTTTATTTGCGACGGCAATGTAATCTGACGCAAATAAACTGTCGCAAAAAGGCATTTTTCTTGTAGTGAATGTTTTTGAAGCACAAGGTCACAACCTAGGTTTGGGTCGATATTTCCACAGTTGCCTAGACTCCAGTAATATTTTGTAATTGATGGAACAATTCGATTACAATATATATTTCCTCAAATGCCTTTTTGGATCTTTCCTTATTTTTTTTTCTTTTTTTTTCTCATGGATCGTCTGATTCATATACACAGTTACAAAGATAAATTTCGACAATCACTTCAGTCCTAGATAAAATGGGTCAGTGTGATACTAGTAGGAAAACAAAAAAAACCACAAAGAATGTTTACACCAACCAAAATCCCTCTTAGTGCGCACACCAATTATTTTTGTGCCTAAAAACCCTCTAGCGCAGCTGCTAGTGCAAAAATTTCATAATCAGAACAAATGCAACCGTGACCATGACCACTTTCACAACCACACTCATCCCATCTTTTCAACCTCCTGTTTCTTTGCCTCCTTTTCTCCATTTCCACATGATCTGCTTGAACTTGAATCTTGATTCCTACTTGCAGTTTAGGCGGTTTGACACCTTCTAGAGCATGCCCAGTTGTTGGAAGCACCGTGACCCACTGGTCCAACTCCATGCTTGGTGATTCAAGGACGTCCTTCCACGGAACCTCTGCCCTGCCCAAGAGTTGTGACCCTCCAATCCTGCCAAAAACTGGCACAGTGCTCCTCCAGCGGAGCTCGAAAACCACACTTTCTTGCTGTAGGGTGTTGTCCATGGAGCGCATATCGGTTCCAGAGCACTCCAAAGAGACGGACTCATTCCAAACGTGGTTGGACTTGGCGGAGATTTCTCTAGTGTTGAGCATAATTCTTCTGTTGTTTCCTGCCGAAAGAGAGTATCGAACAAAGAGGTTTCCTGTGGTCTTGAATTCGATGTTTTTTGCTTGTATAACCTTCAGTTCACAGCTAAGGGAAGAAAAGTTTGAAGGAGTCATTGTATGCGTTTGAGAGTTGTAGATAGATAAAGAGAGTGCTGATGGATGCTTTGGTGAAGGGAAGGCGGGTTATATATAGTGTATGGGATATTGGAAGGAAGGTGGAATTGCTTTTTGAGGAAGCTGCTTTTACTCATTAAAGTAATACTAATAGTGTGCAAGATCAATGTGCAAGATCAGAAATGGAGTATTATAAATTATAGTGTTATCTGCTTCATATTGGGGAATCATGAGAGATTGAGTGGAAGATTATGATGAGTTATTATAAGCCCCTTGAGATTCTTGAAGAGCTGGATTTCATATAAACGACCCTTGCTGCCACTTGCTACTTGCAATACTAGGTTTGGTTTACACTACAGTGCTTTTGGACCTGCCACATGTACATGCAAATATATAAATTATGGAATATGCTTGTGCTATGCTATGTGGTGTGTTCTTCCACTGCAAGATCATTTTGATTTCTTCATCAGACCCCGCATCGTTCTTCTAGGATTTGCTAATAAATTGATCATAACTTACCTTTTTACATGGGAATACTTTGATCTACAACTTATGTTTTGTTTTTGCACCTATAGACTCATGATTTGTAAAGAGACCGTTTGAGTACCATTCTGTTTTCTGTTGAAATGGGAGATGAATAAGAGCAGACGAAATATAGAAGGAGATATGTAAAAGAAATGTATAAGGACATAAAAAAAAGAAAACGAAAAACCTAAAATTAATTCAAGTTTGCTTTCACTTTTAGTTTTCATCCATTTTTCTTTATTTCTTTTCCTCCCATTCTTCATTTCTCTCCTTTTATACTTTCCACATATTTCAAACACAAAAACAAAAAGTATAAAAACTAAAGGAGTTTCTGAACTTTAGTCCTGTATAAGAGTGGGTTTGGTTGTGGGTTTGTGTCGTGCCTGAGTTACTATGTTTAATATAACACCGAGCTTAACGACCAATGTGAGATTGATACACATTTGGCCCACTATGTGATGGTCCCAAGTGAAAGAGGCATTTTATGTAAAACCCCCACACTTTCTACTGTTTTGTTCAAATCGCAAGATGCAAGTTGAGAGAAAGCATTGGTGTAGTTAAGAGTGGACTAATGACCCGTCTCTTAGAATATCCGACATTGATTTGATTTGGCAAATGAATTTTCTCGACATCAAAAAGATAGATAATATATAAATTATAAGTGGTCTCAAACTCACATATTTTCAATGTTTGATCCTAGACTCTTGCCATTGGTTATGGATAACTTGAAAGATCGCCTTAGATTGTCTTAAATTGGGTTTGACACTAGCTAGAAACTTATGGTGCTAAATATTTATCTATATACAAATCTACAACTAGAAAACTAAAGCACCATAACACTTAAGTGGGCAAATAAAAAAGTTGAACAAAATCGAGTATGCAAGAAGATTTAACTTTACAACGCACAAGGCTGGATTAAAGATAGTATTGAAAATACTGACTGACCAGGATCGCCACTTTACTTTGTTATATAATTAATAGTTTAACACAAAGAAGATTCCAGTTGTTCATCCTTTGGATTTTAAGATAACAGTATCTTATCCACCTTTGGATTTTAAGGTTCGTGGGAATGCACCTTGGCTCAAACAGTTCGAATCATGTTTGGCTCGTTCAAGCTTAGTTCATAAGTGAAAAGAGATGAGCTTGAACAAAGTATTAGGCTGGTTAGAAAAATTAGCCAAGCTTATGTTTTATTATGTTCGGCTAATAAAGCTCGTGCCATTGCGCCTGATTTTTCTACTTCACTTCGGTTTTGTCTCTCTAGGTATTCCAAGCAAGGTTTTATTTGGGCAATTATCATTGGTTGGTGGACATCCAAGAGGGAGTGTTATAAATACTATTAATTATGTGCGGTTGTCCACATGGAGCCAATGTGTAATATGTAATTTGTTAGTACTCAGTCTTTGTAAGTCCTCAGCCTATAAATAGGCACTCTCATTTGTGGACCTACTGTTTGGGCCTGAAATAACAGTTTGGGCTGGGATGGGTTGACCCGAGTTGAAAATGCCACAATCCTCGCCTTAGTAAATATCCTTCGCCAATGGCTTTTAGCCCAAAATGGGGTTAGTTCGGCCGAGTACTCATGGAAATAGGATTGTGAGAGGATTAAGTACAGGCGTAGCTCGGTCGAGTCCTATGCAAACTAAAATTACCAAGAAACAGAATAAACCTTGGATAAATATGAACCATCCCAGCGATCAGAGTGCCTACGTGATCAGATAAAAATGAATAGGTTGCATAATTGGATCAAATGCAGATCCTAGTTGGGGTCAAAGAGGGCGAGACTGGATGAATTTTTTGCTAAGAAGGGAATTAAAGAGATAAGTGGAATATTCAAGTAAATGCTAATGTAAACACAGTCCCATAATGACTTTGCCTCGACAGGCTTGTTTATTATGGAAGCCTTGCCTATAAGACCATCTCCAATGGTGGCTTATAACCTTAAATTTCCCTTTTTTCCACCCCAAAATCCACTCCAATGCATAACCTAAAACTAACCTAAAACCTAAAACTAACCCAAATACCAGCCCAAATTTAGGCCACAAAGCAAATTGGACCCCACCAAATGAGACTGAAACCGGGCTGTGAAGCCCACTCCCCAGTCCGTGACTCGCCCACGCGCCCACGCGCTGGGCTTTTCCAACCAAAAAAGGCACCCACGTGGGGTTGTTCCCCCTGTGTCAGAACCAACAGTAGCCCAACGGCTACTTTTCGTCATCCAACGGCTCCATTTAAATGGGCTGTTGGTTAATCCAACGGCCCAGGTTCAAATTATTATTTTTTTAGTTTTATATTTATATATTTATTGAATCCAATGGCTTAGATCGAATATAATCAAATCTAATGGTAAAAAAAAATTATCGGAATTTAAATATTTTTAGGTTAAAATGTTCATATAATTAATTTAGGATAGTCTACAAATTTTTTTTTTTTTAAAAAAAAGTTAATTTAAAAGAAAAAATTAGCCTTAATTCATTTTTTGATAATCTCGGGCTAAAATTTTAGGCCAGAAGGGTTGAAGCAGAAAAGCTGTTTCTGGGCTAAAACCTAAATTTTCTGGGCTAAATATTTTTAGGTTTTAGGTCACCATTGGAGATGGTCTAAATAGAGAAGGCTCTACAACGTTGAAAGCCCCTTCAACTCAACATACAAACACCTCATACTTTCTATGCGAAACATTCTCACAACCATGAGAAACAAATACTAATTCTCCTAAACCCCTCCCCTCTTAGCCAACACATATTCAGTACATCAGAACATCACTGGGTTGGCAACCGGTAACATATTCTGTTTGTTGGAACATCACTGGAGTCATAGAACTAATTGCTTTAGAAGTATCTTTAGTTCGTCGAAACAACACTACTTCTAGTTCAGTTGGTTACATATCCAAGTCTTAGCCATCGAAGAATCTTGGATTCTTTCGCCAAAAGAGGTCGCTTCATTAGCTTCCCAACAAAATGAAGTGTTATAGGATTGGTTACTCTTAGGTGCATTTTACAGTTCGGCGTTCAAATGGCCGAACCACGTTCACCATAAAAAATATCATCTCCTTTGAGTACCTGTTAGCCTGATACCGATTCGATGTACTTATATTCTCACGAATATAGCTGAGGCAGCTGAACCTGGTGCAGAAGATCATGAACTTTGCAGTGAACTAAGCAACCTTTCTACAACCCAAGGTCAAGACGTGTTTCTTCCTCGGCCATAGTCGCTTACGTGTAGAGTCAGCAGTGCACCACATCTATTCTACTCGCCCCATAAAACTCGGCTATGAATTGGCACGATCGAATTTAGAAGAAGATCCTAATTAACTCATAGTTACTCAGCCTACGCGCCATGTAGGTTTTATAATTTTTAGGGTTGACTCGACATTTTGACACACCCGGTTGGATCAGTGCTAACACTGCTACGAAACCATTTATTAGTGTTGCTTTGATAACTGACAAGAAACGTATATTACTGTTACAACCCAAGGTCAAGACGTGTTTCTACCTCGGCCATAGTCGCTTACGTGTAGAGTCAGCAGTGCACCACATCTATTCTACTCGCCCCATAAAACTCGGCTATGAATTGGCACGATCGAATTCATAAGAATATCCTAATTAACTCATAGTTACTCAGCCTACGCGCCATGTAGGTTTTATAATTTTTAGGGTTGACTCGACATTTTGACACACCCGGTTGGATCAGTGCTAACACTACTACGAAACCATTTATTAGTGTTGCTTTGATAACTGACAAGAAACGTATATTACTGTCGGATTTTGCTTAAAATCCGACAGAACATGAATGCAGTGGTAGATATAATAAGCGACATAATTGTCATCGTTAGGAAATGAATTTTCCGACAGAAAATACTCTAAAACCGACAAAAATTGTGTCAAATATAACCGACAGAGAATATATTAATAATGAATAAATAAGAGCATTCTCTATCGGCTAAAACCGACAGAAAATACTCTAAAACCGACAGAACTTGTGTCAAATATAACTGATAGAGAATTTATTAATAATGAATAAATAAAAGAATTCTCTGTCGGATAAAACTGACAGAAAATATATTAATAATAAAAAAATATACTGATACATGCTTTTTATTAATAAATATATTAAGATTGCAAGTGGAGTTGGTGAACCACTCTCAGAACGCATGCTTTTATTTGATGCATTTTTCAGGACGGATACGAAATGTATGCTTCTTCGTCTAGTACATGACTTGACTTCCAGCTGTGATTCCTAGACTTTAATTTGCTTTGATTTTATGAATGCATCGGTCTTAGAACAAGAATCGTTGAAGCCAGAGTGGCTTTGTATCAGTGTAACCTCAATTCCTCTTCCATCCCTTTATCACATGAGAGCTTTGGAATACTTAAGGTTAGTCGACTGCACCTGGTTGCATGTTTTCGGCTTCCTGCCTCAGCTCTTGAAATAGAACAGATGACAAGTATCGCTCCCCAAAGCTCTCGTGAACAGTCTGGAAACCAAACAAAAAGGCAAATGATCACGAAGAGCCAAAGTGTGTCGCAATTCACATCACATATCACAAACTCAAAATGTCAACAAGGAGCAAACCGATCAACCCGTCTCTTAAAATGTTAACATGACATCTTATTAACTTTAATCTTACATGCAGGAAAACCAATCTTTTAAATTCCCCCCCCCCCCCCAAAATTTTCATCACTATCGGTTAAAACCGACAGAAATATTTTTTAAAATAAAAACCGATAGAAAATTAAATAAATAATTGTTTGGTTTAATAGATAATAACCCATGTAAAATATGCAATAAGGAAACAAAAAGATAATTGTACAATGAAAATGTCATCACACAAACTAAATATTGTCTAATCAATACTTGAAAAACATAAATAAAAATTGGGTAAATTACATTTTACCCCCTCAGGTTTGGGGTCAATTTCAATTCCTTACAAAATCTTTAAAACATTTCAATTTCATACATTTACTTATCATTTTACTTCAATTTCATACAACCGTTAGAAAATCTGTTAAGTTAACCGTTAAGTGATGACGTGGCAAATATGAGGTCCTCATTTGTGATGACGTGGCTGCCACATTTATGCCACGTGGCTAAACACTTAATAAAAAATTTAAAATATTAAAATAATTAACTAAAGAAAAGTTATAAAAAAATAAAAAATAAAAAATAAAAAACTGAAATCGTCTTCCCCGACCCAGCCCCTTCTCCCATCCATCATCACCCACCCCAAAATCCCACCCGAGCCCACCCCCCTTCTCCCATCCCCCATCACCTTTCCACCATGGCGAGCTCGAGAAGATAGGCCTCGTCGACGGAGACCAGGTTTAGCACTCCCTCGGAATTCACCAAACTCAACAACAAAACCCTAAATTAAAATTCAATAAATAAACCATTTATTTAGTTTTATACCTCAACAAATTTGTCCACCTTGATAAAGGAGTAGCCGTATCTGAAGAGCAAGAGGAGTAAATTGGCAAGCGAAACAATCTTATCAACAAAGGGAAACTCTGATTTGAAGCCCAGAGTCTTGAACACAAACTTACGGACGTCCCAAATTCCAAAAGCAGAAGAGGAGGATTCGTCGGATGAGGAGGGGCTATTGACGGCGAGGTTGAGGAGCTTGGTGTAGTTCAAAGCGCGCAGGTTCCTGGGGTGAAGAATGGAGGCGCCAGCCTCGAAAATGTGGCCGAAGACGTCGACGGTGGCCATGCAACCACCGACGATGGGGTTGCGCTCGAAGATCCTGATGGTGAAGCTGAGATGAGGGGGGAGTAGCGGCAGAGGAAGTGGGCCACAGAGGAGCCACCGATGATGCAGACAGTAGATCTTGAATTGGGTCAGGGAAGACGATTTTTGGTTTTTGTTTTTGTTTTTTTACTTTTCTTTAGCTCATTATTTTAATATTCAAAAATTTTATTAAGTATTTAGCCATGTGGCACAAATGTGGCAACCAGGTCATCACAAAGGGGGACCCCATATTTGCCATGTCATCACTTAACGGTTAACTTAACAGATTTTTTAACGGTTGTATGAAATTGAAATAAAATGATAAGTAAATGTATGAAATTGAAATGTTTTAAAGATGTTGTAAGGAATTGAAATTGACCCCAAACCTGAGGGGGTAAAATGCAATTTACCCATAGAAATTTAGCACAAATTACTTTTCCCACTGCAAAATTTAGGCAAATTTAACGGAGATATGCATTCTACGAAACTAGTTTCTATGATCTGACCGTCAAACTTGTTTGTAGATACTACAAGATCGCACACGTAAAAAATCGCAAAAAAACAAAAAAAATATTCAGAGATTAGGTAACAGAACAAAAGTTTTCAGCCGTTATAAACGAAAAATCACAATTTAACGGTTATTTTAGCTTCGGTTTTCATGATTTTTTTTTACAGCTACACTCCTCGACCCTATAAGAACGCAATGAATGAATTTGATCTTCAATTTAAAACATTTACACTAGTGGATACCACAAAATCTTATTTTATACATAATGGAAGTATAATATTAACTCTAAGTGTTTGTTTGATCTACCGTTTTGACACGATATGCATTCTACAAATTTTTTTTCAACGATCCAACTGTCAAACTTGTTTGTACACACTCCGAGATCGCATACGTAAAAAGTCACAAAAAAAAACATTTAGAGATTACGTAACGGAACAAACGTTTTTTACGGTTATAAACGAAAAATCACAATTTAACGGTTATTTTAGCTCTGATTTTAATGATTTTTTTCGACCCTATAAGAATGTAATGAATAAATTTGATCTTCAATTTAAAATATTTACACTAGTGGATACCACAAAATCTTATTTTATACTTAATGGAAGTACAACATTAACTCTTAAGTAGGGATGGCAATTCTAACCGTTAAAACCGATAACCGTGGATAACCGCCGAATGGATTGGATTTGGGTATGAAAATTTGGGTATCATTTGGATATGGGGAAAAACCGTTAACAATATTCGGTTATGGTTTTGGATATGGTTATAGGGGTCTCCAATCCATATCCGTAACCGAATCCGAACCGAATTATATATAATATAATAGTATGTTTTTATAATCATATATAATATAATGGTATTATAATATATATATATATATATATATATATATATATTATTCATTGAATCCATTATCTTGAGAATACAAAAGTTGTAATGTGTGAGTTACATTTTGTGGGCAAGTTAAAAAGTTTTGATATGAATGAAAATATATGAGAATCTAGACTAATGGTACTTATGGGAGATATTAAAGATCAACCAACATTATCAATATTTAGCTTTAATTTTTATGCTATCCATTCATTAAATCATTTTATACATCAAATATTTAGTGACGAAATTAATATTTACTAAATTATCATGCGTTAATTGAACAAATATATTTTTTGTATTGACGAAAATGGGTATAACCATTAACCGATGGGGAATCCGTTACCCGGTGGGTATGGTTATGGATATGGTTAATTTTCGGTTATGGATATGGTTAATTTTCGGTTATGGATATGGTTAATTTTCGTGGTTATGGGGATGGATATAGCATTTCCGTCCCCAAACCGAACCTTTGCCATCCCTACTCTTAAGTGTTTATTTAATCTACCGTTTTGACGAGATACACATTCTACGAAACTTTTTTCAATGATCTAACTGTCAAACTTGTCTGTACACACTTCGAGATCGCATACGTAAAAAATTACAAAAAAAAAACATTCAGAGATTAGGTAACAGAACAAAAGTTTTCGACGGTTATAAACGAAAAATCACAATTTAACGGTTACTTAAGCTCCGATTTTGATGATTTTTTACAGGTACACTCCTCAACCCTATAAGAATGCATTGAACGAATTTGATCTTCAATTTAAAATATTTACATTAGTGGATACCATAAAATCTTATTTTATACTTGATGGGGAAATATAACATTAACTCTAAGTGTTTGTTTAATCTACCATTTTGATGTGATACGTATTCTACGAAACGTTTTTCAATGATCTAACCGTCAAACTTGTTTGTACACACTCCGTGATCGCATACGTAAAAAAATCACAAAAAAAAACATTCAGAGATTAGGTAACGGAACAAAAGTTTTCGATGGTTATAAACGAAAAATCACAATTTAACAGTTATTTTAGCCTCGATTTTAATGATTTTTTATAGCTACATTCCTCGACCCTATAAGAATGTAATGAATAAATTTGATCTTCAACTTAAAATATTTACACTGGTGGATACCACAAAATCTTATTTTATACTTGATGGGAAAGTATAACATTAACTCTAAGTGTTTGTTTAATCTACCGTTTTGATGCGATACGCATTCTACGAAATATTTTTCAACGATCCAACCGTCAAACTTGTTTGTACACACTCCGAGATCGCATACGGAAAAAATCACAAAAAACAAACATTCAGAGATTAGGTAACAAAATAAAAGTTTTCGACGGTTATAAACGAAAAATCACAATTTAACGATTATTTTAGCTCCGATTTGATGATTTTTTACAGCTACACTCATCGACCCTATAAGAATGCATTGAATGAATTTGATCTTCAATTTAAAATATTTACACTATTGGATACCACAAAATCTTATTTTATACTTGATGGGGAAGTATAACATTAACTCTAAGTGTTTGTTTAATCTACCGTTTTGATGCGATACGCATTCTACGAAACGTTTTTCAACGATCCAACTGTCACACTTGTTTGTACACACTTTGAGATTGCATACGTAAAAAATCGCAAAAAACAAACATTCAGAGATTAGGTAACGGAACAAAAGTTTTCGATGGTTATAAACGAAAAATTATAATTTAACGGTTATTTTAGCTTTGATTTTGATGATTTTTTACAGCTACATTCCTCGACCCTATAAGAATGCAATGAATGAATTCGATCTTCAATTTACAATATTTACACTAGTGGATAAATCTTATTTTATACTTACTGGAAGTATAACATTAACTCTTAAGTGTTTGTTAAATCTATCAATTTGATAGGATATGCATTCTACGAAACTAGTTTCAACGATCAAACCGTCAAATATGTTTCTATATAGCATGTGTAAAAAATCGCAAAAAAAAAAAAAAAAAACATTTATAGATTATTCTGGAGGCCTTCCAAAATTTTGATTTGTTCGTATCGGTTATATCCAACAGGGCCATGAGTGAAAAAAATATATTTAAAACATGTGTTTATTTATTTATTTATTTTTAATCAATATAACATTTTAAAATAATAAAATCAGACATGATAGAGTACACCAGATGTTCATGTGTGTTTATGTGCCAGACAATGTGCTTTGTGACGCATTGCAAAAAATTGTTTGAATTTCTTTGTATCTTGTTGCTTGCCTGTGAGGGAACATAGTCCTTATTACAAAAATGATAGAGCTTCAGATTGTAGTCTGTTGTTATTATTCTCTCAGAAAATTTATGGCTCGTGGGAAGTGGGTTCATTAGACTTTAGGGTCATGAGTGAATTTTTTTGTTTAAATATGTGTTTATTTATTTATTTATTTTTAATCAATATAACAATTTAAAATAATAAAATTTTCATTTCTATCGGTTATAACCGCCATAATACTAAAATAATAACCGAAAGAAAGTAAAATAATAAAATAGTCAATTTCTGTCGGTTATAACCGTCACCATTAACTTAAAAACCGCCAGAATATGTCAAAAATATTTTTTTTAAAATGATTAAAAAATAATGTCGGTTATAACCAAAATCACAATTCTGTTACAAGATTAAGCTACTTCAGACTTACATTTGCTACCTTTGTAGATCTCGAGTATTACTGCAACAAAACAACCAGCGAACGGATCCGTGAGCACTCTACACAAACTACCCCCAAACTTTATCATTCTTGCAAATCAACATATCTTCGGCATGGAAAACCAACACAGTGAACTGAGGGCATGAATCTTTAGTTTGGATTTTGATCCGTATTTTGTCTCTCTTGCGTAATGACATATCCAAGCTTTGGAGTACGGTCTTCTGCATACACCAAAACACGGATGGGTGTAAAAATCACAGCACAAAAAAACTTTGAAAATAACATCAGAATCGAAGTTTGGGGGTGATTGCGTTTTTACCCAAAGATGGGGGAGTCTTGGACGATCCTCCATGGATTTGGAACTTTTAGGTGTTGGTGCGCCTCCCTTGTTGTAGATCCGTGTACTCTCGCAAAAAAAAAAAATTGTTGTATGCATGTGTTAGTTCTTTGATTTTTCCCTTTGACGTTTCTCAATGGAACTCCATAGCAGCAAAATGAGATTTTTACCTTTGACGTTTCGCTACCGAGATCCAGTGCAGATGATGGCTTCCATGAACAGGACCAAGAGCCATGGCGGCATGGATTACAGTTTCAGATCGAGAGAAATGGAGGTGAAGGGTTTGTGTTGAACAACAATGAAGACTAGATTGTGTGTAGGTCAAGAGTGATGAAGACATTTCTCATGGTTGATGGAGGAGCGGCTATGGCTTCTACCTAGGGTTTGTGTTGATTTGAGAAAGGGCTGAGAGAAATGAGAAAACCTCTTTCGGTTTCTAGAGAAAGAAAGACCTAGGGTTTCTAATTACACTTAGAAATGAAAGCAATAAGAGAAACCTATGGTTTTCATTTGGAATCCTAGGGAGATCATTTTCCAGATGCACGACATGTGTGCGCATCCTAAGCTTCTGGGCTTACCGAGGATACTGTGGACATTCGCGGAAGGAGAGAGCCGTGTGGGCTCTGGGCTCGAGGTCATCAAAAGCTGAAATGAGAATGGGTGTAGCTGCTAGGGTTTTGCTTTGTTCGTGTCGGTTATATCCGACAAGGCCATGAGTGAAATTTTTTTTTTTAAACCATGTGTTTATTTATTTATTTTTAATCAATATAACATTTTAAAATAATAAAATAGTCAATTTCTATTGGTTATAACCGCCAGAATACTAAAATAATAACCGCCAGAAACTAAAATAATAAAATAGTCAATTCTATTGGTTATAATTGTGACCGTTAACTTAAAAACCGCCGAAATATGTTAAAAATATTTTAAAAAAAAACAATTCAAAAATATTGGCGGTTATAATAATTTTATGGCGGTTGCATCCGACACTAAATATCCGCCAGGAATTTATGTCGGATATAACCGACAGGATATCATTGGTATCCGACACTAACTGAATGATGTTGCAGATATCTTTTATCCGACATAATGGCTTATTAAACCGCCACCATCATCCAACACCTAAAGCTAATATTGTAGTAGTGTAAGATAACTACGGAGTTCCACAATCTTAATTAATGAGATTCAAGTCATCGACATAGACTACAACTCTAGCAGGTTTAGAATACTTCTTAGTTAAACGCAAGGGCATTGTTTATTCTCGCATTTCTAACTGATCAAATAATACTTATGGGTATATAACATCCGCCAGGTTTGCTTTGATTTGTAAAGTGAATGCCACAAATGGGTTTAAAGGGTGTTTCGTGGTCTGGAACTATTTGAACCAGTCCGTGTAATTCTTTGAAAATTACATGTAAATCTCTGTATTACTATACCCATGGAGAAAGGCTAACAACATTCATGCTGTTGCAATCAACCACATGGCGTATGAGAGAAAACTTGCACCATAGCGTATGAGAGAAAACTTGTACCATAAGGCATGTATTATATCGCACTATTTCATTCATACCATTATGCTTTGTTTCCCACTGGTAACATAATAGGGCTGCCTTGGGAAGTGTAGGAACAATAGGTCCAAACACTCTTTGATAAGGAATCTAATTCAATCAGGATTTTAATTTCACCAATCTACATTGTCACTAATTGATATCGTCACTTTTCATTTATGTCTGTAGCTACAATATAAGTGAAACATCATCGATGATTTAATCTGATGGGACCCCTTCATAAAATAATAATAATAATAATAATAATAATAATAATAATAACAATAATACATCTGTTATGAATTGTGAATTTAGATATTGCATGACCATTAAGGATGAATTTGTCTGCTTTAATATATAACATTTGAGCTCTCATCATGTTTTCGAGTGTGTCATTTCATTTTCTTTGTTTTCTTGGCCATAAATGAGGAACCTTGTATTGATTATCCTTATTTGTGGAAAGTACTCCATAACATTTGAATAGCTTAAAGATCATTTATTTTAACTACTCTGATTTCTTTGTTTGGATGAGTTAGGGAAGTTGGTTATATCTTGTTGACAATTACTTTTCCATTTGGAGCATGGAATTTGATTCAAAAGCATGAATATATAGAAATACCTTAGGTTGGTAAATTGTTTATGTTCTTTGAAACTTTCAATAATTATGAGTGTGCACTGCACATTGGTTAATTTTTTTTAAATTTAACCCAAGATGTTTGCAAGCCTGTAGCAATTGACCACGTTGGGATTACAATAGCGGACAATAGATGGGTCAAGATGTCGAGTAAAGTCTCCATCATCCCGGATGGCGCTGATAGAAAGCTCCAGGCTGTTGAATATATCACTGCCAACTCATCACTGCCAGCTCATCAAAACAGTTGTAAAGGATTGGATGATGTAATAGTTAGTTGAAAGAGTTAGTTAGTCCTCTAGTCAGCTATATATAGCTATTGTAAACCGATAGTAAAGCAAGTTCATTGAGTTTAATTCAAAACCTTCATTCATTTCTTTCTCACATTTCTCTTCTCTTTGTAAAACTTCATTTCTTGATCTTATAATTGTTCATCTCTGCTACTTCTCTAATGTAGTTAACATGGTATCAGAGCCACCAGGCTCACGCCATGGATTCTGGTGGTTCCGTTTTTGTTTAGATTTCATCGGTTTCTAGTTTTATTTTCTATTCGGATTTTCAATAGAAATTGTGTCCAGTTCTTCTTTACTTCCGCGATCGTAATCTGGGCTTCCATAACCTTCTTGGTTGATTTTTTGTCTGGGCTTCCGTAATCTGGGTCGTCAAAATTGTTTCTTCCGTTCTTGAAGTTTTCGGTTCTTGAATTCGGGAAATTTTTAGAGTTTCATCGAGTTTGTCACCTCCTAATACTAGGAAAGAAAATGGGCTTTCAAGCAAATTCTTGGATCCGGTGGAATGCCTTCATCTTGGAGGGGCTCATGATGGTGGTCTACGATTTGGGTTTTGCTCAGGAAATGGATTCTGCTCCGGACATGGTGCAGTGTTAGGAATAACATCCGGTCATCAACTTATGGTGCGTTTTCTTCGGTGCCTTCGATATAGTTCTTTCCTCTTGGTGGTGTTCTCTGATCAGTTCTGAATTATATTTTCTGCGACTTTGATCCCTGATTTGTTTTTCGGTGTGGAAGAAAGTTTACAACTTTATGCAGTCCAAGTGTTTGACGAAATGCTCAGCTCAAGATTTTTTTGTGAAGGTTATGTTTTCAGTCCCTTTATCTGGATTCTTTGAAGAATTGGAATGTTTTCTTGTTGCGATTATTTCTGTGACGTGTAAATCAATTGGTTTCATCCAAATTAAGGCACAAAATCTTCTCACTTTTGATAATCTTTTCTGGGTTTCAAGTTTTTTGGTGGTTGTTAAGGATTACAATTCTGTTACTGGTTCAAGGTTGTGTCTTGTGTTGCTGATTCATGAAGGATGAGATTTTGCATACCACATGTTTGACTAGTTTCCCCGAACAAGATAGTTCTCTGTTCTCTCTGGACTTTGCATCTTTTGAGAGTTGGCACAAAGTTGTTCTGTTTCATGTTGGACATGCACCATTTTCAAACTAGTTGTGGAACGAGAAAGAGTACGGTAAGGACACGAAACCATTATTATGATTAGAAGTTTTGATATATGCTACTGTTCTTCTTGTTCTTCAATTTCTTGGGCAAGTTGAAATTGGGATTAAGGCATGATGCCAATAGTTAAGGATCATTGATTTAGATGGAAAAGTAGCTTTGACATGGAATGAACAACAATTACAGTTAAAGAATGGAATGCATTGCCCTGCAGTGGTGTACCTAGCTAACAGCTTGCCCCCAATTACAGTTAAAGTGGCTATTGCAAAGTCTCAATAGCAATGTCAACCCTCATTCTTGACACTTCTCTCTGCATATGTTGTTCCAGATATTATTCTTTCTAGTTTCTGATCATGGCCAAACAATAACTCGTTAGTTCAGACACTTTCACTTGTTGAGGATCCAGAGTTCCTTAGCACAGCCTATAATATCAAGTCTAACAAGCTTAGTTGCAGCATGTATCTACTGTAAGTTCGGTTTTATGTTTCTTAAAAAGATTTAAGTTTGTAGAAATTGTTGACGGTAAATCTCACGAAGGGTAATTCCGTGTTGTGAATAGGTGAAAATCCACAAAGGGCGACCCCGTGGTGTGAGTGGGTAAAATCCCATGATACTATAGTTAAGGCTGATGTCGTTGAAGTTGATTTTTGGTAAATCCCATGAAGGGTAATCTTACATAGATGTTGATTTTCTGTTGTTGAAATTGTGAAGGCCGATGCCATTGTTCAAAGAAGTTGTTTCTGGTAAAATCCACAAAGGGCGATCCCATGGTGCTATAGTTAAGGCCGATGCCACACTATAGTTTGTTAATTTTCTGTTTTTTGTAGATATTAAAGGCCGAAGTCAATGTTGAATGAGATTGTTGACAGTAAATCCCACGAAGGGTAATCCAGTAAGAAGTTGTTATAACTGGCATGAGGGTGTGTTACAACTTTATAAGAGGTTGTTCTTTGTTTGAAGCTCCTGCAAGAGGCAGAGGAATATTGGACTTTTTTTGGATGGGAAGAACCAATATGAAATTGCACTCTTCTTGAGTATGGATTTAGCTTCTGGATACTTGTCAGTTTAGTGAATTTATGGGTGGTTACTCTTCAAGCTCATGTAGCTTTCATGTTTGTGAGTTCAATTTTCTAGAACTTCTGTTTTTAACTATGAGCAAGTAACATCTGTGCATTTTATCAAGTGTTATCAGTGAGTAGAACTTTGGCCACGAGGTTGGTTTGTGTTGGTTTGGGGTCTGACATCTGGGAAACCGCAGTTGAGAATAAAATGAGGACCAAAAGCAAGCTCAAATTGCTGCAATCTCAGGGCAACAAGACCTTTTTCAATCAAAAAGTAGCACCAAAGCTACGATTTCTCTCTTTCTCATATGTTCCTTCCTCACTTCCGGTACCTAAGCAAGCATTTAATGGAACAAGAACACTCTGCAGTGAGTCAGTGAATAGGTTTGGAGAAGGGCATGATTCTGTATTCTATTAGAAACTGAGGCTTCTGCATACAAAATGGTTCCATAATCCATCTGAGTATGTTGAAAGAAATATTGAAAAACATTCTGTCTTTGGGAAGATTGTATCTGCAAAAGTGATGTGTGATGATAATGGGATGAGCAACATGTTTTGGTTTTGGCAAGTTTGAAAGGATGAGAACTATATGTGGTTGTACCTTATCACAAAGAAAACAGTAGCTACAGAGGTGTAGAAATCAGTTTGAGGGGCTGAAATTCTTTGGGAAGTTGATTGATGAGTATGAAATTGCATCGTTCTTGAGTAATTTTCAATGCTTGCAGCCATGGAGGATTAATTGGTGAGAAGCAGCAGAGCTAAGAGTATATGGACAAGAAGGACTTCGTAGTTCTGCATTTCTCAAAGCACTCATTCATTCTCAAATTGGGAAACCCAGTTGAGATTGAGGGGGGATGTTGAATATATCGTTGCCAACTCATCACTGCCAGCTCATCAAAACAGTTGTAAAGGATTGGATGATGTAATAGTTAGTTGAAAGAGTTAGTTAGTCCTCTAGTCAGCTATATATAGCCATTGTAAACAGATAGTAAAGCAAGTTCATTGAGTTTAATACAAAACCTTCATTCATTTCTTTCTCACATTTCTCTTTTCTCTGTAAAACTTCATTTCTTGATTTTATAATTGTTCATCTCTGCTACTTCTCCAATGTAGTTATCACAGGCGCCAGGGCCACAAAGTCCAGGCCGGATTGTAAGAAGTGGGCAACACGTTTTTGTATTCCTATGAGAAGCTCTAATGTCAATCTTTTTCTAATAAACTTTCAAACATGTGTTTTGTTTTATATTAGCTTATTTTGTATCATAATTTTCAGCAATCATCTCTGGATGCTAATGGACTAATATCAAACTGTTAAATCTATAATTTCTTAAGTACTTTGGATTTTATTTCTGTTTTCGATTGTGAAACAAATAAAGATTTCAGTCATTTGACAACAAAAAAATTTGTGGGGTGTCGTCGCACAAAACTTGACCATTTGAAATTTCAGTCATTTACCTGTTTCACGTTTGCTATTTAATTGATTTTTCGTTTCTCTTGGCAGGGAATAGTCCAGTGGATACGGAGGAGGAGGGGAAGACATCCGCAATTAGTTGAATATGAATCTACCTGTATACAACCAATAGTATCATCTTAAATGGTCTTAAAATCCGAAGAATCGCACATACTTTTTTGCTAGTATAAACTAAGATGAATTTCTGTTGAATTGTTTGACACTTCGAAGGTTTCTACTCCTCTTCTTATGCCATCATTGACAATATGGATGCTTTTTCCAAGTTCAGAAAATTCATAATCAATATAGGGTGCCAAAATTGGCGGTGTACGTAAACAATTAAAAATGTGCGTCCGGCCTCAGCTGACAATGTTGAACGATAATAGAACCGGAAAATGATTCTCGCCAGATCTTTTTTCTGAATTTTTTTTTCATTGTGACCAGATTAGGATGGTACATTATGTGGTGAAAAATTATATTTTATAAGTTTTCCACCATTTGTATAGTGACACATGGTGTAGTGACACATGGTCGGTCAAATTGAAAAATCTTTTCTTTTCCTGAGGATCTAGGGGATCTCTTGATTATGACCGTTCATCGTACATTGTGTGGTCAGTTTTTATTAGGTATTATTTATATTTAATTTAAAATTTAAAATTTAAAATGAAAACTGTCCGCACGATGTACGATGAACGGTCATGATCATGAAATTCCCCGGATCCCTAGAAAAAGGATCGGATCCTTTTCCAATAGAACCAAATACATTGATGTCATAAAGCATCAATCCAAGTAATTTCAGAATATTAAAACAACAAATCGCAGGTTTTTGCTGTAATTTCTATTAAAATATTGAAGCAATTGGATCAACCATTTCCCAGCTGAACCTGCATCAGATCAAACAAGTTGAAATTTCTCTTTGTTTCTTGCGTTTCTTCATGTTTTCTGAAAATCAAAGACCTCCCTCTCTAATCAGGAGCGGTGGTTTCCTCTTTCTCTTTTTCTTTCTATCAGCTGTTTGGCTCATCTTTTGTTATCCATCCGCTCACACTGATAATCTTATCCAACAACTACAACATGAATTACCACAACATCAGCACGAGCACCCTCTTCCTAACAAAACCCACCACCGCCACGATGGCGACATTAGAACAAGCAATTCACAATTCACTACAGCCGCCACTTGCGACAAAAACATTTCAGTGTACGTATACAATTTGCCGGCAGAGTTCAACCTCGGCCTCCTTGATCACTGCCACAACCTAAACGTGCACACCGACATGTGTCCCCATGTGGCAAACTCCGGACTCGGCCAGCCACTTTTCAACAACAGCGGCGGCTGGTTCGCCACCAACCAGTTCACAGCTGAGATGATTTTCCACGCACGCGTCGAAAACCATCCCTGTCGCACGTGGGATCCCGCACGTGCTACCCTCTTCTACGTTCCTTACTACGGCGGCCTTCACGTTTCGAACAAGTTCCGCGAACGGAACCTGACGGCTCGAGATGAGCTGGACGTCAGTCTCGTTGACTTTATTCAATCCCAGCCTTGGTGGCAAAAGCATAATGGGAAGGACCATTTTATGGCCCTAGGGAGGATCGTACGGGATTTTACCCGGAACAGCGGCGACCGCGACTATGGAGCCGGCCTTCTCCTAAATTTTCCGGCTGTAAAAACCATGTCGTTCTTGATCATAGAGAGACATCCGAGGAATGGGAAAAACCAGTACGGTATACCCTACCCTTCTTATTTTCACCCGTCCTCGTGGCGGGAAATGATGAGGTGGCAGAACAAGGTGAGGAGATTCAAGCGACCCTACTTGTTTTCCTTCATTGGCGCGCCCCGAAGGAAGGCGGCAATTAGGAACCAATTTATAAGGCAATGCGGTGAGTCGGCTCGTTGCAATCTCTTGAACTGCGGGACGTCGGACGGGCGTAGCAAGTGCGGGCACCCAAGTGAGGTGCTGAGGGTGATGACGGAGTCCAGGTTCTGCTTGCAAGCACCGGGTGACTCGTTCACACGGCGGTCGACGTTTGACTCGGTGCTTGCGGGTTGCATACCTGTTTTCTTCTCGCCCCACTCGGCGTACACGCAGTATGCGTGGTTTTTACCGGAGGATAGAAGCTCCTACTCGGTTTACATAGATGAGAAGAGCGAAGCAGCTAGAAGAATAGAGAAGGAGCTCATGAAAGTTTCGAGCAAAAAGGTAATGATGATGCGTGAAAGGCTTATAGATTTAATCCCAAGTCTCACGTATGCTCACCCCAATGGGACTAATATTGGGTTTGGGGATGCAGTTGATGTTGCACTTGTATCATTGGCCAAGCATGTCAATACAATCATTAACTGATTGTTGAGTTATTACTGGTAGTGGTAAAAGAGTTATTTCATCTGCGATGTAACTAAGAAACTTATTGGGACCATTTTATTTGGGGAAGGATTAAGGATTAACACCCCTCATTTGTTTAACAAGCTTTAAAACTAATTTTGACCTCTTTATTGAAGTTGTTTACAAGTTTGGATAATGTTAGTCACTTTTTCTATTTGTCTTTTTTACTTGTCTTTTCTACTCACCAAGTGACTCATACAACTGTGTATTTTTCTTTAATGTAATGAGATTATTGTTATTAAGAGGAGAAGAAGTTGTGGTAAGCGAAACACTAGTTCAGCTATAATAATTTAGTATGTGTGGATGTAAATTTCTGTCATATCTTGCCTTGACGAAAATGCACCTGCAAAATAATAACACTTTCGATTAAGGCCAAAAGCCTCACGCGTCCATGATGTATGGAAGGGGCTTTAGTCGAAGAATCTCCAATGCCAAAGTTAGAATTCTGAAAATAATGTATTTAGAAGTTTGTGGGTAGCAAATAACTTAGCATTTTATTAGGATAAGAGGGGTAATTATAGGAGAGTGGTCGGCCCTTTGGTGGAGACTAGCCGGCCATATTTGGTGATAATGGGTGAATAATTGTAAGATATTATGTGAAATAATATCTTGCAATTAACATGGTAATTATTCCTAATTTAATTGGGAAGTTTTGGAAGTTACATTTTGAATAGCATCAATAAGGGATTAATGAGGAGTGATGAGAAGAATATGAAATAAATTCCATATTGATCACCTTTGACTCTTCTTTGATTGAGTCGTTATTGTCCATTGCATGCATGTGGGAATCCTAGTGTGCCTCAAGTGTAGTCTCGTCTTTTTAACCCGAAAGTCCACATGTCGCCTCCATGTTTGTTTGGATTATTTTTTGCTCCACAAATGCCCCTTCACATGTTGAGCTAGTCGCAGGAAAGGGCAGTAGACGTAGAGATCTCCAACTGCTTAGGGAAACATAAGATCATTTCCTAATTTGATGCAGACTCCCACTTTGACTTGGAATTAGATTCTTCTAGGAAAGGGAAATAAATCGCCACCAAAGCCTATTTAAGTTTACCTTAAGTATGAGATTAAATCAACTTCGGTAGGCAATTATTCATCCCCACAAGAAAGAGAGAAAGCTAAGGATATTTCTTCCCCTTCCCCTAGCTAGCATTCTTCTTCGCTTACCCATCCAAAAAACTGTCTCCCGTTGATTTCTTTGTCTTCTCCGCGCCGCACCAAGGTAAGAAAATTTAATTTTCTTTGTCTTATTCTTAGGTGGTGCTGTCACGGGGCAGCCGTCAGGGTGGTGCGGCATGTCAGCTGGTAGGGGACAAGAGTCGGCTTGGCATAGGCCGAGGAGGTGGTGTGGTAGGGACCACAACTTCGGCTACATGGCATAGCTGGAGCTAAAGGCTGGCTCGACATGGGCCGAGGAAGTGGCATGGCATGGGCAACGGTTTGGGCTGCTCGGCTTGGCTGGAGCCAAGGGTAGTTGCATGGCTGAGGCGCAGAGCTGGTATGTTAGCTTGCTTACTAGACTTTCAGTTGAGAAGAAATCCTACGGCTGCCTCAGGAAAGCTTGACATCAAGCTATTTCCAGCATCCAAGTCCAGAGATAGAGTGAAATATCTAGTTGTGGCTAAGTCTGGATTGGCTTCTAAAAGACTCGCCACTACAAGAAACAGGGGAGGAAAGTCCGGCTTTTAGAAAAATGGATTCGATTGTTAAAGAGGCATCAATGCCCACTTCTTCTGCTGTTGCCACGTCTGTGGTGCTCGCCAAGAAGAAAGAAATTGTTTGAGTTTGATTTCTCAGCTTCCGTAAATAGAGCAATCGAGGAAGGAGCTGCCAAGATCGGAGCTGCTAAAGATGAAATATTGGATGAGTAAACTGCTGAGTGCCAAGTAGGTGCTAAGGGCAGGATGGTTGCTGGAGAGCCCAAGGTCATTCAAGCTGCGAAATGAGTAGTCTACTCTATTTAGCTTGTATCGGATTTTGGCGATCTTCGTATAAGTTTATCAATTTGCTAGAAATTTAATAAACTGCTTTCTTCTCCATCTTCGTTTTTCTTGCAACTTTACTTGCATGAAGCATCTTGCAAAACTTTTAGCAACAGAACTGTCGGTTGGGCACGCTGCTTTAAAAAAAGCTGACGATCCCATGGAGTCACTATGACCGTGAGTTTTGGCTTCTTAGCGCCGGGCTGTTAAGTTCGTTGTCGGCTGTTGTCCCCTGACCATTTGCTGCTTAGTTGATCTTTGAGTATTCGATCATTTAGGTTGTGTGGCATACATCACAACATGATAAAGATCTGTGGAATATGAAAATCGTTAACTAATCACATCAAAATGAGTAGTAGTGTGAAAATACATGGGCAGTTTTCCCCTTTCCGTTGAAGAGTACACCCAGATAAGTGTCAAAAAATTATGTTATCCTCTTGCACTGGAAAACTTACCTAGATGGGTGTCCGGGAATATCTGAGGAACTAGTTTACCCTTTCGCACTAGAGAGCTTACCCAGATGAGTGTCAAGGAATTAGTTTACCCTCTCTCACTGGAGAGCATACCCAGATGGGTGTCGGGGAATTAGTTTACCCTCTCGCACTGGATAGCTTACCCAGATGGGGGTTTGGGTAGTTTTTGTAAACCGCAGTTGAGCCAGGCTTATGAATAACTTCTTAAATCTTCATTGAGAATAAAGAAATGTATTAACTGTGCTGAAAGGTAGAAACTGTGTAACAACTGGATAATCCTCGGCTTGCGAGGTCTTGTTCATCAAGCTACTTGGGATTTCAAACTTATTTGGATAAGCCTAAATGGGGTTCAGGGGGTGATGGGAGATTTTCCCAAGCATTGCATCATGTTGCTACTTGATGAAAATGGGATGCTTCTTTCTTTCGGAGTTACCCGTGGCCTAAAAATGCTCAGACCTAACAAAGATGCCATTAATCTGCATCGTCTTTAATGAGGGTTCAGTGTTGTCTTTCACTGCTTAGGTAGGTCATGTCACTAACTTGTCAAGATACTCGTCGCACCGAGCTTCATTCGTCAGCTTCTCGAGATACTGCTTCCACTTTAGGCAGTCGTTGGTCGTGTGGCTTGTCTTTAATGGAATGCGCAATACTTCGTTTGATCTAGCTTGGTAAGGTCGCCCTTCATGGGTGGCAATAGTTCGAACCAAGGTTTGTTCTTGAGCTTACGAAGAATCTGGCTGATTGAAACTATGAATTGGTGAATGTTTCAGGCGCTGAGTCTTTTATGGTTGAGGAACAGTCCATGCGCTTCTTTTCCGATTCGTTTCTACTGGACTGCTTGGCTTCGTCCTATAGTGCGTGCTTCTCTGCCAAAGCATACAAAGCTGTCAAGGTCAGTTCCTCACCCATGATCAATTTGTCGAATAAGGGGTGCTCGGTGGGAAGACCATTTCTGAATGTTGTCGTTGTTATACCTTCATTGCAACCAACATCCTGGCCTTTTCCACTTTGAACCTCTTAACATAGTTGAAAATTGTCTCCTTAAGGTCTTTTATGATACTGAAGAGATGGTCAGACATCCTTTTGATTAAGCAGTTAGGCGAATATTCCTTAGTGAAAACTAAGAAAAGTTCGTTTAAACTCCAGATTAACTGCGGCAGCAGGGTATGGAACTAGTCTTGTGCCTCACCTTGTAGAGTTGTGGTAAAAATCTTACACATAAGTGCATCGTTGTTCCTGTAGAGGATCATGGTACTGCGGTAGTGTTTAAGAAGTCGATCCGGATCTTCGTCTCCTTTGTCAGGAGTGAGTGAGGCATAGTGAACCTGTGAGGTGGATATGTCTTCTCAATCTTATCCGTGAATGGTGAATTGCTTATGTTGGTTATGTATTGTCGAAGCGCCTCATCATTATATCTGTCACGCTAGAAATCGTGCAATTGTTCGGTCATGAACCTTTCAACTTCTTCCTAAATTTGCCTCTGCTAGGGCAGTGGAGCTTTTGGCTGCCTCTGGTTGTGACCTGTTAGTCCAGGCTGTTTTTTCTTATACTCGGCTCGTTTATGTCGCGGCTGTGGTGCATGTGGTACGTTCCTGGCAAGCGAGCAGGCTACTCGCAAGCTGCCCATTGAACTTGAGCTTGATTGAGTGATTGCTTATCTCTGTCTGACGTGTTGCCTGCTCCGATGTGAGGTGAAAGATGCCCCTTACAGGGCTAACTACGAATGAACACTTCGTTTGGAAGGTTGTCCAAGTTGATCATCAGAGTGTGGCCCCAACCATGAATGTATGTTTGTCCGTGGGCTTAGTCAGGAGTGCACATTCCTCCGCACGCTAAGACGAGAATATACGCTATCTTGAGGGCCTAGATGAAAGTATACACTGCCAGAATGCTCGGTTCGTGACTGGTTGAGGGCCTGCTTGCTAGGACGCTGCTGGATAGGTTCATCGTCTACCCTTATCTTACTTCAGGACACCTCGTCTAAGGCACGCTGCATCTCGGTGCACTGCAAAAGCTGATTCATCAAGGTTGTCTACAGCGTGAGGGCGCTTGTCAATTCTATGACTTGTCAGGACAAGTGTTATTCACCATTTTGGGTGGAAGAGCTTGGACAATATGTGTCTCTTTGCTTGGTGAAAGTGTGATGGACTTTGAGTGTGAGAAACAGGATGGATCAAATCTGTTGAAAAATAGGGTGAAAATACCTCTGGTTCAATCGTCGGGCTGAAGAATCTCTGATGCCAAAGTTAGAATTCTGAAAAGAGTGTATCTAGGAGTTTGTGGGCAGCAAATGGCTTAGCATTTTAGTGGGATAAGAGAGGTATTTATAGAAGAGTGGCTGACCCTTTGGGTGGAGAGTGGTTGGCCATGTTTGGTGATAATGGGTGAATAATTGCAAGATATTATGTGAAATAATATCTTGCAATTAACAAGGCAATTATTCCTAATTTAAATACGAAGTAAAGATCATCATGAAAGAATTTGACTGCAGATTTGATGGCGGGAACCAAGTTCGCAGCCGAGTTCATGGAAACATATAATGACATGGCGGGTGCTCGTTCGTGGTGGCGGATGAGAAGGTTGCCGTAGTAGATGAGGCGATCCCACGTGACGCAGATGGCGGCGTCGTCAGCCTTAAACGTGACGTGAGCATGAGCTTGCTCGTAGACTTTGCACTACTAGACGCTGGCATAGCTAGATTTCAACATAGAGCTTGGTCTTTGGTCCATGGGCAGCTTGGCCTCTAAGAGCAACTCCACCCCTAAAACCCCCTAGTCAAGAGTCTATTCAATACACCCAAATGAATAGTAGTTGACTGCAATGAATAGTAATTGCCCAAGTGTATCTCCACCCCTAAATTGAATAGCCTAGTCAATTCGTATTAAAATATTATTTTTTTATAAAATAATAAAAAATAATTAATTTCTAATTCCGGATAGGATTTTTAACCAATCTTATCACGCCACGTGTCATTATCCGAAAGTACAATTTTTTGTGGAAGATGGTTAGGTATTTATACATTAAAAAAAAAATTAGTTTTATTTTTTCTATATTTTTTAACAATTTTTATAATTTTTTGTCAATTTTTATTAAGTTAATTAATCTGGACCGTTAGATTGAAATCTAACAACCCAAAAGTGGACACACACTACTACAAAATGGACTTATTGTGTCACTAGGTGATGTCGCTTTAATATAATATAGTGGCGGACAAGACATTTGCGACACCTACTGAACATGACGTCGGATTTACTGTCGCTTGTAAGGGTCATAAACTATATATGTCGCTTTTAAACGACGTAAACATTTAATGTCGCTTATAACCGACATACATTTTAATAATTTTTAAATAATGGTGGCGCTTTAAAAAACATAGTGTCGCTTTTAAGCGACATAAAGTATTGGTGTCGCTTTTAAGCGACACTAATTACTGTTTTTCAAATATTTTAAAGCCTGCGTCGGTTCTGAGCGACATAAATTTTATTTTTTTAATAGTTTGAAACCCTGTATCGGTTGTAAGCGACATATTGATAGTCTTTATATACTATCCTCGTGTTTTCTTCTTCCTCTCTTGCATCTTTCTTAAGGATGAGTTTATGAGGTGGCACGCAACTAGGCCTAGCAAACAGGTCGTGTTTATCGTCTTCGTGTAATACATGTTATCTTAATAGGTCGTGTCGTGTCTCACCATTGTCTGAACGGGGTCCTTAACAGGCGACCCGTTATGACCCGTTATGAAAAATATATATTTTTTTTCTTCAATTTGCACATACCACACATTGCCACATAAATATTACTTCAAAACATTAAAACATATTTGTCATTTAAGTACTACATCTACACTCGAAAATAAGAGCCTAATAAACAAACATCCATACACTGCTACTCTATTACAAAATGTTAAATGTGCAAGGATATGCAAAATGAAAGAGTTTTTGTTTTCTAGGTTGTGAAGTCTTTCTCAAAAAGTTTAAACCTTGCCAATGGAACTCAAAGCTTGCATGTTATTCCTTTTACAAAATCCTCAATTTTCATTGATCATCATGACATAAGATTTTGTGGTATCCACTTCTGTAAATATTTTAACTTGACGATCAAAATCATCAAAATTAGAGTTAAAATAACCGTTAAATCGTGATTTTTCGTTTATAACCATCGAAAAGTTTTATCTCATTACTTAATCTCTGAATGTTCGTTTTTTTTATGCAATTTTTGGCGTATGGGATCTCGAAGCATATGTAAACAAGTTTGACAGTTGGACTGTTGGATCATTGAAATTAGTTTCATATGATGCGTATCCCATCAAAACAATAGATTCACTAACACTTAGAGTTTATTTATACCATAATATTTTGTGGTATCCACTAGTGTAAATATTTTAAATTGAAGATCGAATTCATTCATTGTATTCATATAGGGTCAAGGAGTGTAGTTGTAAAAAATCATCAAAATCGGAGTTAAAATAACCGTTAAATAGTGATTTTTCATTTATAGCCGTCGAAAAGTTTTGTCTCGTTACTTGATCTCTGAATGTTTGTTTTTTGCAATTTTTGGCGTATGCGATCTCGAAGTATATATAAACAAGTTTGACAGTTGGATCGTTGAAATTAGTTTCTTAGGATGCGTATCTCATCAAAACGATAGATTCACTAACACTTAAAGAGTTTATTTATACTTTCATTAAATATAACATAAGATTTTGTGGTACCACTAGTGTAAATATTTTAAATTGAAGATCGAATTCATTCATTGTATTTATATAGGGTCAAGGAGTGTAGCTGTAAAAAATCATCAAAATCGGAGTTAAAATAGCCGTTAAATCGTAATTTTTCGTTTATAACCGTCGAAAAGTTTTGTCCCATTACTTGATCTCTGAATGTTTGTTTTTTGTGATTTTTGGCGTATGCGATATCGAAGCATATACAAACAAGTTTGACGGTTGGATCGTTGAAATTAGTTTCGTAGAATGCGTATCCTGTCAAAACAAGTTTGGCATATATATATATATGTATGTATATATACACCATTGAACTTGATGGGATACGAATTCTACGAAACTAATTTCAACGATCCAACCGTCAAACTTGTTTGTATATGCTTCGAGATCACATACGCCAACAATTGCAAAAAACAAACATTTAGAGATCAAGTAATGGGACAAAACTTTTCGACGGTTATAAACAAAAAATTACGATTTAACGGCTATTTTAACTCCGATTTTGATGATTTTTTTACAGCTACACTCCTTGACCCTATATAAATACAATGACTGAATTCGATCTTCAATTTAAAATATTTACACTAGTGGATACCACAAAATCTTATGTTATATTTAATGAAAGTATAAATAAACTCTTAGTGAATCTATCGTTTTGATGAGATACGCATTCTAAGAAACTGATTTCAATGATCCAACCGTCAAACTTGTTTATATATACTTCGAGATCGCATACGCCAAAAATTGTAAAAAACAAACATTCAGAGATCAAGTAACGAGACAACTTTTCGACGGCTATAAATGAAAAATCACGATTTAACGGTTATTTTAACTCCGATTTTGATGATTTTTTACAACTACACTCCTTGACCCTATATAAATACAATGAATGAATTCGATCTTCAATTTAAAATAATATTATACTTAATGAAAGTATGAATAAACTCTTAAGTGTCAGTAAATCTATTGTTTTGATGGGATACGCATTCGACGAAACTAGTTTCAACGATCCAACCGTCAAACATGTTTGTATATACTTCGAGATCGCATACACCAAAAATTGCAAAAAAACAAACGTTCAAAGATCAAGTAATGGGACAAAACTTTTCGACGGTTATAAAACAAAAAATCACGATTTAACGGTTATTTTAACTCCGATTTTGATTAGTTTTTATAGTTACACTCCTTGACCCTATACGAATACAATGAATGAATTCGATCTTCAATTTAAAATATTTACACTAGTGGATACCACAAAATCTTATGTTATACTTAATGAAAATATAAATAAACTCGAAGTGTTAGCGAATCTATCGTTTTGATGAGATACACATTATATGAAACTAATTTCAACGATCCAACCGTCAAACTTGTTTGTATATATTTCGAGATCGCATACGCAAAAAATCTCAAAAAACAAACATTCAGAGATCAAGTAACGGGACAAAACTTTTCAACGGTTATAAACAAAAAGTCACGATTTAACGGTTATTTTAACTCTGATTTTGATGAATTTTTACAGCTACACTCCTTGAACCTATATGAATACAAAGAATGAATTCGATCTTCAATTTAAAATATTTACACTAGTGAATCTTAAGTTATACTTAGTGAAAGTATAAATAAACTCTAAGTGTTAGTGAATCTTATAGTATTGATGACTTGGAATAAATATATTAATTATTTTATATATTTTAAGTGTTAATTAGACTATGTTTCAATTAGTATGTGATGATATTTTATAATAAAATTATATCTATGTTTTTTATTACGTATTTTATTCAAGTTAAATTTTATTTATTAAAATCTTAAAATGTTATAAGAGATAACAAAAAAAAAAAAAAAAAAAAAGAAAAAAAAAGATGGTTATTTTTTTTCTTTGGGTTAAATATTAGGCGGGAAATGGATGGCCGGATTGCAAATTTCCCAAACATTAGGCGGGAAATGGATGGAAATATTAGGCGGGAAATTTTCCCGCTTGTTTTGGAGGGGAAATTTGGTTTAAACTTAGTGTCGGTTTTAACCGACGCTATAATCTTTTAAAGCGACGCTATGTGAACTTCAAAAAGTGTGTCAGAAGTTGGTGTCGGTTTAAAGCGACGCTATAATCTTTTAAAGCGACACTATGTGAACTTCAAAAAGTGTGTCAGAAGTTAGTGTCGGTTTAAACCGACGCCAACTAAGTACCCATATATAAACCCCTCTCTTTCCCATTTCATCCGTGCTTTCATTTTCCCCCAATTTCAATCTTTCTTCTTCTCCTTCCCCATTTCATCCGTGCGCCCCTTTCTTCCTCCTTTTTCAGTTTTTCGACTTCTCCTTCCCGATTTGCTATGGATCACCATGTTGAAGATCAACATTTTGAGGAACTCCAATTTGAAGAGGAAAAGCTCGAAGATGGTTCATTTTTAAATTATTATGATTATTAATTTTAGTTTCTGTTTTGTATTCTAAGTAGTTTTATGCTTAAATTGAAAATTTATTTTTGTTTCTTGGTTTTAATTGTTTTTTCTGTATTTATAAGGATCAACTCAATGGAGATGCGGACCCTCAGTTCCGAATTGGAAATAACAACCTTATTCATTTGATTCGTCTGGAAAATGCATTAGTGAAAATTCTAGTGCATTTTCGAAACATGTAGCGGCATAGGTTAGAGATTAGAGAAATATTCCGATGATGGCATACTGGAATAAAGAAAAAACAAAGGTAAACGTTTCATTATAGCTTGAAATTTGTCTAATAAATTATTTTATTTTTCAGGAGATTGCCGAAAAAATAAGCATAATCGATAAAACTATGAACTACACAACCGGTTCAAAATCTTTCGCAAGAGTTCGGGAAGAATTTGTATGGGTTGTACATTTTTAAGAATTGTAGTTAATTTTAAATTTAATATATAGTTGGTAGAAATTTTATTTTTAATATGAAGTTTACTTAAAATTGTTTGTTTTTTTTATTGACATATGGTGGGATTTATTTTTATATAATTTTTTTAATTATTATTAATTAAAAACGGAAAAAGATTTTTTTTTTTTATTATTAATATATTTGGTGTCACTTATGGACGACATTAAGTGTGAGTATTTTAATTGTTTATTTATTACTTAATGTCGGTTTAAAGCGACGTCGTTGTTTATTTTTCCATGTCGCTTATAAGCGACGTAAGAGTTGATGTCGCTTTTAAGCGACGCCGTTGTTTATTTTTCATGTCGCTTATAAGCGACGTAAGTGCCGATATCGCTTTTAAGCGACGCCGTTGTTCTTTTTTATTTAATATTACTTTGCTTCTTGGTGGCGGATTAAGGGTACAAAGCGACATCAATACCTTTTTGTGACGGTAGTATTGGTGTCGGCTTCTATATGTGACATTACACGATTTAATGTCGAATTTTTACCAAAAATCCGACAGTAAGTGTTGTTTCTTGTCGGTTTTAAACCGCCAGTGATACCCCCTTTTGTAGTAGTGACATGGCCAACGTTACCAATTTCTGACATTTTTTTTAGTCTAGAGCGCGCACCCACACGAGCGTGTATCCCACGCGCTAGCCGCTAAAAAATGATTTCACATGGCTTATGTTAGCATGGCGTCATGTGACCCGGTTTTTGGGTCAGTCCATTTTGTGTTGGGCTAGAAGCTGGCCTTCACTTTGTGCAAGCTAATTGGATGGGGTGGAGTGGGTTTTTTAGAGGCTAGGGGGAAAATGGGTTGTTGCCCAGTTAATTAAGGGAGGGGTGGAGTTGCTCTAATGATGAGAGAGATCATAGATGAGTTCTTTGAGAAATCAGGAGAAAATTGAAGGAAATGGACTGGGACTATGGTGGTGGTTCTTCATGATGTATACTATGGTAGAGTGGAATCGAACAAGGACTAGGCACATAATAGTTTACCATGAGCAGTAGATTGGGAGCATAAAATTAAGCGGGGTTAGCTCCTTTTAGAACTTTGTGTTGATAACGTGTTGCAAAATCGATTGTATATGTGTAGTGAAATATAAAGTAAATAAGACACAATATTTACGAGTTTTCGGCAATTGTACCCAAGTCCTCAGGTGGGCTAGTAGGCCTTTGTATAGGAAAATATGTAGTTTCTTGCTAAGGCCGAAGGTCGTGAAAGTAGGACATGCTTCACGAGGCTTGCTGCACAACTTCAACATCTATTGGCTGAAACAAGCGGTGGGATGGTGCCCATTTCTTTAAGTGGGCCATCCACTTTTATATCATTTTTTACATTATAGAGGAATTTTTCACGACTAATATGTACAAAAGCCTCTTACAATATTACATCATAAGTATTTTTTTTTTTCAAAGATAAAAAAAAAAGTCATGTCGCCATTCTTTGATTTAGCCCTGGCATTCGTGTTATGTTTTCGGTGTTCATGTCATTTTCGTGACATACCCGATATCTTAATGGGTAGTGTTGTGTAACACCCGTTAAAGTAAACAGGTTATGACCCGATCCGAAATTGACCCGTTAATATTATCAGGTAATATGACCCTACTTGTTACCCGTTAAAGAAAATCTATTTTAAATCAATAAATAATGAAAATCTAAAAAATGCCATGACAATCGACGGTTAAATTTAAATATTAGGTATATGGATTACGATATCTGATTTCAGAGTCAACCATTTCACGAAAGTTGTAAAGCTTGTCATTACGAGTGATTGTATATTTATTTTACATTTTTCACACTCCAACAATAATTATTATTAATTTTGCACTCAAATAAAAAAAATACTATTCATGAGATTTGGAGGGTTCTCAAAATCTAAACGACCATGTAACTATCGTCTAAGCGTAGAGGATACAATCACGAGGGATTATACATGTTTTCACATTTTGCAGACTTTGTACATTAATAATTATGAATTTATTTATTTTGAACTCCCTTAAAATACTATTAATGAGGGTTTGTATGGTTTTAAAAATCAAACGACGATGTACCCATCCACAAAGGGTAAAGGATGCGATCACGAGCGTTTACATGTTTTTTCACATTTTTCGTACTTGTAAATTAATTGTTATAATTTTTTAAATGTGATCAGTATTTTTAAATTACTTGATATTTTTATTTATCATGTGTTTTTTAATTTTTTAATCTCACTCTTTGCCTATAGGATACTACAAAAATAAATAGATAAAACTTAAATCTTTAATTTATATAGAATAATAATATAGTAATACGTATTTAATATACAATATATACTTGTACACTATGGCTATTGTATGTTATAGTATGTTTTCTTAGTATTTTAAAAAATTAAAATCATCAAAATAACTTTCTTCTTAACGTGTCAAAACAGGTTACCTGCGTGTCACCCTTGTGCAAACCTGTTAAGGACCAACGATAGTCTTGAAAAGACTCCCCTAACCGTCTAGCATGCAATAAAGCAGGGTAAGCCTCCCAGCTGCCATTCTCAATCGAAGTCTACAGAGAAGTAATAGAGTCGTGAGAATCATATTCAACAACAACCTGCGTAAGTCCCATTGCTAGCCAAAATTCGCATCCTTTGAGAATTGCCACGACTTCAGCAACGCCCACCGAAAGAGCGCAAATGGCATGCCTTCTAGCGACCACAAAAGAACCTGCCGCATCTCGAATCACAATCCCCACAAAATCGGAGCAACTCCGAGCCGACCAACTAGCATCAACATTTACTTTAAATAGGGCTCGGTAGGAACGAACCAAGTGGATATTCTATCACAGAGCAGCATAGTTCCAGGGCCCTGTGAAGGCCTCCGAATAACTGCAAAGAAAGCTCCAATTGATGTATTTATATCACGTAGCACCTTGGAAGGATTAATAGAACTCTGTTCATACAAGAATTTACACCTAGCATTCCAAATGTGCCAACAGGTGAAAGCAACATATGATAACAGATACATGCGATCATCACGAGAACCAACAGGCAGATTGGAAAAAGAAAAGAGCCATTCGACCCAAGTCGAGAGTTTATACCTATTAATTCTAAGATTTAGAATCCCCCCAAACCAGATGGCTTCCACCTGGGCATTGCAGAAATAAGTGTTCAATGGACTCCACTTGAGTATGGCAGATTGGACAAGTCGAATAAGGAGCGGAACGACGCTTACACAAAGCCTCCATCGTAGCCAAAGCGCCATTGAGAGTCCGCCATAGAAAAAGTCGGATCTTTGGTGGAGTATGCAGCTGCCAGATTAATTTCCAAACTCGGCTAGTAGGACCAGTGGATGAAGCAGGAGGAAACAAAGACTGGTGGTGATAACGAGATTGCAGCCAGTTGTATCCAGATTTCACTGAGTACCGACCATTCTTAGTTGCCGGCCAAATAAGCCGATCATCTATCCTCGAGTCACCAATATGCGTGGCACAAATAGAAAGAATAGCCTTCTCAGATAAAAAAGGTTGAAGGGAATGAAGATCCCAAGTACGAGGGGAAGAACTAATAATGGTGGCTACGCGGATATGCCAAGTAACTGACGCCGTACCAACAAGAATAGGATGGTCGGAAGGGAGGGACGAAAGCCACCTATCAACCCAAAGCCTAACAGTCTTCCCATCCATGATTTGCCAATGCGCCCTTTTCAAGAGAACATCCCGGCCCGCTAATAAGCTTGTCCAAGCCCATGACGCACGGCTGCCACGCTGAGCATCAAGAAAAGAACAACGTGGGAAATACTGGACCTTAAGAACCGAAGCTCAAAGTGAATGCGGTTCAGAAATCAATCTCCAGCATTGCTTAGCAAGAAGAGCAGCATTAAAGGTTCTGAAGTTCCGAAAACCCAGACCACCGTCTATTTTTGGAAGTCTCAATACCTGCTTTGAAACCCAATGAATTTTTCGTTCGCCATGTTTTTGACCCCACCAGAATGTAACAATCAGATAGTCGAGTTCGTGACAAATGGTATCTGGGAACTTAAAAAGATGCATCGGGTACTGGGGGAAAGCTTGAGCAACAACCTTAATCATAACCTCCCTACCAGCCGGAGATAGTGTACACCGCTTCCACCCTTGAAGTTTGCCCAACAACCGACCTTTCACATAGGCAAGACCACTACATTTAGACCGGCCCCATAAAGCTGGAATCCCCAAATAACTCCCAAGATCAGAAACCACCAGAATACCGAGAACATTGCCCAACTCCGTGGCAAGAGCCCGAGGGGTATTGGCACTAAAAAAGACATGATTTTTGAAGATTCACCGCCTGGTCCGAGGCGGAGCAATAAGACTGAACTAAACTACCCAAATTTCTATAGTTTACCATATCCGCCTTAAAAAAAATCAAGGTGTCATCAGCAAAGAAAAGATGGGATATGGACGGGCCGTGGGCGCTCATCCTTACCCCCTGCAACTGTTTAGAATCAGTAGCCCAACAAATCATCTTGGAGAGAACATCACTAACGAAAAGAAATAAATATGGGGAAAGCGGGTCACCTTGCCTTAAACCTCGGGAAGGAGCAAACTTAGACCCAGGTTCTCCATTAAGGACCACTGCAAAATTAGCAGTGCTCACACATCCCATAATAAGCTTTCGCCAACCTGAATGAAACCCCATCTTGGCCATGACCGCATCCAAAAAGTCCCATTCAACTCGATCATAAGTTTTCTGCATATCGAGCTTGAGACCAAGTTCGAACTTACATTTGGCTTTCCCCAGCTTAAGGAAATGGAAAAGCTCATGCGTAGTCCCAAAGTTGTCTTGGATTTGCCTTCCCCCAACAAATGCATTTTGCATAGGAGAAAGAAGACTAGGAAGGAAGGGCTTCAGTCTATTAGTCAAAACTTTAGAAAGAACTTTGTAGGAAAAATTACACAGACTAATAGGCCTGAATTGAGAAACCATCTCTGCATTCTGAACTTTCGGAATTAAGACAATATGTGTCACATTAAGCTACGAATGAGATACCTCACCAGTCATCAAAAAACGAACAAGCTCAGTAACTTCAGTGCAAATTTTATCCCAAAAAGACTAATAAAAAACACCTGAAAAACCATCCGGACCTAGAGCCTTTAAACCTCTCAGTTGCCGAGCAGCATCTTTAATTTCATCATCTAGAATAGGCATCATCAACACCTGCTCCTCAAATCCCTTTTTAGTTGAAGCTAAATGTATCAGTCTTCCACCAATAATTCATAAATCATAAAAAAAAAAAATTGCTAGGAAGGCTTTTCCCAATAAGGGCAATAATATATATTCAATAGTGCCAAGAAATTAGGTGTAAGCAACAAACTATATGAGTTTGTCAGTACTATTTGGCCAATAATAGAGCACAATCAATAAACGTACTTTAATAAAATATCGTTGTTTCATTGACATGAGACACCATATAACAACATATTAATGTTAGGCAAGTTACTCTACGTTTCTTAGGTCCTTTTGGTATTCTACTAAAAAAATTATACTTTTTAAAAAGAATTCCTACGAATATTTTTTGAGAACAATTTTTAATAAAATTCAAAAATTTGTTTTGTATATAAATTTAAAATTGTTTTATAAGTTTTTTTTTTTTTTTTTTTTTTTTTTGGAGAACTGGAACAAACGTTACCAGGGCCGAAGCCAGAAATACAGAGAGGCCTACAAGGAGGCAACAACCAAGGAAAGAAGAACAAAGTAGTGAAATGAAACAAAGTAAGACACTGCAGCAGCTGCACAGATGTCATCCCCAACACTACCAAAAACAAAATTAAGGAGGGCAGGGGAGCCCATCCTTATTCAGGATATGCACTAACGAAGATGGGGGTTGGTTAACCCAGAAGGAGTCGCACACCTCCGTATTAGACCTCGACGCCAAACGGTCCGCCGCCAAATTGGCTGATCTCGGAACCCAAGACCAGCGGCACCTCTGAAAGACCTCCCTAAACCTCACAATCCTAGAAAGCAAGGGGAAAGCCTCCCAGTAGCCAAAAGAGATATCACTCAATAAGCAAGAAATATTCACCTTAGAGTCCGATTCAATTACAACGTCCTGCAAATGCAAGGAATTAGCCACTTCACAGCCCGCCAGGATAGCATTTGCCTCCGCCTCAGCTGCACTGAGAGCATGAGTCCTTCTCTTTCCCGCCGCCAAAAACCGCCCCTCCGAATCCCGAACCACCACCCCAATTATGCCCTCACCAGTGGAGCTAGACCAACTAGCATCAACATTGACTTTCGAAAAAGGAGAACAAGGGGGAGACCACAAAACCGAAGTAGAAGAAGAGGGCCATGGATGGGGGAGAGAAGAGAGAGGAGAGAGAAGGAAAGAAGAGAGAGGAGAGAGAAGAGAGAAGAGAGAGAGGAGAGAGGAGAGAGGAGAGAGGAGAGAGGGAATGGAGAGAAACTGGAGTGGTTAATTTAAAAATGAGTAAGGCTAAAGATTAAATTTGTAGATTAAATTTGTAGATTAAATGATATATTATTTATAAGAAATAAGTACGTTTATCTACATTTAAATAATAATCTAATTATCAACTTTGATGTGATTTAGTTTATAAAATTTTATCAATAAATTTAATCTTCCTAAAATTACTCGAAACAAAAAGAAAATTTAAATTCAACTTCTGAAAACAGTTCTACCAAATAAAATTGGGAAAATTAGAAATAGGTCCAATTTTCTAGCCCATCTTTTGAAATAGGTCTAATTTTTAGTGACTTTTAATTTTTGAAATAAGTCCAATTTTTAGTTACTTTGGACCCATATCAAAATACCCCAAAATTTTTTTGGCTTCAAACTGAAAAATTATTTTTAAATTAAAAAAAAAAAAAAAAGTGAATTCAACTCCAATACCAAACACCCTTAATTTCCTCATAAGTTTCTTGCCAAAACTGCTGACCATTGCCACTTTGTGGCCATGCATTAAGCCAGCTTTGAATGCTACCCTTTCCTTTCCTTTTTCTATTCGGAGAGACAGGCAGACCGACAGCACCTAATGGTCCTAATTGACAGTCTTCTCTTTCACTGCTGCTTCAATTAGCCCTCCATTAACCCAATCAATCCTCTCTCTCTCTCTCTCTCATTAATTCCAAGTCGTCTTCTTGTTCTTGTTCTTGTACTCCATGTTTTCTAGAAGGCAAAGTCCTCCAAGTCCTCCATGGACTGACGACGAGAAAGAGAAACACTACTATTACTCCAACAACAAAGACACCCACTTTAACAATCCCCACCTCCGATTTGGTGCCTTGGTTTTTGTCTTTCTCTCTCTTTGGCTTCTTCTCCTCCTCATTTGGTTCCCTCCCAAAACCACACCCATTGTTGAGGTTGATGTTGATCTTGTCCAAAAACCACAGCAGCAACAAAATGTCCACCACCATCTCATTCACAAAACCCAAAATCCTAACCCCATCAATACTAGTACTACCGCCATCGCCTCCGCCACCACCACCACAAAATCCCCATTTACGGTTCCTACTTGCTACCCAAGCCTCTCGGTGTACGTATACCCTTTGCCGGCCAAGTTCAACCTCGGACTACTGGACAATTGTCACATTCTAAACGTGTACACCAACATGTGTCCCCATGTGGCGAACAGCGGCCTTGGCCAGCCGCATCCCCAATTGGGCTCCGCCGCCTCCTGGTTCGCCACCCACCAGTTCATTGCCGAGATGATCTTCCACGCACGCGTGGAGAATCACCCCTGCCGCACTCTTGATCCCGCACGTGCCACCCTCTTCTACGTCCCCTTCTACGGCGGCCTCCACGCCTCCGGCAAGTTCAAGGAAGCCAACCTCACCGCCCGTGACGAGCTCGCCGTGGACTTGGTCGATTATATTCAGTCCCAGCCTTGGTGGAAGAGGCACAACGGTAGGGACCACTTTATCGCCCTGGGGAGGACCGCGTGGGATTTCATGAGGGCCGCCGCTGGTCCTGATTTCGGGGCCAACTCCCTCCTTAACCTACCTGCCGTTAAAAACATGTCGGTGCTGACCGTGGAGAGGCATCCTTGGCAAGGGTCAAACCAACACGGCTTGCCCTACCCTTCATATTTCCACCCGTCCACTTGGCAGGAGATGGTGGCATGGCAGAACAAAGTGAGGGAGATGGAGCGACCCCACTTGTTTTCTTTCATCGGTGGGCCCCGAAAGGGCTTAGAAAAAGCGGCCGTCCGGAACGAGTTCATACGGCAATGCGGTGAGTCGACTCGCTGCATGCTCTTAAAATGTGTCTCTGGGGCCAGCAAATGCCACGAGCCGAGCGAGGTGCTAAAGGTGATGTCCGAGTCGCAGTTTTGCTTGCAAGCACCTGGTGATTCGTTCACTCGGCGGTCGACGTTTGACTCGGTGCTCGCCGGCTGCATACCGGTGTTCTCCTCGCCGCACACGGCGTACACTCAGTACAAGTGGTATTTACCTGGTGACGTGAGCACGTATTCGGTTTACATTGACGAGAAAAGTGACGCGAGTAAGAGAATCGGAGAGGAGCTGCTGAAGATTCCGAGCGAAAAGGTGACGGCGATGCGGGAAAAGCTCATAGAATTGATCCCAAGTCTCACTTACGCGCATCCGAATGCGACTAATCTTGGGTTTGGGGACGCCGTGGACGTTGCACTTGCATCGTTGGCCAAGCACATCCAGACAATGATATGATTAATTAATTAGATATTGGTTGATGAGAGGTGGATTTTGTGTGTATTAACTATTACCATTGAGAGAAACCCTGCCGACAGTCGTACGTGTTTATTGAGTGTTTGTCCAATAAAAAAAAAAAATACATCTTTGACTTATACAATTAGAATTCAGATTCATGTGGTTTGTGCAGCTGAAATGTTTGAAGATGCACTAACAACATGTCAAATCATGCTCCATCACAATTTTGTTTTGTGGTGCTCTAGAAGATTCTTTCTTTCTGTAATTATTGAACAATGATTTGTTTTCTAATTTCATATCATAGAGAAATTTTGTGGAATAAAATTTAAATAAAAGTAAAGTAACTTGCATGTATGTCCAACGTGTTGAACAATTGGTATGGGGAATCAAATCATATTACTGTATATATTCAAATTAAAGTACTTGTCTGCCGACAAAAAATTAATTAAGGTTTATTATAACAAAAAAATATAGAACAAGAAGACTTGGACGTGGTGCTCGTATCTCTATTTTATTACAAGGTATTGGGACGTGGTGCTTACCATCATATAATAAAAAATAAAAACATGTGTAAGGGTAGACAAATGAATAAAGAATAGAAACTCCTGGGTGATTCATATGTATGTGACTTCAAAAACAAGCATCCAAGAGGCAACAGCAACACAAGGCAGCACAGCATCCCTTCCACAAGCCATCGCCCTTGGACTTGGTTTCTACAGGTAGTGCATCACGAGCAGAAGCAGCTCCTCCTCTCGTGGGATAACCGGCAGGCGGCGGTGCCTGCACATAATAAGGGCCCGTTGCCGTTGAATAAGGTAGCGGAGGGTTTGCCATTGCCATAGTGAATTTACTACTTGAACTAATTGTTGAATTATCGAATAAGAAGTGAGACGAATATTAATTGCTAACAAAAATTAATCGACGGAGTTAGCCAGAAGAAATTAGTACTTGGCAAACTTTGTGATATCGGGTAGTTGATGATCGAAGAACCGCAATTTATAGATGAAGAAAAGCAGATGAGAATTGTTGGAGGTTGCCTCTTAGAAGGTCGATAATTTAAATCACGCGGGAGCCTACAACCACACCGCGTACCATTCTTTTAAGCGGCGAAGAAAAATCACAAGACACAACTGCTACAAGGCAAAGTCCTACCAAGGCTACCATAACTTGTTCTCATTAATTTTGTACTAGAAGATATGTAGGAAAGAGGAATCGCATTACAATCAACGTACCGACTCCTCAAATTAATTAAGAACAAAAGATAGGGAACAAAAATATACTTGTTAGATATTGGTACTTGTACAAATGAAATGCTCATCATGTATATTCATATGCAACCATTCGTAGTGAAGTAAACCTTTTTTTTTTCAATTGTCAAATGTATAGAAGTTAAGGGGTCATATGATAAATTGTTAGGCCATCTCCAACCGAAAAACGCCAGAAAACCGTCTCCAACCGAGGGTTAGGCCAGAGGGCTCGTGGGCCCCACAGAATCTGAAAGGGCTGGCCCAATCCAGCCAGCCCCGGGCTAGCCAGAAATGTAAGCATTCCTGTCAGACATAACCGACAAGAATATGTATATTCGTGTCAGTTATGTCCGACAGGAATGCTAGGCCAAAAATTCAAATGCAACGGCTAGCTGACGTCAGCTAGCCGCTATTTCTAAATTTTTTTTCTTTTTTTTACAGTTTTATTATTTTTTATTTACAAATTTTTTTTCCTATAACTTCTATTTTTAAATTCTATTTTTTTTCTATAACTTCCTATAACTTCTATTTTACAAAATTTGTTTCATATTTTTTTTTTCCTATAACTTCCTAAGCCATTATACAATATTAATTAAATTAAGTAACATGAAACAACATTAAACAATATGAAACAACATTAAATAACATTAACCAACATAAAATGACACACCCCGATCGAGATCGAGGCATGCTGGCCGTCACGTGAGGGTGACGTAGCCATGTGCGCAGTGCGGAAGCATTATTACGAAGAAATACGAATAAATAAAAACCAAATTCAAGAAGTGTTAATACACAATCAGATGCAGATGCAGCCTCGGATGCCACCAACTATGCTACCTAGAACCTGGAGGGGCGCAAAACAAAAGCGTGAGTGGGCAAAAACAAAGCTTTTCAAAACCATTTCAAAAACAATCTTTATATCCCCTCGCCGTAAAACCTCTATACTTTCCCAGAAAATAGTATATACATATACTATAGCTCACCTGAAATCATCAACACAATACGTAATCAAATCATGAATATGCCATGCCATGTATATCAAATCATCAGGTAAGTGAATCAGAAGCAATCATAACTGTACAGCTCGTCAGCTGATCTCTAGCTCATAAATCATGCCTGCACACGAGTCGAACCCACTTATAGTGGTTTATACGACAGGACTGGGTGTAAACAATACGCTCTAGTGCTACAATCACGTGAAGACTGTGCGAATGATAGCGGGTCACCTACGAGTCGAACCCATTGAAAGTGGTCTATACGACAAGACTGTGCACCTAACTTGGATCCAAGATGAGCGTGTGGTGCGGGAGGTGAACATCACGTGAAAGACTATGCCCCTAACTCTGGGCGGGAGCACTAACACCGGGGTGCAAGTTAATGAGCTCTCAATGCATCTCATCACAATCTTCATAACTCAACTTTTATTTAACCACACTTAATCTTACCTGATACTTACATGAGCGCCCACAGCACCAACAATCATGCGCATACAATTCATAATGCATATTCATAAGTATGAAATATAATGGCATGGCAATTCTTTGCTGAAAGCATTTTAAATGCATATTCTGGGAAAAATACGTAGTAAGGTATATACGGAAAACAAAAGCCCACTCACTGGTAAGTAGATGGATCGTAGCCCTCGTGCCTAGCCTGGCTACGCTCGTCCTCCGGATAGGTCTCGTCTATGTGAGAAACAACTATAAAAACGTTATTTTAAAGCACATAAACGAAACTAGGTAACAACTTCTCATACATTGCTCATATGAGGTGTGTGAATATACTAAAATGATCTACACAACCTCAGGGTCATCCCCATATTTTTAGAATAATTTTCCTACCACCCACGCGCCCTCACGCACCGGCCAAGGCACGACCAGACGCGCCTCCCACGCGCAGGCACGTGCTTGGCACACGGACGGCAGCTTAACTGCCATTAGGAATATTTTGTGGAATATTCCGTTAAAAGCCAACGGAATCCGTCTAAACTAACTGACGGCGTCAGAATATTCCGTCAAAACTGACGGAATATTCTTCGTCTTCAACCTCCAGCTCCGGCGACCGTCGCCGTTGCCGGAAAATTGGGAATTTTTCAAATCTACTATTCTCGTTCAATACTCAACCATTTTTCATGAAACTTGAATCAAAACAAAGCTTAGGATCCCTAGAATCACGTTATACATGTTTTAGACCTTAGATTCCACGAAATCACGTCGGAGCAAGCTTGAAACTCCGGCAACCTCTGCAACTTCTCGAATCTAAGCTTCTCGTGGTCCAAAATTTACCAACGATGCACTCCGAGCATCGTGAGGACCTCCTTAAGCTCGCTATGGTCCTGAAAATCGAAGAAAATCACCCATTAAAATGTTGGTGGACAGTGACCAACTCGGGGGTTCGATATTCTGGGGTTCCTTACGTTCAAATCCTCTGATTTTTCTTCCCTGAGCTTCGTAGGAGTGTCTCAAAGCTTCCTACAAGCTTGGAATTTCCTAAAACACAAGATTTAACTATTGCATGAACAGTGCATGAAAATTGAGTTCGGATTTCATGGGTTTTCGAAGGGTTTCTTACCTGAAAAGGGTACGGTTCAACTCGTATGAACCTCAAGAATCTAATGGTGCCCTTTAAACGTTCGATCTGTAACATTTGTAAGGGTTTTGGGGTTGGTCCGTACAACTTCAACGGGAGAGAGAGAGAGTCCGAGTGTAAGAGAGGAGAGAGAGAGAGTCAACGGGAGAGAGAGTGTTTTTGTTTGTGTATGTGTGGTCCTCACACAACCAATCACCAAAACAATCACTCTAAGTCCTAATTGGTCCTCACTTAAGGTTACTACAAACCCTACTCCAACTCTAACTAGTTTAGTTCCCACTAACTTGGAACTAACCTCAATGGACCAAACATACTTTTGGGCCTCTAACCTTAGACCAAAAACCAAAACAATCAACGAGCACGGGTAAATCCGTCCATTCATAGTTATGAGGATAGAATAATTACATAAATCGGGACGGGCTGTCACATAAAATTTATAGTTTTTAATTTAATGAAACAACATTAAACAATATGAAACAACATTTAAGTTGTGGTTTTTAAATAATAAATTATGTTTGGCCGTATGACCCTTTTGCCCTCGGTTGGGGAAGGTTTTTTGTGACAGGGCTAAAACGAGCCCTATGACCCCTTGGCCCTCGGTTGGAGATGAAGGCAAATATAGCCATGTACTGTTCATTAAAATATTAATTTCTTGGAGAACCAGAGGGCTAAAACGAGTCCTCTGGCCAGCATTCGGTTGGAGATGGCCTTAGTTTTTAGTTCTAGTTTTCAAACTTTTTAAGTAGGGGTCATTTGCTAGCAAGAGTTCTTCCGTTGGTTTCTAGACATTAAGTTACATGCATTACTGAATTAGAAACATTAAGTCACACCAACAGAGACCCTTACTTATATAAAGTACATAACCATAATAGTATAGGCCTATCATTAGCCATTAGGAATCCTTACGCATCTATACTTCCTTAAATTAAGTCCAAATAGAATAGGAAACATCTTTTCCCATATGTATTTGCCATGTGGCAAACCAATTTACAATATGGGGAGTAACTTAATGTTGAAGTTTTGCTCAACCAAAAGTTTTTGTATTATATTTTAGAAGCAACACAAAACAAGGGCTCATATAGAGGCCGGGAAAAGAGAAAAATAATACAAAGTATCTATGCCTAATCCTAGTTGCCCTCACCCTAGAAGCTGCGATAGACAGGAGCAGCAGAAGGACAATCAACCCTTGAATTAGGGGATTGAGGGGAAGAAAGAAGATAAGCTAAAAGTGACGGTTAAGAAGATGGAGAAGTGGCTACTGCAACTTTACCCGAAAAGAGGGAAAAGTTGCAGCAACAACTTGTAATGTACAGACAGATAAGGATGTGCCGAGAGCAGTCCTAGGTTCCAACGGAAACAAGGACAAGTACCAGTAACTAGTCCTTTAGAAGACAACTTAGTTTCAATACTCCCCCTCAAGCTGGATCAAGGGGATTAATTGATCCAAGCTTGGTTAGTAATCGGTGAAAATGAGCAGAATCAAGAGCCTTAGTGAATAGGTCAGCGAGTTGATCATAGCTGCGAGTAAACACTGTGGTTATAACCTTGGACTGCACTTGAGCACGAATGTAATGGCAATCAACTTCAATGTGCTTTGTGCGCTCATGGAAAACAGGGTTGGAAGCAATATGCATGGCCGCTTGGTTGTCACAAAACAAGGACATAGGATTGAGTTGTGAATATCCAAGGTCAGTGAGCAAACTCTTCAGCCAAATTAATTCACAAGCCGTGGCTGCCATGGCTCTATATTCAGCCTCGGCAGTGGACCGAGCAATGACGGTTTGTTTTTTACTCTTCCATGTCACAAGATTGCCACCAACAAACGTGCAAAAACCTGTGGTGGATTTACGATCAAGGGAATTACCTGCCCAGTCTGCATCCGTGTATGCCATAATGTGATGTGAGCCATGATTTTGCATGAGTATGCCTCTGCCAATCGACCCCTTCAAGTACCGAAGAATCCTTTTTACAATTTCCCAATGAAGCACGGTGGGAGAGTGCATGAATTGACTTATAAGACTTACGGAGTAAGCAATATCAGGCCTGGTGATGGTGAGATAGATCAGTTTTCCCACAATGCGCTGATAGAAACTAGAATTTGACATTGGTTCACTTGGGATATCCAGTTGAAGTTTGCTTGCAAGAGGAGTGGGTGCTGGCTTGGAGTCCAGCATTTGAGCTTCATGCAGCAGGTCAAGTAGGTATTTCCTTTGATTTAGAAACAGCCCCTTAGATGAAGTAGCCATTTCAATGCCAAGAAAATACTTTAGGGTTCCCAGGTCTTTAATGGCAAATCGATGATGTAGGGAAGCCTTTAAGACATTGATTTCCTCTATATTATCCCCTGTGATGATAAGATCATCAACATAGATAAGGACAACTAGTTTACCACCTGCGCCAGATCGAACAAATAGAGAGGAGTCGGCATGACTTCTCTTAAACCCTACAGCTTCTAGAACTGAGCTCAACTTTGAGTACCAGGCTCGAGGGGATTGTTTCAGCCCATATATAGCCTTGTGAAGCTTGCAGACTTTGTTAACTTCATTTTCCTGAGAATGACCAGGGGGAAGCTTCATGTACACTTCCTCTTCAAGGTCGCCATGGAGAAACGCATTCTTCACGTCCATTTGGAAGAGAGACCAACCATGATTCACGGCTACAGATAATAACACTCGAACTGTGCTCATCTTGGCCACAGGAGCAAATGTCTCCTTGTAGTCAATACCATAGGTTTGAGTAAAACCACGAGCAACAAGGCGAGCCTTGTACCTTTCAATGCTCCCATTTGACTGAAATTTCGTCTTGTAGATCCACCGGCTTCCCACAGCCTTTTTTCCTTTCGGAAGGTCAACCACACTCCAGGTGTGATTATCATTAAGGGCCTGGAGTTCTTCCTTCATCGCTGCCTGCCACACAGGGATTGAAGCTGCATCATCGAAGCTCCTTGGTTCAGAATAAGTTGATAACTGATTGAGGAATGTTGCATGAGGTGATGACAGTTTTTGATAAGTAATAGCCCTGGAAATGGGATATCTTGTGTGATACGTAACGTACTCTTGTAGCCTTAAGGGGGGATGCCGATTTCTAGTAGGGTTTCTGCGCGGTGGCAACACTGATGTTGGAGCAGTGACTGAGTTGTTTTGATCAGTGGAAATTTCTTCACTATCTCTTGACTCAGTAGTAGGTTCAAGAGGAGCACATTAGGGATTATATTCAGGTGTGTTGGTTGGAGTAGATGGTAGGAAAAAATCAATCATGCTCTCCCTTTGAGATTCTTCATTGTGCCCTTTCTGAAAGAATGAAGCCGATTCATCAAATCTGACATCCCTGGATATTCCAACCTTTCCACTCAGGGGGTTGAAATATTTGTATCCTTTTTGAGAGCTTGAATACCCCATAAACATACTTTTGATTGCTCTAGGATCAAGTTTGTCTCTATGTGAGGCTTGGACATGAACATAGCAGGTGCAACCAAAGGTTCTCAGGTGAGTCAAGTCAATGATTCTTCCCTTCATTACTTCAATCGGGGACTTGGAGTTCAACACACGAGAGGGCAATCTGTTGATGGTGTAGGCTGCAGTGAGAAGTGCTTGAGACCAAAACCTTTTAGGTACATTCATTTGGAACATAAGAGATCTGGTTTTCTCCAGAAGATCACGGTTTTTTCTTTCAGCCACACCGTTTTGCTGTGGAGTGCCCACACAACTAGTTTGATGTAGGATTCCATGATCACTCAAATAATTAGACATGTTAGTGGAAGTGTACTCAGTGCCATTGTCAGATTGAAGGGTATTTAGCTTAGAAGAAAATTGATTAGTGATCAGTTTATGAAAGTCTTTGAACGCTTCGAAGAATTCACTTTTAAATTTCAAAAGGTAAACCCATGTGACCCGAGTATAATCATCAATGAACGTGACATAATACTTATATCCATCAAAAGAAACTACACGGGAGGGACCCCAAATATCAGAATGAACAATTTCAAACAGTTTACTAGTTCTAGACTTGGAAACAACAAAAGGGAGTCTAGTAGCTTTGGCTGTTTGACAGTCTTCACACTCATGTGTAGTTTTACAAAATTTTGGAAAGAGTTTGGTCATCACAGGTTCGGAAGGATGTGCCAGCCGAGCATGCCAAAGTTGGTACTCCTGAGATAGACTTAGACTAGCAGAAGGGAGCTTAACAGTTTTGAGCTTCTTTGAAAGGTAATAGAGGCCATTCAAGAGAACCCCTTCACCAATCTTCTTCCGAGTGACACGATCCTGAAAAATCACATTATAAGGAGAAAAAATGGCAAGACAATCAAGAGTGGTGGTGATTTTACTTATGGATAAGAGTTGAAAAGGAAAGGATGGTACGAACAAGGCTGTGGATTTGATTTCATCACTCAACAGATTAATGTTTCCTTTTCCTAGAATAGGTTCTCCTTTCCCATTAGCAACAGATACATGAGTAGGCTTAGACAAAATTTGGAAGTCATCTAGACTAGAGGACTGGTTGGTTATGTGGTCAGTGGCACCTGAGTCTACAATCCAACTATCATGTGAAATGTTATTGAGTGCAGTGGAAAGAGCAGTGATTATACCTGCAACATTATCTTGAGTGGTAGTCTCCGTTAGGAAACCAGCAAACTTTCCAAGCATGGCACTCGGACTTTTAGTAGGCCCTTCCTCATCTTCAGTAACTCCCTATCTTCTCTGAAGAAAATTTGCAAATTCATTTATCAAGTCTATAGGACTTGCAGTGAAATTATGAATTCCACTGGTTTGAGCACTGGTTGAGTGGAGAGCTTTTGGAGTGACTCCCTTTGTTTCTTTGACTACTCTCCGTTCCTTATCGAACTTTGGTTTTAACTCTGGATGCAGAATCCAGCATTTCTCTCTCAAGTGCCCCTTCATGTTGCAGTAAGAGCATTTCCAATCTACCTTCTTTCCAGTGAAGAATCTGTCACCAGTTTGTTTGAAATTACTGGTGAAGGCCCTAGTCTCAGGTATGGACTTAGGCTCGATGTGCATGACTTTTCTCCTAGTTTCCTCCCTTTGGATAGCTTGGCATACACTGTTGAGCGAGGGCAAATCAGGTGTCATCAACAAATGGCTTCGAAGATCTTCATATTCTTCCCCTAGGCTTGCCAAAAGTTGAAAAACTTTGTCCTCATCAGCCCTTTTAAGGAGTGCAACGGAATCGGTTGTGTGTGGTCGATACAGATTGAGTTCATTCCACATCGACTTCATGCTTCCAAGATGTTGAACAAACGATTGGTTCCCTTGTCTTAGCCCAGCAAGGTCCTTTTTAAGTTGAAAAATGCGAGCAGCATTATTTTGGCTACCATACATTTCTCTGATGGATTCCCACAAGATGCAGGAAGATTCTGAATAACTGAAGAGCTCAGATAACTTGGGCTCCATGGAGTTAAGTAACCAAGACATAACAAGTTGATCATTTGCATGCCATGCAGCAAATGTTGTGGAGGATGATTCGGGTGGCTCAATGCTCCCGTTGACATACCCTAGCTTCGATCGTCCGCCTAGGGCAAGAGAGATAGCTCGTGACCAAGGCAGATAGTTAAACTCATTTAACAAAATGGAACACAGCCGCTGATTTGGATTGATCTCGCCATGAACAGCACTTGAAGATGGTGTCCCTGACGAGTTTGGAGTCTCCTGCATCACTGATTCTTCTTCCATTTTGGAGGATCAAGGACTGCAGGAATAACTTCCGTTTGAATAAACTGGCAGTGACAGGCCCCTATGGTTCCTGCTCTGATACCATGTTGAAGTTTTGCTCAACCAAAAGTTTTTGTATTATATTTTAGAAGCAACACAAAACAAGGGCTCATATAGAGGCCGGGAAAAGAGAAAAATAATACAAAGTATCTATGCCTAATCCTAGTTGCCCTCACCCTAGAAGCTGCGATAGACAGGAGCAGCAGAAGGACAATCAACCCTTGAATTAGGGGATTGAGGGGAAGAAAGAAGATAAGCTAAAAGTGACGGTTAAGAAGATGGAGAAGTGGCTACTGCAACTTTACCCGAAAAGAGGGAAAAGTTGCAGCAACAACTTGTAATGTACAGACAGACAAGGATGTGCCGAGAGCAGTCCTAGGTTCCAACGGAAACAAGGACAAGTACCAGTAACTAGTCCTTTAGAAGACAACTTAGTTTCAATACTTAACTTACTTATAAGATATGCAAGGTCCATCGTCCTATCAATGTGGGACATTGTCAACACACCCCCTTCACGTTGGCGAATTAGGTGCCTTGTCCTATCATTGGGGGACATTATCAACATGCCCCCTTCACGTGTGACGAATTTTCAAGCCAAACATGTGGACAACACAAACGGGGTGATGTGGAACGCATGTGGCCGTTAGGCTTCACACGTGTGACAACCTGCTCTGATACCGTGAAGAAAGTTGAGATTCCACCATAAAACCAATTGACAATGTGGAGAGTAGCTTAACTTATAAGCTCATGCAAGGTCTCCCTCCTATCAATGTGGGACATTCTCCAACAGGATTGAGTCGTTTTGGACAGATTTTTGTTTCCTATTTTGCTTGGGAGTTAAGTTATATTATTTTCTTTTTTTCAAGTAGGATTAAGTCTATTTTCTTGTTTTAGTTGCTTTAGGAATGTCTTCCGAAACCCATTAGGATAGGCTGTCTTTTCCAATCATTAGTTGAGCTGGGAATCTTTGTACTATTTGAATCGGGAATTCTTTCCTGATTGTCTTTGTATTGGTTCCCTATAAATATCTCATTGTAATTCATAGGGAACTATGAGTTTATGAATAAGAATTGAGTATTATATTCCTGTGAAAGGAATTCTTTGGTGGGAAGCCAGTTTCGGGTGCGAAGCCCCTGGAGTGATTCCAGACCCTCTCCCTTTATCTGCTGTTTTTTATTTGTTTGCTTCTGCTAAGCTGCTTATTTTCTTAATTAAGTCATATCCAACATCGTAATTGATACACCCCCCTTATAGATGAAGAAAAGCAGATGAGAATCGGTGGAGTGGTGGTTTCTTGGAAGGTTGTTAACTCAAAACTGTAGTGTCTTTTAAGCGGGTGGGCTATACCAACTTATGTTGCGAAGAAAAATATAACAACGAAACGATAGCACATGACAAACGGGCCTACTCAATTCTATTCTACTCAATTCTCTAACTATATATTCTTCTTTTTATTGATTACTTTTGGCTCCAAGTGGAAGGTATGTAGGAAATTATAGTCAATTACCAACTTATGAGGGTATCTTGAATCAAGATGGTGACTTTCTAAGAAGTAATGTTTTTTTTGTGGAAATCATATGCGATCTATAATTCTCGAGCTATAAACATCCGACTGTTTATGGTTATCTTAAAAGTAATGTTAAGGATATCACATTTTTGCAAGCTACGTTGTACCACCTTTATAATAGCGGTAGAACAAATAGCTAGGTTTCACTTTTATTACAAAAGTGGTCAATGTGCTACACTAAAATGACTTTTCTCACATGATCCTTGAAATAGGTTTTATGAGGTCTCGTTCACTCACACATCCCTCACTGTGTATGTTATTCCATTGATTATTGAATGAGAGTATAGTAACGTATAAATGAAAGGACAATACTTAACTTCTTACATGTGAGAAATTATTCATCCTTTAATGAAAATGTGACAGGCACTAATCATCTAAAATCATACTGTTCATTAGTTAAAAAAATGAAAACGTGACAACATTTTACCATATTGTTCATTTTCATTATCTTCATCTAAAATCATCTCAAGACTGTTTAGCCATGCATCCATATGTGTCAAAGGAATAAACGATCTTGATAACAAGCAACATCCTCGTACTCATTTTATACTTATATATGGTGTGACTTGAGGCAAACAAACACGCACATTTTACCTGAACAAATCATTTTAGGTAAACGTAGTGACTTTGGGTTTGAGACATGGAAAATTACCATGGCCAACGGTCTACCATGGTAAAATTAGAAGCTTAAGCAATTCATAATAGCAAGGTACAATTTACATGAACAATTCATATCAGGTGAGAAACTCATCTTTTAGACACATGCACTAATGTGAGCCGTCAGAGCACCAAAGTGGATGCTAAACTAAAGGTGCATCAATGGATACCTTCTTGCTGAGAAGAAGATTAAATTCCTCCCTCCCTAACCCTGCTGATCTCATTCCTTATTCATATGGATTTTCCCGAGAGTAACTTCCTTTGGAAAGGTTCCATTACTATGATCTTCTCCTTCTACTGCTATGGCCTTTTCTCGGAACTACCTCGAGCTATATATTCATTCAAATTTTTTGAATGCAAATGTTTTTCGTAATCATGTTTTTGTCTGCCTAGCTTCTGAGGGTTAGGTCATAAGGCCATCTCCAACCGAAGGGTTCAGAGGGTCAGAGGGGTGAAAATAACCCGAAAACCGTCTCCAACCGAGGGCTAGGCCAGAGGTTGGGAGGGCCCCACGGAATCCCAAAGGGCCAAAGGGTTGGCTGGCTGGCTTTTTTTTTTTTTGCTTTGTTCGTATTCCTGTCGGTTAGACAGGATTAAAGTATATTTTTTTAATAGTGTCGGTTATAACCGACACTAATAGTTATTCAAAGACAAAAATATTTTTATTAATTACTATTAATGTCAGTTATAACCGACACTAATAATTTGAAAATTTTGAATGCAACGGCTAGCCAGTTAGCTAGCCGTTGTATTCAATTTTTTTTTTTATGAATTTCAACCTTTTTTTTTTCTATAACTTCCTATAACTTCTATTTTACAAAATTTGTTTCAATTTTTTTTCCTATAACTTCTATTTTACAAAATTTGATTCATATTTGTTTTCATATAACTTCTATTTTCAAAATTTACAAAATTTGTTTCATATTTATTTTCAATTCTATTTTTTTCCTATAACTTTCCTAGGCCATTATACAACACTAAATTAAATTAAGTAACATGAAACAACATTAAACAATATGAAACAACATTAAATTGTAGTTTTTAAATAATAAATTATGTTTGGCCCTATGACCATTTGGCCCTCGGTTGGAGACGGTTTTTTGTGACAGGGCTAAAACGAGCCCTCTGGTCCTTTGGCCCTCGGTTGGAGATGGAGACAAATATGGCCCTGTACTGTTCATTAAAATATTAATATCTTAGAGAATCATGGAGGGCCAGAGGGCTCGGAGATGGCCTAATCTTGCATGGATAGGTGTTTTGTTCTCCACATTAGATAATTAAGACCTCAATTTGGATTAGAATAATGGATTATGACCACGATTAGACTAGATTAGGCTGGATTTCATGTTCCCATCTCATCCATATATTTAAAGAAAGACTTTTAGATGTTCAATAATCTAATATGTTTTCATTAAAATGCATGGGTTGATCATAGTACATTTGCACATTTTGAATTTAACTTTAATTAATTATGACTAAAGAAAATGGAGATCTGTTGGTAACAAGTTTATCTTCAAACATAAGCCACTAGCATCATCGATAGATGGAGTTCTATGACTGCAAGGTGAATTGCTTCACAGCATAAATCTTCAGATATATATTTGTGACAACAAATTAAAGTAAATATTCTCAACAAATAACAAAAAGGAATAATCATACCAACCACAAAAGTTGGACAGTCCGTACTGTCCAATCGGCTAGGTCGTCGATCCATGGCTCAAACAATGGCAAAAACATAAAGATAAACATCCGAGCGTAAAATAAAAACAAAGATCACAGATATCTATGTGACTTCAAAAACAAGCATCCAAGAGACAGCAGCAACACAAGGCAGCAGCACATCCCTTCCAGAAGTCATCACCTTTGGACTTGGTTTCTACACGCCCATGAGTAGAAGGGCGACTTTGGTCATCGTCTCTCGTGGGATAACCAGCTGGTAGTGGACCCTGCACATAATATGGCGCTGCAGTGCTTGTTACAGTGGTCTGAGTAGTACTATTTGAACTCATATTTATCAGCTGCAAGCAAAAATTAGACGATGGAGGGCATGGGTAGTAGCGAGTTGTTGCAAGTAGATGATGGATTATGTGTATTTATATACACTGAGAAATTATTACAGGAAATGACAATTGGTGGAGTGGTTATTTCTTAGAACTTAGAAGGCCGGTAACTGGTATCTTTTACGCTGGCGGCAACGGAGTGTACGTACAAGGTGAAGAAGAATGGGACGATTACTACAAAGTCAAGAGGACTATAATTAATTTAGTTCTCGAATATTGTTAGCCGCTTTGTTCAATGGGCTTCACTTTGTGCAACCAGTCATTGGCCACCGTCCCAACATGTGTCCTTGTATCTCAAATTATTTGACATCTACCATTTATATCTTAAATATATGAATCTGTTGTAAGCCTATTTGATTGAGCGATCTAAGGAGAGAGTGAGAGAGAGGGTGCGGCAAGCTTTAGGGAGAAGAGAGATTGATTTAATTGTGAGGTGTGTTTGATTCACCCCATTGTGCCTTTATTTATAGTAGTAGAAAGGGTAAATAAATTTCCCTTTAGGATTACAACATTTAATAGGTAATCTAGTCCTAATAGGAATATAAGATACTTTCCCATATTCTCTAGGATTTACACAATCACATTCCTATTCTAAATATGACTGCAACATAATCAAGTATCTTAACATTGATTTTTATAATATTATTACTATACCAGTATGAATTTTACCTAGGTGCTCAGGTATGTTCAAATTATTAGTTTCAATTATATCTCTCGCGTTTGTAATAGTGTTGCACACCGTTTAGCTAAGTTTAATCTTGGTAATTGATGATATCCAGTTCAATTTGAGGACCCTCCTGACTTTTTAAGAACGTTCACTTCCAAAACTTTTCTTGTACTTGAGTTGATGCTTCATTAATAATATCGTTTCCTATAAACAAAATATGCAATTACTTTTCCTTAATTATAGTCATGTAATTACCTTGAGAAAATATGACCTCTTATTTTTAGGAATAAACTATGATTTTAATGCAAATTTTCTATTAAGAAAGTAATGATATTGATTAATAAAAATTTAATAATACATCAAAGACGTGCACAAGACAATATTTTTTAAGTCCAACATTCATTCATTGATAAGGTAAATGAATGAGTACAAGAAGGATATAGTGCCTCTATTTGGATGCACTATGCACTAGTAAAAAAACAGCTTGCGCGACGAACAAAATTTCGTCGCACAAGAGGTCCTTGCGCAACAAAAACAAAGTGTCGTCGTGCACAATAGACAGGAAAGGGAAGAAAAAAAAAATTGCACGACGAATACACTTAATAAGCCTTGTCGTTGCACAAAGTCAACAAGAAAATGCCCGGGTGATTATTTTGGCGCGAGAACCTTGCGTGACGAAAACTGGACCTTTGCGCGACAAAGATTCGTCGCACAAGTTCCTGCCATTTTTCACTCATCAGAGGAATCAATACCGCATTTAGTACAAATGTTTGAGCGACGAAGCATTCGTTGCGCAAAGGCCCTAACCTTCATATAAATATGCGCTTCTGCTACCCTTATTCTTCACCATTCTATTCTCCTTATTCATCATAATTCTGTTTGTGGTGAGATGGAGGATAAAAACAAGGATCAGAGCGTGACCGACGCCGACCCGAATGATTTGAGGTAACATTTTCAGTTCGCGCATGCGATTGCTGTAGCCGCGGGGAACAATTGTCCTACGGCTAAGTGGCATTCTTGGAAAGATGTGCCCGAGAATGCGAAGAAGGCGATGATGGAAGAATTATTAGTAACTATATTGTTGATGGATCAATAAGTAATTTTGTGAAATTTTTTATTATATGTTGGAATTAATTATTTGCATATATGTGTAACAACGTAAATATACTCTTGATGATGATACGAATGAGCAGCAGTTGATGAAGTTGATGGAGGCTGTGTTGGAGGGAGGTTACAATAGGTGGCTTTATGAAGTCCAGCGGAATGGAGGACCATCGAAATAGTAGTTTTAAATTTACGTTTGGGTAAATTACCAAAAACTACCTCAACTATTGGGTCATTAAGAGTTTCATACCTCGTCTTTAAAAATTTTCAATGTCATACCTTATCTTCGAATTTGTTTCAATTTCTTACCTTCCGTCAATTCCTCCGTTAAAATGCTAACGTGGCAAGTGACGGGACCCATTTTATATTAAAAAATTAATAAAATATTAAAAATATTTTTTTCTTCTCTCTTCTCCTTCTTCTTCTTCTGGGCAGGGCCGAAAACTTTTTTTTTTGTTTTTTTTTCTTCTTCTCTCTTCTTCTTCTTCTTCTTCTTCTTCTTCTTCTGGGCAGGGCGGAAACCTTTTTTTTTTTTTTTTTTTTTTCTTCTTCTCTCTTCTCTCTTCTCTCTTCTCTCTTCTTCTTCTTCTTCTAGGCAGGGCCGAAACCATTTTTTTTTTCTTCTTCTCTCTTCTTCTTCTTCTTCTTCTCTTATCCTTCTCCTTCTCCTTCTCCTTCTCCTTCTTCTGGGCAGGTTGGTGTGCGGGGGGGGGGGGGGGGGGGGGGGGGTGCCGAATTTTTTATTTTTTTTTCTTCTCTCTCCTCCTCCTGCTTCTTGTTCTTCTTCTAGGCAGATTAAGGGGTAAGAAGAAGAAGAAGAAGAAGAAGAGAGACAGAAAAACAGTTCGGCCTGGAAGAAGAAGAAGAGAGACAGAGAGAGAAAAAAAAAAAGAAAAAGCCAAACCCAGTTCGGCCTGTAAGAAGAAGAAGAAGAAGGAGAAGAAGGAGAAGAAGGAGAGAGAGAGAAAAAAAAAAATTTAGTTAATATTTAATTAATATTTAAAATATTTTTTTAAGTTTTTAATATAAAATGTGCCACGTCACATGCCACGTCAGCATTTAACATAGGAATTGACAGACAACTGACGGAAGGTATGACATTGCAACAAATTCGAAGATAAGGTATGACATTGAAAATTTTTAAAGACGAGGTATGAAACCGTTAATGACCCAATAGTTGAGATAGTTTTTTGTAATTTACCCTTTACGTTTTATATGACAATATTTAAATTTATGGTTTTTTTATAAGTTATGTATTTGGACATAATTAGGGTTTAATTCCTGTTTGGGTTTTTAAATAATTGAATGGATTAAATCAATTTATTTAAGGTTTTAATTATTTGTAGAATAAATATTATAACTAAAGATTTGTTTGTAATTATTTAAGGTTTTAATTATTTGTAGAATAAATATTATAACTAAAGATTTGTTTGTAATTATTTAAGGTTTTAATTATTTTGCAGAAATGTTTTTTTTTTTTTTTTTTGTCTTCCGATGTTTGCGCAACAAACAGTAGTAAGCGTCACATAATACGTCTTTGCATGACTATGAACCATTTGTCGCGTAAGATAACTTTGCGCGACGACTACTACTATTCATCACGCAAATGGTTTTGAACGTAGTCTGACTGGTTAGCCAAGCATTAAACGCTAACATTTATAGCGGGCAGTTATGAGGACCTTGCGCGACCAAGGGTTCGTTGCGCAAAGTGTGTGGAGTAGTATATAAACACGATTTCAGAACCCTATTTTGCAAAGGTTTTAAATTCAAACGATGGCCGATTCAGTGTCAACGAAAGGTTGGGATGGAGAAGGCTCTCTTGAGGGGAAAGGTAAAAATAAATTATTTTTGACTTAATTGTTTTACATTTGATATGGTTGAAATTATTGTTTTAATAGGGTATATTACGTTTTAAATTTTTGTGGTAGGAAAAAAAATGAAGAAAGCTGTGGTGACATTAGAGAAATACCAACGTAAGCGTTTGCCCTCGTTTGTTGACAAAAGTTCGGCTGAAGCGTACGCCGAACCTATTTGCGATATAGGGGGATTGGTGCGGGAGAAGTGTTCTATCGAGTTTAACTCTTGGAAAATGGTGCTTGTGGACGCGAAGAACTCGATGGTGCATCATTTATCGGTAAGTTTATATTATAGAATGTGTAATTGTTTTTGTTTAAAAAAATTTGTTTGAGATATTTAATTTAATTTTCTTGCCATTACAAATTGTTTGGGATGTTGATGAAACCGATGAGAAGCAGCGGAAGTATGTGGACAACCTTTTCAAGAAGTTTCTAGAGTGGAAATTCGATGTACATCGGGCTGCAGATTGTGCACAAGTTGATAATGCCGCTGTCGATGCATCTTCTGATGACGCAAAGGAAAAGTGACCTAATTTGATTTTTTTTTTATGAAATAAAATTTATTTCAACGTTATGTATTTGAACATTATGTTGGAGTTTATTTTAAAAATTTATGTTACATGAATGGAAGGCTTAAAGTTTACATTATTTATAATATATATTTTAGTTAATAAATTAGTTTTAAGAAATATCTTGTAATATATAAGTTGGTTTGATAATTTGAATTGGATATAAATAAATTTTACATTAATAAGAAATAAAATGGAAAAAAAAAATAAAAAAATAATGCAACTTGCGTGACGAACCTAGTATTCGTCGCGTAAATGGATTACATTATTAAAGTATAAATAAAATGAAAAAGAAAATAATGAAAAAAAAAAGACACTTCTGCGACGAACATAAAATTTTCGTTGCGCTAATGGAACTTGCGCGACAAATTATATGTTCGTCACGCAAAGTGGTTGTCCCAAAAGTGATCTTTATAACCTGACATTATAAGTTGGAGAGGGAGAAAACTACTGCAAATTATTCCTTCGGTTTTCTTCAATTCAGGATTCGTCGGTCCCATTTTCTCTCAATTTCTTCTTTTAAAACTTCATTCATCTAAATCTCTAGGTTGATTGAGGTATTTCGTTGTGTTTGGTAAGGGTTTTTGTTATTTTCATTTAAAATTATCAATGTCAATTCATACTAACACCGTAAAATTTGTTGTGTATAGGAATATTGTGTGTGACTAGCACTCGGTGGATAACGATTTGGAAGGTATTTTCTTCATTTTTTTTTAAATATGAATTAGTTAAAGTATATTGAAATTATGTTGTTAAATTTGTTTATATTAAGCTGTTAAATTATATTAATTTTTATGTTATAACTATGTATAATGTTGAATTGTATATTACAAATTTGTACGGGATGTACAAATATGTGTTGTGACGTACATAGTTAATTGAAATTAACTTCGTACTTGGTTTTTTTTAGTAAATTTAGTTTCCCGTTTGAGGATTAGTTGGATGTCGTGCATGGATACGAAAACATGACTACGGTCCAATTGATTCTTGAATTGTCCCATTATTTGGACAGTTTGGGAATGAAAAGTTATGCCGCGTAGTTTACGGTTAAAGGATTAGGTTTCGGTCGTGGAAATTTTGGTGTCATCTTCGTACATTCTTCGGGTGGCACATAGGTATTTCATATCTATGGTATGCACTTGAAGAACTGTATAGAGATGCTGTCGAAATTTCTCCACGTCGAAATCTAATCCGAAGTAGCCGTAAATTACGTGACATAATTTTGCATTCCCGAATGGGATAGGCCCTTACCGGAGGCATAAGTTGAGAAGATCATGTAGAAGTTGTTGTGATTGTTGTACTGTTATTATGGTTGCAGGAATGATGGACATAATGTGGATGCATGACCCGAATAGATGCGTCAATGATTACTTGAACGAAATCGAGGATTTTATTGACTTTGCACGTACACACAACCCGGGTGCAACTATAATCCAATGTCCTTGTAGGAGGTGTACCAACAAGTTAAGGGAAACTTTTGAAAATGTTTGATTTCATTTAGTAAGGAATGAAATGGTAGAGACCTATAACATTTGGAACCATCACGGGGAACAATTACACAATGCTTCATCTTCAAACGTGACAACAGCGGGCAATGTTGAACCAAATATGGATCGTAATGAACAAGTCATGGAAATCTTAAATGACGTTTTTCCAGTTGCGTCGACAAATACCAATCAGGAAGTGGAAGATGACGTGCCAACACCAATGGATAGGGTTTTTTTTTTCGAAGAATATGAAAAATTATTAAAAAAATGCCAACCAAGAGTTATACTCTAGGTGTGATGGATTTTTCGTTCTCACAGCTATTGTGGAACTGATGCATAAGAAAATAAAGTATTGTATGTCGAACCAGTGTTTTAATTATTTTTTGGGGGTTTTCAAGAGAATGCAACCAAAGGACATTTGTTTGCCAAAAGACCACAGAAACGCTTATAAGGTGTTGAATGGTCTCTGATTGGGTTATGAAAAAATTCACGCTTGCAAAATAATTTTGTATTGTTCTATAAGGAGAATGAAGCGTTGGATAGATGTCCTGTATGCAATGAGTCGAGGTTCAAAATGACATCTCAAAATAGATCGACGAAGATGCCACAAAAAGTCATGTGTTATTTGCCTTTGAAGCCTAGGTTGCAGCGGTTGTATATGTCAACACACACTGCCATGGACATGAGATGGCATAAAGAAAAACGGGTTGATGACGATGTCCTAAGGCATTATGCAAATGGAGAGGCATGTTAAGAGTTCGATCAAACGTTCCCTGATTTTGCTGCTGTTTCTCGGAACGTTAGATTGGAACTTGCCATTGATGGATTTAATCCATTTGGGGTTTTAAACCAACACCACAGTACTTGGCCGATTTTCGTATTTCCGTATAATTTGCCGCCATGGAAATGTATGAAAAAAGAATACATGATGATGACTCTATTGATAATTGAGGATCCTAGTAGGTCAATCGATGTATACTTACGACCGTTGGTAGATAAGCTAAAAGATTTATGGACACACGGTGTGCGCACATACGATAAGTATACTGGCAAGATGTTCACTTTACGGGCTGCAGTGATGTGGACTGTGAATGATTTCCCTGCATATGCAATCGTTTCCGGGTGGAGCACTAACGGTTATATGGCATGCCCTGTATGCAAGGAAAACATAACATCTAGTTGGCACACCGAAAAAGTTTGTTACCTTGGTCATTAGAGATGGTTGCCTTGAGACCACGAGTGGCGAGAGAATGATAAAGAGTTTGATGGGGAGAAAGAGCATCACCTCAGACTCAAAGAATGGTCCGGTGATCAGATTTTGGAACAGCTTAACCGTTTGGATTTTGCTCATTTTGGGACCAATGTCAACAAGACCAGACCTTCTACACATATGAACTTGACGCACAAATCTATGTTTTTTGAGCTCCTGTATTGGTCGAAACTAAAATTGAGACACAACCTCGATGTTATGCATGTTGAGAAAAATGTATTTGACATATTGGTCAGCACAATTCTAGATATTGAGGGCAAGACAAATGACACGATCAAAGCTCGTCTTGATTTGGAATGAATGGGAATACGACGAGGTTTATGGATGAATGGGGACAATGATAAAGCCAGAAAGGGATCTTGCGTTTTTTCAATGAAACCGAATGTCAAAAAAGAATTTTTAAAGTTTTTATCGTCTGTAAAGTTTCCTGATAAGCTGGCCTAAAAAGTCATGACTGCCATGTGGTTTTGCAACGCCTACTTCCTGTGGCCATTCGATATCTCTTGCTAGCCGATGTAGTGAAACCAATCATGTTGTTGTCCAGTTTTTTTTTTGCAATTGACGTCAAGAACGTTACGAAAAACAGACGTTAATCAGTTGCGTCATGACATTGTGCAAGTTCTATGCAAGTTTAAGATGATATTTCCTCCAACTTTCTTCATAAGTATGATCCACCAGATGGTTCACTTACCAGATGAGGCATTGCTTGCTGGACCAGTCAACTTTTGATGGATGTATCCAATACAAAGGTATATATTCCTCATCATTTTTATTAATCAATATTAAATATCTTACAATTAGTAAACTTTTTGTCGTATCGTTTTATTTTGGCAGACTTCTCGGAGACTTGAAGAAAAGTGTACAAAACAAAGTGAAGCCCAAAGGATCCATTATACAAGCTTGGGTGGCATAAGAGGTGCTTACATTTTGTGAATTTATTTAAAGGATGTTGAGACAACTTTCAATCGTCCTCCTTGCAATAATGACGGGGGTGTGAGAAAGGAGAAACTTTCAGTTTTTGCCTAAATCACTCGACTATTCGGAGATCCGATACGAGGCAAGTCATTTTCCAAGAAGGGCATGGAGGTAGCACATTGGTTCTGTCACATCCCGGCCTGGGCCCCCACCACATTTCAGGCTCGACTCCGCCGTAGCACGATATTGTCCGCTTTGGACCCTGGCCACGCCCTCACGGTTTTGTTTCTGGGAACTCACGCGAGCAGAACTTCCCAGTGGGTCACCAATCCTGGGAATGCTCTGGCCCCGTACTTGCTTAACTTCAGAGTTCCTACAGAACCCGAAGCCAATGAGCTCCCAAAATGCCTCATGCTAGGTAGAGATGAGAATATACATATAAGGCTTACAGGATCCACACCCTTGGGCGATGTGGGATCTTACAATCCACCGCCCTTAGGGGCCCGACGTCCTCGTCGGCACACTTCCAGCCAGGGATTGGCTTTGATACCAAATTGTCACATCCCGACCCAGGTCTCCACCACATCTCGGGCTCGACTCCGCCATAGCATGATATTGTTCGCTTTGGGCCTCGGCCACGCCCTCACGGTTTTGTTTTTGGGAACTCACGCGAGCAGAACTTCCTAGTGGGTCACCCATCCTGGGAATGCTCTAGCCTTGTACTCACTTAACTTCGGAGTTCCTACAGAACCCGAAGCCAATGAGCTCCCAAAAGGCCACATGCTAGGTAGAGATGGGAATATACATATAAGGCTTATAGGATCCACACCCCTGGGCAATGTGGGATCTTACAGGTTCATACTCAACAATTGTGACGAGACACTGTCATACCTAGACGAGCATGAAAATATGATGAAGCAGGCACATCCTTCACATTTGTATGCCAAGAAACACCATGAATTGTTTCCGCAGTGGTTTCTCGAATATGTAAGTTTGAAGTGTTTTGTATTGGACATATATATTGTACCAATTAATTTGCTCGAACTAACAAATTTAAATGTTTGTCTAATATTTGGTGAATCAATTGAAAACATCAAATTCCTCGACGTACAGTGAAGAGTTATATAACTTGGCGTTCGAACTGATTCGCGTTGAATTGTACTCGGGTTGCCATGTCAAAGGCGTCAAGTTCTTAGCGGGTGCACCAGATGACAAGTTCCGTACGCAAAACAACGGTGTTCATGTCTAGAGGGAGGCGAAAATACATACATTGAATTCTATGGCAAACTAAGAAGCAATTGCTTTACAAAGACCGATGCCAAGTGATCCTATTTAAGTGTCGATGGTTTGATAGAAACCTAAATATGCAGGGAAGTGTGAAAAGAAATCATGGATTACTATCAGTGAACACTACCAAAACTTGGTATGATGACAACACTTACATCTTAGCAACCATGGCAAAACAATTGTGTATCTAGATGACCCTAAAGCCGGGAGGGGTTGGAAAGTTGTTCAGAAGATGGACCATAGGAACGTGTATGCTATACAAGAACAAGACCCTACTAACAACGACATCGACAGTGTTGCTGACCAACGTCTAGAATCTTCAATGGAAAGTGGTGCAGAAACACTCTGAGATACTAATGTTATCCAAGAATCGTTTCAGATAGAAGGAGTATCTTCAATCGAAATACCGATTCAGTCAATCACAATTGACCTTGGTAATCTTCCACAATACAATGGTCCAGTGCGCACAAACGACGATAGTGACGTACTTATCGATGATGAGGAATGGGACACTGAAAATGATGATAGCGACGAAAGTGAAAGTTATTATAGTTCAAATGAAGATTAAGGCAATTTATTGGTAACTTTTTTTGTATAACACATGAAATGGTTAATGCATTATATAGAGTGATGGAAAAAATGGTACGAATGATTCCCATTTTATATGTGAATTACTTTTGTAAATAATTTTGTTTTATTTGTATTTTATAGTAAATTGTAATCAAAATAAAAAAAAAACCATTTTAAAACATAATTGCGCGACGCACAACAATTTTTGGTCACACAAGCGTTTTAATTATACGTGGGAAGATCAAATTTTCAGATAGATGCGCGACGAAACATATGTATTAGTCGCACAAGTGTCTGAAATTTCAATTAAGGCGTTTTTTTTCATGGAAATTTAAAAAAAAACTTGCCCGACGATTTTTTTAACCTTACCGACAAAGCCTTTGTCGCGCAACATTCTATATTTTTTACCCTGTGTGTCTCGTTCCTCCCTCACTTCCCTTTTCTTCCTTTTTTTCCCCGCGCAATACCCTCTCTTTCCTTCCTTTGTATATCCGTTTGTCTCTCCTTCACTCACCTCGTCTCTCCGTTCCTCTCTCTGGTCGTCGCCTCTTCGTCTTTAAGAGGTAATTTCCTCTTCAGTTTTTATTTTCAATTTTGTTTATTGACTGGGGTTTAGAATTAGGGTGTTCTTTTTTTTTTCTTTTTTTTTTTTTCAAATTGGGGGCAGTGAGGTTAGATTTAGGGTTCGTAAATTGGGGGTTACATTTAGGTTCTTAAATTAGAGTTTTTAGGGTTCTTAATTGGGGTTAGATTTAGGTCTTAAATTAGGGAAACGATTTTGGGCAGTGAGGTTAGATTAGGTTTTCTTAAATTGGGTGCTAGATTTTGGGTGCTTCACTGGGGGTTAGATTTGGGTTCTTAAATTAAGGGTTTTTTAATTTCAAGTAAAGGGTTCGAATTAAGGCCGTGGGGTTAGATTTAGGGCCTTGTCTCGCTCTTGATTGAATGTGAATAGAAAATGGGGTAATTTGTCTTTACTGATTATTCTGGCAGTAAAATCTGTATTGGTAATATTTTTGTTTCCCTGGAGATATAGCTAGATTATCTATAAAGAATATTGATAACCAGGTTCACAGTTTAACACTTGCGGTTCTCATTTTCCTTGTTTGATATTGCCATCGTTTCTCAAGAACCAAACAACGCTTTAACTTACAACTTGTTTCGATCGAAATTTTCGCTGCAAGTGTTGTTTCTTTGTAATTTTCACTGCAATCATCATGTAATTTTCACTGCTACTATTTCTGTGTAACTACACCAGAATACAGATGAAATAATTTGTGAAATTTTAAGAATTTCGTGTTGACTGTGTTTACAAATCGTTAAGGTGCAGATGGCTTTGATGTCAAAGCATCAAGCAAGAGATAATTGTAGGATTAGTGCATTGTCAGATGCATTTGTTTGTCACATACTTTCCTTCCTTCCAACACTGTATGCAAAGTAATTCAATGTGTTGAGAAATAATGGAAATCAAGTAAGAAATCAAACGCATGAAGACATAAATAGTGTTGTAGCTTAATTAGTTAGTCATACAATCAGACATAGATAGTTATAGAATTAGGGCCGTGGGGTTTTTTAATTTGAAGAACTGAAATAGCTTAATTAGCCTACTAATGCTTCTCTCTCAAAAGTCTTGACTCCTAAATAGATAGAAAGTGTTATTTGCTGCTACTCACTATTTTCTAAATATATTGCATTGTTAATTATTCCAATTAGCAAGCTCTATTTATATCCAATAGTCATATGATTTCTATATGTAATGTGGATGTTTAAACAGACTGAGAATCACTTTATATGGTCCCTTTCCTTATTACTACCTATGAAATTATTACTACTTATGAAACTATTAAGTAATTATGGTGGAAACTGTTTGTATTTATGTTGCTTAGTACATACACTCACAGCACACGCACACAACTTGCATACATCAATACACACACACACACACAAAGTACATGGAAAAGTAGCATACATCAACACCCCCCCCCCCCCCCAAAAATCAGCATATATGGATACACACATAGACAGAGTACATACACACACCCACACACATAGAGCACGTACATACATACAGACGCATACACTCATAGACTATGATTTTGCCTCCAACTACTCCTTTATGCTAGTTTCTTCTTATAAGTTATAATTGATGGGTCTATATCCTATCTGAATTGATTAGTTTGTGTATAGTAGATCAATTTTAAGTTTTGTTTGTGTCAAACTTGAATTGGGTTTAGAATTAGGGTTTCTAAATTAGGAAAACTAATGAAAAGGGCTTGAAAACTTTGAGTTTTAACGATAAGGAAAAAATAAAGGGTAAAGTGAATAGTACCAGGATTGACTTTTTAGTGTAAAAATATAATTTTTCGTTAAAGTGAACAGTACCAGGAGCTTTTCGTTAAAGTTCCCTTTTAAATTTGGGTTTTTAAATTTTGTTTTAAATTTTAGTTGAAATTATTATGCATGTGTACTTTAAGTTAAATCTTCGTATCCGAAATAAATTTATTTCCAATTTTGTAGATGTCACAGCTCATTAGAACCCGGAGGGCGATGACTTCTACACCTAGTCCAACGACTAAACTTACCACTGCTGCTACTGCTCCGGCAGAGATGGACCATAGGCTGGTGAATCCAGTTGACCTAGTTGGTCCTCCAGTCTCACAAGTGCCAGCACCGTCGACTTCTTCAGTGGCGTTACCTGTTAGCACCCGACGTGCTCATCGGCGGCCCCGCACTCCGGACCAGATGTCATCATTGGGATCCACAACCGATGCCTCGGGTAACGGCCAGGTATACAATCCTAATTTACACCCTCATTCCCATGTTAATTGAGTTTTGTTTTTTTAGGTTAAATTTGTTAAGTTATGTCATGTAAGGATTAAAAAGTTGCCATCGTTCCGAACCTTTTATTAAACTGTTGTGATCCTTGTGTTGGATAAGTATATTGCTTATGTTATATTCAGGGTTTTGGGAAATGTTTTAATTATAGGGGAGGTTATGCTGAAATTTTAGTAGGATTTGTTATTAGTTTTGGGTTAATGTTTTTTTTTTTCATTTCTTTGCAGCGAAGAAAAACACTTGGGGACCTAGTTGGCAATTGAAGACGGCGTAGGTCACCCGGGTGACCAACAGTCGTATCACAATCGGATACGATGAGTGGAGTAGCATAGTGCATTGGCCCGTGGACCTTTTGCTCTATGCGGTGGAAGTCTTGGAAGGCGATGCCGGAGGAGATGAAGTACACGGTGCGCAATCATTTGTTGGTAAGTAGTATCGTTTTTTTAATGCTTTTCATGTAAAATTTATATATTTATATTTATTATTATCTTTTATTACTAATACTTTCATAATATTTGTTAAATTGCTGACAAACTACAATTTGGAAGACATGAACGAGGACATGTTGGCATACCTCGATAGTTAGGTTTGGCTCTGCGGTCACTTTCAGGTGCCGGCTATGTGGTGCGTTTTTAATTACGACTTCTTTCATTTTACTTTTTTTTTAATTTTTACTAATGTTTATTATTATTTTTTTAAATTTTCTTTAAGTATTACAACTAATACGTTTATTTTTTGTACAACAGAAGAAGGCGAAGGCAAACAAGATCAATCGGGAGAAGAAGACTCTTCTCCACCATTCGGGTTCGCTAATAATTTTTTTTTTCGTACTAACAGTTTCCTTATCTTTTTCTATTTCAAGAGGGTTCAAAATTTCCGAAGATCGACATCTTTTCTGACGTTTATGTTCGGCCTGGGAATGAGTTGACCGAGTCCCTTCATGTAAGTAATTTCTTATGGATTAAAGATTTATACTAATTATTTCAAATTGTTTTCTATTAATAATCCATTTGTTTTTCACAGGCAACTATGGTGGAGAAGGGTCAGTCGTTGTTTCAGGAGTCCGCCTCTTAGCTTCCCTTGGACATGCCGATTGAGTCTATGGATCCCCTTAAGGATGCGGGGTTTCACATCCTGACCGAGACGTTGGACCAGACTTTCGGTCGAAGGCCAGGGACATATTGTTGGGGGATGGGAAATGCCAAGCAGTGGGAAAGTGAAGCCTCGTCATCCTCGCAGTCAAAAGGCGAAGTTACGGCTTTGACGCAGGAAGTCGCTGGCCTGAGGAGTGAGCTGGCATCGTACAAGTCTCAAATGTCAATGCTTGTACAAGCCCTCAGTTCCTCCAGAATACGTGTCCCCGGTTTTTCTGCACCACAGCCCTCAGAGCCTTTCCATACCGAGCATGCACAGCAATCAGGCCTGTCAACCTCCAACCCCACCCCTACATGCAGCAAGATTACCAAGCACCTCCGAATGACTTGCCTATAGATTATTCCGCTTTTTTTTTCATAGTTTTGTTCCTGCTTTCTTTTAAACTTTGTATTTGTACGTACATTTTTATTTATATTATAAATAAAAATTGTTTTTTATTCATTAATTTGCTTTTTTTTTTTTGTATGAAATATTTTGTTTTATAATTTTCCTTTTATTCTATTTATTATTTTTTTATTAAAAATTACACTTGCGCGACGCCAACTGGTCGTCACGTAAAATTACGCTCGTCTTACTTGCTTCGTTGCGCATTACCACACGCGCCTTCCATGTTTTGTCGCTCAAAGCCAATCGCCTCTTACATGTTTCGTCGCGCAAATTTTTTCGAGACAAATTGTTGACGTCCCCGAAAATTTCTCGTCACAAAGCACACTTGTATCCTTTTATATCATACGAGGAAAGCCTTTGTCTGTATAACTTTCGTGCGACGAGTACTAAAGCGTCGTGCAATTGTTTAGATGCGCAACGAATTTACACTTATTCGTCGCGCAAGGTCTTTCTTCACTACCTTTGCGGGACAAATTTTGGGCGACGATTTGTGCGTCGTCATAGTTTTTATGCGACCTAAAAATGCTTTGCGCGACAAAGTCTCCCTCGTCGCGCAAACCATTTAATTTAGTAGTGTGTCAATAAAACTTGCCGGTGATTTCTACCCATGTACCAAAGTTTAGCAGATTTTTGTTAAAAGGCTATTAAAGAGTTTCATTTTTTTTCTTATTTTTGTTTAGTAATTAGATTTCTAATGTTATAGAGACCCTCTTCGTATGTGATTATCCTAAACACTATTCATGGTCGTTGGATTATAATAGTGGATATAATCCACAAAGATCATTACACAGTTTGTCCGCACAATTATGGATACTAGATGCATGTCTCAGTCTCAAGCTTCCAGCGATGATCCGCTGAGACAAGTATGTAGGCACTTAAAAGAGAAGATATGCTGAGACAAATGTATAGGTGCTTAGTAGAGATTAAATTCACTAAACGCGATCAACTCAGAGTACTTTCATGGAGTTAATATTCATGTGAAGCAAGTTATTCACAATTGCAAGAATACAAATTGATCCTTAGATCTGAGATATCTTAGCTGTCTTATAGATATCGACATGACTTTGTGACATACATTACACCCTAACAGGTTATCAAGTGTGTGTTTTGGTTCATTGAACTATTCATGATGACATATAATGTACAAGGGGTCTCTAACTTTCTTTATAAAGAAAGTAGAATACTCTACAACATGATAATGAAATCCTCATTCAGGGTAAAAAGCATGATTAAGTACAACTCTCATAACTTTAACAGGTTCATGTAAACATATAAGATCACATTAAAGGTTTGACATTATTAACCATGTCCTAATGATGTGACTGAGAGTATTACATAGAGAAGGATTGTGTTGTATGATGATTACAATTGTATAGGTTCTCCAATTACATTCTACATTGACTTGAAGGCTATGACATATGGTCATGTGTCCCTCATAGTCTGTGAGATCCCTCGAGGTATTTATCCTCACTAAGAGAGTGAAACATAAGTGTTTTTAAGTTCACTAGAGAATTAGAAAAGTCTAAATCGCTCAAGGCCTCATCAATTAGAACTTAATGGATCACATTCTGTGAAGTCTAGACTTATGTATTTGGCTTTTCTTGTCAATATTGTAATTGCACCACACTTGCTCTAACTAAGTTTTAGAATATTCCCTTAAGGGCTTCTGTTGCTAGAAACCAGTGTTAAGATTGTGGCGCATTTCCTTAAAGATTTGTTCATACAAATGCATTACATGTCTAAATTCATGTTGCATTTCGACTAGTGACATTGTATCGTCAGAATTGCTCGCTGTTTTCCAGCGAGCTGGGCACGTAAGCCCACATGGGCTGACTAATACCTTTTATACGAGACTGAGCTTTTCACCATTGATCTGCTCGTATTGCTTTTGCATTTGACAAGTGTCTCTTTGTACTTTGTTTGCAGCAATCAAAGGTTTAGTTTTTAATAGGGGTGGAGAATTTCATTTCCTCCTTGGCTGAGTGAGATTAATTTTAGAGAGAGTCATTGTTTTTCATTTCCATCTCAGATCTCTTATGAGCATCAAGCATTTTCTAAGTAATGTTCTTCATTGAATATGTATAAAGCTATCCATGAAAATGCTTGCTTAAATCTTTTTAAAAGCTCATTTTGTGTTTGGCTAGGAAGTTTACATTTTCTAAAAAGAGTGTCAGCTTTCAGCTACCTTTTGTGTTCTTCATTGAAACCCTAGACTCAAAACCACAGTCATGCACTAAACACCCAATCATTGCATATTAGGGTAGCATTGTCTTCATGGTTTTGTTTTAATTTTGTGGTCAAGAGTTTGCATCAACTTCATCATAACATCATTTGCATTTTGGTTGTGTTGGTCTCGATGCCACAAGGTGAAGAGTTTATGAGGAGCTGCCATCTTGTGAAGACTAAAGATGACTCCATCTCGGTGCCACAAGACTAAGAGTTCAGGAGAAACTATATAGTTTAATTAATTATAGTGGAGGTTTAAAATCTAAATTGGGACTCAAATTAGTTTCAGATTAATTCGGCGCAATCCCACTTGGCTAGATTAAGTCTCTTAGACCTCGTTTGGCAGCTCAGACAGTACTGACTATTTCAATAGGATAGGATAATCTGTCATCGGATAGTAGTGACTATTTAGTCGGGTGTACTGACTATTTAATCGGACATTTGGTACAATACCAAATTAAAAACCGATTTTTTTTTAAAAATAATAATAATAATGTCTATATATTTTTTAACAGAATAAACAAATCAAAGAGCACCAATCAGATATGTTCTCAATTAAAAAAATAAAAACTCAATTCATCTTGGACTTGTTTTTGTCCGTAATTCTTCCTCCTATTAATAAAAGTTGATGTTGCACAAAGAATCAAAATTATCATGTTCATTTACTTCCTCAAAAGGATATTGAAGAACATTTATGGCACTGAGCTTCACAATGTAATACCAAATTTGGTATTAAAGCCCGTCGATTTGATGGGAAACAACTAAAAACCACCACCTCTGATCCAAACGAAAACATTGCCGCCATGGATGTTCACCATGAGCATTTGCAAATGCAGGCTGACGACCTGTTCATCGATTAGCCCCAATTCCAACTTATTCCACCACCCAATCCCCATCCCCATCAACCATATCCAGTCGCACATCCCAAACTCTAGTTCCTTCTTTGTCGAGGGAGAGAAGGAATACTGGTTGAGAAGATGGATCGGGAATGGTGGAGTAATCAGCAAGAGAGAGATGGAAAAAGAGCCAACTTGATTTTGTTTCAAGCAACCGGACTAATAATACTGGCGATTTGGACTGTAAAAGTTATCCGGCGTGCGTCGTATAAAATAGCCGAGGCCGCATAAATAATCTGATGCTAATTTAATACAGAATGGCACCAAACACCGAATAGTATTAAATAGTACTATCTGGTATCTAATACGGCATGCCAAATGATACTTTAGGGTGTGTTTGTTTCACCTCATTATGTCGTCCAAACTAGTCTGGCGTTGAACCATGGGGTTGCTAAGAACGTCTTTCCTCACTACGCTGCCTCTTTCTTCGTTGTTCCTCATCTCTCTCTGTCTCTCCCTCGTTAGGTCGTCCAAAAAGTCATTTATCTAATTACAAGACTCTGATGTTTCTTAACTGGATTGGAAATTTATCGATGACTTCCTCCCCGAGGTTCCCTCCGATGCGAATCTCAAACTAAATCAATTCTACGGTCTCGCGATTTCTTTGCCTAATCAAGCTTGGCTAGTTGACAAAGGCCTTAACAGAGCCTTTTCGATGTTTATTTTCAGCCACATCCATGGGCTTGGGGATTAGACCTGAGTGCGAAAGGAGCACCAGCAATTAATTGGGTTTTTTAGGGTATTCTTATTTTAATAATCAAAGTGTTTTCTTTGTTATTGAAAATTTGGATCTCTGCTTTCTGGGTTTTGAATGGGGGTAAGCCTTTGTTATTGAAAATTCGATAATTCTCCAAGTTGCAGATGAGCACCTGCAATTCATGAAGAAGAAGAAGAGGACTATGCCCTTTTATTTTTCCATATATTCATTTTGATATGTTTAATAGAAAATAAATTAAAATATAATAATAATAATTTATTGTTAGTCCAGGATCTTAGTTTTGACAATACTTCAAACGCTTCACTAAGTTAGTTCAGGTTAGTCAAGTCTAATCCAGTCCAGGTTAGTTCCTGAATCTAGTTCAGTCCTATATAGTTCGGTGCAACAACTGCATCCTTAGTGACTTAAGTGGAAAGGAAGCCTAAAAGGCCCAAACCAACCCTGTGGCTGGTTGTTCCTAAAGGTTATTGGAGTTGAATCTTAATTTTGTTTTACAAAATGAATTTAAAGTCAAGTGCTCCATGTGATGATGTAAGCGAAATTTAAGTAAGAAGACAAACACAACTTCTCTTGGAAGGTTCGTGTGCCTTCTTATACACTCATCTTTCACTCTTATTTCTCTCCAGTTATCTCTCTCTCCCTCTTTCACTCATTTTGTCACAAGAGAAAGGTTGCCAAAACACTCAGAGAGAAAGAAAGAAAAAAAAAAAAAAAAAAACACCGTCACAAAACCACTTAGCTATCCACCACCTTCTTCCTCCTTAAACTAAAGCAAATGTATACTAGCACCTCACGCTCTCTTCCACACTTACCACTACAAGAAGGTATCGAAACAATAGAGGGCTTCCAATTGGAGAATAAGAGAAGAAACCACACAAGGTGGAGTATGGAGAAAGAAGTTGGAGAAATAGCTTGCTTGGCTTCAAGGCTACAGCCAAAGGTGATGAGTCCATATTATACTATATATTTTACCTTAATCTTAGTATTAATTTATTGGTTATTTTGTGAGAATTTTGGTACTTTGTTATATATTTCCAATGTAGGACATTCGACTTCCTCTGGAGCAAAAAGTATTCAAACATATGAGTTTTTAAGTGATTCCAATTGGAGGATGTTTGTGAGTCTTTCAAGATGATTGTGTCAAAGTTCCAGATTTTTCTACCACGCCGTTTGACCGTGGTGATGAAAAGAAGACCCAGCGCGCAGCTTTCCCAGATTGATGTTTCTGGACATTTTGGATATTTTGGTGGTCAATATGGTATATTTTGAGGGAGATTCCTTCTGAGGATTTGTAGGAGACGTCTTCAGATTTCAAAAGAGACCTTTTGGGACCAAATCGGAGTTGATTTGGTCGGTCAAAAGTGTGATTTTCGGAGAAGTCCGAATTTGAGTTCAAATAGGAAACCTTTTATTTTCTGTTTTATTATTTAATTAGGTTTCCTAGTTTTATTCTAAGACCTTTTCTAGGTAGGGTTTTATTTTCTAGTACTATTGTTTGGGCCCAAAATAATATTGGGTCGAACAAGGATCATCTTCGGCCCAGTGTCTTCTCAGAGGCGATGTGGGCTGGTACCATGGGCCGAGAGGATCAGGGTGACCGAATATTAGTCGGAGTAGGGATGATGCAGATAAGTCCGAGGACGAGGTAGAGGCCGAGTCCTGTTAGGAAAAGGAGTCTCAGATAAGCCATGATACAGAAGTGAATCGAGCCCACGGTTAGAGGCAGAATCAGAGTCCTAGTTGGATTCGGATCGACAGAGATAGAGTTGGATTAGCATCGGCCGAGGCAGAGTTGGACTAGGATGAGGGTTCCTATCCAAGAACAATTTGGATTCAATCAAGAGTATTTGCGCCACTATAAATAGAGGGAGGAGCATAACATTCAGGCTCCTCCAACTTAACACACAAATCTGCTCTGTGCAAACCCTCGCTCTACGCGAAACCTCTCAACTTTGAGATTTTTATTTTCCTTTTCGCCAACACATCTTCAGTTTGGATAAACAGCACTGTGAAGGCAACCGGTGATATCTTCAGTTTGGATAAACAGCACTATCGCCGTAGAACCAGCCAATCGCGGAGTACCTTCAGTTTAAATAAACAGTACTGCGTCGAGGCCGACTGGTTACCTATCTAAGTCTTGGTCGAGAAGGACTTTCGAGTTCTTATCGGCAGAGGTCATCTCATCAGCCTCTCGGCGAAGTGAGGTGTTACCAATTACTGGGCTCGGCACATTGAACGCCGAGTTGTTTTATGATTGGATACTCACGGGTTAGTTTCAGAGTTCGGCATTCCGACGTGCTTATACTTTTACCAATATAATCACTGTGACCGAATACGACGCCGACGATTTGTGAACTTCGCAAGATTAGCAGCCTTGTCTTCAGGCTCCAGAACTTGAAGGCCAAGACGTGTTCCTTCCTCGGCCGTAATCGCAAGATAGAGAAGTCAGTCACGCGCACAACGCAATATCAGCAAATTTTACTCACCAGCCGAGCTCGACTGTCGAGTTGGCACGCCCCGTATTCAACCGAAGGACGTAGTTAGCTCATTAGTTACTCGGCCTGCGCGCCACGTAGGCTTGGTAGTTTTTAGGGTCAACATTTTGGCACGCCCAGTGGGACCTAGTGCTAAACCTACGAAGTTCATGACCATCGAAACACGGTCAGTAACGAAGAAATTAACCATGGGAAAATCGATCGCTACCCATTTGAGTCAAAACCCCCGGTCTGAAGGTCCGTTACGGGCACAGACCACTGTTGTCGTGACACCTGAGGTGTCAAAAGGGACACGACAAGAAAGAGAAGCGAGCGTTGGCGAGCTGCCTCGGGACACAAGGATCCTCGCAAAGATAATAAAAGGAGCCGTGATCGAAGGCATGGTGGAGGATTATGATGAAGACGGTGGTGACGCGTCCGACCCACCAACCAGATCATTTTTTCGACGACAGCTCGAAGAACAGTCTCGGCAGTTTGAACAGACGTTCAGTCAAGGAATAAGAGGAATACTCAAAGAAATACATAGTCAGAACGCCATGCACACGAGATTGCTCGAAGCCGTGGTTAACAATACCCAGCATATTGGCTATTCTCATCGTTTCAAATAGCCTATTCCAAAGAATAATTCTGTATCAGTGTCACTGGCCGAGGCAGGACCGGCTCGGCTCAAAATGGTCGATCTAGACAAAAGGGTGGGTCAAGCAGCCGAATAGATGACTTTGATCCAAGTATGGAAACGACGTCCATAGACGTGGTTGAAGTTCAAAGAATGATTGATTCGGCTCTGAAGAAAGGGCCGAAATTCCCAAAGTTTATCCACCCATACCCAGCTTACGTGGAAAAGTTCGAATATCCTAAAGGCTTTAAAAACCCAGATTTCAGCCTTTTCGCTAGGGAATCATCTCTATCATCATTAGAGCATGTCGCCCGCTTCACTGCACAATGTGGAGATGTTAGTAGTGACTTCTATAAGCTACGATTGTTTAACTTCTCACTCATAGGCTCGGCATTCGCATGGTACATCAACCTCCCGCCTAATTCCATTCAAAATTGGGAAGAACTGGTCGAGAAGTTCCATGAACAGTTCTATCGGCCGGGGATGGAAATTTCAGTCTCTTCGTTGGCCAGAATGGCACAAGAATCCGACGAATTACCAATGGATTATCTTACGAGGTTCAAATCGGCCAGGAATTGGTGCTGAGTACCCTACCTGAAGTTGAGTTTGTTCAACTCGCGCTGAACGGTTTAGACGTGGAATATGAGAAGAAATTCCTGGGGGCGAACTTCCGTGACATGTACGAATTAGCTTAACACGTCGAGCAATACGACTATATGCTCCGCGAAGAGAAAGTCTCGAAATCCCCATCCCGAGGGACCATCTATAAAAATCCCACGGTTAGCTATGCATCAGCAGAACCTGAAGAATATGCTAGCATAGATGCGGCCGAAATAGTGATTGACAAACCATATATATGCAAAGCCTTGACCCACGTCAATCCTAAGGATATCAAAGTTCGGCCAACTTCCGAAGACACTGTCATAAAGACGTCGAAAGTATACACGTTCGATATTACTAAGGCCAATGCCATCTTTGACCAACTGTTACTTGCCAAGATTATAAAACTTTGATCGGGGCCCAACATTCCCAAGGCCGAAGAGCTAAAGGGGAGGACATATTGCAAATATCATAATTCGAGCAAACACACGACAAACAACTGTGTCGTGTTTCGAAACGCCATTCAAAGTTGGATTGACGATGGGAAACTTAAGTTTCCAGAAAAAAGAATGGGTGTTGACACTGACCCTTTCCCTACGACAACTGTAGGTATGGTAGATGCTCACTTACCTAGAGACAAAGGAAAAGGAAAGGTCGAGTTCGTCTCAGCACGGCATGTCCTAAAAAAGGGCTCCCAACCACGGCTCAAAATTGATTTGTTCTCGAATGCGCCACCACAAGATTCAGTCGGACCAGCCATCGTCGAATCCATGTCAAGTTCTAGCGCCAAAGAAACCAATGAATCTACAACCCTGTGCACACGGTGCAAAATGGACGTTCTGATCAAACCAAAAGCACGGCCGCGACAAGCAGAAACACCACATGGGCGCTCAGTTACGATAACGCCCCAAAAAATGCCCAGCTCGAGTCTACGCAATACCGTTTTTAACAGGCTTGGCCCGCATGATGTCAAATCATCCTCGGCTAGGCGACAACTCGACTTTGATGCACCATTCTACAATGAAGAATATTATGCCTGCAATTCCAGCAGCTCGAGCTCTTCCGCAAATCGGAGAACCTTCAAACCCCCAGAACCATAAGATCAGCGGTGGTATACCTATCACTCGCCCAAAGGCGTATACATGGCACTATCCAAATCACAGAAGCGTCGGTGCCAAAGAATAGACTGATTAGCCCGCCGACGAACAGCACAGGAGACTTCGGCTACCTCGACCCCTAAGTGGCAGCCGAAAGAGAAAATTGGCAATGACGGCCGGCACACCTTGACAATTATGACAGAGTTAATACAGGGAAAACAGTCGGTTGGTCATGCCCTCGAAACCACATTTGAAGAGGCCGAAAAACAGATCAAACTTCTTATTCGGCCTGGGGAAATGAAGGCACGTTTCGAGCATTTTAGGAAACAAGCCGAGGACAAACTTCCTCCATTACTCGTACAGGAACCTTTCATCAAAGTCCGACGCAACTTACATCCACCATTCCTTGGAGAAGCTTTGCAGTACATGCGCGAGTTTCATAAAAACATTCGGCTAACGACCTATATGGTTTGCCGAAAGCATGTCAAGATACGATTGACCTCGTACGGACCTGTCCAGACGCTGAACGAATTATTCAGAAGAATTCGGATCTAGGTTTAAAAGCAAGATTTCAACACATACGTGAAGCTCGCGTCCTCGGCTTTGATGTTGACCCATATACCGATGTCGATCTCACTGAACTTCCTTTTTCTCTTGAAGATCTCCAGTACTTGCGCTACCATTTTGAGGTATTTTCAGTCGTTTCTCTCTTCGGCCTCACAGCCGACGAGACAGCGCGCATCGCGCGGTTAGACGCGTATTTGGACATCAGAGACGCCCGTATCATGTATCAGGAACACGTTCGTCTCGCGACTCAAGCCCTCAACCCAACTCCAGTACCAGAGGAACAAAAGAACTGTGAACAAGAAAATAGATTCCTGGTGGGCACACCAGAAAATGTTTTGGTGCCAGTCGACACGGTCAGCGCAGACACACCCCGCACAAGTCCAGAGGAAGAAAATCCGGAGGACGAGGGTCTAGAAGAAGAGGAACTAACGAAGGAAGAGGATCACGACTCGATGGGCCCTTCGATCCTCGACAACATGGAGATCAGTATGGTCCATGTCTTGCCTGCCGATTTTCAGTCAACCATGTCCCAACCAAGCTTCCTAGACGGCGACGTAGTGGCCGAGGAAGCTACTCAAGTAGACTTTGTCTCTCCCACCGAGGTTGAGCCAACAGCTAAAGACGCCGACCTCAAGGCAGCTTTGGCCGAATTATTTCCTCGTTCTTCAACAGCCAACCTTCGTCACCTCAAGCCGTTATATGTCACGGCCCACATCGAAGGGTATCAGGTCTCAAAAAATTTCGTTGACTGTGGGGCTACCGTCAATGTCATGCCTATCACCATCATGAAGGCCTTGCACCGCTCTAACGACGAACTTATCCCATCAAGAATCACCATGAGTAGCTTCGTCGGGGACAAGTCTCAAACAAAAGGAGTACTCCCGTTAGAGGTAAGCATCGCAGGTCGCAACCATATGACTGCCTTCTTCATAGTCGACTCGAAGACCGAGTACAATGCATTGCTCGGTCGAGATTGGATTCATCAAACAAGCTGTATCCCTTCCTCGTTATATCAAGTCCTCGTCTTTTGGGATGGTAAATCAATCGTCATACACCCAGCCGACCATCAGCCCTTTGAAGCCAACATGATTCAAGAACGGTACTACGACGACCACGTCGGCTACATTACTCTACAAGGGATCAATGATGAGGGACGACCGACTCGCATTTCCGTTCAGAAAGTCGTCGAGGTTAGCGCCGAAACTGTTCATCAGGATTCGGCGAGACTCGGACAGGCTAACTTTATCACCGACCCTGATGTTTGACACCAGTCAAACCAAACGCTGAGCCGCGGTTTCATCGATTATGGAATGGCTGCTGGCTCATTGGCATATCATATCCAAACAATTTCATTAGGGTATCAATCTTGTGGAGTTCCTTGTCGAAGACGATAGCAGTCCCATGCTCTCTTTAGATAATATTCAAGCAGCTCCGGCCGACCTCAAAGACAATCGGCCTCAGGTTAAAGACCCATTGGAGGAGGTGAATGTTGGAACGGCCGAGGATCCTCGGCCATTATTTATTAGTGCTCTACTCCCCCAATCTGTGAAATCAGAGCTTTACAAGCTACTTCACGAATTTAAAGATTGTTTTGCTTGGAGCTATCATGAGATGCCCGGTCTTGATCGAACACTCGTCGAGCACGAATTACGTATCAAACCTAGTTGCAAGCTCTTTCGTCAACCACCCCGACGATTTTCAACCGAGGTCCAACTCGGCATAAAAGATGAACTCGTTCGTCTTTTAAACGCCGGGTTCATTCGGACTGCTCGATACGTCGAATGGTTAGCGAATATAGTGCCAGTGCTCAAGAAAAATGGCGCCCTCTGCATATGCATCGATTTTCGCAATCTGAATTTGGCAACACCAAAGGATGAGTATCCAATGCCAATCTTGGACCTACTAATTGACGTCGCGGCCAATCATGCCATGTTATCTTTCATGGACGGCCACGCTGGTTACAACCAGATCTTCATTGCCGAAGCCGATGTCCATAAAACAGCTTTTCGTTACCCGGGGGCACTCGGCACTTATGAGTGGGTAGTCATACCCTTCGACCTTAAAAACGCTGGTGCCACATATCAACGCGCCATGAACGTCATTTTTCATGACTTGATTGGCACGATCGTCGAAGTATACATCGATGATGTGGTGGTAAAATCAAAGAGCCGCCGAACACATCTTGATGATCTTTGGCAGGCTTTCTTTAGTATGCGCCGACATCATCTCAAGATGAACCCTGCAAAATGCGCCTTCGGTGTGTCGGCCGGTAACTTCTTGGGTTTTCTTGTCCATCATTGGGGCATTGAGATAGACGAGAACAAGGCTCGAGCAATTATGAGCGTTTCACCTCCAACAACCAAAAGGGAACTCCAGTCTTTGCTCGGCCAAATAAATTTTCTCCGACGTTTCATAGCAAATTCGGCGGGCAAAATGAAGGCTTTCTCCACACTTCTGAAATTGAAAGATTCGGACAAGTTTGAATGGCGTGAAGAACACCAACAAGCTTTCACGCAAATCAAAATCTCTCTTACAAAACCACCTGTTCTCGTTCCCCCTCGGCGCAATAAACCTCTGAAACTTTACATTTCTGCGGCCGAGGAATCCATCGGCTGCCTCCTCGCACAAGACAATGACGCAGGACGAGAACAGACTGTCTTCTATCTCAGCCGGAGTCTCAACTCACCAGAGCTCAACTACTCCCCAGTCGAGAAACTTTGCTTAGCCCTATTTTTCGCCGCGTCCAAACTCCGGCACTACATGCTACCGTCGGTCACTCAAGTCATTGCTCAGACGGACGTTATCCGGTACATGCTCACTCGGCCAATAGTCAAAGGCTGAATTGGGAAATGGACAATGGCATTATCCGAATTTAGCTTACAATATGTGCCCTAGAAAGCAGTCAAAAGACAAGCTCTTGCCGATTTTCTCGCTCAGCACCCCTCCCCATACGGTTTTGGGGAACCTGACATTAAGATCGGCATGGTGGAAGCACGCGACAATTACTGGACGCTTTATTTCGATGGCTCTAGTACCTCAACGTCGGTCGGTATGGGAGTCGTCATTCAATCTCCACAACAACACCGATGGTACTTCTCTCTCAAACTTGACTTTGAATGTACCAACAATCAGGCCGAATACGAAGCTCTCGTCATCAACCTCGGCGTCCTTCATGAGTTACGAGCATCTCGCGTGCTCGTACTCAGCGATTCCGAACTCGTGATTAACCAACTCAATGGCACTTTTCGTTACATGAGTTGCGCTCTGGCACCCTATCACATGGTTGCCAGCTACTTGGCCGCATCCTTCGACGGTATTACATTCAGTCATATTTCTCGCAATCGAAACACTGTCGCCGATGAACTCGCTCAACTGGCCTCCGGAGCACAATTCTTGGGGGGCGAGTTAGGCCGGATGATACCCACATTACGCCAGTCATATCTGGCCCTGGTTAATCAACAAGTTCTTCACCGCGACCATGTGATCCGGACGCGGGTGATGTCCTTACCTTCGTTATTAGAACGAGAAGAGTCGCTGGATGTCTGTGCGGTCGAGGCATTACCAGACGATTGGAGAAAACCAATTATGCAATATCTTGATAACCCAAGTGGCAAACATGATCGCAAGGCAAAGGTGCATGCCACAAACTACGTCATGTACCAAAATGAATTATACCGAAAGGGTGAAGACGGTCTATTGCTGTTATGCCTCGGACCACAAGAGGCCGCTCAAGCAGTCGCGGAAATACACGAAGGGATCTGTGGAGCCCATCAATCCAGTCAAAAGATGCGATGGCTACTTCGTCTCCACAGGTATTTTTGGCCGAGCGTTTTGAAGGATTGTATCAAGTTCGCCCGAAGGTGTGTGCAGTGCCAAATCCATGGCCCCATACAAAGGTTCCCAGCCGAGACACTACATTCAGTTACTAAACCCTGGCCGTTTAGAGGGTGGGCCATGGATGTAATCGGCAAAATTACACCATCCTCCGGAGCAGCAAAACATGCATGGATACTGGTGGCGACAGACTACTTCACTAAATGGGTCGAGGCAAAATCATATGCCGAGTTAACATCTAGAGAAGTCTGTAATTTCGTGGCAGAGAACATCGTGAAGAGATTCGGTGTGCCAGCGACGATCATAACAGATAATGGCACGATTTTCACATCTGATAGGTTGAAGGAATATACGAGTAGATTGAATATTCGACTGGAACAGTCTACGCCGTATTACCCACAGGCGAATGGACAAGCCGAGGCAAGTAACAAGGTTCTGATCGGTGTTCTCGAGAAAATGGTAAAGGAAAGGCCTGGCATGTGGCATCTAAAGCTAAACAAAGCATTATGGCTTATCGAACCTCACCACGCTCTGCCACTGGAACGACACCGTATGCCCTGACCTATGGGCATGACGCCATGTTGCCAGTCGAACTAAGTATAAACTCCCTGCGAATAATGGAACAGAGCAGTTTGTTCAGTGCCGAGTACAGCCAGGCCATGAGACAAGAGTTAGAAGATTTAGAATAAGCTTGGCTCGACGCTTGCAACCTATTAGTAGACAGAAGAAGATTACCGAGCGAGCTTATAATCAACGAGTTAAACAGAAAACGTTCGGCGAGGGGGAGTTAGTATGGCAGACCGTATTACCTGTCGAAATGAAGGATCCTAGATTCGGCAAATGGTCGCCGAATTGGGAAGGGCCGTTCATCGTTCATAAGGTTCTCGGCAAGGGGGCATACCGTCTGAAGGACCGCACCAGTTTAATTCACAAGTTGCCAATTAATGGGAAGTTCTTAAATAAATACTATCCGGTTACTTGGGAAATGCGAGAATAACAAGTTTTCATTAATATTCGAAAAAGATGTACAAATTAGGGTTACAATGAAGGCCCTAAGGCGAAGAAGGGAGAACGGACCCAAGGAAAACCTTCAACTCCAGCCACCTCACCTCGCCCATTGTCACCTCAGCCTGCCGAATCTTTTTGTCCAGTTTTAGCTGCTCGACCCGCTTTCCATTGGCCGCATATTCGATCAGGCAGGATTTACCCGATTCGAATTCCTTTGCAAGTTCAGAGGCAAATACCAACTGTCAACTCTGGAGTTCGACAATTTGGCGGTCGAGGTCGGCTAGTTGTTCCTTCTTCGCTATGAGCACCTCCACCTTCGGACGAAGGGTCTCTTGCATAGCCGTCGCAGCCTTCCAGTCATCCTCGGCCCGAAGAGCTCTCTCGAAAATACCGAAGTATTCCCGAGTCCTTTTCAGCATTGACGATGCTCGAGTGACAGCGGCATTGTCCAAGCGACCGTTGACAGCAAGATCGTTCAAACATGCCCCGACAGAATCAAGGGCTTTACGTTCGAGGATTTGAGGGGCCGACAGGGAAAATAGCTCTTGCAGCTTGGCAACAGAGTCCGCGTCGGCCGAGTCCCGTGAAGTAGAGGTTGAGTATCCGACCGTTCTCTTCGACGTGCTGGCCAGAAGAGCGTCGAACTCGGCTTCCCAAGAAGGCTGCATGAAGAGACAACATCAGGACAAGTCAAGTCTAAAGGAAATAAAAACCAAGAGGAAATAATAGACCTGACGAGACGAGACTTTGGCCATGTCCCCTGGGTCATTGCTCGAGCCCTGAGAGCTTAAAGGCTGAGCTCAATGTTTGAGACTACTTCTCAATTCACACGGCCGATGAAGGTTGTCTACGTTCGATGGCCATTGCGGTGGCCAAGAAATATAGACAACACCCCTCGGCGCATAGAATTGTCGATGAAAGGAATTGGGGGGCACCTAGCATGAGGTACATCCTCGATTCAGAATTCTAAGAAGAAAACATAGCTAAAATAAAAAGAGCAGGAGTTCTTACGTAAGCTGAGGTGGCTTCTTGCGGTGGAATGCCAAGGTCGAGATCTTGCGGATGCATTGGAGTCTCCGCTGTCGCCTCAGCAATAGCCGGAGGAACCATTCTGACATTCGCCTTGACTGGATTTGTAACTTCCACCTCGGCTGGAGCAATGACATTCATCTCAGCCAGAGTTGCAACATCCTTCTCAGCTGCAACAGTGGCATCCACCCCAACCGGAGTGGCCGCATTAGCCTCAGCCGTAACAACCACATCCGCTTCGACCACTGCAGGGACAGCATGCTAGACCGCCTTGCTTGTGGGTTGGGGAGCAGAGGCTGGGAGTTTAGCTGGTCGAGCTCGACGAAGCCGTTTTGCCAGTGGAACCTCCTCGCTTGTATCATCCTGAAATGATGAGATATTTTAGAATCAGGCAAACTCTGATATCATGCTCTTACACATCCAAAGTTATTCATACCTCCAAGAGGATCGCCGTTCATTTTGGATGTTGTGGCGACCGCCTCTCGATCGAAGGAATCATCGCCTCTGGAACAGGTGCAGCAGTCGGCACTGGGGCTACGGGTTCCCCGCCCGGTGAAACAGCGGAAGGTCCAACCGCCTCAGGGGTAGTCGAGGCGGTGATGGGCTCGACCGTCTCCAAGAGAGATGGCGCTTGGGGTGCTCGAACGATCGAAATCGGCCTCTGCTCCAACAGGTCCTGGGCAACAGAAGCAAACGGAAGAGTATCAGGAGTGGTCACCTCGGTCGTCTGACTGGAGATAACATGAATCTCCCGTTCCCCTTTCTTTGCCAATTTCTTAACACGTTTTTGAGGCCGGGGAGCTTCATGCTTCAGCTCAGCCTCCTGGCGCGGCCGTTTGCTCGGCGGAGTTTGTACGGCGGTATCAGCTCTCTTGGAGAGAGCTGATCTTTTTTTTGCCACGGCCGCCTGCTTTAGTACTCGACCACCTGAGAAAGGAAAGCAAAGTTAAAATCGAGTAGTTTGAAAATAAAGTTAAAATCGAGTAGTTTAAAAAATAGAAGTAAAGATGGCCTGATACCTTGGGGTTTGTCCTTAGATGGAAGGGCGGCAGCCTTCTGGGGACGGTCGCTGAAGAGTTTGGTGATAACATCGTCGACTGAATCCCCATAAAAGTCTTGGGTATATGCCTCCCACCAATCACCAAAGGTGTCGGTACTCAGAGATTCGGGAACAACCGGCCGAAGACGGAACTGCTTACACCGCTCCTGGAATTCATCCTCGGTGTCTCGACATTCTCTCTCTGAAGCCCCGAAAAGTCGTCCTCGGCTAAGGAGGGAGCGAGAGAGAAGTAGAGGCACTGGACAGCCCTGAAGGTGGCCAAGTTGTCTGGCTGTAAACTGTGGATGGTAGACCCCCCAGCTTGCCAGACGGGCATCGCAGCCGAGAGGGAAGTCGCGCGATAGCACAAACGATCCCCAGTTTTGGCGGAGGGGAACGTCCTCATTTTCACTCTAGGCCGTAAATGGAAGCTTGATGGAGGAAGGATAGTCTCGGCGATGACATATAAGAAACTCGTCGTCGGAGAAGTCTTCAAGGCCAAAGAAGTATTTGAAGACTTTTTCGACCCGATGAGGAGGTACCGGTTTGGAAGCCAGCTGAAGGCCGAGCGCTTCGATAGAAGAAAAGTTGAGGACCTCCGGCAGGAGTGTAGTGAAGTAGGTTTGCAACCAGAGTTGAAACACCCATATAGGCCCATTCTAGAAGAGGTCGATCTTGTGGACGATTGTTTCGGCCAAACAGCGCAGCAAGTTGGCGAGAATGGCTGGACTGAGCGCCAGGGTAAGACCGCTGGCCAGAGCTTCAGCCACAGGCATATTCTCGACCAAGCATTTGTTCGATTTAGTACAACAAATAAATTTGTTGTACCAGTAGAACAGGAAGGCTTCATGTTCCCCTTTGCGAAGGCTCGCCTCTCCTCGGCCGGCAAAATGGGCGGTAAGGGTGTTGTAGTTGAAGAAGTTCTTGTGTAGCTTCTGAACTTCATCTTTCGAGGGTTCGTGACCGTCTCGGCTCAATGATTCGACGGCCCGAGCATCAAACAGTGCCTTGAGGTCCAGATTTGACGAGCATCCGAAGAGGGAGGCATCATTCAGAAGACCAGAAGGAGAAGTCCCAAGAATAGTAGAAATGTCAATGATGGTGGGGCCGATGGGACCGAGGGGGAGAACCATGGTATTAGTGGCCGAACACCAGAAAATTAGGGCTGCCATGAGAAGCTCTCGGTCCATACCAATTTCCACCGTCGAGAGTCTGATGGCATCGTAAATCCTGAGAGCCTTCCACTCCTAGCTGAAGAATTTTTCCATACGGCCGACCCAAGCTACCCAAGTCGCGGTAGTTGAAGGCCAGGCTCCTTGGGGCTTCGACATATCCCACTTCGCCTATTCGAACCCTTGTCGCAAGGGCGCTAGGCAGTGACCCTTCATAAGGCCGATTATGGGCAGGGGAACGGGTTTCTTGAATAGAGGTCCAAGAATTTGATGGGTGGTGGTTGAATCACTTTCGAAGCGCAAATTCTTGATAGCAGAACGATCGATGATGTCTTTACACTTGTTGCATTCCTCAGAGAGCTGGAAGATGAAAAAGGCCATTGCAGGGAAGGAAGTTTTAAGATGAAGTTTTCTGGGTTGGAAGTTCTTCTCTCGAAGGAACGTGCTGGTCTCTCTGGAAATGGAGAAGGCAAAGGATTTTGAAAATCTGAAGCGGAAAGGTTCGAGAAAGAAGCAAAAGGATTTCTGAGATTTGGAAGCGTAAAATTAGAATGAAAGAAGAAAGGGTATTTATAGGCGCCCAGCAAGAAGATCAATCGTTTGGTTTTTTTTGAAATTTGAAATGAACCAATCAATGTGACTGCGCGCCATGATGAGAATCCAGAAAATCCAGGCGAAATGACCTAAGATCTCGCGGATTGAGGGCATGTCTCGCAGTCTGAGGACGCACGATTGCGTGTGACGGCGAATTTAATGCGGATAGACGTTTTGACAGTTACATGCGCCCAGGAGCATGATTACAGACTGTTGGGGTGATCGAGGATCGACGCGTGGCAAGGCTGAGAAGGATTCGAGAGGAGAATCATGTCTCATAAATGGGCATGGTATTACTTGCCTAGGGCAGACCACTGACTGTTGTGGGAAAGAATGAACGTCGTTTCGCTTCTTCAAGGCCGAAGCTCGACCAAGAGCTATAGGTCAACGGCCTCAGAAGCGAGGGGGCAATGTTTGGGCCCAAAATAATATTGGGTCGAACTAGGATCATCTCCGGCCCAGTGTCTTCTCAGAGGCGCTTTGGGCTGGTACCATGGGCCGAGAGGAATCAGGGTGAGCGAATATTAGTCGGAGTAGGGATGATGCGGATAAGTCCGAGGACGAGGTAGAGGCCGAGTCCTGTTAGGAAAAGGAGTCTCAGATAAGCCATGATACAGAAGTGAATCGAGCCCACGGTTAGAGGCAGAATCAGAGTCCTAGTTGGATTCGGATCGGCCGAGATAGAGTTGGATTAGCATCGGCCAAGGCAGAGTTGGACTATGATGAGGGTTCCTATCCAAGAACAATTTGGATTCAATCAGGAGTATTTGCGCCACTATAAATAGAGGGAGGAGCATAACATTCAGGCTCCTCCAACTCAACACACAAATCTGCCCTGCACAAACGCTCGCTCTACGCGAAACCTCTCAACTTTGAGATTTTTATTTTCCTTTTCGCCAACACATCTTCATTTTGGATAAATAGCACTGTGAAGGCAATCGGTGATATCTTGAGTTTGGATAAACAGCACTATCGCCGTAGAACCAGCCGATCGCGGAGTACCTTCAGTTTGGATAAACAGCACTGTGTCGAGGCCGACTGGTTACCTATCTAAGTCTCGATCGAGAAGGACTTTCGAGTTCTTATCGGCAGAGGTCATCTCATCAGCCTCTCGGCGAAGTGAGGTGTTACAAATTACTGGGCTCGGCACATTGAACGCCGAGTTATTTTATGATTGGATACTCACGGGTTAGTTTCAGAGTTCGGCACTCCGACGGCCGAACCACCTTCACTATCAGAACGTATATCTGTTTTGAGTATCTGTGCCCCTACACTTTGGTGTCGATTCGGCGTGCTTATACTTTTACCAATATAATCACTATGACCGAATACGACGCCGACGATTTGTGAACTTTACAAGATTAGCAGCCTTGTCTTCAGGCTCCAGAACTTGAAGGCCGCAATCGCAAGATAGAGAAGTCAGTCACGCGCACAACGCAATATCAGCAAATTTTACTCACCGGCCGAGCTCGGCCGTCGAGTTGGCACGCCCCGCATTCAACCGAATGACTTAGTTAACTCATTAGTTACTCGGCCTGCGCGCCACGTAGGCTTGGTAGTTTTTAGGGTCAACAACTATAAATAAGGCTTTTTAGCCATTAGGATTCTGGAAGCAACATTGAGGAGGCACTACTTTGGAGAACTTAGCTAGGTTTTGACGATTTGTATTTCAGGTGTTTTCTATCCTTTTTCTATTTCAATAAAATTTCTTTTCGTTTTATGATTGTTCGTAACTAGTTTCGTTTGCTAGGGCGAGGCCACGAGCCTTAGCAAGAATATGTAGTTTATTTTCAATTTGCTTATGATATTATGCATGCAAGTTTTGAGTTATTAATCACTGTGCTTTAAACTATCTATTTGTCTTAGTGATTGGCCACCATTAGGATCTTTAGAAAAGTAATTTGATGCAATTTTGGCGGAGGGCTGTCCCTAAAATTGGCGCTGGCTTCTTGTGGTTAATATGTGTAACTTCTTAGGATGGACAACATGTCTTAAGGGTTATATGGTTTTTCAAAAGGTTTTCACAAAACTTAATGAGTCTTGCATGTTCACATTCGATCTGGACGCCACGGACAGGTTGCATGTTAGATATACGTTCTATGTTGGAGGTTCCAAGTAGGGCATACTTTACTTTAGGAAAACCTAACCTTCAAAATATGCATGTGTAATTTATAAGCAATTGGAAGAACTACGTAGGATTGTTAAGGTGACGGCAACCGTAGTGCTCAAATTTATTTTCAAAACTATTTTCTTTTATTTTCTTTACCTTGCGATTTTATTTAATTGTTTTTAATTAAATTCGTTTTTAATATTTTAGGTAATAAAATCAACCTCTTCCCAATTTCGTTTTCAATTAATTAATTAAGATTTGATTTTAGCATAGATTATTCATTCAATCCCTGTGGAGAACGACCTTGCTTGAGCTGCTATACTACGACAACCTTGTACTCTTGCAAGTATTTTTAAGTGTTTTTATCCCTACTTTTGCAGGTGGTAAAATCCCTATCAAAAGGTATAACTTCTAAGACCTTTAATTCATCTTATAGCAAATGAATGTATCAATCATAGAAGAAAAAGCCTTGAAGAGGGGTTTATTATTTTTATAGTTTTAGCACTTAATTATTGAAATTGATACCGGGCGGAATCCTTAGCAATAATAAGTATTAATAGACTTTATGATAACTATTCCTACTTAGGACCACCCCAAGATAACACTAATGGACAACAACAACCAGACAAGCATATATATCACGGTCACAAGGTTGACTAGTGACATAACACAAGTAAAGAACACATATTAGGGATATAAGTTACCAGGTATACTAAATGATGTATACACAGGTATTCAGATTTAAATATCTACTACATAACATATCACAGCAGCGGTTAATAACAACATAAGTATAAATCACACAAAATAATTTGGGCTCAGAAAACCCCTAACTAGGTAAAAAACCGAGGGAACTCGTTGGAGCTCCATCTACTGGTAGAAAATCAAGTTCATACATGAATCACGCACACACACAAGCTCAAATCCCAGGTTATACTAAAAAAGCAGCTAATACCTTTGTGCAACTTGGGATTCTTTAAGGAGATCTATAGTTGGTCTTCACAAAGGTTGAAGCTCAAGCTCGAGCTTTTCACTTGTGTCTCCGATGAGATGAATGGAATTAAATGAAATGCAAATGAAGAACCAACAACACAAATCTCCTCAACTGAACATCAACAGATTGAGAAGATTTTGAAAGGATCTTTGCCTAAAGTTCTAAAGATGAGAGCTATAAACTCAGTGACTACCGATGAATACTAAGGCTGAGATATTCTCAAATGATCTCTATAAGAAATGCAGTGATAGGTTCATCAATGTTTTCTCAAGAGCTGCGTGGAGAGGAAAAAATGCAGTAAAGCTAGAGCTCAATATTTACGCTCTCCAAAACCTAAAATGATTAGGTCGTCAGTGCCACACAAATTTCTACACTACTGAGGGCATATTTTTGTGAAAAAATTTAGCTGCAACCAGCTCACAGTGAAATCACCTGTCAACAGGCGATATGATAGAATATTCAATAAAAAAGCATGGTCATGTGTCAATTTAAATGATCACGTACATAGACTTGACTAGGCAGAACAGACTAGTCAAGAAACATAAAAATGCAGTTTGTTATGCTATGCATGAACCAAACCTGTATAATGAAAGCTGACTTGAGTCTTCATCCTCATTGCAGCTTTACTTACATCTTATCACTATCTTAATCCTAGTTTGACCTTGGTACGATAATGAAGAATATAAAGATTATATGTTTGTTTAAGGAAAGCCAAAACTAGACTAAGTCATAGACTTTAACATTTATATTTGCAAGAACTCGACGTGTGGCAAATTGAATGAATCTTGTATTAGGAGGTTGATGGCGTGCAAATTTTGGTTCGGTGCAATAAATACATGTGAGCAAAGGTGGTTGAAAAACATTCGCTTCTTCAAAATCCTTCGGCCAAGAACTCATGGCCGAAGATTTCAAAAGCGAGCTGGCAATTTTTAGGCTTGAAATCTGGGATTTGGGCCAAGAAGGATTAAGCCGAAAAGAAGCTTGCAAGTCTCGGCCAGTAGTACATGTTTAGCACAGTGGTGTAACTAAGTCCTGGAAGACGTAGGATTGTTGAAGGATCAGGATGTGTTTGATATGATTCAGAATATTCCGAGGAGCGAAACTTATGTCTGATTGGATAAGGAAGGGATTGAATACATAAACGGACTAGATTGAGAGTCCTAATGCATGTGGGATTCTGCCGAGATGGAGATTCGGCCGATAACGGATTGGTGACACTACAAAAAAATATGGGCACTGCACACAATAAATTATATGTGCCCTTTGAGGCCAAAGAGGACCAACAATTGTGCCCATAGACCAATAGTAACAGTACAGCAACTATATTTGTATATGTGACCTCTATGGGCGTCACCTTTGATTAGAGCGCACGATACAGCCATGTGTGCTCAAAAAGTCGAGCACAAATAAGGTTTTTATTGTGCCCTATTCTGACACATGTGTCAGGTGCCATTTCAGATTCATGTTAGCACAATTTTTGTAATTGTGCCCTATCAATTAAATTAAAAATAAATAAAAATAACAAATTCGAAATACCCTACAATCTGAAACAAACATTTGAAAACGTATATTCATCCTTTCAAGCAGTCATCCTTCCGGTGGAGGCGCCTGTGCTCCATGCGCAATCCACAATAGTACCACACGCAACGACAGTGTGACCTGCAGCCACGCCAAGGGTTTCAGAGTCCATTTTGGTCCAAAACACCACCATTTTCAACAATTCAAAAGCTAAAACAAAGCTACAAAGGTAAGTATTCAAAATTTACCTTCTTCAGGGCCATTGGGTGGCCGGTGATAGCCTAAAATCAGCCTGAAAATCATATCCCTCGCCGAAAATATGGGGAATTTGTCCCTTGAGTTGAAACTGCATCCAAACTTAACCAAATCAGGCATGCAGTGCACGAAAACATCTCTAAACAACTTAAAGAACCTAACTAAGGTGTTTTCGAGACTCACCTATACTGGATTCCACGGAAAATCTCGACGGGGAGTCAAGCCTCGACAGAGCTTGTCATTTCGTCACGTCGGTTTCGATTTCCAAAAAGCAAAAGGTAATGGGGAGTCTGCATTGAGGAGAGGAAGGTGACGCTGGTGGTTGCCTCGCCGGAGATCACCAGCTCTGCTGCCGTCATTGCTTATGTGCTTCTTTGTGTCAAGGAAGAAGTCAAGAGGGAGAGACAAAAAGATTGTGAGAGAGCGAGGATGGCAGTGTAGTGTTTGGGTGGTGGCAAGGTTAGCCGGAGTGGCTTGTTAGATGGAAATGGATGCTTCTGTTTTCTGTGCAGTGAGCACAGAGATGGTGAGGGAGATGACAGAGAAAAGTGTGACGAAGTAGAGAGAGAAAGTTAGTGAGAGAGAAGATTGCATGAAGGAAGGAGACGGAAAAGTGATGGCGTGCAGAGAGGAGTAGAAGCACGGGGAAGGGTGAAGACCCACGTGGGTGGGTCCCACAGGACACAAAAACCCATCAGAAAATTAATAAAATAATTATATACATAACCAGGAAGGAGACGGAAGACTGTTGGATTAATACTCAACAAATAATTATATATACATAATCAGGTGGGAAGGGTGAAGACCCACGTGGGTGGGTCCCTACTGCATTTGCCTGCCGAGAAATTAAAAGGAAAAGCCTTTGGCTTCTAGAATACTCAGTCCCAAAATTACCATTTTGCCTTCTAACTTTAAAAATTTGTAACTTACTCGTTCTAACTCCAAATTCACATCCGTTTGTGACCACGCGTTCATTACGATAAGTATTATTTAAATAAAATATAATATTTATCACCAAGTGTCTTGAATTCGAAGGTCCCGCAAAAGACGAAATTACTCACCATCTTATTTGTTTTCCAACGAGTTCCACATAGTCATACAAAAATGAATAACCAAATCATACATCTCAAAATACATAGGGTATTACAAATAAATTGCGTACATTTGTTTTACAGGTACTATGGGTACATTTTCATATTTTTGTTGACATTTGTACATTGATTTATATGATAAGATGTGAGAATAAAATTGAAAAAAAAAAAAAGAGACAAAATTGCTGAACAATATGTGACAACTATTAACATATTGATGACTTAAACACGACCTTCGAAAATATCGATGACTTAAACAGTTAATTTCCAGAAACATAGAAATACCAATCATTGTTTTTCAAGAATTGTTGTAAGATCCCACATCGCCCAGGGTGTGGATCCTGTAAGCCTTATATGTATATTCCCATCTCTACCTAGCACGAGACCTTTTGGGAGCTCACTGGCTTCGAATTCCATCGGAACTTCGAAGTTAAGCAAGTTCGCGAGAGAGCAATCCCATGATGGGTGACCCACTAGGAAGTTCTCGTGTGAGTTCCCAAAAACAAAACCGTGAGGGCGTGGCTGGGGCCCAAACCGGATAATATCGTGCTACGACGGAGTCGAGCCCGGGATGTGGTGGGGACCTGGGCAGGGATGTAACAATTTGGTATCAGAGCCAATCCCTGGCCGAAAGTGTGCCGACGAGGACGTCGGGCCCCTAAGGGTGGTGGATTGTAAGATCCCACATCGCCCAGGGTGTGGATCCTGTAAGCCTTATATGTATATTCTCATCTCTACCTAGCACGAGGCCTTTTGGGAGCTCACTGGCTTCGGATTCCATCGGAACTTTGAAGTTAAGCAAGTTCGCGCGAGAGCAATCCCATGATGGGTGACCCACTAGGAAGTTCTCGTGTGAGTTCCCAGAAACAAAACCGTGAGGGCATGGCTGGGGCCCAAAGCGGACAACATCGTGCTACGGCGGAGTCAAGCCCGGGATGTGGTGAGGGCCTGGACCGGGATGTGACAATTGTGGTCCATTTATTTAAATGCAATGGCGTCTAACGTAATTTTATAAAATAAAAAAAAGGGCTTCTGATAATCTAAATGGTGCCACATTTTAAGGAGGTAGTTTGATCAAAGGTCTAAAACACACTAATGTTTAATAAAAGAAGGGTTTATATCACAAATGGTCCCTGAAATTGACCCCATCAATCATGATGGTCCCTGAAATTGAAAATCGATCAATGTAGTCCCTGAATTTTAACTCGCGAATCAATGTGGTCCTTCTGTTAGTGTTCCGTCCAAATTAACACTAAAAAAGGTTAGAGAACCAATTTTTCATGGTAAAATGACCAAAAAAAGGTTAGAGAACCACTTTTTTTTGTTTTTATTTTAGTTTTAGCACCAAATCCATGAAAAAATGGAGAGAAAAGTGAAGATGGAAAAAAGAAAAGAGAGGTAGTAAGTAAAATTATAAGTAACAAGGTTATTTTTGATCATTTTACCATGAAAAATTGGTTCTCTAACTTTTTTTTAAAGTTAATTTGGACGGAACACTAACAAAATGATGACATTGATTCGCGAGTTAAAATTCAGTGACTACATTGATCGATTTTCAATTTCAGGGACCATCATGATTGATGGGGTCAATTTCAGGGATCATTTATGATATAAACCCATAAAAGAAATAGTAAAATGAGACATCTCAATCTAAATGCCCCACTAATAATTCAAGTTGATTGCAACTAGATATTTTCACAAATTGTGAATAGGGAAAAAATATTTGGGAATAGGAAAAAGTAAATGTAAAGGACACAAAAACATAATTTTTTTTATTTAAATATATTAAAATAGAGGGCACAAAAGCCTTTATTGTGTCTGTGTAAATTAATAAAAAAAAATTCATCTCTAACATGCAAGTTGGACACACAGTTTTTCAAATTCAAATACTCGACACAAACTAATGTGGTTTTATGTTAGAGGGCACATTTGAGGTATTTTGGTGCTCAATGGAATTTAAAAAGCACAAATATATATTTGTGCTCAATGAAAATGAGAAGGGCACAAATCAATTGTGTTCTTAGCCCATTTTTCTTGTAGTGTGAGGACAATTATGAAATTATCAGATAGGACTAGGTAATTGTAATTCTATTGAGATTCTACTTTGGCAGACTTGGGCATCAAGGGATTTGCCACTATAAATATTGAGGAATTGCAACGTAGAAATGACCTTCAACTTAATACACAATCAACGCTCTAGGCGAAACCCTTTCACACTCTTGAGAAAAAAAACTAACTGCTCCACTAACAAGTGAACACAAATTCAATTTGGTTAAATAGGTTTCGAGTTGGTAGCCAATGGACCATTACAATTTGATTGAACAGAATTTTCCATAGGCAACCAACGAAGGTGACAATTTGGTTAAATAGCATTGAAGTTGTAGAATCAACTCGGTCAAGGAGTCTTAACAGTTTGGTTAAACCTTAAGTTTTCCTTTTTCGACTGGTTATTTATCCCCAAGTCTCTGCTGGCCGAGAGTCTTTTTTATTCTTTTTCGCTAAACGAGGTCACTTCATTTACATTTTAGGTAGGGGTGGGCATTGTCTGGTTTAGCCTGGTTCCATCCTCAAATTGGAACCATAACTAAAATATATCAGCGGTTTGGTTCGGTGCGATTCTGCTTAAATTTATTACGAAAACCGTAAGGTTCGATTCACACGAGTTTCGGCTCGGTTCATGCCGGTTTACAGTTCCAACCAATATATATATATATATATATATATATATATATATATATATATATAATATTCTACTTCCAATACCAAACACATATTTCAACTACAAATTTAAGTAGATTTGAGTTTCCAATACTAGATCTACAAGATTGTGACCGGAAGACAAAAAGTGTACATATAAATATAAATTAAAAGACAGAAAGATTCATATCAAGACCATAAGTGTACATTTTGAACTAAAACTGAGGTGTACATAATGCATAATATATTGGAAAAGAATGAAGAAAAATAAAGTAAAGGGAGAGAAGTGATAAAACAATAGAGGGGAAGAGAAGTGAAGAAAAATATTAGGCTTATGCACACAGCCTTCTTGGAAAAATGGCTTATTTATATAGAAAATAACAATAAAACAATAATTTATATTAAAAGCGGTTCGATCCGGTTCTTTCGTTTCTTAGTACATCTAAACCGGAACCGAAATCGACTTGAGACATTTCGGTTTGATTTTTATTCCGGTTTTGACTTTTTTGGTCAACGTGGATTTTTGCGGTTTTTTATTTTATTTTTATCATAGTTTGATTCGATTTTCCGGTACGATAGTTTTTATGCTGACCCTTATTTCTAGGTGAAGTTTAGTGTTCCATGATTGGATATTCCCAAGTGACATTTAGAGTTCGGCATATCGACGACCGAACCACTTACACCATAAAAACACTATTCTCCTTTGAGTATCATTACTCTTACAATTTGATACTGATTCAGCGCACTTTTATTTTCACAAATACAGCTGAAGCAGTCAAATATGGTGCAGAAGATCGAATTTCATAGCAGAAGGCATAACCTTGTCTTCAGGTTATAGAACCTAAGGCTGAGAGTGTTCCTTTCTTGGCCAAAGTCGCTTGTTCCAGGAGTCAGCAAAGCGTTTCATCACACCACTACCATATTTAAGTATTCGCCGCACCGAGTTCAGTAATGAGTTGGCATGCCCGCATAAGCAATCAACCACCGAAAGATGTAGTTAGCTCATTAACTTACTCAGCCTATGCGCCAAGTAGGTTTTGTAATTTTAGGTCAACAAAATGTCTTTTACCATAACCAAACACAATTACAGTGATTGTCAAAAAAAATTCCGGGATAAAACAAATTAAGTGAATGGAATTTGACATGGACACCGAGCCACCTACCAACTCTTAGCCATTTTAATATGCACAAAGTGCACAGCACAGCAAGCTTGCCCAGTTAGGCATTTCATCAAAACACTTGGTGAGCAATTTTGGACGAAAATAAAACTCATGAGCATCGGAAGGGGCTCCTATTGACAGAAAACAAACGCAAAATTTAAAATCACAACTTTCCCTAAATAAAACTCTTAAGAAAACCCTAACATCTTCATAATATTTCTGTAATTTGCATGAGCCATAAGTACGTAATACTGATCAATCAAACAACCTCTAATTCGTTGTCGCATTGTTTCACCAAACTCAGTGCCTGGCTTTATAACAGTAGAGATAGGATAACGAGAGCACAAGAAAACCACAATTGCCATTCAAAGTCAATGCAAAAACCCCCAAAAGTTGTATATGCAAAAACCTCTTAAATTACTCAAAGCTCCACAGTTGCTAATCTCATCTCCTCTCTAGACTCAAAAATAGCATATTTTCTACACTTGCAAATTTTACACAAAAAATTGAGAGCAACAATAAAATAAACACATAAACAACCTTAAATATTTGACACAAATTAACCAAAACATGTTTCCTTAACATTCTTGCAAGACAAATCCCTCACGAAAATTACGGTTGAAATTTTTTGAAGGCTAGGTGGTGCTGAAAATAAAATCACTTGGATCAAAGCTTCATTTATGGCTCCATTATGTCATTGTCCTTGCATCGTGCTCTGGTATGAATGGTGGTCACTGCATCCAAATTCATGGCTCATCGTCCGCAAGCCGCACATTGTATCCATGCTTTAGGTCTGTAACAAATCAAGGTTCCAATGTGGAATGTTTAGATGTTCAATGATATAATGTTTCCTCGTTAAAATGCAAGGATTGGGTCAAACATTGGTACACTTAGCTAAAACTTAAGAAAGAAAAGACAAAAGGTTGACAGGAGAGAATACATGATAGACACGACAGGCAATCAAGATAAGATGGCAACAACTTCAAAGTTGAAAAACTTCAATAACATCATGAACAGGTAGCTCTATATGACCGCTAGGTGAACGCTTTAACACCATAAAATACTAAGTTACAGGTTTAAGCTTGGCCACTTAATGGGCCAATTAACAGAGAAAAATGTGAACATGCAGTCAAACATAAATTTAATCGATGAAAAACAACTTTATATGAGCTAAAATTCTAAATAACAAGTTCAAGTTTGCCCGGCCCCGAATAAAAAACTACTAGTATACAGAGAAAACTGCGGGCAAACAAACAATGTAATCTACATCAAACCTACTCTAATATGTCAGAAGTTATAGCATGCAGCAAGTCATAATCTATATCATTGCAATATATGCATGGTATTTCCACAAATGATGATTATTTTATAAATTTATAATACAAAGTTTCTTCTAATTAGAACACAAGAATAAGTCAGATTATGGTCATGCAGTATGGCAATTTTGGGTAAACATCAGGCCAATCAATTTATTATTCTTAAAGCTTGAACATTGAGGTTCAAAATTCTGACTTATTTTGAAAATATAAGTGGGAAAACTAGTTCTAAGATTAACAACGCCCGTCCACACAACTTTTAAAGCTCTTACTGTAGCATGCCTCATAATTGAGAGCCAGTTAGAGGTCATAATTTAAAATCAAACATTTCTTCACTCCCTATTATTTTAATCTTCGTTCACTCATGTTTTTACTTTTTCAAATATTATGTGGTTCCCACATGGCCTAAAAGTAGAGAGGGGCAATTTACAGGAGATCATAGACAGAAAAAAAAAAAAAAAAAGACGACCTGGCTATTATTTCACAGGATCAGCAAGAGAGATGGGACAGGAGAGAGAATAAGAGAAAGAGAAAACCATGTAAAATCAGGTATACAGACCAAGTTTGGGTGTACCATATGTGTGTGTATCTTTGTTATTTTTCTTCTTGGTTTTAAAAGAGGGGCTTCATGGTAAAATAAACTGTGATGTACGAGTTGGATCTGAATGTTCATACTTAATAAACACGAGCACGCACACACATAGAATAACAATTCAAGTGGGTCAACCACATTAGCCATACAAAAGTCACTTTATGGCTAAAGGAAGACGCATGAAAAGATGTGCCAGACACTGGGAAGGATGAAGCATGAATATAACTCATATCTTAGCAAAATCAGGGACCATGAAGGAAAGAAGGTAATGACATAAAGGTGTTTCGTGGTGTAATATTAACTCTGACTTGCTTATTTTCCAGCAATACTATACAAAAACAATTGAAGTGTTTTAAATGTAAGAATAATAAACGTGCCAGGAATGAATATGTTAAATGGTACCTTTAATTGAAGATTTATCATATTTCTCTTTCCTCTCATCATCATTCTTCCATTCACTATCATCATCGTCGTCGTCATCATCATTTCCCATTTCATCTCTTCCATCATTTCCTATATCGCTCTCACTGGCCGTCTCCCATTCGGAATCATCAGTCTCTCGGCCATAGATATCACCAGCATCACCCTCACAATGGACGCCCCCATGTTTAATAGCTGCCTCTCTAAATAACCACGCTGCACGCATCTGCTTTTTAACCAATCGTTCAGCATAATCTGGAACCTTATTTTGCCTCAATGAGAGATCAGGATCATTTGACTGAGAGCACTCGTTTATGAACAGAATGGCATCTAGCAAACTCTCTTTTGCAAAGCCAAGCATGTCATAAGCCTGCGCTCTTCTCCAAAGACTTTTGGCATGACGGTTCAGTGGGTTGTGAAGACAAAGTGCACGAGTAGCATCACTAATAGCTGCCAAGGGCAGCTGCAACAGAAGATGACACTGAGCTCGGTTACTGTACAGAACAACTCTCTCCTTTTTGGATCTCATTGGACACAATGCCAGAGCTTCTGAGTATTTTGATGCAGCACCAGATATATTTCCTGATGAGAATAAGGAATTTCCTTCAAGCTTGACCACTAGCGCTGCAGCCTGTTTAATATGGAGGTCCTCTTTAGGCATATTCTTTTCCCATTTCAATCTCTGTCTGGAACTCAACAGTTCCTCTATCAATTCTTTTGTTCGGTTACTAAAAGAGTTTCTTCCTGTCCCTTGTGACTGGACACATTCCTCAAGAACATTAACAATGGAATCTCCTAGCTTCTTGTGATCACCCAGAGTTGTAATCTCCGCAAGGTCAACAAGTGCAGGTACAGCCTTATCAACCACCTATATAATGGTTTCAGTAGCATTAATAACGTTATAATCTATGATCTCATTCCATATATACTAAAACAGATGGGTTAACTTATGAAGTGCGGTAGTCTGAACTTGTGCATACAAAAAGTAAAACAGTATTTTTCCTTCATAATTGTTAAATTAGGAGGACAACTCTTAGAACGTATCTTCATCCAAAAACCTCACATGCAGCAAAATTTCTGATCCAAACAGTTGTTAATATATATGAGGCATTAAAACATTCGTTCAGGAAACATAAAAAAACCACTTGATGTGACAAATAAATTGAGTCACTGGATAACAGTAGTGAATATGAGGCAGAGAAGTTCAAGTTTCCATAAACATCCTTAGTGGAATACTAGTGATTGTAACTGTAACATGTAATAAGAAAACTAAAAGAAACAAGCTAATAACCACTATCCAGGACCAGATGAAAAATCGCTAATGAGAAAAATACCTTAGGACATGTACTCGGGTCTTGGAGCAACCAAAGAAGGCAATCAATAGTCATATACTGCCAATCATCTGATGACCGAGAAATATTACACAATGATTCGATAATACTGGGACAACCAGCAACTGGTCCTCTACCCAGCTTATGATGGCAAACTGTTCTTAATAAACCAACGCCAGCTGGTGAGTTTTCATTAACAAGTCCACCCCACATGCCAGGTAGTTTCATTAAGAATTCAGGTTTGCATATCGTAGGAAGAAACTCTGGTTTAAAGGCAAAGCAGTTAATGAGCTGGAGGGACCAGCATTGCAACTGACTAGCCCACTCTTCTGCCTTTCTGGACTCCATTTCAACACCTCCCATGCCGCGGGTGAGCAGATCGCAGTGATAGCTTAACCTTCTGTCAACATACTGGTAAAAATGAGAATAGACTATTTCTAGTGAGCTCATTGCTAGTTGAATCGAAAGCTCAAGAATTTCACCATGACTTGCTACAGCAGGAAAAGTGCTGGCATAGGTAGCCAAGTGCCCTAAAGCTCGAACTGCCACTCTCTGTTCAACCCATGTTAACCTTCCCCTCAAAAGTTCAACTAAGGGAGGGATTACCCCAGCATGAACAGCACTTGCTGCAAATTCTTCCATGTTCATGGTGTATGATCCAATAATATGAGCAGCATAATAAGGAATGTATATATTCTGGTCATGCGAAAGCCAGCGGCGATTCTTTAGACCCTTCCATATCAATGCAGCCATACATTCAAAGATACCAAGCTCAACGAACTCAGGGTCATTCGGATGTGCCATGGCAGTGTTCCAAAGGCCACTGATAGGGAGAACCTGGCCATCGTCATCCTGTGAAGGAAGCTCTCTAAAGAACTTCAGGATGCTGGCTCTTCGCTTACTTGGGTTCCCTTCCTTCATGACACAAAAGAAGCATCCTGGGTATGGACAGTCAGAAGACACTTTATCCATGTTCAGATTACAACTTAATATTATACAAGCACGGCGGGTCACCTCTTCATCTATTGGCTGAATCAAATAGCAAGACCAATAGACAATTTATTAACATGTTAGCTTGGCATTTATCAGAAGAAAAAATTTGGTAAACATAATAACATAAAAGAAATACTGCAGCAAGAAGTAACCACTCGATCCTTAACTACTAGTTCAGCACAAAGGTCCACAGGTTTAAAATCTTTAAACTGAAAATAATTTATTCTGAGTAAAAAAAAAAAAGACCTAGAAGTGGATTTCACTAAAACAAGAAAATACTTAGTTATATGTATCCAATAATATCCCAATCAAAGAATTTAATACACAAATTTTATTCCACCTAATTTCTTTCCAGAATCGTCCTCTTTAGTTCCAAGATCACATTGCTTACAATGACTTCTATGATTTTCTCAAAAAGAAAAAACAATGCCTTCTATGACATTTTAAAAATTAGTTCGAGATCATTTTGTTCTTGCCCCCAAAAAAATAGCAGGTTAGATGTGCCCAAAATTACTCCCTCCCTTTTCTCCCAAGTGAAATTCAAAATGGGTCAGAACAACTAAGAAGTCAACCAATTGTGTTGGAACAAGAACAAACAGAAAAAAGAAACCAAATCAACCAAACATGATTTCATAAAAAGATACCAGATTCTTTGTTTCCCCGTTTCACTTTTTCATGTTGGCGCATTTTATATCTTTGTTATACATGACCAAACTACCTCAAACAACTTTTGTTCATCTCACTTCAATTCCACACACATCCTAAATCCATAACATGCCAATTCCTAGTCCATCCAATATAGGGCATGTTTACTTACAAGGAATGAGAACTGGAATCACTTTTTGATTCTCAAGTTCCTGTGTTTACTGAGATATAGGTATGTAAATCATTTCGCTTCTAAACCTTCCCGTATTTATTAACACATAAGGAGTTGGAAAAGTGTTAGATTCCCTAAAGTCCGTAATCAAATACCTAAAAGTCAGGAATTAAATCAACTTCGGGGAGGGGGTGGAGGGGGGAGGGGGAGCTAGTTGATCCGATTCCCGTTTCTTACTTTGCCTATTTCTAAGTTCTCCCATTCGTTCCAAAGTAAACATGCCCTAAGTATATATCTTTCTCAATTTGCATCTTGGTTATACACTTATGCAGACCAATGATTTTTAAACTAGCCAACAGTTAATCCAAAACCCTAAAACATAGCCATAAGACTCACTTAAACTTTAAGGTATTCTAACAATATCTGGCCGAAACAAAAAAATCGACACTAACCCGGGATGGAAAAAGCCATCACTTCACTCTTTAACAGCTTTTAAATTCCTCGCCACCCTTTTCTCTAAGTTGGTAAACTGGCATTTGAATATTGGACTAATACTCAGTCTTGAACCTACTAAATCTAAACCCCCTTAAGACTTTTAGGCCTCTCTCAAAACTATCAACTTTAAAACTCTAAACCCTTCGTTTGTCGGCAGTCGAAACACCCTACCCTTTATCAAAGTAAAGGAATTTCCAAGTCCAAGTTCAGAGTAAGCATTCAACCACAAACAATCAGTAAAGATACAGCAGTTTTTGCAAATAATTACATCTAAAAAACGAAAAACAAAAGGCAATTCAACTTGTTCAATGAGATCCAAACTCTCAAAACGCCAAAAATCGCATTCAAAAACAACATTCATTTGGCAGCAAAAACAAAAAATGGAAGAAATAAACAGGTAAATACCTCGGAAACCCCTGCTCAGTAGAGATGATTTAACACTATAAAACCAGCAAGTAGCAATCTTTAGAGAAACTGAAAAATGGGAAGAGAGAGAAGAAACGAAAAGTGCTTTTCTTGCGATTCCTGCTTCTGCTTCCGCTTCCGGGGAATGAGAGAGAGAGTGTGTGGAGAAGTTCCGCTGTGCAACGAAAACGACAGTGTTTAAGGGGTTTCGATTCGGACAGCCAAGAAGATTGCACTGTTTCAAATGTCTTAATTCCAAGCTCACTTCCCCAGATTACGCTCTTCCGCCACGCGCGTGGTTGGAGTGATGCGCTGTGCTTCCATTGGACTGTGACATGCATAACAAACAAGCGCGTGACGTCGACAAACCTATTTTTGTCGATTGTTATTGCGGCAGACACTCAAGAGGCAAATGCTGAAAGAGTAACAATGGTTTGGGTAACGGCGTTACGCTGGTCCCATTTCTTCCACGCCTGTCCTTCTACTTTTATTTTTTTGAGTGTTTTTTTGTCCCTCTACTGTAGTTTAATAAAAAATAATGTTCAACTATAATGTACTATCTTAACAGTGTAATGTACTGTTCGAAGTAGAATTTTCTTTCCTCTTAATTTACATCTCATTCTTTTTCCTCTCCTCCTATTTGGACGATTACGATTTGTTGAAAAATTTAATAATAATATTATTATATTAAATTTATTAATTGAATGGAAATTAGAAGTAGAGCCTTTTGGTAGAAAGATGTGTCTACTCAAATGAAGAGTTGCAACTTTTGACTCTTCATAAATAGTCACATGCTTTCCAAAGAGGTATCTCACATTCTATAAATAGGGAAGCCCCCTATAATCACAAAAGAACTTTTCATTGTTTACATAATCATACATAGAGTGCAGTAAATATTCGAGGTTTTTCATTGTTTACATAATTATGCATAGAGTGCACTAAATATTAGAGAGTCTCATTGAGTCCATATGAGAGAATTTTCAACACAATTGTGGTTCATGGAGCCTTGTGATTTGAAGTGCTACTATTACAAGGACGTGGTCGTTGTATCTTGGGAGACATGCGCCTATCAACCATGAGCACCATAGTAGGGTGTAAACTTGTCTTAAGGACAAAGTGTCCAACACTTGCCTCGACCGTATTTTCAGGTTTTTCTAATCCATTATGTCATGTTCGTTTAACATTAGTTACTCATGTGTATGCATCACTTTGATATATAATTGCATGAATTATTTCTTGATTTTCCATGTGATTTAATATAGCAATTAGACCCTATTTTCCCAACAATCTTAAGACAAGCTTATGGTTTGATTGCTATGTTTGTTTGAGAACAATATTCTATCGTGTATGTTTCTACGTGGATTTTCTTTTTCATGGTAGAATGTTTTGGTTTCTAGTACTACAAGACAACACCACATCTACCACAGTAAATTTACCACGGGTATAAAAGACCCGTTGTAGAAAATCTAATTTACCGCAAACATTTAAAGCTCGTTGTGAATAGTCTTGACAACAGGCAAAAATGGCCCGTGATAGAAAATATTAAAATAACAACGCACAAATGAAAATCGTGGTAGTTAGCTGATATCAACACGAGGAGTAGCCCGTTGTTTAAATAAATTTAATCACAACGCCTTTTTAAAATTTATCATGGTCTGCAGATGTTGTAGAAGTTGTATACTTATTTAATAAACCAATATAATAATACTCTCTCAAATTTGTTACCAGTGTAACCTACACGAGTTGAAAAAAAACCCCAATCTCTACCAATTTCATATCTGATGCCACTAACTATCGAGTCTCACCCATTCGGTTCCATCAACGATTTCTCCGAAACTCCAAACTACTCATTTCTCTCTTCAAATCCCACCTCCCCCAACATTCTTCTTCGAAATCGCAACCATCTCCCTAAGCAAACCCTAGCAGTCGAACATCAACTCATTTGTTTTCATACACTATATGAACCCTAATTTTTTTCTTTTTTTTTTTGGGCATCTCAGGTATTCCCAATCTACAAGATCTTCAGCTTCGTCTCCAACTAGAAAGCACGAGATCTCGTTGTTGTATACCTCGGTGGATTTCAAAGGCGAGGCTTTGGCACAATCACCGTTGTCAGTCTACATGGGAATTGACCTCTCGAATTTGCTTTGGAATTGATATTTTCCCTCTCTTTTGCTCTCTTTCTTTCTCTTGATTTGTGTTGCTGTTTGTTTAGAATTGAAGATATGTGATTAAATTTGTTGATTTGGGTTAGTTTCATTGTTGGGTTTTAGGCGAAGGTAACACATGAGCAGATAAATAGGAAAATCTTGAGGTACACTTACGGAAATGCGTTTCCACTAAAGATGGATCTTGAAAGGCTAATCCTTTCTTGGTATGTATGTGATTCTTCTTCTTCTTTGTTGGATTTTGACTTGTGTTTGTGAATTGTTGTAATGGGTTCCTCTTATTTTTTTATGATTGAGTAGAAGTGAACATGTGTTGCTATGTTGAAAAGTTAGGTTTTTTTTTCTTTTGTTGTATTTGTCTATTGCAAGTTAATTTGATTCAAAAGATGCCAACTCGTAACCTTTCATCATTATTTTGTTTGTTTGTTTATAGTTAATTGAACCAATGTTCTTTACAAGTTTATTGGTTTATTGCTATTATAATTTGGCTTGTGGGTTTTAATTTTCTCGACAACATTGGTCATGCACTGCTTTGAAATCGATTGTGATTTTCTCCTATTGTGCGAGTAATGATGGCACAGAAAAGTTATACTAACATATATACCTGCATATATGCATTTTATTTCCTGACATTACACTAATTAAATTCATGTATTTGTTGACAATGAGTTTATTAATTTCAATTCTCTAAAATATGCATGCAAAAGGATAAAGGTTTTGTTTCACAACTTTTGTTCTAGTAGTCTCAAGTGTGTAAGGGTTTTAAGATTGGTATGTAGGGAAAACCTATCTTCTGAAAGGATGCGTTTTTTAGACTGGGTAGATTTACCATGCATTTCGCATAAGATACTTATCTTTGGCACTGAATATTATGTTAAACGTTATGTGCTACCATTGGTATGACTGCATTTACAGTAAAGGCCTTTTATTCATGTCTGTTGTTCGATCTCGGTTATTGCTTTGAGATTTATACATATGCTGTTATTACATTTGGCTGTTGGTTGTGCTATGTACATCGGTTGCATTGCAATGAAAGGTTGGCTACCAACCCAGTGGGTAATCACTGAATGTTGTCATTTCCTCATGAACCGGTATAAGTGTGGCGATGAGGATGTGATCCTTCGAGTTTTCGTTGCTTTACAAATTATTGTGATTTAAGAACACAACCTTTCTTGTTTTAAACAAATGAACATACATGATTATCCAAAGGTCAGTGTGATATATGATATGTCACTGCGAAGTGAGTTTTTTCCGACTCATGATTATTCATAAAGAAATCAATTTGACATTCTGTTGTGACAATAAAAGTGACGTTTTAAGTCAAAACATTTGGTCTTTGAAAAGGAAAAGACTAGACATTAAAACGTGGGATATTTGAAAAAAAAAATGTATTAGACATGATGATGCTTATTAAGTAAGCATATGAATGGTCATGCATGTTAGTCGTAAGAAGGAAAGGATAAAAGCCAAGAAGTGTTTTTCCCATAATGGCTAGTGAGGCATGAAGGCCTAAGAAGATAGATATATAAGGTCTATCTTAGTTGTTTCCTACTTCTTAAAAGAAAAAGAAAAAGAAGGTGATCTATTTAACGATGACGCAGAATTGTGGGGGTAACTTATCTATTTTTGAGATATGAAATTTATTTAAGAAGAATGGAAATATAATTTGCTAATTGAATATGACAATCAAAATGTCATATCTTGTAATGAGTAATTATTTAAGGTATGGCAAGGTTGGGGACCTTCTTATAAATATCTTAAATGTGGGGGAGTTTACTCAAGTGTTAGCAAATTACTTATCAAGTTTGAACGCATGTTTGGAGGAATTACATTGGAAAACAACTACTCTCAAAGGAAATAATTTTCATGCATGGATATAAAGTTTGTGATGGCCATATCATGAGTAGTCTACCTAGTGGTACCAATTTTTAAAGGTTTGACTAGAGAGTAAGTTGTATCATCGAGGGGAATGGGTTAAAAGCCTACGTCTTTAAGAATCACCATAATGGCAACCCAACCTAGCTGACTGAAGATCCCAAAATCTAGGTTTAAGGGGACAACCGAATTGTGTATGATTCAATGGGAGCACTGCAGAGATAATCTCCTACCCATGTCCTATGATGAAACAGTTATCTGCAACGTATTTAGGATAAGTTTTGCTTTTAATGATTCCTATACTTGGAAATAACAAGTGGGGTATTGCAAGATACTCTTAATGGGAAGTCACCTATCTTGAGTGAGGAATTGGGCCATTCCTGTGAGAATTTTTTGAAGGGCTTAGTTCTGTAAAAGCACTCATGAGAAACCAAGAATTGTTCAGGGCCAAAATGAACACAACCGAGCAACCACAAGGTGTCTGGAAGGGTATTGTGTGATTACTATTGTCTTGGTTTACACAAACGGTTGAGTAGTTCAAGACATTGCGTTCACTGATTAGCTAAGTAAATCCGATAATAATTCACTACGGAAGGTTCAAAGCCAAAAGCCACCTATCCCGATGTGGTACTTTTTTTACTGAATTATCTCTCTAGTGTCTGCATTGTCATTTGCATGGTATTGAGGCAATTTCTATTCATGTGGGGGATTGTTGGAAAATTTAATAATATTATTATTATATTAAATTTATTAATTGAATGGAAATTAGAAGTGGAGCCTTTTGGTAGAAAGATGTGTCTACTCAAATGAAGAGTTGCAACTTTTGACTCTTCATGAATAGTCACATGTTTTCCAAAGAGGTATCTCACATTCTATAAATAGGGAAGCCCCCTATAATCACAAAAGAACCTTTCATTGTTTACATAATCATGCATAGAGTGCACTAAATATTAGAGAGTCTCATTAAGTCCATATGAGAGAGTTTTCAACACAATTGTGGTTCACAGAGCTTTGTGAGACATACACCGATCAACCATGAGCACCGTAGTGGGGCGTAAACTTGTCTTAAGGACAAAGTGTCCAACACTTGCCTCAGGTTTTTCTAATTCATTATCTCATGTTCGTTTAACATTAGTTACTCATGTGCATGCATCACTTTGATATATAATTGCATGAATTATTTCTTGACTTTCCATGTGATTTAATATAGCAATTAGACCCTATTTTCCCAACATGATTAAGCCACGTCAACATCTTATGTTGACTTCTTTACAGAGAGAAAGACAAAGAAGAAATTGTGAGAGGAGGGAAAGGGAGGGAATTAGGAGGGAGAGAATCCTACTCTCTAACTTCCCCAACTTAAAGTATAACCTTAGTATAGTAATACCAACGTCATGTTTAAGCATATGGAAGTTTTGCTTAAATTAGCATCACCCCTCATGTTTTTAATTAGTTACCGAATGCCAGTTCTTTTGAATTTTAGTTTTGTACATGCAACAACAACTAGCTGGTTAGAAATCCATTCTTCTCTCTGAAGCTGAGGATGTAATACAATCTAATCTTTGAAGTAAGTCGAACTATGGTTTGTCTTGCTTTCTTGTACCATCTAATCTACTTAACTAAAAACCGCAATTGGCACTCTTTATCATTTTCTCGAGTTTCCTATAGTACTGGCCGGACGCAATGGTACAAACTGTAGGGTCAAAATTTTCTACAAGAAATTAGGCCACATGATAGGATGTCAATTTCCTCCAAGGCTTAAACCATGTATCATGAATTTACTAATAAGCATGAAATTGGAGAACTACTCAAACTAGAAGGGCCACAAGTGGAATTGTGAGCACTACTACCAAATTCAAAAAAAAAAAAAAGAACACACACACACACATGTCTGAAAAAGGTGAATGTCACCCAAATCAAGTTAAAAGACTGGATCTAGCAGACCACTTTGACTTTCACTTTGCATAAATGGGAACTTCTAAAATAAGGGACGTTCTAAAAAACAAACAATTTTATTGTTTATGTTGTAATCCTAAAGTATTTGGAATATCCTAGAAGATTATCTAGGGTTAGATTTTATCCTATTAGAGTTGTAATCCTATTAGGGTAAGGAATCCACCTTCCCTACTACTATAAATAAAGGCACAATAGGGTGATATAACACACATCTCACAAATACATATATCTCTCCTCTCTCTGTGTTGCCGGCCTTGTCTCTCCATGTCCTTAATACATTTCAATAAATTAGTGCTACCACGCACACCATCTTGCATGAGCGTCGCTATTTTACTAACTTCGTACCAAAAAGTGCACCTCTAACAACCCTCTCATGCTCATCCAACCTGATTGAAGGATACGGAAATGCCCGTATAATGTTGTTTACTCGTATCGAATTAACCATTAAAGAGGCCCTCTATTCTCCCCATTCCGGAAGAACGCTGTTGAGTTTTAGAGATATTCAAGATAATCAATATCATGTTGAAACAACTGAAGAGAATGGTTCTGAATTTCTTTGTATCATTTCTTACAAATATGGCCAGAAGCGTATTCACGAGAAACTGGAATGTCTCCCGAATGGGTTGTACAACAACCATTAGATCCGTGGAGACCCACCATGTGGCTGGCCATATGCCTGGGTTCCAGAGCATTCTATTGCTTTGGCATGATCGAATGAAATGATGTGCCGTATCCTTAAAGTATCACATGGTCATCACCTAACATCTTATCTCGGCCATCCGCTTTGTAAAGCATGCTCCCTGGGGAAGTTGAATACTCAACCCTCAACTACAGAGATTATTCATGACCCTCCTAAGTTTCTTCAGATGATTCAAGTTGACGCGTTGGTCACATGTATGCTTATTGTCCACATGCAAAACTCCTAGCTCAAATCATTAAGTTTAAGGCTCACCACCCTGATTATCCGATCAAGTCGATTCGACTGGATAATGCATGAGAGTTTACGTCACAGACTTTTGAGGATTATTGCACATCAGTTGGGATTGAAGAACATCTCGTACCCCATGTTCACACCCAAAACGGTTTGGCAGAAACTTTCATAAAGCACCTTCAAACGATAGCTCAAACTTTGGTTATGCGAACCGAATTACCGGCATCTACCTGGGGCCATGCAACATTGCATCCAGCTATGTTGGTCTGCCTGAGGCCCACCGATACCCAACTTCATCCACCGTTACAGTTGGTTACTAGATACGAGCCTGATGTCTCACATTTACATGTGTTTGGGTGCGCAGTCTATGTTCCACTACGTACCAAAATGGGTCCTCAAAAAAGAATGAGAATATATGTTGGTTATGATTTGCCATCAATTATTCGCTACTTAGAGCCCTTGACAGGAGATCTCTTTACCGCATGTTTTGCGGATTGTCACTTTGATGAGACAGTCTTCCCGTTGTTAGGGGGAGATAAGATCAATAACGTTCCAATAAAGCCGCAAATTATCTTGGATTACTCCCATTTTGTCTCATTTAGATCTGTGCACTCCTCAGTTTGAAATTAAAGTGCGTCGTATTTTAGATCTTCAGAGCGTTGCTCAAAGCATGTTGGATGCTTTTACTAATCTAGCGAATGTGACGAGATCACGTATACCCGCTACAAACGTACATGCAAAGATTGACGTACTTAATGTACGCCATAACATCACCTCAGAAGGGTGAACCATCCCTGAAGAAGGGGCGACCACACTTCCCACACAGCCTGGTATACTAGCAACTAACAAATCATCTGCTCCTACCTTGAAGTGTGCCAGACCCCCTAGTGCAAATGATTCATAACTCCAAAAGAAGAAAACAACACAAACTAGTGAACATAGTATGAATCTGATCGTCGCTTACTCATTTGTTCCATCACATAAGGTTATTCTAGATTATGGTGACATCTTAGACGAGGCAAACCGGCCTCCCGAGAATTGCAAGATTTTGATCCATTACGCAATATTAGATTAGGTTTGGAATCAAAATTAAATAATCATCGATGATGAATTTGCGTATACATGAGCTACTGACATCATGCTTAGTGATAACATTGAACCACGTTCCGTTAAGGAATGTCGACGTAGAACCGATAGGTCAAACTGAAAACAAGCAATCCAGGTCAAACTCGATTCGCTTGCAAAATGTAAGGTGTTTGGGTTCATAGCTCCTACTACACCACATGTGAAGCCAATGGGCTACAAATGAGTTTTCTGAGGAAGCCTAATGAGAAGAATGAAATATTGCAATACAAAGCACGCCTCGTAGCGCAAGGCTTCTCTCAACGCCCTGGAATTGATTACGAGGAGACTTGTTCCCTCGTAATGAATGTCATAACGTTCTGGTACCTTATCAATTTGGTAGTTTTCAAAAAACTGAATATGCAACTTATGGACGTGGTAACCGCATATCTATGAGGATCTAGATACGGAAATCTACATAAAAGTTCTAGAATGACTTCCATTGACTAGTTCAAATAGTTCTAGACCACATAATACTCTCTCGATTAGATTAAGGATATCACTCTACTGATTGAAACAATCCGAGCGGATATGGTATAACTGTCTGAGTAAATATTTGACAAGTCAGGGTTATGTGAACAACGAACTATGTCCATGCGTGTTCATCAAGAAGTCATATTCCGGATTTATGATTGTTGCAGTTTATGTCGACGAGATGAACCTCATCAGAACTCCCGCAGAGTTTGAGAAAATTGTCGTTCACTTAAAATCGGAATTTGAGATGAAAGATCTGGGGAAAACTCGATATTGTCTCGGCCTTGAGATCGAGCACTGTTCGGATGGAATACTAGTACATTAATCGAACTACACCCAGAAAGTGCTGCGACGTTTTAATGAGGATAAAGTGAAGCCTTTGAGTACTCCTATGGTCGTTCGGACTCTAGATGCTAAACAAGATGCCTCCGTCCCAAGGAGGATGAAGAAGAAATTTTGGAGCCTGAAGTTCCATACCTAAGTACAATTGGTGCTTTATTATACTTGGCTTAATGCACTAGACCCAACATCTCCTTCGCTGTTAATCTTTTGGCTATATACAATAATGTGCCTACATGCAGACACTGAAATGGTGTTAAAGACATTTTCCGCTATTAAGGGTACAACGTATTTGGGCTAGTTCTACACCCACGAAACCTCGAGAGGAGCTGCCGCCCCCTCGGTCCTTAGGTTAATTCTCGCCTCATTGGTTACGCAGATGCTAGTTATCTGTCTTACCCACATAGGGTACATTCTCAAATGGGATATGTCTTTACCGTTAGAGACACCGTAATATCTTGAAGGTCTACCAAGCAAATGCTAGTTGCGACTTCTTCGAACTATGCTGAGATTCTCGTATTGCATGAAGCCTCACGTGAATGCTTTTGGTTGAGAGCAACCATGAAACACATTTGAAGCACTAGTGGTCTTACTACCGTCGTTGACCTTCCTACGAAGATCTTGAAGACAATGCAACATCTATCAAGCAGTTGAAGAATGGATACATCAAGGGAGACAACACCAAGTACATTGCACTGAAGTTCTTTTACTCTCACCAACGACAACAGCATCAGAACATTGAAGTCCAGCAAATCCGTTCCCAGGAAAACTTGGTCGTTCTCTTCACCAAGTCATTGCCCAAGTCTACTTTTCAGAAGCTCGTCCAAGGAATCGGTATGCGTAAATTATCTGAGTTGAATTGCTTTTAGTTCTCTTATTTGGAAGTTATGTCTAACTCAGGGGGGAGTATCTTGAAGCATACTCACTTGATCTTAATGTACTCTTTTTCCTATGATTAGGATAATTTTTCCCACTAGGTTTTTGCTACCTAACGAGATTTTAATGAGACACCCATCCTGAGATGATCATACTCCGTTGAGTTCACTACTTTCATCTCGTATGACATTTGTTTTAGACATTATGCATACTTCTCACTTTTTTTCTTAGTCTATGGGGTTTGTACCTATCTTAGGTTTAACCATAGTGAGGTTTTGTGAGTTTTACTACCAATGCGTGCTTTCTTTAATTTGAGACTCGCATTCACCCGTTGTACCAACGACTTCATCAACTAATCGACTTCATTTGTTGAAGACCTAATGCGATGTTTTGTTTGAGTATTTACACACTCAAGGGGGAATGTTGCAGTCCTATTAGATTAGGAATGTGATTGTGTAAATCCTAAAGTATTTGGGATATCTTAAAAGATTCTCTAGGGTTAGATATTATCCTATTAGAGTTGTAATCCTATTAGGATAAGAAATTCACCTTCCATACTACTAAAAATAAATGCACAATGAGGTGATATAATACACACCTCACAAATACATATCTCTCTCTTCTCTCTATGCCGCCGGCCCACTCTCTCCCTGACCTTAATACAATTCAGTAAATTAGGCCTACAACAATATCTTCATTATTCTATTTTATATATATATATATATATATATATTTTTTTTTTTTGTGAATAAATGATATCATTTACACTAAGGGGGAGGGGGTGGGCTTAGGCTCACAATGGGCTAGCACTAATGTGGTTCAAATTCGCCTTTGGCAAGAATCGAACCTAAGACCTCTCACTTACAAGTGAAGAGGAATACCACTAGACCCTTGTACTAAGTGGCTAGTATATATACTCTTAGATATATATTTTTTTAATTTTGTCCCAAGAAATAACATTGTATGAAGATCATGATTAAGTTACTAGTTGGTCAAGTCCTGAATGAGATAAGACTATTGGAAGATTATGATAGGTATTGATAAGTTCGAATCAAATTATTCTGAGGATAAAACTAGCGGCTGATTGGATAAAGAATGAATTGCTCACATAAAGGGACTAGATTCAGAGTCTTAGTTCAAGACGAAGAGGCCGAGCCTTTATGGCAATGAGGTTTCAGTTGAATAGGGAGTTATCTGGATAACTTTAAAGGAAATGGATGCATGTCGAAGAATTGCAATCCTGGTAGAATTCTATCACTCGGCAGACTTGGGTGTCAAGTATTTCATCCCTTTGAGTAAAATATTAACTGCTCTTCTAATTGTCAACTCAAATACAATTTGGTTAAACAAATTTGGGTTGATAGCCGAGGGACTATTACAGTTTGGTTAAACAAAGTTTTCCATATGCAACCAGCAAAGGTGACAATTTGGTTAAACAACACCAGAGTTGTAGAATTAGCTTGGTTTAGGAGTCTTGACAATTTGGTTAAACAATTAATTGATTGATTATCTATCTTAAGTCTCTATCGGCGAAGAATCCTTGATTCTTTTGTTGAACGAGGTCAATTCATTAATTGTCTCAGCAAAGTAAAGTGTTCTATGATAGATATTCCGAAGTGACATTCATAGTTCAACATTTAGATGGCCAAATCACTTTCACCATAAATACACTCATCTATTTTAGTATCTGTGTCCATATAGTCTGATACCAAGTTGGCGCAATTATATTTTCACCAATATAGGTAAGGCTGTTGAACCTGGTGTAGATGATCCAGAACTTCACAGTGATCTGTATAACTTGTCTTCAATTTTTAGAACCCAAGCCGAGAATGTTCCTTCCTCGGGCGAGGTCACCTGATTCAGAAGTCCAAAGAGCATTTCATCACACCATTACTCCTAGAAGTATTCGCCTTTCCAAGCTCGGTAACAAATTGGCATGCCAACATCAGCAATAAACCACCAGATAATGTAGTTAACTCATGAAGTTACTCGGCATGTGTGCCACCTAGATTGTGTAATTTTTTTTTAAAGTCAACACCTATAACTTGAAACAACATCCCAAAAAAATATATCACGACACCACACGATTTAAGTTTCATGCGTAAACACCTACAATCAAAGGTAGCCTTTTTTGCAATGCCATCAACAGAGATAGCAAACAAGTTCATGTTAGTATTTGGTGGAGCATAGACCATAGTAGTTGGCAACTTGGCAGTCACCAGCAATGTGTTATTACTCTAAAGTCTCTATCAAATCTTCGATCAACTCAAACCTTGAAGGGTGCGTTTGTTGTATCGGACTATTTCGGACTGAATTAGATTCAGGGACTAAGCTGGATTGGCTTAGACTAGACTAAGCTAGACTAACTTAGTGAAGTGTTTGGTACAGTGTCAGACTAAATTACGGACTATATTTTTTTTTTGCCATTTTTAGTTCACTTTTGCCTTAAAAATTAAATAAAAAATTAATAATAAAGGGGGCAATACCATCCAAGTCTAGAGTTAATTGGATTTGAACCACATTTTCTTTCCCTTTTCGTTTTTTACTCTACCTCGTTTCTCTTGTCCATGAATTTCTCTCTGTTGAATTGAAATTTCTAGCCTCAAATCTTGCATCAATCTCTTAATTTTCTTCTTCGATTAAGCATTGGGAGATGGGGTCAATTCATGGTTTGGAGGTCTAAGCCCTGGTTTGGTACTGAGGTGCTTCTTAAAAAAGTAGGTATCAAAAAAAGCTGGGAGCTTTTTTGTGTTTGGTAAACATTCAACTTCAGTTTTTTTCACAGTTTTAGGTGAAAAAAAGCCAAAAACACAAAGCTATAAAACCTAGCTTTGAAAAATCGGCTTTTTTTGCTTGCCCAGTTTATGCGCAAACCGATTTCGCAAGAGGGGCTAAGGCCTTTAATGAATTTTTCCAATACCCAAAATGGCATTTAGAAATTAAATAAATTATAAATTATACCCGCCGACTTCATCGCCAACCCTACCACATCTCTTTTCCGTCTTCTCTAACTCTGAGCTTCTTCAAATTTTTGGGACAAGAGCTGCAGGAGGTTCGTCGGATTTCTGGGTTTTGTCGAAATTCGGGACCTCTTCGTCCGATTTCTGGGCTTTGTCAAAATCTGGGTTGCACAAAGAATGCTAGATTTGCACCCTTCTGCTTGACACCCAAAATCTCAACGACGCCTTCGTCGCTAACACCGACAGTAAAAGTACATTCTTCGAAGCTCACAACTGTTTATAAATAGTTTATCTAAATCTTATAAATGTCATGATAAAAGAAAAGATAAAAAAATTATTATATAATATTCAACATCATATCTTTTTTAGTCATTTTACAGAGTCGCAGCAGTTTTAAATAAAAATTTACATAACACAAACATTGCTTTTTTTGCTAAAAGAACTTTTACAAAAAAGTTTACCAAACACTCTATTGCTTTATTTCACAGATGTTTATTCTCGTAGCATAACAGAAGCAGTTTTTTTTTTCAAGGCACAACAATACCAAACCAGCCCTAAGCCCTTCGATTTACAAAATCCCCAAATCAAATAAAAAAAAATCTCAGCCCTCTCAATTCCAAGACCTAAGCCTCCTGATAACTTCTCCAATTTTCAAAAAGCCTCTTGATTAGCTTCTCAGAGGTGACTCCAGCGATGGTAGCTTTGCCAGGACCTCCACTAACATGCCGATATTTCTACATGCGGGCTCAAGAATTCAAGTTGAATCAACAACTCTCAAATTGAAAAGCTATGCAAATTAAACTGACCCAGAAATTAAAAAGATTCGCATATGATATGCGAGGAAGAGCGAAGAGAATATGTCACCAAACTCTGTAAATGACACAAGTAAGGCCGTTGAAGTTATTGAGAAGGTTGATTTCCAGAACAAGTCAGTTGGAATTGTCGATGATGTAGATAAATTAGTAATTTGAGCAGAAAACAGCAACTTTGATGCTTAAACCGCATAGAAAGTGTGAGAAAGCAGAGAAGATGAAGTGAAGACCGTTTCTTGTTAGGACCGCTTAATACCAAGGTTCTGCTCAGGATTAGATAACACCCTTTAGTAAGGTGCGGATGGACTGCCAGTCGAAGCGATTATCATTTAAGTTAATACTTTGTCTCTCCAAATGCAAAATTATAATCCCAGCTAGTCTTGTCCCTTCTAAGGAGGTCTAAGGCCATCTCCAACCGAAGGTTGGCTAGATGGCTCGTTTTAGCCCTCTCGCCTTCCAAAAAATTAATATTTTAATTAATAGTGCAGGGCCATATTTCTGACCATCTCCAATCGAAGGCCAAAGGGCCATATGGCTCATTTTAGCCCTGTCACAAAAAACCATCTCCAACCGAGGGCCAAAAGGCCATAGGGCCAAACATAATTTATTATTTAAAAACTACAACTTAAATTCAAATTCAACGGCTAAGTGACATCAGCTAGCCGTTGGATTTGATTTTTTCTTAGGCTATAAATATGGTGGATATTGGGCTATAATTCACACACCTTTGAATTCAATCTCTTTCAATTCAAGTTTGCAATGAATTCCAACTTTGGATCCTCTTCAGATTCCAACTGGGGGTCCTCATCCAAATCCAAATTGGAAGAAAAATGGGCGCATATGAGACGAAAAGATGAGGAGTCTAATGAAGAAGATGAAGCATGGTGCAACACACAAAACAGAGCAGCAACCATGGCTGCGACCATGGTGTGTCAGCCAACTGTGGAACAACCTCAATGGGATGGCTTTATTGTTGGTCGCTCTTACAAACCACGAAACAAAACGATGAAGCATGTCAATCTGATGAACAACTACTTCAACCCTAACTCGGTGTACACAAAAAAAGATTTCAGATGTCGTTTCCGGATGAGGCGTCATGTCTTCGAGCGTTTACTTCGTGATGTCTTACAGGTCAATCCATACTTTCGACAGAAGTGGGATAGAGCAGGCCGCCCTGGTTTCTCACCTTACAGAAGGTTACTGTTGCACTCCGAATGATGGCCTATGGCTCCCCAGCTGATTCGATAGATGAAACCCATGGTGTGTCTGAGTCTACATGCCTTGATACTCTTGCTGAATTATGTGACACAATTGTTCAACTTTACAAAGACTAGTACCTCCGCAAGCCAAATTAAGAAAATGTGGATTGGCTCATTCGCAAAGCTGAAGACCATGGGTTTGCAGGCATGATAGGGTCATTAGACTGCATGCATTGGGATTGGAAGAACTGTCCCACTGGATGGCAAGGAGGCTTCTACAGAAGGTCAAGAAAGCCAATTGTTGTGTTAGAGGCAGTTGCCTCATATGACACATGGATCTAGCATTCTTTCTTTGGAATCCCTGGATCCCAAAATGACATTACAGTTCTTGGGCGTTCACCCCTTTTCAATAGGCTGACGAAAGGTAAAGCACCTCAACTTGACGACTACATCAATGGTCGTTAGTACAATATGGGGTATTACTTGGCAAATGACATCTACCCAAAATGGGCGGCACTTGTCCAAGCAATTCCAAACCCTGCGAAGGACGCTGAAAAGTTGTTTACCTTACACCAAGAGGCATACCGGAAAGATGTTGATAGAGCTTTTGGTATTCTACAAACACGGTGGAAGATCATCAGCGAACCAGCAAGATGGTGGAGTCGAGAAAATTTGGACTCCACCATGATGTCTTGCATCATATTACATAATATGATTGTGGAGGATGAGCGAGATGGGTACATTGATGGAGAGTCCGATGACGACCAAGACGATCCCAATAAGTTAAGAAGTGCTCGTGCAAAAATATATGATGGACCTAATTTGCCTTTCAATCCAAGAACTGGTAGTATCTTTATAAATGAGTACATGAGGCGCTATAGAATGATATGTTCCCGTCCCACAAACAAGTACCTACAATAGTATCTTGTTGCACATCTTTGGGCCAAAAATAGCATGGAGTAGGCTGTTAAGTTTTATGTTGTTAAATGTTTTTAAAAATGTTGTTGAAGTTTCATGTTGTTAAATGTTTTTTTTTATGTTGAATAATTTTTATGTTATTTAATTTTATTTAATGTTGTTTAATATTGTTTAATGTCGTTTCATGTTACTTAATATTATGTAATGTTTATTGGTTTAGGAAGTTATAGGGGGAAAAAAGAATTTTTACAATTTTTAAAACAAATTTTGTAAAAAATAAATAAAAAATAACAGTTAGCTGACTTCATCTGCTAGTCGTTGCAAATTTGAATTTCAGCTCGCCCCGGGGCCCGTTGGTTGGCTGGTTTAGGCCGGTCGATTTGTCCAATGGGGTCCACGAGCCCTCTAGCCTGGCCCTTGGTTAAAGACCGTTTTCAGACTATTTTCGACTCTCTGACCATCTGAACTCTTTGGTTGGAGATGGCCTAACAAACGGGCCCGAAAGGGATAAAACGGAGACTCAACTATTTAAGAGATGAATGCAGCAAAAATGTCGGTTGTAGAGTATTAGGCCATGCATAGGGATGGGCAAATACCCATTGGTTATGAGTAACCGTGGTTACCCGCCCGTTTAAACTAAACGGTTACGGTTATGGGTAACCGTTTAGATAAATAAACGGTTATGGGTATAACCGTTTACCCGTGAAATTTAAATGGGCGGTTATGGGTATTAACTGCGGTTATAAACGGGTAAGCGTTTACCCATTTATTTTATATATGTAAAATTAACACAAACCATATTCCCTATCGGACAAAATTTAGATCAATGCTATTGACTATAGTGCATGATTTTATGGTCCATTATATATATTATGTTAATATTTTACATTCCAAGTTAAATAACCAAAGAATACTGTATTTTAACAGTTTTCTTAACCCAAGAATATTTATCCAATTTTATATTACCTTCATTGTTAATAGTTAAAAATATCGTCTGTAAACTATTATTTCAATTATTGGAATGGTATAAGGACTTAAAAAATTAAAATGCGGAAATGTACGATGAATGTACCTATAACGATGTTTAATTGTTAGAAAAAGAAAATTATGACAAATTTTGCTTTTTTAATTTTCAAGTTATTAAAAAAACACGTAGACGAGTGAAAAAGGAGTAAATGGTAAAAAAAAAAGGATAAATGGGTTAAAAAGGATAAATGGGTAAACGGGTATTAAACGGTTACGGTTAAATGGGTACGCGGTTATGAGTATGGTTAACCGTTTATAAACGGTTATGGGTATGGGTATAACCATTTAGGCAATTACCCAATAGGTAAACGGTTATGCGGATATGAGAATAAACGGTTATGGATAAATAACCGTGGTTACCCGTCCGCTATAACCGTTGCCCATCCCTAGCCATGCAGCCACCGACACACCCTCCTTAAACTAGCCGGTGCCGTAACATCCACCTCTGCTTCTGTCGTTTATACTGCTTATTTTATTTTATTGCCTCTCACATTGATTTGGAAAATTGACTAAATAAAATATTTGGTTAGTAATTATTTTATAGGGTCATTCATGTGGACATGCATCTAGTTTACTTTCTAATTTTTAGTGTTTGTATATAATAATTTAAATTATTTATTAATAAAATTCTCTTTATCAATTAAAAGACGATGACAATAATATTTTATCATAACAACAAGATTATGGACTCCAAGGAATTTCTTGCTTTAATGAATTTTTTCTTTGCATAAAAAAATAATAAAAAACAACAACAACAAAATTATGAACAGTAATATAATTTCACAAAACTAAATTCTTTTATTTTTTATTTAAGCCTCACTTGTAGGCGACTTTAACATATATCTATTCTATAAATAAAAGCCTCTCTCCTCACTCCCAGTCCCACGTTCTCTCTCGCCACCTCTCTTCCCAATTGAAAAACAGAAATAAAAAATGTTCACACGCACAAAACGTGTAGACATATGCTAGTATTATTTATACCAAGTGACAGATTTAGAAAAATTAACAAGTGAAATTAAAACGAAGTCATAATGACTCAGTTACAACAATTTAGTATTTATTCAGTCCATGTCAAATCTCTTAATTACAAGCGAAAGAAAACACTGCTTAATCAGAGTAGTAAGTGACCTTTAGAATAATTTTAATACATGCATGAATTAGATACAGATTAAAATACAGCAATATAACAAATATATAACAATTTATCCCACATGCATATTCTATCAACGATGCAACTCTTCGTATCTGGGCTTCCCGATGTCCAAAACTTCTCAACGATGCACTCCGAGCATTGTGGGAAGGTCCTAAAGCTCCCCGTGAGCTTGAAATTCAAAGATAAACCTCCATTAAAAAGTTGGTGAACAGTACTCAAATTGGAAATTTGATTTACGGGACATTCTCACGTTAAACCTTAACCAAAACTCAACCAAAACACTTGGGAGGAAGAGAGGATACCTTTCTAAGTCTTGAAATGAAGTAAAACTCCCACGATCGAGTAGGTGCTACTGTACCTCAACAGTCCTCTCGAGTTCTAGGGTTTTTCGAAGGTTTCCTTGCTTGAAAAAGGTACTGCTCGACTCGTCTTAACACGAGGAGCACGAAAGTATACCTAAAAACCTCGATCTGCAAGGTTTCGAAGGGGTTTGAGATTGGTCCGTACGGTTGCAAGGAGAAAGGGTGAGTTCGAGAGTGAGTTCGAGAGTGAGAGAGAGATAAGAGAGAGCACGGGAGGGTGTGAGGAGTCCAAGGGTGTGTGTGTGGTCCTCACACTAACACCTCACCAAAGAACCAAAAAAAACTAACCTTAGGTTCTAATTGGTCCTCAACCAATTTTACTACAAAACCCTAACTAAAGTTAAACCAATAGGTTCCCACTAAATTGGAAACAATACCTTTGGTCCAAAAACTTAAAGTTTTGGGCCTTAACACTTGGTCCAAATATAAATGTAACCCAACGCTTAAGGGTAAATTCGTCCATTCATAAGTTTGAGGGTAATAAAGGTACAATTTCTGGGACGGGCTGTCACACAGTCCATGTAAAACCTCTTAATTACAAGCGAAAGAAAACACTGCTTAATCAGAGTAGTAAGTGACCTTTAGAATAATTTTAATACATGCATGAATTAGATACAGATTAAAATACAGCAATATAACAAATATATAACAATTTATCCCACTTGCATATTCTATCATGCCATGCCACTTGAGATTATGTTTGAATAAATAATAAATTCTCCCTAACTACAAGCAAATCTAAAAACAAAATAAAATGAAATTACAAAAGTTACAAACTAGAAGATATTAAACCAATTTAATTGGTTTATTATTTTGATTTTGTTTTCCAAGAATTTGATTGGTTGTTTTAACCATTTTGGACCCCACAGATTTTTAATCAGCACCAAAAATATTAACTCTTCTTGCCCTCTTCACCGCCCTCTTCCAAGTAAGCCTTCTTCCTCCTCTCGGCGCTGGCAAACAGACAAATCACAAGGAAGCACGTGGCGTAAAGTCCATGCACCTTCCAGTTGGTCATGGGCGGCTGCCTCTGCACAGCTCTGTGAAACACCGACATGTAGTAATGGAGCCCAACGGAGAAGCCCACGAAGGTCTGGGCTAAGCCCAACACCTTCGAGCCCAACCCAGAATCCGTCGAGAAAACCAGAATCAAGTACATGAGCAGCAGCAGCAGGTACAGAACGTAGCCGAGGGTCTGCAGCACCTGCAGGCAGACGTAGGTGGAGTCCGAAGTGGCGTAGAAAAACTTGAGAGGTTCGAGGCCGGTGACGAGAGCTGAGAGGCAGAGGATGGAGAAGTAGATGGAGAGGTAGACTTGAATGAAGATCAAGAGCTTTTGGAGAGAGAAGTAGGCTTTGATGCGGTTGAAGAGGAGAGAGACTAACAGCAGAGGGATAATCAGGAAGACGCACGACACGGTGGAGGCGATGGTGGCGGCGTACTTCTTACCGACAATGGGCTTGAACTGGTTCGTCATTTGTTTGTTGGCTTTGGTGAGGTAAATCTTCGAGGTGGTCCGAATTCTCTCCAAATCTGGGATTAGGGTTTGCTGGAATTTGCCGGGTAAGTCGGTGAAGTCGGAGACGAAATCGGTGTCGTCTTCTTGGTCGATCCAGCTGGGTTCGACTGGTTTTTTGGGTTTTTGTTGGGCGGGTTTTTTAGCGTCGGTGGTTTTTTTCTTGTCGAGGAGGTTTTGGGATTGTTTCGGGGTGGTGCATTTGGTGGTTTGGTTCTTGGGTAAGCTTATTTTAGTTAGATCTGAGGTTTTCTTGGAGGAATTTGATGTGGGTTTGGTGGAATTTGAGGGTTTTGATGTGGGATTGAGCTTCTTCAACTCGCCATTCTTGGTGGAGTTGGACTTGGTGGATTTCAAAATCTTGGTTTGGTTCTTGGAGGAGGATAGATTGGGTTTGAGGAGTTTGGTTTGGTTCTTGGAGGAGGATAGACTGGGTTTGAGGGGTTTGGTCTGGTTTTTTGAGGATGACAAGGTTGGTTTGATCAATTTGGTCTGGTTTTTTGAGGATTGGTTGGTGGTGGTGGTGGTGGACTTGATCTTTTTGGGCAGGTCTTGGTCTGGGTCGATTTCTAGTTCTAACAAGATCTTCCTTGTACTGGCAACAAACTGTGAGGTCTCAACCGACTCAGAGCGGGCAGAAAGGAGGAGAGTAGGAAAGAGGAAGAAAACAGCAGAGGAAAGCAGGAGTACCTTTCCGAAACTCAAGTACATGAGTGGAGCCATTTCTGCAACCGATGAGGGGCTTCCCTTTCCCTTCCCCTCAGAATATCTCGTTCCACCTAAAAGCTTGGACTGGATCTACAGTTAGAAACACTAGATTTTTATATATACATACAGAGACAGGAGAGAGAGAGAGTGAGAGACGAGAGACGAGAGACGAGAGAGAGTGAGACGAATTATATATAGGTTGTTGAACATAGAGAGAAGTGAAGCAGAGTAGGAAGGAGTGGAGTGGGGAAGACTTTACTGCAAAAGGGCCAAATGATGAGATCATTCACATGGTGCAACTAGGCAGCGTCCACTGTGTCTACAACTCCCCTTGCGACGCGGTTTTACCGGGGTCTTGCGCTCTTAATGAAAGAGCTACGTGCATAAAACGGGTTTATTTTATATGTGATGTTTAGGTTTTTAGTTTATTGTCATTTTGGCGTCTTTGTTGAGTTCATCACCATGTTATGTTGAGAAAAAATTTATGCATGGTAACATATTATTGAACTAGAACGCTACGTAGCGAGGAATTTGTTTCTTTTACACCATTTTTTAATGACTCCGGCAACTAGTTATAGACTAAACAACTACAATTGTGACTTAATATCAAATTCTGGCAAGACAATGACTTCATTGGTCAATAATCACCACTAAGTTGGTCCACTTTTGTCAAATATCTAAGTGGGTTGGCCATTTACCAAGACCAAAGGTGTGGTTGTCCAAAATGCTCTTCCTAATTTTAAGTACATGGTTTTGACTTTTTACTCAAACTTGGTAATGTTGTATGCCTACTTTAACTGAAAAATTATAACAAGGGAAAGAGAGCTGCAACAACGAGTAGAGAGAGATTTGGTGAACTTTGAGAAGTTAATTATCTCACCTCATTCTGCTTTATTTATAGTAGTAAGGAATGAAGAATCTTAAACTAAACATTGCCTTTGGAACTATTTATAGGACTAGACACTGCAACTATTTCTAGAACTAAACACTGTCATTATTTCTTGAATGAAGCTCTGACAATATTTCCAAAATTGAACTCTGTATTGCCACTATATTTAGAACCAAATGTGAAAGTATCAATTTTGAGGAAGCACTTACATGGAAATGAAGCTCATGAGGAGGATTAAACTTCTATCTTGGGTCGAGGACCAATTTTGTCAAGTTCTGTAAAAAAAAAGTTAGCAAAAATTTCCAAAAAAAAAAGTCACCTTTGGAAAGCTCGATCTCCCTGCACACTAGTTTCAACATGTAGGTCTTGTATAGAAGAAAAAGGGTGTCAATACGAACTCGTAGCCTCTGACTTTGTGTGGTTTTATTACAGTATGAGAGACTTATGAAGAATCTAAGATTGGGTTGGTTTGATATTAAGTTTTATTCTAACAATAAATAAAGTTATTAAAGTGTTTTTGGTTATGATTCAAAATTTTGAAACCCTTTTTCATTAGTGTTTCTTATAAATAAATGTGATCTCACATAGCCTACTATGATATATTGGATGTGATTATCCAACCCAAATTCAAATAACATTAGGAGAGGGGTGTAAGATTGTTTAAATAAATAATGTAAGCTTCATTTCCCAAAGTGGGACTGTAAGAATTTGAGTAGACATAATCATTATTTTGATAGAAGTGTATTGATTAAGTTAATAGAGTTTTGTAACAGTAGGTTATATGAATCATTCAAAACAATAATGTAGTGGACTTATTGCAGTTAATGATGAATTATTGAGAGACCTATGGTTTTCCTAATAGGTGAATATCAATAGGTCTTATGTGACTATAAAAAGGTTGGTCCCTGCTCTCCAAATATAAGCTTATAGTATGCTAAGTCCTATTAAAAGCATAAGCATCCAGTTTTGTGAGAGTAGAAGACTATCTTTATTTCGAGCATCAAGTCTTCTTTATCCTCAGTAATGGGATATTTTTGGAGTATCGGAAGGAGGCAACCTTGTGAACTTATCTTTTGTCATTTGGAACAGCCATGTCTTTCGTATTCTAAAGATAAGTTCAATACATTTAGTTTATCTCTATTTTATATTGATTTGATTTGTTCGTGATCCTAATATCTTGTTGTTGTGAATTCAGAATATATCTTACATGTGGTATCAGAGCCACACAACAAGCTTAGGGTTCGATTCACAGGTAATTTGATTAATTGTAGATGATTGACACAAGTGAAGCATAATTTGTGTTTATCGTTTGGTTGGCTATTTTGACTAATCGATCCTGTGAGAATTCATAAAGATGCTTCCGCAATTTTGTATCACTTAGTCTGCATTTTTGTTTAGGGATTTAGGTCCAAATAAATTGAAATTGAGCATGGAAAATAAAAAAGGGAAATAATTTAATTACACGGTGAATTTGGAGTTCATAATTAGTCACCGGCTAATTGTCTTTTTTCTTCTTTTCGGTAGAGTCTGGAGTTTTCTTGAGTATATAGGGTTGTTTTCCTTTCCAGAACACTTTCACGCATGGCAAGCTCACGCATGGTGTTGACACCTGCTCCCTATTACAAAAGCTTTTGGTTCCAATTGATTATCTATCTAATGCCAAAATTAAAAACTAGGAAAATGGATTGTTGAATCTGGGCGATGAGGGTTTTTATTCAAACCTTGTGCTTGTGTTTTTATGCTAAGAATCCGCTTATTATTGTGTTAAAACTCATCCTTCAGAAATTTTGTATTCTGGTAGGTTTGCTTGTATCTTTTGGGCTTCTAATTGAATCACTAAGTTCTTTTGAATTTCTTTTTAGTTGTTCTCTATTATAATCTTTTGATATTACTTTGATTTGGAGGATCAAATTAATCTTACGGATTTAGTCTTTTGGCTTGCGTCATTTTGTTGGATTATATTGTTAATTTCTGTATAAGATTCAAGATGCTTATTACTTTTTCATCTTATGAAGCAAGAACAAGGTAAGAATTGATTGTGGTTTTCTTCTTCATATCGATGTTGTGAATTCATTCATTTACTATTGGTTGCTTCTGCTATTCTAATTTTGTCTTCCGTTAATGTCTTGATGAATGGGCTAAGGTACATGTCTAGTTGCAGAGGTTTTACTAACAAAAATATTCTCTTTGTTTATGTGGGTTTTGATCACTGCAATCTTGCTATTTTAATACTGATGTTCTCGTTGAGCATATGCAAATCAACAAGTAAGTCTTGGTTCTTGATTATCTTTGAAATCGATTGTCCGTTTCAATTATGACATAGAAAAGAATCTTACATTTTAGAAGTACTTTAAGTGTTTTTATGTGACTGATGTAATTTTTGGTATGAAAAATCATTCATATCAATAATCTTCGTTTGATAAGACTTCCCTAATTTTAAGTGTGATACCATGTTGCTGGAATTCTACAGACTTCTGCAGAATAGTCAGTTTGTGATATTATTTTGATATATTTATGCAACTCATAAATTCAAGAAATTTTGGTATGATATACATTGAGATGTTTATTTTAAATATGAAAATTTTCACGAGCATTGGTTTGAAAATGAATTATTGGTGAATTTTTAATCTCGAGACTGTACTGCAAAATTTACGTAGCTTCTGCAGCACATTCCATTTCGATTTTATTTTTAGCCCACTTTTAAGATTGCAAAAAAATTATGGAACTTTGGGTGACAGTAAATTTATATGTCTACTTCATTTCTGAAAATCTTCATGCATATTGGAGAAAAATTGAATTTTTGGTGAATTATTTAGTCTCCAGTATGCTGCAGAATTTTTGCCGTTTCTGCAGCACATCCCATTTCTAATTTTCTTTTAGTACAATTGTAAAGTCTCAAAAATTATGAAATTTTGAGAATTAACAGATTTGTATGTTTGCTTTATGTCTAAAAAATTTCATACATATCGGATGAACAATGAATATTTGGTGAATTTGATGTCTCAGGTCTATACAGAATATTTTCTGCAGTTTCTAAAGCACCTCTCTTTTCAAATTCATTTTTGGCTCGCCTATAAAATTTTGCCAAATGGTAGCCATATCTGTCTAGTGCATACCTAAAATTTTTCAAGACAATCTAAAGAGAATTGAGTTTCTTTTTTTAGTGAATTTGCAAACTAAAGTAGTACTGCTGAATTTTGGTACTTCAGAACTAGTTTTGTTATGTGATATTGTTTCACTGATTTGTGCACATCTATTGGTTATTTTATGCAAATTCTTAATACTAATGACTTTTATAGACAACACTGATTAAATTTTGATTAAAAATGTATTGGTTTATTTTGCTTAAACCAATGTTCTGTTTGGTCATCAATTCTAATTATGATGATAATTGTCTTTTGAGAGAAAATTGGAAAGTGGCATAAGTTTACTAATTGATTATTTTGGTCCATATCAAATAACTGAATAACCATGTTTCCTCTTTCGAGAACTCTATTGTTCAATGTCAATAACGACATACTTTTGTGTCTGATTGAATCTTTTGAGAATAATTGAATATCCAACAAAATGATTATTTAATACTGTTCTAAAGGATTATTTTGAAAAAAATCAGAATTCTAATTTATATGGTGAATACTTTTGTCCCAATGAGAATTTCAGAAAATCACTCACCAATTATAAATTAGTATTATAGCATATCATAAAGTACTTCTAACATATTTTCATCTGGCCAAAGCTGTTGAAGCTATATGTATTTTGTGTATTTTATGTTTTGGCTAGCTATGCAGGTATTTTCTTTGCATGATTAGTTTATGCCCAAAGGTGTAACAATCATGCAATTTAGAGTTGGTTTGATCCTCCACAACTCGACTACTTCCATGATGAATCTTGCAGAATCGAGAATGAGTAGGTAAATTTGCCAATCTTTTGTCTTATTTTTCTGTGAGTTCTAAATTGGAGATACTAAATTTAAAATATATCCACTAATTGTCTTATTGTGAGATTAAAGGTATTTTCATAATTATTGATATTGTCCATATAAAGATAAATTCTTTTAATACGTTTTCTTAAAAGGAAAAATAGTAGTCTCCTTGAATTTGGGTTGTGCATCACAATACAACTATTATGGGAATTTAAGCTAGATTAATATTGCAATTAAATTACCCGTTTTGTATTTGATTTTAATTAACTCATTTCATTTACTAATAAAATCTATTATAAAGAATCTTTTATAATTAAGGAGTTACGTATTTTGGATTTCATGTTTCCATATTTTAAATTTGGATATGTATCATGCACTCACAAAGCTTGTGATTTCTTTTGGATTTTATGACTAATGGTTGAGATCGATTAATAATGTTGAGATATTGTTCCTTATATAAGCCTAATTTTGATACATATAGATTGGTTTATTTTGTCCAAACCAACTATTTTGTGACTCAACAAATTTGTTTAAGAAATTTTAATGTTTTGGGCATATTAAAGGGTATTTATCTAATAAAATTAACCTTTAATTTATTTAAGAAATTTTCGTGTCTTGAGCATATTAAAGATTATAAATTGGTTTTATTTAAATTATGATTAAATATGTAATTTTGGTAAAGCTTACACTATCTTTATTGATTCAACTACCATATATTTTGTTATATGAAAACCACTTTCTCTGGTGTTTAATCTTGCAATATAGAGTGTTTGCCCAAGTGGGAGAAATAATGTATTATGGGCTTCACACTCATCAATTTTGCATGCTTTTAATGGTCATAGTTTTGGAAGATAAAACGTACATTATCATGCTTATTTATATTTTATTTGTTATACATGCAACTAATCTTGCAAGAAATTCAAGAAGGGTTAATGAGTATATTCTGCTCAAAAGTGTTTTGCTTATTAATTCTTGTTTATTGTTCAAGAAATTGGACTTGTGATTTATATGTTAATGAGGAATAATTAATCTGCTCAAAAGTGTTTTCTTATTCAGTACAACAATAAATCAATGTATAGTGAAGCATGGAATTGACAAGATGGTATATACTTCATCTTCTCAAAAGTGTTGAAGTTATATACGTTTGCCCTTGTATTTATGTTTTAGCTATGCAAACCTAATATAATTAGTTTCTGTCCAAAGATGATTCTAGAATTATATGCTTTTGATGCATTAGAAAACATTTAGTTAAAGTTTTCTATTTCTGTCAAATGTTAGATGAACAAAACTGACCAAATGATTTTGTATAATTTTTCAGTCACAAGAGTCACTTCCTTACAGATATCTAGAATAAAGATGTTGAGCTCACAAATTTTATGTTCTAGATCCCATGACTAATGTTTTGCTAATGGGAGTATTTGAAAGGTATCTGTTTTGTTTTGTAGACATTTACAAAGTTTTGTTTTACTCTCTTAATCAGTGGGAGTAATAAAAATTTATCCATATAATTATTTCTCTGTTAATCAGTGGGAGTAAGAGATTACCTTTTGTGTTGAAAATTTGAAGTTTTAGTGGCTGATACTTTAAGAGTAAATTTGGTTTAAATTTTGTTCATAAGTTTTAATAAGAGGTCCTGATTTTGTAAATAGTATGTCGTATTTTACTTGTTCTCTTGTCATATTCTAAATTGACAGAAAAGTTGGATGTTGTTACCAACGTTGTTGAGTTCTTTTGTGAACTACTTTTCGACTATTGTGAGCTAATGTTTTGACTATTGGCTCTTGACACTTCCAATACTACATTATTTGGCATGTAGCTTTGTAATTAGTTGAGTTAAGCTTCGGTGATTATAGAGTAATGATGCAGCTGATATGCATCAACATTTCTATAGTTCTGGGTTTGATTTAGTTGATTACATCTACATTTAAGTTGATAATCTTGTTATATAAACTCAGTGATCACTGTTAACTTAATTTCATATAGTTCAATACTATGTGATTATGTATACTCAAGTGGGAGAATGTAAGAATTTGAGTAGACATAATCATTATTTTGATAGAAGTGTATTGATTAAGTTAATAGAGTTTTGTAACAGTAGGTTATATGAATCATTCAAAACAATAATGTAGTGGACTTATTGCAGTTAATGATGAATTATTGAGAGACCTATGGTTTTCCTAATAGGTGAATATCAATAGGTCTTATGTGACTATAAAAAGGTTGGTCCCTGCTCTCCAAATATAAGCTTATAGTATGCTAAGTCCTATTAAAAGCATAAGCATCCAGTTTTGTGAGAGTAGAAGACTATCTTTATTTCGAGCATCAAGTCTTCTTTATCCTCAGTAATGGGATATTTTTGGAGTATCGGAAGGAGGCAACCTTGTGAACTTATCTTTTGTCATTTGGAACAGCCATGTCTTTCGTATTCTAAAGATAAGTTCAATACATTTAGTTTATCTCTATTTTATATTGATTTGATTTGTTCGTGATCCTAATATCTTGTTGTTGTGAATTCAGAATATATCTTACAGGGACAACTCTCAATAATGACATGGATTGTTACATCACAAAAAAAAACAGAACTTAAACCTAAAATTCAAGACTAATTGGCAGAGAGGCCAATTAGGTACCCTCCCTACCGGGTTTGTGATGTCTACGGCTTTGGCGAGATGTGGCCACACCCTTTTTGTGATGGTTTGAAGTTTGTCGATGTCGAGTCTGTCACCTATATTGTTTTGGGGTGGTCATATGGTAGTTTAATATTTTTTGCTTCTTGTGCAAATTTCTCTTTAGATCAAGAAATTGATCACTATAAATAATATTCTCATTGACGCCCGTAATATTTGGTTCTTATTAATGAAATTACTCTCACTTCTTATAAAAAAAAATTTAAAAAAATACACAGCAAGCTTTACATTTCCGATATGAGATAAACTCAACAATATACACAAGATATGAAGCATGTTTGCTACTGAATTTGTTCAGGGAAAGTATGCGTAGGATTGCTCTACTAGGAAACGAGCAAAAGATTTTGAAATGCTCAGTTCGCATCGACTCTATGCTTGTTGCAATAAAAAAGGAATAATTCCAACAGAAAAAAAAAAAACAAAAAATATGTTGAGACATAATTAGCCACGTTTAATACGAAAGGGATGTGTGGATAATATGCCCAATATGACGGTTTTACTCTTAACATCGTGAGGTAAACCACATAACTACCTAAAGGAATAAGGTGTAGTCTGCCCTAAGGAAATTGTGCTTTTATACCACCAAAGGATCATGGGCCTTCCAAGCCGCCCATGGTACAAGTCATGGACTCTCCAGGCTCCCCATGACACACACATTATGGGCCTTTCGGGTTGTCCATAATACTTTTTGCCATCGAGCCATATCCGATCCAATTATGGCAAAGCTCCGACTCTCCAGGGTCTCAGCTTAGGCGTCTGGCACATCCACGCTCTTATCAACATGGATCTTCAAAACTGCTAGTTAGCAAGTTAGCAGGATTGTCACATCCCCGCCGGGGCCTTCATCACATTCCGGGCTCGACTCCACCGTAGCAAGATATTGTCCGTTTTGGGCCCCGACCACGCCTTCACGGTTTTGTTTCTGGGAAATCACGCTAGCAGAACTTCCCAGTGGGTCACCCATCCTGGGAATGCTCTGGCCCATTTTCTCTTAACTTCGGAGTTCCTACAGAACCCGAAGCCAATGAGCTCCCAAAAGGCATCGTGCTAGGTAGAGATGGGAATATACATATAAGGCTTACAGGATCCACATCCCTGGGCGATGTGGGATCTTACAATCCACCCCCCTTAGGGGCCCGACGTCCTTGTCGGCACACTTCCGGCCAGGGATTGACTATGATACCAAATTGTCACATCCCGGCCTGGGCCCCCACCACATCCCGGGCTCGACTCCACTGTAGCACAATATTGTCCTCTTTGGGCCCCGACCACGCCCTCACGGTTTTGTTTCTGAGAGCTCACGCGAGCAGAACTTCCCAGTGGGTCACCCATCCTAGGAATGCTCTGGCCCATTCTCGCTTAACTTCAGAGTTCCTACGGAACCCGAAGCCAGTGAGCTCCCAAAAGGCCTCGTGCTAGGTAGAGATGAGAATATACATATAAGGCTTACAGGATCCACATCCCTGAGCGATGTGGGATCTTACAAGGATTGTGGAGACTGACCTCCATCATCAAGGACTGCCTAGTATGCTTTGCAGCCTCCCTTCCCAATTGCCTGCTAGGGTATGTCCCTATAAATAGCCAGGTCAAACAAAGAAAATGATAATCACCACTTATTACTCAGAACTTGCTCACATTCTATTTTTCTCTCTACTATTTCCGACTTAGGCATCATAGGCCCTGGCGGACACTCTCCCCATTCTTCAGGGTGTTCACCAATTAGGCTAATGAGATTTGTTCTCTTGTAGGTGGAATTTCGTCAAATCAATGTGTACAAATTTGCCTCCACAGTACACATTTGGAAATTTGATTGCATCTAAATCATTTGATTCCTTTGCAAAGGCCAAATTGAGAAAATCAATCGAAGGGTTTAGGGTGTTTTAAGATATTTCTAAGGTGCTTCAGTGTATCTCGTATTTTAATTCATGTGATTTAACAGTTACATATTTGTTTAAAATACAAAAGTCGAGATTAAACAATTAAAAATTTCGGAGTATGAGATACTCCAAGGCAGTTTACCATATGTCAAAATATAAGTGGATGGATAATGGAAATATACTAAAAGTGTGACATGTCAGTGTTGTTGCCGTCCACTTATCTTATAAGACATGATATACTATCTTGTATTTTTGGTACACATAAAAATTTGGGCAATTAGCAGGAATGATAATTTTTTTTTTTTAACACTTGGTTGCAAAACTGATCATGTGTCGTTATGTCTTGTTGTGTGGACGTTATGTTGTCATTGTGCCGTCGGTATAAAATCAATATATGATCATTTTCTAAAACCAAATGTCAAAAAAATATCATTCCTACTAATTGGCCTAAATTTCTCCTCATTATAGTTATGAATTCTTTGAGGGTTGCATTGATTCAAATTTTTGTAGTCGGGTCAGGAGAAATTCAAACCAGATAATGATGCGATAGACTGATAAATGGAAACATTGTGGCTAGAGAATTCGAATTCCCATTCCTCTATTGTGGTGGGGTGGGGGAGGGGGACATGCAGTACACTCCAGTAAACGAATTTAATTGAAACCCATTAGATCTCCATTATGAATGGGAAGTGTTATCCACACATCATTTAATTGAAACCCATTAGATCTCCATTATGAATGGGAAGTGTTATCCACACATCATTTTTTATCTTCCACACATGATACACCTTTGTTAATTTTTGTGTATTGATATTTTTAAATTCATTCGATCTGATGATTAAAAAAAAAATATGAGAAGTTAAAAATGAACGTGAATAGATGAATTTATGGCATGGGAAAATGGATGCTGGATTTTGAGTACAACCGAAGCTCTAAACCCTGATAATGATTGAATAAAACAAAGAGTACAAGTATGTATGGGGCATTTGACGATGGTATGTATTCTACCTTAATTAGTCTTGTTGATAGCCGTCAGATTCGATGACTGTGAGAAACCATGTGTGAGTGTGAGACCGATAGTTGACTTGTGAACAATTTGGATTCGATGAGTGCAGCATTATTAATCTTGTTTTATTAACCGTGGTGACGTTAATACGTTTCCCATCTGGGATTGGGATCAAGTTCAACTACGTACTTAAACACTGAGACTGTCTGGCAGGGCCGTGGCACGTACGTGCCTGCATGAGGCCACGTTGTGATCACAAGTCCTACGGGGACCCAGTTGTGAGGATCCTATGCAATGGCTGATGTACCCTCTTTACTCTCTCTCTCTCTCTCTCTCTCTCTCTCTCTAGAATGAACGTAGGTAACTGAGCTAGAATTATATCCTATGATCTTGATTTCACCGTCAACCGAGTGGGACCTCAAATCTTAGTAGTCGGTGGGGCTATGGACCCCCCACCTTTGTTTTGTATGCGCTTTTTTTTTTTTTTTTTTTTTTTTTTTTTTTAAATAGAATAGATTAGATACGAATGAAAATATTTACATCCTGAGCTAAAGTGTTAAAAAGGAACTCAGGTCCAATACAGTCCCAAACAAAAACTTGATCCTTCTTAAAAACAAACTTAGCAACAGAGTGGGCAGCAAGGTTGTACTTCCTACGCACAAATTCAAACGACACAGTCGTTAAATTGCGGGCTAGGACTTCAATGTCGCCAAGGATGCATTCAAGGCTAAAATCAATAGGGACTTCCTTCCTGAGCATCTGAATGATAAGCTTAGCATTAGATTCAATAATAACATTAACAAACCCATGAGAGGCGCAAACAGATATGGCTTCGCGGATGGCCCAGGCTTCGGCAGCAGCAACAGAATGACAGAACCCAGAACCCGATCCCCCCGCAGCATGGAGAACCCCTGCAAAATCCCGGAAAACCCAGCCCACACCCATACGGAAAGAAATTTTACACCAGGCAGCATCAGTATTAATTTTAAAGATCCCAAAACCTGGCTTCCTCCACCGGATCTACTCGCTTAAACCAGTAGGTGTAGTGGTTGTGCTTTTTGGATGTTCTCCCGCTGCAAGTCTAGAGGAAGCATCTCTGAATTCGGAGATGTTCTTCCTCCAAATAGCTAACAACTCCACAGGGTCTCTATGTATACCATTGAACACAATATCATTCCGGTTTTTCCAAAGTCTTCAGAGTCCGAAGGCGAATTCTTGCAGGATGTCGTCTCCGTTGTCCGTATCCCTGATGCGATTGCATAGTTTTTCCCAGTTGGCAAGAAAATCCTCGCCAGCTAACTCAAAGGAATTTAAATGTAAGGGGGAGCCAAACCAAAATAGGTGACTAAAGGCACAATGAAAGAAAAGATGATTCTCAGATTCGTCCATTGTACCACAGACACCACAAACATTTTCAACCCTCATATGCCTTCTTTTTAAGTTGCATCTTACAGCCAAAGCGTTATTGCAGCAGCGCCAGATAAAGATCTTGATTTTGTTAGGAATCTTGAGCTTCCAGATCCCGTTCCAGACCTGGTTGTTCTTGGATAGATTGCTCGAAGTCCCACGTCCTTTCTTACTCAAAGCTCCATTCTCCATGAGACTTACGGCCACACCGTACCCAGTTCGGACCGAATAAACTCCATTCACCGTGTGATGCCAAACCAGTCTGTCGCGGCGACCCGTTTTGCTTACTGGGATACAAAGGATAGGGGCCACGTCGTCCCTATTAAAACCCTCTGTGATGAGATCAACCTTCCAAGATTTAGTAATCGGATCAATTAAGTCGCACACCATAGTTTCACGAAGCCTGTCAGTAGGCCTGACTTTAAAGTCAGGGACATACATGGATCCAAAATATCCCCCCCTGCTTTTTTCCTGTGCTAAAGTGGTGTGTGTGTGTGTGTGTGTGTGTGTGTGTGTGTGTGTGTGTGTGTGTATAGTATGTGTGGGACTTGTAAAAATTTATATACATCCATATCAAAATCTATTGACATCCTATGCTCTATAAAGAACAAATCATACGTAAAAATTGTCTTATTTACATCCATATAGTTATACTACACAAAAAAAAAAATCTAGTTTTCTATGTCCCAACTTTTCACATTGGTGTTCAGTACGTCACTCTTCTTTCTTCTTTGCTGCTAAAGAGATGTTTTTCTTGTACCACGCATAGGAGTTTTAGAAATGGATCAAAACTAATAGCTAGAAGATCACTATGGAGCTTTTTGATAGCATGAATAATGCCAACCTACAGAAGATTAGATGCACAATTGACAGAGTAGTAAGCCAAATGTTTTTAGCAATTGCGAACTACATCATTACTTATGCAACTATAAATCACCCACATTCAATGAAAGAAGCAAAAGAGTACTTCGTACTCCCTAATTTACTAAGATCCACAAAATCTAAAAACCACAAAATTTTGATTATAGAATCAAAATATACAACTTATTAGCATTTCCTTGATTGTATACTCTTTGACTGTCAAGGATTTCCGTGGCATTGATATAATAGCGCGACTACCACATTGAGATACCGTAGGTGGTTGGAACATAGTTATGTACCTATAATTTGACAGAACAGTTATTATAAGAAATGGCAGTTTACGTAGAGGTGAAATAGTGATCCAGTCATAACATGAATTGCTTCAACTAAGGAACCGTACTTAATCAAAGGTTCTCCCATTCCTTGAAGAAACACACAAAATCAAATACGGAAGATTTCAATGGTTCCCATATTTCTTCCATATGCATACCATTCAATAATAACCACAAATGTGAGAATTTGGAAAAGGATCAAAGGATCAGGGTCACCTTGGGCACAGCTCCAGTTTGAACTTTATTGATAGCATTGCAGAGGATTATCCCAAAAAATCTGTATATTAGCACTCCCTGCAATACCCCAAAAATCAGAAATTTAGAAAAATTGGGTTTAATAACATTGTACCTTAAGAAACCTCTAAATTTCTAATGAAAGGAAAATTTATACCACCTCTGCAAAAAATAATCAAAAGATAAAAACTCAAATTCATAAAGCATTTGTCCAAAGCATTTATTAGAGAAAGTTACACATGGATGAAGGTGTTGATCTCTTGTATCATGTAGAGCTGCATTGCTTGGACTTCGCAAATATAATAGGTTCTCAGCATCCAAATGATTTTACACGCTTTGCACAAAACCCGACCATACAACTGCACAGAAAATTAAAAAAAAAAAAATTGTATAATAATAAATTCGAATCTATAGTACAATAAAGAACAAAGAAAAAGTCACTTGTTATAAACCACCTGCTTTGCTTCATCATTGTCTGCACAGTCTTCTGCCAATTCATACCTAAATATCCATAAGATCAAACAAATAAACCGCCTGAAAAAACATATGCAAATCCAAACTCCAGCAGTTATGAAGAAACCTAAAATAAAATTATTCTTATCTTCTATATTATTTTAGATTTCAGCGTAAAAAAAAAACAAAAAATTGACTTAATTCTAATTCGAACCACATAAATATTTCCAAAATACCTAACCTTTCATTTGGTTACTAAGAAGATTGAAAAAAAAAAGCACAAATTTAAATAATATGATTTTAGTTGCTCCTATTACCAAAGAACTATAGAATAACCCAAATTAGTCAATCAATTGAATTATGCTAAGCAAAATTACATGATAACTCTCTCCATTGTAGCCAATTAAAAGCTAAGATTTAAGTCCTATTATTTCATTTTCTTTTCAAACCTTTTTATCAGCAACCAAAGAACAATTTGAGCTGTAAATCCAGATGAGTTCCATTAGTTGTTCACTATTGTTATTTTATTAGATTGTTTTGAGAACAAATCAGTTTGGGTAGGGGTTTTGATGGAGTAACCAAACACAACTGCAAGATTGAAAAAGCTAATTAGCAATTGTAATATGAAAGGAGTTGCACAAAAAAAGTTCACAAAGGCAATACAAAAATCCTTATAAAAACAGGGTGTGACAAACAATTTCATAATGCAAAAAAATTTGTCGCATTAGCCCACAATAGTTGATTGTCAAATACTTGAAAGATAGAAAGATGGAAGCCTCCTATGCACCTTATCAATCTCTTACTTTCATAATAAAAGCAAGAAGAAACTTGAAAACGTACTCTAAAAACAGAAGGGAAAAAAATCCAAACCTCAAGAGTTTGATTTTACCACTGCGCCTTGAGGATGTCCTTAAAAGTCCTGTGAAAAAAAAAATTAGAAATGAAAGCCCAATATAAGCACCAAAACTGATGATGACAGAGGAGATAAACACCAAAAGTGAAGAATAAGAAATTACACAACCCAGAAGCTAATTAGTATAGAAAATTATAATCAAATCCAAATAAAAGTCTAAACCCAAAATCTTATTTCAATATAATCAAACAACAAAAAAGCAAATTCAAGTCCAATATAATAAAAAACCAAACAAAACACTAAATCAAAACTCTGAAATTTTGAAATTGAATCTGTTGGTTTGCATCAGAGAAGCTTGGTTGCATGCAAACCCAAAATGATTTTCCACCTGCATATATTATACCATCTCTCGATGATCAGGAGGTACCAATTCAATACTTTTTCAATTTATGTATGTACTTGATAAGAACTACAAAATCGAATAAATGAGAATCAAATCGAAATTCAAAGATATAAAGAAACTAAACAAAATCTATACCGTTCTCTTTTCTCGGATTTGAGATTTCGAGAGCCCCATTCTCCTTTCCTTCAGTCCAGACAACAGATTGAGAAGCCCCTCTACAAAATACACACATGCATGAGTCAGAGTCGCTTGATTTGACATTCGGCCATGAAAACGAAGAAAGAGAGAGGTGGCCGTGCTTTACCTTTATTGGTGATGGGATTTGCAAAGTACTCCGTGAAGGCAGAGTCGTTGATGATGAGTGCAGAGCCGATCTGAGCAAGGCATCGCGAGATGGTGATGGATCCTGATCCAGTTTGGGGGTTGAATTTTTGGAGATCGATTTAATTTCTTGTTTCAAAAGTGTTAATCGCAGAAGATGTAGCATAAACGTTTGTGGGAGGTGTGTTTGGGAAGGAGAGGGCTACAGTTTTTTTAGAAAGAAGCAGACGTCGGAGAACTTAGCTTCGAAATGGAATGAAGAGTCCAGAATTTCTAGAACCACATCGACGCGTCGAGATCCCGTAAAAGCATATTTCTTTTTCACGATGACCAACACGTGTATACAAAGAACCTTTATACCGACACATGTGTACCACAGGGATAAAACTGCCATTTTCCTGTTAAGACTGAAAAAATGAAAGGGCAAACAAACAGAAAAGCAGGGGCAAAAACGTCAAATCACTATTAATGAACAGTGATTTCAAACCCAGTTTTAGTATATATAACTATAAATAGTGCCCGCGCGTTGCTGCGGGATTAGAAAATGTATGAGAAAATATGTTTCAAAAGGATAAAATAATGCAGAGCACAATATATACAAATATTTATAGAATGATCAAGTTTGAATGAAAGGTGCAGAATGATTTGTACAGAAAATGAGAACAAAGGGATTAAAATTCAAATAGAGGAAGAGCTATTATGATGTTAGTAAACAGAAAATTCACCTATGTTTTAAAGAAAATTTTTGAGAGTCTAATATAAGTTTCTATATTTCCGTTGTTTTCCTTGTTCATTCACAAACCCAAAAAAAAATCTACTGTTTACTTTATCCAAGCATTGAACTTTTATAGAGTCAATAAAGAACACTAACCTCCATTTGGAGCAAAAGAGTGCTCCACCATCACATGACTGAGTTTTATAAGATGTTCCATGTTTACAAAACATTCATAACTAAATTTATTAAAGGCTCAACTTTGTACATGGAATACAATGCCAATACATTCATAACTAAATTTACACCTTCACTAAGATTAATTAATTAACCAAGGAAATAAATTATAAAAACGAAGTCCATGAGAATAATTGGCTCACCTTTGTACTGTGATTTGCTACCAAAATAAAAAATAATGTCATATAGATTAAGCCTGCCTAATTACTAAAAACAAAACATTTTGCGAGAAGTAAGAACATACCCAAACTTGTCTGCAAATAGATGAGGAAATTTTATACCTGAAACAGATGGGAAATTTATTAGGAAAGGTAGATCAGCCCATATGTGTGTAATCTATATGCAAAAAACTACTTTCTTCATCAGCCAAATCGTTTCACAAATAAATAAAAAAACATAATTATATCTTGAACAATGCCAATTAATGATTTCCCATTTCCTTAAGCCCAACATGAAAGCCAATGAACTGATGAAAGAGCGAAAAAGAGAAACAAAAAACCTCAATTAAGGAATCAACTGGAATCAAATGGAGAACTACTTAACAGAGCTGGAAAATTACTATAAAAGGTTTGAAAATTACCCAGTAAGATTTATAAAAAAAAAATGAGATGGAGTGGGAATCACATACCAGCAACACCTTTAAATATGTAGTGCTCCTCTGAGAGAGCATCAAGAGTGACTGATGAGAGTGTAGAGAAACGAATGATTAAAAAATTAAAGATCTGAGCTCAAATTTGGGGCTTCCACTTTCCAACTGGGTAAGAAATAACAGAGAAAACACAGAGAGTCAATCCACCAAAAATATTAATCAAATGGGTTTCTTCTAATTCAAATTTTGGACCACCCAAATTCCGATGAAGCAATAACCCAAAATTCCAACAGATTGAAGCTCTCACAGACTACAAATCATCAATAGGCAACAATAAAAATTTTGAAAACAGTAATAATGAAGCAAAAAGAAATTAAAGCTGCGAGCCATTCTCTAAATCTCAGGCACCAATCCAAATCACCAGTAATTTGCACATAATGATAAGAATCTAGCAATATTCCAATTGTTTAAAACCCAAATTCCCGAAATCATGAAAAATGGTACAACAGCAGATAACAAAGGGTCAAAAAACGAACAACCACACCTTCTGAAATAAAAAACAAAACCAAACAACACATTCACACCATCAGTCCAAACGATATCCAGAAAAGAAAAAAAAAATTGACAGACAAAACCCATGTAAACATATATATAAAAAATTAAATTAAATTTAAAAAAAAAAAAAAAAAAACTGCAGATAGTAAGGAAATCACAAAACTCACGAAAAAGGAACTGAAGACAGCAGAGCCAACTTTTGATACCAAGCAGTGACAACGACAGCATAGAGATGAATTTTTACAAATGAACCGATCAGAGCGAGCAGAGAGATGAGATCAGAAAGGTAGAAAAATTAGGGTTCAAGACCGTGCCCCAACACAGCAAAGCCAACTTTTGATACGAAGCAGCGACAACGACGGGACAGAGAGGAAATTTTTATAAGTCGATTGATCAGCGCGAGCGGACTGAGATGAGATCAAAAAGGGAGAAAAATTAGGGTTTGAGAGATAAAGAAAGCTAATCCCAAAATGGCTGAGAACGGCGACAACAACATAGAAAAAAGGAAAGAGCACCGAAGCATCCAAAGAAATCAAAACAGGAAAGGATCAACCCGTGGCCTTCGAGGGCAAGGCAGTCCTTTCACTGTGGAAAAGATGGCAAAAATTTGGCTTAACAAACAAATTGAGGGGCATTTTAGTCCGCTCACTGTCCATGAACAGTAAACGATGGTTTGGGTTTTTGTATAGGAATAACTAGAAATTTTGCCCGCGCGTTGCTGCGGGATTAAAAAAATGTATGGATATTGGATAATTATGTCAGAAAAACTACCAAAGTTAAACCTAGTATATATAATCAGCTGATGTCTTACTTTACACCAGTACTTAAATTTGAACTAATAAATATATTTCTAACTTTCTAGAAGTGTTTAAATTGAAAGTAATAGATTTAGAACTTAGGTTTCAAAGTGTATTATAACATTTCTTTAAAAAAAAAGGTGTACTATAACATTGATCAATCTAAATAGAACTACCTTAACAAAGCAAACAATTGTATTCCCTCTAGGAATATTCTTGTTTTGTTACATTACAAAGCTAATTTGTTTCAAAAGATTGAAAGCAAAGTGGTTTTCATTTTTGAAATCTCACAACATGAGTAGATTAAAGAGACAATTTCTCCAATTGTATTGAATACCAGTAAACCATGTCATGACATCATCTAGCTGGGAAGAAAAAGACATTTATTTAAACAATGAGAAACAATAGAATTATAAATGTAAGTTATGTGATCTCATGGTTGAAAACTATGTAAATCACCCTAGATATCAAGAAATAAAAAGTACATGGAAACTGAGAACTTACTTGAGCAGATAATGTTTTAGCAGTAAAAGTTTTGTTGGATTGAGTTGGTTGCGAAGAGGTACTTCCTTGCATGTTAAAATTATTAGGCTAACTTAGATTTACAATATTTGAGAATTGCATTTATACATAAATAATTACACAGAGATAAAAATAAAAAGAATAAAGGAAGACAGAAAACGGGGGAACTGTATGTATAGTAAGAGGCATGTCAAATATTATTGACAAAAGATATGCTTTTAGTGTCAAATATGACAGTAATGTTGTTAGAAAGCGAGTCAATTTCTTATCACTTTGTAATACCTGGTGAGCAGGAACTTGCAGGTGAGCTTGAGGTTAAGGTAGTTTTGAAATAAAGAAAGCTAAGAATGATAACGACACCTGAATAACTGCAAGGAAACTGAAATCCTGCTACTTTCATCGCAAGGGTTTTTAGGGTGAATCTTATAGAAATGATGTTTTGAATTTCATTTTGTGAACCTGACTAAAGAAAAATTGTAATAAAGTATGCTCTTGAAAATGATTTCTATTTCAAAATAACGTCTATATAGGGAAACAAAAAACCAAAATGAAATACCAATTAGGCAAGAACCAAAAGACTAAAGAAAAAAAAAAGTGCAACCATAAGAGAAATAACAAAGGTGGATAACATAGGAGTGTTTTTTTCTTTAGCTATATTGTGGAGAAGCATTAAAAATTACACAAAGAACAAAGCAGCACAATAAAATATAACATATAAAGCATTTAACACTATTAAACATGAAATAGCACAATTTAGGGAACTAATAAGGCTTAGAAAAATTGATCCATATACTTTGTATATACTTTGGTCATTATAAATCCACTATAAAACAAAACTGTATACTAAGCTAATTATAATTGTTGTAGCACACAGAGTTTGGTGTAGAGCAGTTTGACATATGACTAAAATTCACATAAAATTCGATATCCATGTAAAGAGTTCACGTTTGCAGAAGCAGAGCCTCAAAAATAACTAACCTCATCGACAACTCTTCCATTTGAAAGATCAAAGGCTGCATCATTCAGGTTCACACATGCCCAAAACACAATTTCAAAAACTCTGCCATCTCAAAAGTCACATTCTTTATCAAATTCAACAACTGGGTAATCCACAGATTGAAAAAACCCTACTCACATCAAGAAGGAGATCTTTCGGAAGCAACAGAGAGTAGTCATGTGGAAGATCCAAGCTGTTCTGTACAGGAAATAAAAAAATTTGAAAAAAATCAAAACTGCATCATTCAACTTCACACATGCCAAAACACAATTTCAAAAACTCTGTCATGTCAAAAGTCACATTCTTTATCAAATTCAACAACTGGGCAATTCACACAGATTGATAAAACCCTACTCACTTCGAGACAGAGATCCTTCGGAAACCGCGCAAAGTACTCATGTGGAAGATCAAAGCTGTTCTGTAAAGGAAATAACAAAAACTGAAACAATCATAACTTTAAATTACAACTAAATTAAGCAATGTCAATAAGTAAAGGTTCAAAATTTGACCTAAAGGATCAAAATTTGCTATTGAACTTTATGATCACTGTTACTTAAACTATTTTAATTAGCCAATTTACTCCCTCTCCATTAAATTTCTAAACGTTCCATCCATGTCAATGATACAATTGGTATGAGATAACCATGATGAAGTGTAAAGAAGAAAGCCATTTGGCAGATCAATAAAATAGTAGAGTCAAAATCAGCAAGATTGCTAAAGTTACTGGCCGAGTTGAGTGTAATTGTACATGTAAAGTGAGTGTTTGCGTGTGCAACTGTTTCTTAGTGAGGTTTAAGTAATCAGGCATTTAAAAATTATTATTCCAGAAATTTCAACAAACACAATTAATTTGGTGATTAGCAATAGCATGCATTGATAGAAACACAAACCTGAATTCCAATGTCATGATGATTAATCTAACTCTAATGAGTAGTTTTCAATTAAAAAAAAGTCTAGTATGTAATTACAAATTATGTGAATATAAATATGCAATCGTGATTCTTATATCATCTATACTGCAAAATCAAACCCGCAGTTTTGAACCAAAGAAAACTGAATAAGAACAGAAAGCCCAAGCTTTTTTTCATTAATTTTTTTTTTTGAATCAAAACACAATTTATTCGTTAGAGGGAAAGCAAGGTTCATTTAGCAAGAAACTCACTAAAGAATGTAATAATTAAATGGTTAATTATCATTAAACATGTTTTCATTTCTCTTTGTAATGTACTGTCACTATTTATATCCAACATTGATACAACACTGAAATATCATAGTTTGAGTCCATTGGGAGAACACAACTTTCACAGAACAACATCACATGGTTATGTAATGCAGAAACATCTTTGTTTAGCATTTTGATAATACAGTATGCTCAATGATGTTTAAAAAAAAAGACATCTTTTCTTGATGTCTAATCCAAATTTGTTGATTAAAAATAAAGCTAAGATCTCATTACAGCTTCGCAATCCACTACCTCACCAGCTAAATCTTACCCTCAAGTGCCGAGAAATGGTGCAGTGGCCAAGTTGTCCTTGTCTCTGTATAAATGAAACCTCAAAACAAACCAATCAACCAAAAAAAACCAAATCATAAATCATAGATATCAAAAAGGCCAATGAACAAAATTGCAAAAACAGAGAACAATTTGGTACAAAAGATACACTCTTAGTTACCAAAACTAAGCAGGACTCTTCAACTTTAAATAGAAAAACAACAAATCAACTTGGTTGCCTCCTGTTCAATGTTTAGCCAAATTATTCGGTTCAACAGTGCATAATCCCCCAAACCCAAACAAAACCCCAAATCAATTTCAAAACTAAAACCCTAATAAAAAATTAATCTCCAAATTCCCAATTTGTAAATCTACAATTCGAACCCTAATTCAAAAGCCTCATTCGTTTTATAAATATGAAATTGCTTACCCACAATGAAGCAATGATTACAAAAGGCTACGCTTATTTGACTCAAAACAGTTGACATCACCACAAAAATCCGTTTCTATTTTGCTGTTTAGAGGTCTGTCTCCCTCTGCGCTCTCTCTCCCTCTCTCTCTCCGCTCTGAGAAAATTCACTTACTTCATTGGGTCTTCGAAACCAAACACAGTGCATGTCTCTCTTATTTTGATTACTTTCATGCCAAAAGAGCAACAATCTCGAATCAAATCCAATGCAAATTTATGAAGTCTCAATAATCGTTTTCCCTAAGCAATTTAAACACCCCACCCGTAGATCATCCATACATTAAAACACCAACCTTACTTAATAGTAATCTGAAAGGCACCAAGCATAGATAGTATGCGCAAAATCACAGGTTCCCTAAGGAAGATTTTGAAATATGCATCTCAAAACAGATACCATCATTCATTGTTCAGCTCAATTATGTTACTTCACAAACAACATTGCCGATGAACTTACGCTTCTCCCTTATGGCGGATTCGAATGATATAAACCCCATATTAAAAATCAACAGCCAAGTACTAAACATACCATCTAATTCGCAGATTGCATCCTTTGCATCTCTACTGTCATCGAAGTCAACAAAAGCATAATCCGGTGGTCTCCGAAAATCAACAACGATACTCCATAAAAATAACACCACTTCATGAATCTGTGCGTAAATGACTACAAATATTACAAAAGGCGTAGCTCTCTTCGTCAATAAACTGCAGGCTTGATCAAGATCCGTCAAACTCCCACTTCAATTTCACAAAAGCTGCACAGAGAAAATAAAAAATAAAAAACACAAAACAAAGTTTGACAAAGGGGCACAGCGACAACAAAGTTGCAACAGATTGAGGAAAAATGTTACCAAACAGATGATAACATTTCGCTCATTTTTTCTAGTTAGTAGGCAATAAGACTCAGCGTTTCACTTTCTTCCGTTTCCCTTTGATTCTCGGCAACCAAACACAAATTAGGAATTGAAATTAGAAAGAAATTCGGACCTGCTTGGTAAATTAGGGCTTGAGCGATGTTCTTGACGTGGCACGTGGATCTTCCGGTGGCGAGGACCATGAAATCTGCCCACTCGCAGTGCTAACTGGTGGAGAAGCTATTCACCCTGAGAAAATCCAATGGGTTCTGACGGGTCTTAAAGACAACAAATCTAAAAATTTGCCCAAAAAAAAGAAATCTAACAGCAAAAACATAAATTATATAGCTCACCCAGAAAAAGGTTCGAAAGGGACAGAAGCAGAGATTTGTGAGAGACCCAATTCAATCTCTCATCAGAACCCATAACATGATCCGGGTTAAAAAATTAAGGAAAAGAAAAGGATTTCGTTACTGATATCTTCAGACACAGCAAAAGAGAACTCTTTCTTCCAACCAAACTAAAAATCAGAAAAACCTTACACTGATTTCGTATTTTCCGAGCAACCGCAGGCTGCAGAACCGCACAAAACACCGACTGAAAGCAACAGTAGGAAAATTTGCGACGACCCGAAGCAGAAATTTTTGAGGCAAAAAGGATTTAAGCACTGAGAGCGACCGCGAGCCAAAGGTGGAAATGAGAAGAAGCAAAACGGGTGAGAGCGACGGCGAAGCAAAGTTGGAAATGTGAGGAAACAAAATGGAAGAAAATAAAACCAAAAGAAAGTACCACGCGATGACCAACATGTGGGCTTGACAAAACTGTGCTGCAACTGTAGCAAAACAAATACAACCAATAAAAAAAAAGTGGAACAATGTCCAAGCCAAAGCATAACCGGTAGATGGCACCAAATGAGGGCAAAACTGTAAATTCACTATTCTAAACAGGGAAAAAAGTCTCAAACTCAGCAGCAGCGCAGGGTTTTTTTGCCATTTTACTGTCCGTGAACAGTAAACCCGACTTTGGGTTTTAGTATAGGAATAATGTGTTTGTGTGTGTATATATATATATATACTCCCTTTAAGTAAAGAGATTCTTATTATATATATGCCCTTTAAGTAAAGAGATTATTATTATTATTTTTAAAATAGGGATTGGTTTTAGGGTCTACTTCATATCGAATTTCAACGATTCGAGCTGTTTATTTTGTAAGTCTCAATTCATAGATCATCTTTGCGAAAATTCAATTTAATCCGAAACCATTTGCTTATTTAATTATCAAGATAAAATTTCATTGTTTCTTATATAACAAAGGATTCGTTAATTTCTTTGAACCCAATTAGATGTCTTAAACATTTTTGATTTGATTACTATTTTGCAAGGATGATCTATGAGGTGCAATTTGAAAAATAGACGGTTCAGATCGTCAAAGTTCGATGTGGTGTGGACCTCACAACTAATCCCCATTTTTATAAAAAAAAAAAAAAAAGGGGATCCATTTTTATAACAAAGAAAAAAGGGGATCCATTTTTATAAAAAAGAAAAAAGGGGATCCATTCCCTTAAAGGTTTCCTATATATATATTATTGTTCTAAAAATCTCTGTTTAGCGCCGCCTAGGTCTCGCTTAGGCACTAGGCAGCTGGCCACTATCCCGATTAATCCTTAGACTAGCCCGTCTAGACCGCCTAGGCACTCACTTAAGTCAGGACTCTCACTTAGACAGAAAATCAATACCTTTCATTTTGCATTTTATTTTTTTCAATAAAATGCAAGAGACTAGTTGAATACTTAGGTGAACACTTATTATATGTTTGTTCCCCATATTATCAATATGTTCTAATACTTTAGAATTTATATGTCATTTTATTTTTCAATTTATGTATTCCAATACAATTATATACTTTTTTAAGTATAAATAGACACTTATTTATATGATATTTAAAGTTACTTAAATACACCTAGGCCCTGCCTAGACCTCGCCTTGCCACCTCAAATGCCTTCTCATTAATTTTCTGTGTTCCTCGAAAACCCTTGTAATAATAACACAAGGCAAGTGTACCACAAAGGTAAAATGGATGTACAAACAAACTTAAGACAAAAAGTAGGACTTGAGGAACGAAGGGTTTCCTTAGTTTCTGGATCTTTACATTTCCCAAAACACCGGCAAGTTGTTCTTTTCCCCATTTATTCAACGTGTCCAAAAGGGTGAAAGGCCAACTATGTCTTCGAGTGCGAGACATTATAGTTCGGTTGATTAAGTGTGTTTAGTATTGCGTAAGAGGTCATATATTCAACTAACTACTTTACCGTGGCGCCATGAGTTTAAATTCTGTTAGTGATTAATTTAACATCTAACATAACAAAATCTATCGTTTGACAAAAAAAAAAAAAAAAAAAAAAAAAAAAAAAAACTACGGAAAAAAAAGAAAAACTAATGAAAAGTCCAAAAAACTTCTCTTTTAACGAAAAACCTTTTTTAAAGGTATAGTGGATAGTGTTAGATAAAGGTAAAAATGTGGTTTTTTGTTAAAAATAAACAGTACCGGGAGTGTTTCGTTAAAACTCAAAAAAAAAACATCAACTTAAGAAACAAAAATTATAAAAACAATGGGGTGTTAAGAAACAAAAATTATAAAAACAATGGGGTGAGAGAGGCTCGAACTCTCGACCTCAGAGACCTACGCGCTAGCCAACTGCGCCACCACCCCCGATGCTGTTATTAATTACCCTTTCAAGATATCTAAATGTAACTATATCCTATAGTTCTGATATTTTACATTATCTTAATAATAAAAAATCCCACTAGATACGCCAAAGCCAACGGACCAATGACGTTGAAATCTTACCATGTGACCTTTTTTTTCTTTTTCATTTCATTTCATTTCATTTCATTTCAATTGGGTCTGTGATAGTTTCAATTTTCAAGGCCGGGTCTGTGATAGTTTCAATTTTCAAGGCCTAATGAGATTTGCTTTTCTTGTAAGCTGTTATTCTGATCACAAACCCAATTCGAATGTCTCTTTGTTATTTAGATTAATTTTGTATAGACTATCGCTTGCATCGAAAAAAATATAAATGAAAGTGACTACAAATAACTAATTTGAAGCAACGGATGAACGACATCATACTACTAATTAGAACTTATTTTGGGGTTTAATTGTATGATATTATTCTTCTCACAAATGAGGGAAATATATATTGTACAAGATTGATTTACAAGCGAAGAAACATAAAATAATATCTACCCTAATCACATCCTGATTATAAGGGTCCAAACGAGCAACTAAACTAATTACAAAAGATCACTCTCTCCAACACTCCCCCTCAAGTTGGTGCATAAATGTCGTTTGTGGATGCAAATTTCTTCCTCCTTGATCTTGGACAAAATTGCACCTACAAAACAAATAACACCTTAGGTCAAAACCAAGAGCCTCATGCGCTCACGATGAATTTGGGGGGGGGGGGGGGGGGGTTTGACCGAAGAACCTTCGATGTCAAAGTTAGAATTTTGAAGGAAAAGTGTTTGAGAATTTTAGAGAATTTTAGCAAGAGAATTGGAAGTGAACTTTGAGGAGAATGATGGGGTTTAAATAGGAGAGTTGCCGGTCTCCTTGGGTGATAGAGGACTGTTCACCTAGCTCCCTTTGTGGGCTAGGTTCTTGATTTGTGTTAAATTGGGAGTTATGAAATAATTACCTAATCAATTAGCTAATTAATAGAATAATTACCTAATTGATTAGCTTATCAATATAATAAAAAAAGGGAAGATTTGGGGAGTTACCGTGTGGAGAGAATTAGATGAGGATGGATGAGATAGGTTTTGAATTGTTTACCTATTTTGGGCATTTTTGACTTGGTTGAGTGATGATTGTCTGCTGCTCGCGTGTAGGAATCTCGGTATGCCCCAAGGGTATTTTTGTCCTCTTCTACCCAAAAATCTACATGTCGCCTTGTGATTATTTTTGGCTCTACAAATGCCCCCACACCTGTTGGGCTACTCGCAAAAAAGGGCAACAAGTGTAGAGATTTTTTTGCTTTAGGAAGCTTAGGACTGCTTCCTATTGTGATGTAGATTCCCTCTTCAATAAGAAATTAGATCCTTCTAGGAAAAGGAAATAAATTTCTCTCAAAGCCTATTTAAAGTCCACCTTAAGTGGATTATTAAATCAACTTTGGAGAGAAATTTATTCTACCCTACAAGAGAGAAAGAGAGCTTAAAGGATATTTGTTCCCCCTCCTCTAGCAATCTTCTACATCTTGCCCGTGCAAAGAATCGTCTTTCATTGCTTGCTTTGTCTTCTCGCTGCTTCTAGGTAAGAAAAAATTTATTTTTCTTGTCTTCATAATTTTTTTGGAAGCCTGGGGGCTTGAGAGTGGCTCTACGGGGGTCGAGGAGACTTGAAAATTTTGGAGTAATCATGGCACTATTGTCGTGGGTTGTGGTGTGCCATTGGATGGCTGGGCTGGGCTCGGGCCATGAGGAAGGAGAGGATGTGGGGGTGCCAGCCCCCTGTCTGCTGAACTGGGTCGTGAGGCCTTTGGGCCAAGATGAAAGGTGGGGAGCAAGCACGGGCTGGGCTCCCTCCTTTATTTATTTATTTTTTTTTTAGAGGGCAAGCTGGGCTCGGCCCCGTGCCTGAGGGAGAAATGAAAGGAGACGCCGAGAGCCTCTTTTGAGCTAAGAATCCTGCTGAACTTTTTTTTTAATTTATTTTATTTATTTTTTATTTTTTTGTTGCAACCCTCCAACAAATCCGTCTTGTACCATTTAGAATTTCTTCAAGTATGTCTTCCTCGAGCCACAAGAACGATGATGGTGTGCCGCCGTTGTATCGTTAAGGCAGGTCTTTGAGCAAGGTTGGCTATTTCAAGGTTGCTCACTTCAAGATTAGCTCCGATGACTTGTTTAGAGACTTCCTTGAAGCATACTGGCATGCCATTCCGTCGAGAGTGCGTGTGAAGCGTGTTAAGGATGGTAGAAGTCGTGAGCCATGTGATGGAGCTCGGAGAGCCATCAAATTCCATCCCTACTATTTTGTGTTGGGTTTTACTTTTCCTATGCTGCGATTTTTCCAAGAAGTGCTCTACTCCATGAAATGTGCCCCCCTCAATGTTCTCCCAAAGCGGTTCACGTGATGGTGGGATTCCACAATCTTAGCCAATTCTTTGACTTATATTTGATTGTCAACGAATTTCGGTACTTCTTTGACATAGGCCATATCGAGGGAGTTGGGTAGCTACGATCTCGCCATAGGCTTTTTGATAATTCGAGCAAGGGAGATCATGACTGGCCAATGAGACTTTGAGATAAGTGGAGAATGGGAGTCTGATTCTTCCCCCGAGCTGCTTGTTCCCATGATCTTTATATCTTGTAAGTAAGCTGCTTAATCTTTTGGTTGCTTTGTATCTGTGCTAAGTTGCTCTTTAATTTTCTGATTGTCTTCCACTGCTTTTGTAGATTTGGAATTCAGCTCAACTCCTAAGGTTTCTCTGGACATGAAGAAAGTGCATGTTGCTCTGGGTATCCCCTCCTAGTATCGTAAGTGGCGTTGGCTGCTTAGTCTTCTTCGTAGGGAAAAATATGGGCTTCCCCCCTCCCCCGAAAGAGGAGATAAAACAAATCAAGGCAGAGGCATTGGCTCATCCTATCATTGTGGTCAAGCTTGCTACAAATGAAGGTGGGAAAAAGAGGCTTTCCCCGCCTGTTCAAGAGACACACGCTGAAAAGAAACCGAAGACTGCTTGCGGGGGTTCACCGGATACTCAAGAGATGTATGCTGAGAAGAAACCGAAAACTTCTTCCGCTGCTTGCGAGGGTTCATCGGCTGCTCCCAAGCTTGTGATTGACCTAACTTCCTCCAAGAGCAGGAAAAAAAGAGACTGCTGGATCTGTGCCGGTGGCGTCTGCCGTTCTGAAAGCTGCTAGCTTGATTGCTGATAGGATTGCCCAGCGTAAAAGTTCCTCCGTGCCTCCGGTGCCGAAGTTTGTGTCAAAGCGTCTGCCTGGGGCTAAGTCTGGTTCACCTTTAGAGAGGCTTGCTACTGTATAGAGCGACAATGTGCCCCTGCCTGCTAGAGTGGGGCAAAAACTCATTCCCTCTGCTGCTGAGACTAACACGTCTGCTGAGAAGAAGGAGACTGCTCGTGCAAGCGGTCGTGAGAAATCTACCAAGTCTGTTTCTGGGGAAGTTGCTAAGATTTGTGCGTTTTTGAAACCAGATCTGCTTGAGGACATGGATGTATGTGCCAAGTTTGTTGATGGCGTCAAAGGGATTGTTGGCCCGAGCTCATTTGCGAAGCATACGACTAGGAACAGGAGGACTGCTCTGCTGGCCATGATGCAGAAAATGACGATTCTGGCAGCCGAATCTATGCTTCTTGATCAAAAGGATACCAAGGTTACCAAGGAGGTGGCAAGACCTGTGGCAGCCGAAGTTTACTCCTTGGTCGAGAAAGTCAAGAAATTGGAATCTAAGCTTGCTGCTTTGAAGGGGTCTAATATCTCTGCCCCCACTTTTATGCAACTTGAGACCGCTCGCCAAGAGATCGTGGATTTGAAGACTAGGCTTGACGTGATCTAAGTATAGTATGAAAGTGCAGATAAGGAGATCGAGTGTTACATACCTCAGATTCAAGATCTTGAGCGTTCCATCTCTGAATTCCGGTCCGCTGCTTATGCAAAGGATGAAGAACTGATTGTTGCTTACAACTAAGTGATCCACTTTAAGAAGGTTGTTGATAGGCTTGAGCCTCAAGTGTTAGAACTCCAAGGTGCCTTGAAGATCAACGACAACCTGAAGAAGGAAGTAGAGGAGCTGCAGCGGGCTCGTGCTTGTTTGCTCGAGGAAAATGAGCAGTTGAAAGGTGAGAAGGTTAGGTTCGAGGCTTCGCTTACTCAGAATCAAGCCGATTTCTACAAGCTGGGTTATGTAGATCATCTTTTTGGGCGGCCGTCTGACTTTGAGTTTTCTGGTAAAGACTTCGAGACATTCTCTATTTCTCTGGAAGACTTGCTTGCATTAGGCAGGCCGAGTAGTCTATGCAGCCGTAGGTGTTGGTGTAGAACTTTGCAAAGTTGTTAACCATAGGGTTGGCAGCCGGATGTCTTACTTACAAAAGCAGACAAGTCAGCGTAACCACTAAGTTGTTAACGTTGGCTTTCTCCAATTCCGTATGTTGCGTAGCAAGTATCACAACACTTTAGGACTTGGTGTAGGTTGTTCCGCACTTGGCAGAAGTGAAGTTTATCGACTACGTAGCATGTCGGCAATGGATAAAACTTCGTATATGCACGTTAGCTTGTTTAACCTTTCACAAGAATGTGCAGTTGTATAAGTCTAGTGTGGCTTTACTGCTTGAAGGGCAAGCCGTAGGTAGTCTTCCGAAATCCGTAGGCTACCTTAGTGCACTCGGTAGAAGCTTTAGGTTTCTAGGGCAGCCGTCCGTAGGTCGTACTGCGTAATGTGCCCCCTCCATCTCTAGGGCCCGGTTCCCCGCTGATTAGGCCAAAAGACCCAAAATCCTTCAGTTAGTTAAGCCTTGAAAAAGACCATTGTGTGCATCTAGTTATACTAGGGCAGCCTGGCTCATCCACGTCTGGATATTCAGAGTGTAGAGTTTATCTTCCAGCTTTGGAGAGCAGACCCATGTGGGTGTCGGGGAATTAGTTTACCTTATCACACTGAAGAGCATGGTTGGTCCCTCGGGGGGCACAATTCCTGCGGTGAGTCCCTAGGAAGGGCACAATCTTCTTTTGAAGTGCAGGAGAGATAAGTTGTTGTGGTCATGTAGTCGAGCCAAGTTGTAAATTACTTCTAAATTCCTCATTGAAAAATGAGTGAAACGAACGAATAACTTAACTGTAAAGACTACATAACAACTGGATAGTCCTCGGCTTGCGAGGTGGTGCCCATTGAGCTGCTTGAGTTTTCGGGTCTTGATATAGTAGGAGGTCACACATGGTACTTCCTTAGGTTGTAGGCATTTCATTGCTTCTCGATCTCTTTGTCGTTCATGGTGGTAAGGGTGTAATTACATTTACTGCCTACTCTGCTGATCTTGTACGGACCTTCCCAGATGATATCCACCTTTTTGGAGCCTTCTCTGCGGGTAGTGATGAAGGCTTTTCTTAGGATTAGATGTCCGGGTTGGAACTGTCGGATCTTGGCCCTTTTATTGTAGCTAGAAAGAAGCTGTTGCTGGTAGGTTGCGATGCGAATGATGGTCTGCTCGCGTTTCTCCTTCGCCAGATCTAAGCCCGTGGCCATCTCCTTATTGTTTTGCTCAATGCTTAGTAGTAGTGTGTTGATGCTTGGCATGATGGTGTTGGGATGAATGATTACTTTTGAACCAAATGCCAAAGAGAAATGAGTCTCACCGGTTGCTCATCTTTCGGTAGTGTGATATGCCCATAGACATCCGGGGAGTTCGTCTGGCCACTTTCCCTTTTTGTCGGTGAGGGATTTCATGAGGCAGTCAAGGATCGTCTTATTGGATGCTTCGGCCTGCCCATTTCCTTGAGGATATCTCGGCATGGACATGTGCTGCTTAATGCCATACTTGTGGAATAACTTCGCCAAATCTTTGCCCACGAACTGCGGGCCGTTGTCGGTGTTGATGGATTGAGGGATGCCAAATCGGCAAATGATGTTCTTCCATATGAAGCGCTCTATGTCTGTCTGAGTCGTGGTCGTCATGGGCTCAGCTTCTACCCATTGGGTGAAGTAGTCGGTTGCCACGATCATCATGCATTTGCCCCTGTAGCAGACGGCATAGGTCTTACCAGGTCGATTGCCCATTGCATGAACGGCCAAGGACTCGTCTGTGGGTGTAGCTCGCTGGCAGGCAGTGCTGGTACCAATTTGTAGCGTTGGCAGCGGTCACACTTTTGTACTAACTCCTTAGCATCTTGGTGTATGGTAGGCCAGTAGTCGTCTGCGTTAAGAGCCTTCTGTGCTAAAGATCGGCCTCCGGAGTGGTTTCCACAAACGCCTTCGTGGATTGAGCTTAGAACCTTCAAGTCGACAGGTGGCGCTAGGTAGCAGAGATGTGGTCTGGTGTAGGATCTTCGGATGAGAATGTCGTTCCACATGTAGTAGAGCGCTGCCTTTATTTGGAGCTTTCTAAACTCCAATCTTTCTGTGGGGAGTGCGCTGTTGACCAAGTAATCTATAATATAACTTTGCCAGTTGGGTGTTACACTAACCTGTGACACTTCGGCTGCCGGCTCCGCCTCTATGCTTGGTTTGTCTAAATACTCCACCAAAATTGAGCGTTTGAGTTGATGATCAAGGGCGGAGCCTAAGCTGGCTTGAGTAACAGTGTAAGTCTGAAATGCTTCAAGTTGCTTACGTACCTTCTCTTGATATTGGGCCATCCTTGGATGTTTTGTCATGCACTCCCCAGTAGTCTGGCTGGTGATTTGCTAGGAATCGGAATGAATTGCAAGCTTCTTCAACGCCAAGTCTTTTGCCATTTGGAGGCCTGCTAGTAGGGTCTCGTACTTTGCTTCATTGTTGGATGCTTTGAAGCCTAGAGTGATCGCCTGCTCGAGCATTGATCCATCTCGGGTGATAAGGACCACATCTGATCCTGAGCCTTTGTAGTTGGATGCGCCGTCGGCATGCAAATGCCAGAAATCTCCATCGAATAGAGTAAGCGCGGCTAAGGTATGCTCGGTTGCTTCTGGGACGTCATTAGCCAAGTTCCAATGTCCACTTCATCACTCGTTGAGAAGTGTCCATATCATGTAAGGTTGATCGTAGAGAATACTGAGTCATGACGATGACTGTATGAGCTTGAAAGTATGGTCTGAGCTTCTAAGCCACAACAACTAGTGCCAAAATTAATTTTTCGATCTTCGGTTATCTAGTTTCCGCATCGAGAAAAGCTTTATAGGTGTAGAATATCGGTAGTTGGGCCCTAGCTCTTCTTGTATGAGGGCAAAGCTCACTGCTACTTCGGAGACTGCCAAGTAGATGTATAAGTCCTCCGCTGTTTCCGGCTTGGATAATAAGGAAGGTGATGTAAGATACTTCTTTAGGTCTTGGAAAGCTCTTTCGCATTCTTCATCCCATTTGTCTCGTTGTGCCCTCTTGATGGCCTTGAAAAAGAGCTTGCATCGATCGGTGGACTGCGAGAGAAAACGGTTGAGGGTAGCTACTCGTCCGATCAAGCTTTGGATCTCTTTCAAGTTAGTTGGAAACTTCATCTTTAGGATCGCTCGGATTTACTTGGGATGTGTTTCAATTCCTCGTTGGGTTACTAAGTACCCTAATAATCGGTCTGAAGATACTCCAAACGTGCATTTGGTGGGGTTGAGCTTCATCTTGTATTTTCTAAGGATGCTGAAAGTTTCTGCCAGGTTGCGGATATGGTCTGACCGCTGCTTGCCCTTCACCATGATGTCATCGACATAGACTTCCATGGTTACCCCAAGCTTCTTGAACATCATGTTTACTAACCTTTGGTAAGTGGCTTCCGCGTTCTTAAGGCCAAATGGCATGACTTTATAGCAGTAGGTGCCTCGCTCAATCACAAACGCAGTTTTCTCCTTGTCGAGCCCATACATGGCTATTTGGTTGTAGCCGGAGTATGCATCCAAGAAGCAGAGCAGCTGGTTTTAGGAAGTTGAATATACCAATAGATCGATTCGAGATACCGGTTAAGGATCTTTTGGGCATGCTTTGTTGAGGTTGGTGTAGTCTACGCACACCCTCCATTTGCCCTTCTCTTTCTTCATGACTAGCACGACATTGGCAAGCCATGTTGAATGTACAACCTCTTCTATGAATCTGACCTATAGTAGCTTGTCAATTTTTACCTCGATGATCGCCCCTTGCTCGGGTGCGAACTGTCTTTTCTTTTGGATCACCGGTTTGGCAGCGGGGTCGATGTGCAGCTTGTTGCAAGTTATCTTGGGATCGATGCCGGGCATGTCGGAAGGTGACCATGCAAAGACGTCTCGGTTTTCCCTAAGGAAAGCTGTGATTTCTTCGTTCTCGGCTGGGCTTAGACGTGAGCCGATTCTAGCCGTCTTTTCCGGCTACTGGAGATTAAGAATGATGTCTTTGGCGTCTTCTTCGGGTTTCCATCCTATCTCGTCTGCTTGGACGCCATCTTCTTGATCTGTTTGCTGTAATTGCTATTTGGCAACCTCTTCATCCATTTAGACTTCGGTAGCCTCCACGGGGATAAAGGTCTTCTTTTTTTACTTTTTCAACACTTGCACAGTGCATCTTCGGGATGTGGCCTTGTCAGACTTGATTTTTCCGACTCCTAATCCCAGGATGCAAAATCGGATTTTTTGGTACTTTACGGAAGTGACGGCATCCAACTTGATCAACCAATGACTCCCAAGAATCCCATTGTAGGGAGATGGGTCGCTTATGATTGTGAACATCTGCTTTGAGACAACTAGCGATGTTTTCACATTAAGTGTGATATGACCGATGGCAGTCGAGGTGTGCCCGTTGAATCCAATGAGCACCTCCGTTCGGCGTATGATTGTGCTTTCCAGGCCCATCTTCTGAATGACTGAGAGTTGAAGTAGGTTGACTGCACTTCCAATGTCGACCATCATTCTGTCAACTATGGCATGGGCTAGTTGGACAGATACTACTAGTGCGTCGTCGTGTGGAAAATCGACGCCTTCTGCATCTTGCTTGGTGAAGCCAATGATGGGTCCAAGCTGGGGTCGGCTGCTTGGACCTGAGAGACTAGTAGAGCCTACTAGATTTTTCTCTTTTTGGAGTTGCTGGTGGCCCCAAAGTGTTCGGATTCGACAAAGAAGCCATTGATTTGAATCGTCTTGGTTGACGGTTCCTCGTCGTCGTCTGCATTCCTTCTAGGCTGCACAGCTGGTTTGTCTAAGTATCTGCAAACCTTGCCTTCTTTCACGAGTTTCTATACGTAGTTCTTCCAAGTGTAGCAGTCATCGGTCGTGTGACCGGGACCTCGGTGGAATGCGCAAAACTTGGTCTGATCCAACTTGGAAGTATCCCCATTTGATTGTTTTGGCAGCTTGAACCATGGCTCATTCTTGATGTCGCGAAGGATTTGGTAGATCGAAATTGAGAACTTAGAATAGTTCTTGGTTGTCAGGCCTTCTTTGTTCGTGGGTCGATCCTTATGCTTGGCCTCCTGCCTGCTTTTGTTGGACTGCTTCCCATCTTCTTTCTTTTGTGCCACTGCCGTCTCTTTTCGAGGTTGCTCAGGCGCATTGTTTGCTCGTCGAGCCTCATCCCAAAGTGCATGTTTTTCTACCAGAGCGAAAAAGTCTGCTAGAGTTAGATCTTCTTTCATGATTAATTCTCCGAACAGTGGGTGGTCTGCTGGGAGTCATTTTTGGAAGGCTGCACTTGCTATCGAGTCGTCACATCCGACGATCTTTGCCTTCTTTGCTTTGAATCTCTTCACGTAGTCACGAAACGACTCTTTTGGGTTCTTCTTTACGTTGAACAAGTGGTCAGACTTTTTCTTGATCGAGCGGTATGATGAGTATTCTTTGGTGAAAACCAACGAAAGATCTTCAAAACTCCAGATGGATCGTGGTGGCAAGGTGTGAAACCAATCCTGCGCCTCGTCTTGTAAAGTAGTGGCGAAGATTTTGCACATATGGGCATCATTGCTCTGATAAAGGGCCATCCTGCTTCGGTAGTGCTTCAAGTGCCTCTCCGGATCTCCATCTCCTTTGAAATATATAAAGTGTGGCATGCTAAACTTACGTGGAGGCTCTGCCTGCTCGATCTCGTCCGTGAAAGGTGACTTGCTCATGTTGTTCATATCATGTTGTAGTGCTTCATCGGCCCATTCGTTGCATTAGAAATTGCGCAATCGCTCGTTGAAGAGCCTCTCTACCTCTTCCTGAATTTGCCTTTGTTGGGGTAGCAGAGCTCTCGGCTGCCCCTGGTCTTATCCTGCTAGTCTAGGTTGCTCTTATATGTTATCGGCTCGTCTATGTCGTGGCGGCGGTACATGTCGTCCATTCTCAGCAGGCTAGGGAATTCTTTGCAGGCTGCTGGTTGAACTTGAGCCGAAATTGAGTGACAGCTTTTCTCTGTCCGTCGTGCTGCCTACTCTGATGTGATGTGGATGATGCTCATTGCGGGCCTAACCACGAATAAACGCTTCACCTGGAAGGCTGCTCATGTTGATTATCGAAGTGTGGCCCTAACCGTGAGTGTATGCTCGTTCGTGGGCCTAGTTGAGAGTGCACGCTCCTCCGCACACTTAGACGGGAGTATACGCTATCTCGCGGGCCCAATCAAGAATGTACGCTGCCTGAACGCTAGGTTCGTGGTTGGTCGAGTGGCTGCTTGCCAGGACGTTGCTGGAAAGGTTCCTCATCTGCCCTTGTTCTAGTGTGGGACACCTCGTCTGGGGCACGTTGGATCTGGGTGCGCTACAAGAGTTGATTCACCAAGGTCGTTTGTTGTGCAAGGGAGCTCGTCAACTCTATGACTTGTCAAGACAAGTGTTGTTCGCCATTTGGATTGGATGAGCTTAGAAGGAATATGACTCCTTGAGCGGTGGAAGGGTGGTAGACTCTGGGCACGAGATTTGAGTTGGGAAATGTCAAATCCGCAGAGAAATGTGGTGAAAATGCCCCCAGCTCGATGGTAGGTCTGGATGGTTGAGATAGTCTTGGGCCGACTTAGGCTGCTTAGGAAGCCACAGGAGCAGGCTGGGCCACGAGAGTTGGCTGCTCGGTACGTGGTGCCAGCGAGTACGAGGCTTGGGTTCGGTTTGGCAACGCATTGGGCTCGCATTGGGCTTGGAGTGACATGGCTTGGGTCGTGGCCTTGGTGTCGTGGGCCTTGGATTGCACAGCTTGGGATTGCTTTGGTCGCACGGCTCGGGCCGTGGTAGATCATGGACCTCGTCGCGGGTGGTTGCCGTGGTGGCCACCGCTCTGGTTGCCATGGTGGAGCCTCGTAGCGGTGGTGCCACTCCACTTATCGTCACATTTAGCCTTGTGGATCACCGTGGTCCCATCTCTTGAATATTAGAATTTTCACTTGTTGAATTTTCTAAATTTCTAGCCATTGTACTTCTTTTTTATGTTTTATCAAAAAAAATTTGCAAATAAAAAATTCTAAAAATATGAACGTACGAAAAATGTACAAATGGACAAGAAAATAGAAAACCTTGGATGAGAGAGTCTTCTACGAGTGTGGGACTCAACTCTCAATGAAAGCACCAATTTGTGGATGCAAATTTCTTCCTCCTTGATCTTGGACAAAATTGCACCTACAAAACAAATAACACCTTAGGTCAAGGCCAAGAGCCTCACACGCCCACGATGGATTAGGGGGGGCGGCTTTGGCCGAAGATCCTCAGATGCCAAAGTTAGAATTTTGAGGGAAAATTGTTTGAGAATTTTAGCAAGAGAATTGGAAGTGAACTTTGTGGAGAATGATGGGGTTTAAATAGGAGAGTGGCCGTCCTTCTTGGGTGAGAGAGGACCGGCCACCTAGCTCCCTTTGTGGGCTAGATTCTTGATTTGTGTTAAATTGGGAGTTATGGAATAATTACCTAGTCAATTAGCTAATTAATAGAATAATTACCTAATTGATTAGCTAATCAATATAATAAAAAAGGGAAGATTTGAGGAGTTACCTTCTGGAGAGGATTGGATGAGGATGGATGAGATAGGTTTTGAATTGTTTACCTATTTTGAGCATTTTTGACTTGGTTGAGTGATGATTGTCTGCTGCTCGCACGTAGGAATTTTGGTATGCCCCAAGGGTATTTTTATCCTCTTCTACCCAAAAATCTACATGTCGCCTTGTGATTATTTTTTGCTCCACATCATTCATGCCCAACTTGCCGAGAGAGTTATAGAACGCTTGACTTGCAACAACTTTAGTTAAGATGTCTGCTAATTGATCCTCTGACTTTACGAACGGAAATTGAATAATATTTCCATCGAACTTTTCCTTAATGAAGTGTTTGTCAACTTCCATATGTTTCGTACGATCATGCTGGATTGTCGGGATGGGTTCGATTTCATTCAGTTCGGTTTTTTGCCAAATCCGAAACTGGACCAAAACTTTGGTTCAGTTGGGTTCGGTTCAATTTTCTTTCTGTTCGGTTTTTTTTTTGGGTTTGATTTTGTTCGGTTCAGTTTCGATTTTTATATTTATTTTATAAAACTTGATCTTTTTTTAATATGGAATTTAGAAAAGAGTCTTGCATTGGTAGACTAATAATAAGAAAATTGGTAAAGTGGAGAGTGAGATGGTAGTTGTATATATACAAGATCATATAAACCAATCCTATTCTTTCAACAACCTCAATTGCAAAAAAAATAAAAAATGATCACCGTATCTATTCAAAAAGCAAACAAATGAGAAGATCTTCCAAGTTCCAAAGCCTTCCAAAACTTTCCTCTATAACCAATGAAATATCCTCCCAAATTGAACAAGTATGCTCCTTAAAAAAGCCCTAGGTTAGTTTCAAATTTTGGAACAAAGTTTCACAAAAGAAATCATAGGCATACATTTATAAAGTGTAAAGGAATTAGGTTAGGTTTGGTTTGGTTTCTGAACCTCCAAAACCGAAACCGAACCAATAAGGTTCGGTTCTGTTTGGTTTTTTCTTTTTCGATTTGGTTTTTTTTGGTTTTCATTTTTTAGGTTTTAGTTCGGTGTTTGGTCCCCTTTTTTCGGTTTCGGTTATTTGAACCCACCCCTACTGGATTGGATTGTGTGAGATATCAATGGCTGCTTTATTATCAAAACAAATCCGATGTCGACATTGAAGGATAACCAAGTTCTGCGAGTAACCTCTGAAACCATAATAATTCACATACTCCTTTTGCCATACCCTTGTATTCCGCTTCTGCACTTGATAAAGACCATTTTCTATTTTTTACTCTGCCAGGTCACTAAATTTCCTCCCACAAATGTAAAGTATCCAGATGTGGATCGTCGATCAGTAATATTCCCTGCCCAATCTGCATCAGTATAACCTTCTATTCGGCAATGACCATTCTTTGAAAACATGATGCCTCTACCCGAGGAGGACTTTAGGTATCGTAGAATGCGTTCAACCGCACCCATGTGAGTATCACTCAGGGAATGCATAAATTGACTAACAACACTCACTGCATATGCAATATTAGGCTTGGTGTGAGATAAGTAGATCAACCTCCCAACTAACCTCTGATAATGATCTTTGTTAGTAAGGACTTGATCAGGTTGCACGGCAAGGTGGTGATTTTGGACTATGGGGGTGTTAGCTGGTTTACAGTCAAACTTTCCGGTTTCGGCTAACAAGTCCCTAACATATTTTCTTTGAGATAAAAATATACCTAATATAAATCGAGCTACTTCTATACCCACAAAATATTTCAATCCACCAAGATCTTTCATCTCGAACTCGATTGCTAAATAATCTTTCAGTCTTGAGATTTCCTCTTTATCATCACCTGTAACAATCATATAGTCTACATAGATAATGAGTGCCGTCAATTTACCCATCTAACATTTGAAGAAAAGTGTATGATCAGAATTGCTCTGCCTAAACCCATACTTCCTCATGGCCGTTCGGAACCTACCAAACCATGCTTGAGGTGATTGTTTTGATCCATACAATGCCTTATTCAACTTGCACACTATTCTGGGATGTGAAACCGATGCGTATCTAAGTGGAATATCCATGTACATTTCTTTCTTAAGATTGCCACGTAAGAAAGTAATACTCTTACCGTATTAATCTTCGTTACTGGGTAAATGTTTCTATATAATCAACACCATACGTCTGAGTGTATCCCTTGGCCACCAGTCGTGCTTTGTATCGCTTTATGGACCTATCGGCTTTGTACTTGATGATGTATACCCATCTACATCCAACTGTCTTCTTTCCTCGTGGTAGCGGAACTAAATCCCACCTTTGATTTTTCTGAAGTGTAGCCATTTCTTCCTTCATTGCCTTGGTCTATTGATTGTAAGATAGTTCCTCATTCAATGAACTTGGTGTTCTATCATTGGATATTTGTTATACAAAAGCCTTGCCGGGTTCTGATAATTTATGTGATGACACACATAGTTGGCAATGGGATACTTATAACCTTTCGTTGTTTCCGGTGAGTATCGATTAGGTGGTTTTCCTCGATTGTGCCTAAAAGGTAACTGATAATTTGGAACATCAGATACATCAACATGGATAATAATGCTTACCTCAGGAATATTATCAGGGTATGGTTATCTGGTAGTACTATATTTAGAGATGAGGGGGAGTAGTATCAGTAGAAGTCTAAAAAACTGCAGGTGCCAGTACTGTTGCTGTGGGTGGTGAGGGCACTATTGTCGTGCTTGCTGCTTGTTCTGTGGGTAGCGTTGCAATTGCTATTAGCCGGGCTGGCAGTGCATCAATTGTTATCTCAGCTGATAGTGGTAACAGAAGATCAGTGGTAGCAGCCATGGTCCAATCATGTTCGTCATTCGGTGTCTCCCCCTGAAGAGTAGGGTTGGAAGGAGCCAAAGAGTAGTACATCTCGGACTCTGAAAAAGTAACATCCATGGTAATGTACATCTGCCGCGAAGGGGGTGGTAGCAATGGTACCATTTATGATGTATTCTGTACCCCATAAAAATTCAATGGAGAACACACAAGTCAAGTTTCGTCTGTTGATTCTTATGAAGATGAACAAATACAGCACAACCAAAAACCCTAGGTGGGAGCACCGAGACTGATGGCAGATGCTCGAATGTAGCAAGAACTTGTAAAGGAGTATGAAAGTCTAAGACTTTGGATGGCATTCGGTTGATAAGATAAGTGGTAGTCTGAAGAGCGACATCCCAAAAGGAGCGGGGAACATGCGCCCCAATCAATAGAGACCAAGCCGTTTCTAATAGATGGTGATATTTGCCCTTAGCCACCCCATTTTGTTGAGGAGTCTGAGGACAAGTAGTTTCGTGAGTAGTCAAATAATGTGTAAAATCATTATTAACATTTTCATCGCCATTATCCAAACCAAAATCTAGGTTTTAGTAGAAAATGTGTCTGAACCATGGATAACTGAAAGACGGATGACCCAAACAGTGATGCCATAACCAAATTTGATGCCGCTTGTGATCTACGACTCCTTGGGCTAGATTAACTCGGCCTGTACTGACATCATCCACAAAATGGAGATCCCCTATATTAGTACCACGACCAATTATCTCATTCGTGAGAATATCCTGAATAAGACAAAACTTCAGATACATTAGTACACAACAATTCAATTGCTCAGTAGCTTACCCATGAGACATCAATTTATAGTAAAGGTACAAGTAGTCTATTAGGCAAAGAGAGGGTGGGAATAAGGCGTACAGTGCTAGCAGCAGTCACCATTGATGTGACACCATTAGCATTGATAATATTACGTCGAAGTGGAACGGTATCACATGCTAAATCAGAGGGATCATATGTCATATGGTATGTGGCACCAGAGTCGATGATCCAACCAGATTGAGTAGCATCACTATTCATATTAAAAGCATAACCATAATTACCTAAGGACTTCGGAGATACATTAAAAGAACTCGACACATGAGGAGGATCATCCTAAGATATCAAAGATAATTAGGACACTGAGGTTGCAAGATTGGCTTGCCTAAGCTTGGCTTGCTCGTCTCGTTCTCATTGTTTCTGAAGTTTCAATGGTTCTCACCAGTCAGGATAGCGATGCAACTGAAAGAAATTGTCATGGCCGTGCTTTTCACTACTGCAGTAGGTATAACCACCAACCGGGACTGGTGGTTTAGGATGAGGGGTGCGGGGGCCCATGGTGGGTTGTGAGGCCGTCTTGGCAGCAAAGAGTGAGCCCTGTGCTAGGCTCAGGGCAGTAGCTTAGCGTTACAATCCTTGGCTCGGTGCATGTAGCTTCTCGGTGGAACCGCGACTCGTGTTGCTACCGAGCCATCATCGTTGCCCCCACTTAGCAGTTTTCCTCCGGTGTTCATAACAGCATGTCACATCGCTTCCCGTCGAACATAGGCAAAGGTTTGTTCGACGAAAGGGAGGGGCTCAATTCGTATCAAACATCTCATCCAATCCTGCAAGCAAAGTATACACACGATCCGTTTGAACAATTTTATTATAAATTTCAATATTAGTACCGCACTTCATTGGATTGGGTCAACGATAATCAATCTCTTGCCACAAAGATTGAAGATCATTATAGTATGTCTCCACCAGTCGTTTTTCTTGCCTCATGCGAGAGGCCTTGCAAAGATTGTATACTTGAGATATATTGGAGCCATCATAGTATGAGTGAGCAACCGCTTCCCAGACCTCTTTTGCCGTCGGTAGTCAAAGAAAATATCCAATTAAATTGGGTTCCATAGAATTGATAAGCCAACCTTCATGATGGCGTTCTCCGTACGCCATTTGGTAAAGGTTGGTCGTCGGTAAGGGGTTTGGGATTACTCCCAAACAAGTAGCCCAACTATTCTTTGCCAGCAACAAACATCTCAAAAATTTGAGACCAAACTCCATAATTGGCACCATTGAGTTTGATACCAGTTGAAGCCGTAGAAGAATCATGCAATTTGTGTAACAACTTGTGGTAGAGATGGGGTAGGATTCATGGTAAGGTCAGTTAGGGTAGTAGTGTTTAAGATAGAGGTAGTATCGATTAGGATGGGGTTGTTGATTTCACCGTGGAGTGATGGCAGGTTCTCCATGGGAGGGTTGGGTTTGCTTGAGGGAACGTGTAGAGTAGAAATCCTAGGATCTCTACTCTGACACCATGCTAATTAAGACTTATTTTGGAGTTTAATCGTATGATATTATTCTTCTCAGCAAGAAGCCTTTCGTTTAGAATTGGACCCCAAGCAGTTGAAGCCTGATATTATTCTATGACATGCTGCTTGTCTTAATTGTATGATATTATTTTGGGGTTTAATTGTATGATATTATTCTTCTCATCAAGGAGGAAAATATATACCGTACAAGATTGATTTACAAGGGAAGAAACATAAAATAATATCTACCCTAATCACATCCTCATTATAAGGACCCAAACGAGCAACTAAACTAATTACAAAAGGTCAACTCTCTCCAACACGTACACCATCCATAAAAAATCAAAATGAATTACAGAAATACTAAAACTCCAATTACATTATAATTTCATAAATCAGTTTCAACCTTGAAGCTCTAGCGAGGATATGTTTCACTTAATATGGAAACCTCATGTTCCGGTACTTTGACGGAGCTGCTCTTGGAATATTGATCCGACTTTGTCACCCCTGAGTAATTCTCCCATCCTCGTGACTCAGACAATTCTGATCCGCCGCTGCTATGCATAAAAAATGCTGGTTGCGAGGGCACTGGGAGAGTAAGAGAGTAGCTATTCAGCATCAGCATAACCGATGCCATGGTTGGTCTATCACCTATATTTTCTTGCACGCATAATAGTCCGATGTGGATGCATCTCATTATTTCATTTTTCGAACCAGTCTTCAGTGTCGGATCTATTAGATTCGATGCTGTCCCTTCTCTCCAACTCCTCCATGCCTGCAATGATTTGTGAATTAATTTGCAAAGATAATCAGAGATAACATTTTGTTTAGTTTTGTTGCCACCGTTGCATCAATAGAGTTTATATACATATATTCACTTACGAAGCTTATAAGATCTTCCACGTTGTCTCCATGACGGAAGGAATTGTTTTTCTGTCCGCTTACTATCTCTAGAACTAACACACCAAAACTATAGACATCGGACTTAATAGAAAAGTGTCCGTGCATTGCATACTCTGGAGCCATATACCCACTACACGTAAACAAGAAAAGGGTCAGGTTTCATCAGTATAGATGGAAACGTAGGATATTATGACAAAACAAACACAGCTATAACATAAGCCCCATAGGTAGTTAAGTGCATTAATTCTTACTAGGTCCCCACAATTCGACTAGTATTGCCTTGAGTTTGATCAGGCACGAACAACCTTGCCATGCCAAAATCCGAAATTTTGGGGTTCATTTCTTCATCAATTAAGATGTTACTAGCTTTGAGATCACGATGAATAATTCTAAGGCGAGAGTCTTCATGGAGGTAAAGGATCCCTCGAGCAGTCCCTACTATAATTTTGTAGCGCCTGTCCCAATCCAATTGTGCACGCTTTGTTGTGTCTACATATTCGTGCAAAAGAAAGACTTCAATTACAATGTTTTCTTGCATGTCATAGAATTGGAATTATCTATGGCAAAATTAATTTAGAAAAGTTCAGAGAGTATAGCATAATTCCAGACATACCGAAAATGATGTGATCGAGACTTGCGTTGGGGACAAATTCATAGACAAGAAGCCTTTCGTTTCCTTTTAAGCAGAAACCTAAGAGTCTAACTAAATTCCGGTGTTGAAGTTTGGCGACTAGCAAAACCTCATTTTTGAATTCTAAATCTCCTTGTCCCGAATTTGTAGAGAGCCTTTTCACAGCTATATCTTCTCCATTGGAAAGCTTACCCTGAAAAAAAAAATTATCAGAAAACTAAATTATCATTGAAAAAAATGAGGTAAGTTTCATTCAAGAAACATGAAATTATGCTTGACACATATTTTACATAGTTGTTCATATGTATCTCTTTGTGTGTGTGTATATATATATTTCCAAACAATGATTTATGATTACCCTGTAAACAGGACCAAATCCGCCCTGTCCGAGTTTATTTTCTTCACAAAAGTCCTCTGTGGCAACTCTAATAGTGCTAAAGTCGAACTGCAAGGACTCCACAGATCTAATTTCATCTGTATCGTCACCCCCTGACGAACAATTTAACAAGAAAACTGTATAAGTTCATTGTTCCGACCTTTAAAATGTTCATTGTTAATATAGTAGAGATGCAACATAGTCAACTCTAAATGTTCATAATTAATTATTTTTGTTTATTTACCGGAAAGTAACTTACTAGTGTCAAGCTTTTTCTTTGTCCTCCTTACTCTTAAACAAACGAAGATGAATATAATTAGTACTAGAGCAACAACAATTGGCACAACGATAATGATGACAGTCCGAGATGTGTTACTCTTCGATCCTGCAAAAACCCGAAATCTTTTTAATTAAACCATAATTTGGATATATTTAAAGTAGCACATATTTTCTACTAAAGCATCATAATATATGTAGATATTTACGTATCAATATATACATGTACCTCCTGAATTTGTGTTGTTGGTTGACGATGGAGGAGGACTTGGTGGCGATGAGGGCAATGGTGCCACAGTTGTAGGATCGTAGAAGCGAGAGATCTCGTACCTAACATTACAGCTGGGTTTAACAACCCTACCACCTTGCTTCGCCCCACAACAATTTGTGATTTCTGCCACAGCGCGAGCCAAGCAATCAGAGCAGTCTAGCTCGGACAAATCCGGCGTGCACTGCACAAGTCCATATATTGGTTGGAAATTGGGAGCTGTTGTTGTCCCTACTGCAAACTTACGAAGCGAACCATTCGCTGCAGCTTGACTACTTAAGTCATCCATCAGCTTCCTTAGCTCTTGAAAAAACCCATCAACACCTGACGTTATGTTTTGTGTGTTCGACAACCAGAAAGAAAAGGAGTCTTCCATGATGCCGTAGATGGAACGGTTTGAGTAGCGCAGCATGCACTCATCGTAATAGCCAAAAACTTCTTTCTGGTTGGGACAAACCTCTGTGATCTTTTGTGTAGAGTTTTTGAGGCAGCTATGGCAAACGTCCGCCTCAACGTCTCCTCTGCAAAGCGCGATTGCATGAACCTGGTCGGAGTTTTGGCCGTAGGATGAGTTGTAGAAGCCGTAGCCGTTGCCGTTGTTAGAGGGTGAAGAAAGGGAGGAGAGAAGGGTGTTGAGGTTAGTTTGGTAGGTGCTACTGGTGGTGTAGTTACCTTTCTCATTAAAACATTTAATACTTAGAAAATCTGGCTGAGCAATGACCTGAATAGTAACGAGCAACAGAAGTGGACAAAGGAAGAACAGAAATCTTGAGCAGACCTTTAATGGCGCCATGGTGTTTGTAAATAATTTTGTTGCCAAATATTTTTGTTTCAGGACATATCGTTTTATACAAGGAAAGTAAAAGAAGTCAGCGCGCCTAAAGGTTTGGTATAGTATTGGTGGGTTGGGGTTGGTAGATAAATATTATTCAACATAGGATCATATCACCGCTCAACTTTATGTATAAATACCGTTCAACGATGCGGAATTTTCAAAGATGGTATCTATTATAATTGAGTGCCTATAACTTTTTATTCTAATCCTAAGAAAAGTCCCTATTTAACTTAAATCAAGTTTTTTATTAAATGATATTATCTACACTAAGTGTATGGGGTAGGAAAGTTGGCTAAATCTTACAATGAGTTAGCTATAATAATGTGATTCAAATTTACCTTTGACAAGAATCAAACATAAAACTTCTCATTTACAAGTGAAGAATAATACTACTAAACCGTAATACTAATTGGTTAAATTTAATCAATAAAGCCTGGTACTGTAATTATTTCGTTTTTAATTTGACTACGATGCCTAAACTAGACGTAACTGGATGAATCACAAGCTACAGGTTTTTTGGGTAAGAATAGTTCGTCTTCACGAAAATGAAACGGCAGATATGGAGGCGGTCAATACTGGCCAGCTAATCAAATTGTTTCTTTGACTGTTTTAATTAATTAAAACGTAGATAGCAAAGCGACTGGCAGTGCTAGTAATTAATTTTATATTAGGAGAGCAGCTAATTGAATATTAATCCGACCAGATCAAATCTTCTGCACCTAAAATGAGTGGTCTCTCTGTGGTCCTAATAAGTGTTTGACATGTATTTATTATCTTAACTTTTCTTAATTTTGTTGTCATAAATTTAATATGTATTGAACACTTATTGAGACCACATAAAGGCCACACCCATTTTGGATGCAGATGATTTGATCTCTAATCCGACCAGGAAAAGATGCTCATCGTATTAATAAACAATCGATTTGATTGAAACGGGAGTGGTGGCTGAGGAAGGTATGAATTCTTCTCTTCTTTCTTAAACGAAAATTGATTGCCTGAATTTTCAGGGTCAATTCGTGTTTTATTAACGCGAAATCTTGGTCAATGGGAACGAAACTTCTATCAAGATAAATTAGGGAAACAAGATAAGGTGATCACGTTCCTAGAATTTAATAATTTTCCATGAGAAAAAACAGCTGTAAATTAATGCACGAACAGATTGGAGAAAAAATCAAGTGACCTTCTTCTTCTAAATATAAAGCGTACGTCCAGGGAGGGCTCCATGGTATTTTCCTGAATTTTCGTTTCGTCCAGGGAGGGCTCCATGTGCCTATAACTTTTCCCTCCCATATTATAAATTGACCCACTATGAAATATTAAAAAATTAATATGTTATTTCTACACCCACCATTATTCCTAAAATAACCTTTAATATATCTAAATTCTTTTTTTATTTAAAAAAATATTAAAAAGAAACAATCGACCTCTCGTACTCGCCATCGAAGAGAGCAAAACGGGAGAGGGACGAGGAGAAAGAAGCAGGGAGAGACAGAGAAACGGGGGACTAACAAACTAAATGATCAGAGAGAGATGTGAGAAATGGGTCGGAGGTTGGATGTCTTTCTCCTAGTACTCTCTGTCGTGTGGGTGTATGTGCTGTTGGATCTGGTTATCTCTAGGTTGACCGATGCGTAAGTCTCCGCCCCTCCCTCCTTCCTCTGCAATTCACAGTCTTAGTCCATTCCTAGAATCCCTAATTCCATGAGTTGAATTGTGTTTTTTTTTTGTTTGATCAATGTTGTTGGAGATCTCCAACTTCCCTGATTCAATGTTGTTGGAGATGGGGGATAGAGAAACGGGGTTGGGGAGGGGAAAAGTTTGCTAGGCCAATTTATTTTTATTTTTATTTTTATTTTTTTTATTATAACTACAAGAACATTATAATGAATTTATAAATAGGGGTCTAAAAGTCTTTTTAATAAGAGTAAATATGTCATTAAAATTTTTATAAAAAGGGTGAAGAAATAAGACATTGGGATGGGCCTAGTAACACTCTAACTTTTTAGAGAAAAATACGATATTCATTAAGATGAAAGAAAACGTACAATATGAGGATAGTGTGTTTACATATACTAAGATGATGACATTTGTCAACTTGTAACTGGTTGAGTTAGTTGTGATTGTAGTTAGTTGTGATTAGCGATTGTTAGAGGGTATTATAGTCATTGTTGATTAGAGATTGTTAGAGGGTATTGTAGTTAGTTGTGATTAGAGTTAGTTGTGATTGTAGTTAGTTGTAATTGGTTGACCTTTGCCTTTATCGTACTTCTTCAGATTACTACCTTTTTCTTCCTCTTCATCACTCTCACTAGGCATGTTGTCAGAATCCTCAATCCTCAACAGAATCTCATAGAACTTCTTATAAGTAGTACAGGGCAAGATAGTTGCCATAGAGCGCCACTTCTTCTTAGTACCCAATTTAAAGCGGCGAAGCATCTCAACTGGATTAGCAGCAATTTCCTGATCATAGCGAGACAAATCAGTGAACTTCCTGTAATACTCGTTAGAGGTCAGCTTCCCCTGTTTCAGGTTAGTGAACTTCTGTTTCTTCTGATCAAGATACGCTGGAGCAATGAATCTCTTATAGAACGACTGTCTAAAATTCTCCCAGCTTGCTTTTTCCTCAGGCGACCACCCATAAGTTTCCTGATCCCACTAGGATGCAGGCTCTCTACCCAAAAACCAAGTAGTTGTCTCGACCCACCTTTCAGCAGGGAGGCTGCCTTGACTATGCATAACCCGAAGAGACATGCTCGAGCCAACGCTCGGCCCCTTCATGTCCCTCATTACCCATAAAAGTAGGCAACTTCAGATTATACACCGTCTCTAAAGGAGTCCTCTGGGGAGGGCGAAGTGAAGCCTGAATGGCATTAGCTATAGCTTCCCCTAACTGAGCAATATCAGGGAAACTAGGCTCAACTGAAGGACGTGGATCTCTACGAGGCGGCATAATTCTGACAGAAGACATCACAATGATTAGATTACTCACAGAATATGCAGAACTGCGAAACCTAGGCTCTGATACCAAACTGACACACCTCGACCGAGGTCGAGGCATGCTGGCCGTCACGTGAGTGTGACGTAGCCATGTGCACAGTGCAGAAGCAGTAATAAAGAAAGAATTACGAATGAATAAAAATCAAACTTCAAGGAGTGCTAGAACGGAAATAAGTGTGAATACACAATCAGAGCATAAATAGCCTAAGTGCAGTCAGCATAAGAAGTACTAATTTAAATAACACCCAATGGGTCCTACATATGTGATGGTCTATCAGAACCTCCGCTGTAGCCTCGTAATTCACCAACAAACGCTACCTAAAACCTGGAGGGGCGCAAAACAGAAAGCGTGAGTGGGCAAAAACAAAGCTTTTCGAAAATCATTTCATTAACAACAGTTATAACCCCTTGCCGTAAAACCTGTATATTTTCCCAGAAAATAGTATATACATATACTAAATATCAACTGATATCAACAACATCAAAATATGTAAACAAATCATGAATATGCCATGCCATACAAACCAAATCACCAGGTAAGCAATCCAAATGTAATAATAACTACAATATCTCATCAACTAAACTCTAGCTCATAAATCATGCATGCACACGAGTCGAACCCACTTATAGTGGTATATACGACAGGACTGGGTGTAAAACAATACGCTCTAGTGCTACAATCACGTGAAGACTGTGCGAATGATCGCGGGTCACCTACGAGTCGAACCCACTGAAAGTGGTCTATACGACAGGCTTGTGCACCTAACTTGGATCCAAGATGAGCGTATGGTGTGGGAGGTGAACATCACGTGAAAGACTATGCCCCTAACCATAGGCGGGAGCACTAACACCGGGGTGCAGGTTAACGAGCTCTCGATGCATCTCTTCATAATCATCATAACACAACTCCTCATCAACAACACATAAACTTACCTGGAACTTACCTGAGCGCCGGCAGCGTCAACAACCATGTATATACAATTCATAAATGCATATCCAAAAGTATAAATATATTGGCATGGCAATTCATTGATAAAGTCATTTAAAATGCATTTCTGGGAAAAATACTTAGCATATAGGTATATACGGAAAACCAAAAGCCCACTCACTGGTAAGTAGACGGATCAACCTCCGTGCCTAGCCTGGCTACGCTCGTCCTCCGGATAGGTCTCGCCTATGTGAGAAACAACTATAATAACGTTATTTTAAAGCACATAAACGAAACTAGGAAATAACTTCTCATACATTGCTCAATTGAGGTGTTTGAATATACCAAAGTGATCTACACAACCTCAGGAACATCCCCATAATTTTAGAATTATTTTTTGACTCCTCACGCGCCGGCCAAGGCAAGGCCAGACTCACCACCCACGCGCGGCACGTGCCTGGCACATTGACGGCAACAGTTAACGCCGTCAGGAATATTCCGTTAAAACCAAGCATATTCCGTCATAATTAACTAACACCGTTAGGAATATTCCGTCTAAATTGACGGAATATTCCGTCGTCCCCTACCTCCGAACTCTGGCGACCGTCGCCGTCGCTGGAAAATGGGAAATCTTAAAATCTTTATATCTTCTTCGTTTTTGCACCAAAATTCATGAAACTAGTACCAAAATGAAGCTTACGACAATTAGAACACAACCTTACCAATTTTAAGCCCTGAAAACCACAGAATATCGCCGGGGAAACCTCGATAATTCGGCCAGAATTTCAAACTCTTCGTTCTCGCTATTCCGACGTCCAAATTCTTCCAACGAAGTACTCCGAGCTTCGTGAGAACCTCTTAAAGCTCCCTGTGAGCTTGAAATCTACTAAAAACACACAATTTTACGTGAGCATGAACAATGCAAGGAATCGGGGTTTTGGTTTCTCAGGAAAACAAGGGTTCCAAAACCTAAAATTGGTATAAATGAACTCAGAAGCTTGCAAGGAGTTCGAAAATTACCTTCTTGACGTCGATCCGTGACTGGAAGAGGTTGTTTGAGGTTCGTTCGTACACTTGTACGGAAAATGAGTGAAAGTCCGAGAGAAGGAGAGAGAGAGAGAGAGAGAGCACGGGAGTGATGTTTGGGTGTGCGTGTGTGGTCCTATTTGGGTCACTTAACCAATCAAAACAACACCCTAAGTTCCTTAGTTCAATTTAGGTCCAACATAATGAGATTTGCACACTTAGTCCACAATCAAACTAGGTACGCATCACACACCACATAATTCTCCAGGGTAAATTAGTCTTTTCACGCCAACGTTGAAATTATTTCTGGACGGGCTGTGACATTTTAACTGTTAAATTTAGACATATTCAATCTCAGCCGTTGGATTTAATATACGTAAAAATTTAAAATTGCCGAAATTTTAGGTTTTAACTCAAAACTGATTTTAGATCCAATCATTGAAGAAGAATTGAGTTAGTTTAAAACCTAAATTTGGTGGGCTAGCCTTTTAACCTTGGCATATATTATGGGTTAAATTTGCACAAATTTTGGGTTTTAACCAATTTGGGCTTTAACCCAAAACTTATTTTAGGCTCAACCATTAGAGAATGATTAGATTCATTTAAAGCCTAAATTTTAATTTTTAACCCAATAATTAAAGATCATCTTAATAGTATAAAAATGAAATGTATGATATTAAAAACAAAAGGTTTAATAGTGTTGAAAATAAAATCTGACACGAATCTATACATCAGGAGCCCAAGGATCAACTGATTCGGGTCTTTAAAATTTGATCAAACGGCTAAAAACTATTGTAGCTTTTAATTTTTTTTTACTAACTTCTCTGCTTTTAACCATTAGATCAAATTTTAAAAGTTCGAATTATTTAATCCCTCTTCTGCAGATGTATAGATGTGGAGATGATCTCTTCCCAAATCTGGCGTCTAAAATGTTCATATCACTTAAAGCTAAAGCCACATCAAAAGCCTGCTAGGTCAAACCTTTGTACACTTGGTACAAAGTAGGATTTTCTTTTCTTCTTTTTTCCTTCTCCTTCCATCCGCTCTTATTTGAACGGTCACGGTTAAATCATGTAAACATCTTATATTAATTTTTTTTTATAGAAAGAGAGACAAAATAGAGAATGTGAGAGGAGGAGATGGAAGAGGATGAAAAGAGAAGGGGAGAGAATCCTAGTCCACTTGGTACCACATTCAATCGTACAACCCCAACCATACACGTGTAAGATCTTGGACACTAGGTCACACATTGGACGTCATTGATTTCCAATCCAAATCTACCCTCGGTCAACCAAACCTTCTTCTCCTTTTTCTCAAACATAAAACCTCCGATTTGGTCCTACTTCTCTGTTTGGTCGGAGAAGTGAGCTGAGCAGAGCAGAGTGATCCGTTTTCAGACCGGTCACCGAACAGAACTGCGACAATGAACGCAGGGTCGGTGACATTGTTGTTAGTAAATCTGGCAAGTATTATGCAGAGAGCCGATGAGTCATTGCTGCCAGGGGTGTACAAAGAAGTAGGGGCGACTCTCCACACCGACCCTACTGGGTTGGGGTCGCTTACTCTGTTTAGATCCATCGTTCAATCTTCCTGCTACCCACTCGCTGCTTACCTCGCCATGCGTCACAACCGCGCCCATGTCATTGCTCTTGGCGCCTTTCTCTGGGCTGCTGCCACCTTCCTTGTTGGCTTCTCTTCCACTTTCCTTCAGGTCTCTCTCACATTGTTTTCATTTTTTAAAGTTTTATATAAAAGCGACGAACTAAAAAGGTGTTCTTTTTCCTCTTCATAAAATAAAAAGGTGTTCTTTTCCCTTCAAATATGAATATATTGTGAGATGGAATAGTTACTTTTGTCATCTTTGGCGGTTCGTTATTAGACAGTATGTTTGTATGCATAGATCTATGACAACCCATGTTTTGAATTGGCTCTGTGTTTTGCTTTGAGTTGTTGGTTGAATTGGAAATGGGAATGCTGTTGCATGTATTGCCATATTATATTTTAGGGAAACTGTTGATTTCAATCTTCACCTATGTTTCCACATTGTGTATGTGTGGAGAAAATCATCTAAGGCAGGTGATTTTCAGGTCTTGTTCAATGTAAGTCATAACGGAGCATACTGTGTGATGGATATCCTGTTTTACAAATGAGGTTTCTGGATTTTGTTTTACAATTACAACAGTATTGAGGAAATCAAGGACATTGATGTAGTAATCACGTAGGATAAATAATATGATGTACAAGAGCAAACAGAAGTAGGACACTGAAGGTAAGTGAAAGCAACAATCTGAATGAACGCCAATGCCATTGAAGAAGAAAATCGTTTGATGAGCCTGTCATGGATTGTTTTCATAGTCCATCATCATTTTAATTGTATGGTTCATTAGCAAGATCATTGCTAATGCTGTAAATTTCGAAGAAAAAGTAGATTGGCCTTACCAAGTTTGAAAATGCACTTATTAACATTACCAAAAATGGTCAAGGATATAAAAAGAAAATTATACTTATTTCAGGAATGGGCAGATGATTAGAAATTAAGGTTATTGTATCGTAGCTTTGATATAAAAAAGTAAAGATATAATGCTAATTATTTAGATTGTTAAATATAGTAGATAAGGGTTTGATTATAAAATTATGTGGCTTTGTGTTGTTCTTGTGAGATTTTATTTTATTTTTTATACTACCAATTCACCCGTTGTAGATGAACAGAGAATATAAACATAACGTTGAAGTTGTGATTTATTTGGTTTCTTTTCTCTTCTCTTCTCTTCTCTCGCTGTTTTAAGTCAGCAGTACGTATTATGATAGTGTTTGAAAATCCAGCTGTGTTTTACCATTTATTTATCTTATAGCAAAATCCTACTTTTGCTCGCCCATGACTGCCAAATCTCATTCTGTATACTTTCTTCATAAGTATGAAGCTAATCTAGGATGCTGCACCTGTGGAGATGGGAGGTTTGGGGAAGAGATCAGTTCATGTTTCAACATGAAGCTCATAGCTCTTGATACGAGATAATGAATCTTAAACTAACCACAAGTAAATAAGCTAAAAAACTGTCCATTAAGTTTGTAAGGTGTAATTCAGAACTGCAACGTTTTGAATCACTCCAAACTTTCAGCTCGTGAAAGCTATTGTTTTGTTGGATTGCAAGATTACAATTCAACACTAAGTTGTCTGATTTGATCAATTAGGTGGCTGTTTCAAGAGGTTTAAATGGAATTGGACTTGCCATTGTCACTCCTGCTATTCAGTCTCTTGTTGCCGACTCAACTGATGAGAGCAACCGAGGTACAGCATTTGGATGGTTACAACTAACAGGAAACCTTGGCTCCATAATTGGCGGTCTTTGTTCTGTACTAATAGCGTCCACTTCGTTCATGGGCATACCTGGTTGGAGAATTGCATTCCATTTGGTTGGTCTCATTAGTGTCATAGTCGGTATATTGGTTCTCCTTTTTGCCAATGATCCGCACTGCATAGAGAGCAGTGGTAGAGCTAAATATATAATTCCACATAAGCCTTTTTCATCAGAAATGAAAGATCTGGTTAAAGAAGCAAAGTCAGTTATTAGAATCCCATCTTTTCAAATTCTCATTGCTCAGGGTGTCTTTGGATCATTCCCCTGGTCAGGTTTGTCATTTGCTCCTTTGTGGTTAGAACTTATTGGTTTCTCGCACAAAGAAACGGCAGTTCTTTGGACCATATTTATTATTGGTGGATCACTTGGAAGTCTCTTTGGAGGAATCATGGGGGACACCCTTGCAAAACCCTTTCCCAATGCTGGGAGGATAGTTCTTTCACAGATAAGTGCCGGTTCAGCTATTCCTTTTGCTGCAATTTTGCTACTGGTGTTGCCTGATGACCCAACAACAGGATTCTCACACGGGCTGGTCTTGTTCGTCATGGGATGGTTTACTTCCTGGAATGCTCCAGCAACTAACAAGTATGTATCCTTGACCCACTGTGTCCCTTTTTTCCTTGGCTTTAGAGTTACCATGACATAGAATTTTCTTTTCTTACATTTTCCCCATGCTTGGGGATGAGCAGAGTAAAATTGCTTTGAAGATTGGATTTGGTTTCTATTTCTAGGAGTTGCTAATAAAAAAAGTTTCATACTAATCCTAGTGACCAGTTTATTCAGATGCGTTCTTGTTCACAAAACAATAAGATTATACGAGGAGTCGATCCAGCTTTCTTCGAGTCTTGCTCATTAGAAACTTTCATTTGAATTTGTTTTTGTAATTAGGTTGGGGACATCCTTCATGTCAAATTCAAATTTGCTAACTCTCTTGAGTTAGTGACAATTGTTCAGCATTTTAGAGTTCCATTCAAATCTTCTCAACTCATTTCATTAGCCTTATTAGTTTGTTTATATCAATATGTATTTTAACTAGTTTCATAGGTACACTCTTTGAGTTATTGATAAATTTTACTATTAAATTTTCAAAAACTCTCTTGAGTTTCATAGGCTTTATCAGATATGGACACTCTTGCATTGACAGAAACATATGCATGATCTGTCAAGTAAAAACACATCCTTCACCCTCTTTGCATGACCAGTGCCGAAGAGTTAGGGTTGATAAGTCATATTGACTAGAGTTACATTCCAATGCTGCATGGTCATGTTTTCAAGTGATCCTCGTGCAGTCAAAAACTAAATTACTGGTCACAAAAGTTCAGATACTTATACTTTCTTGGAACTCTTTCAATGTGCAAGCTGGTTCACAGTCCCATATTTGCAGAGATAGTTCCTGAGAGGTCTCGTACCAGCATATATGCTCTGGATCAATCATTCGAGTCCATCCTATCATCATTTGCTCCCCCGATAGTAGGACTTTTGGCGCAGCACGTTTATGGTTTTAAGCCAGTTCCTAAAGGATCATCAGATTCTGTAGAGGTTGAAACAGATAGAGAAAATGCTGCATCACTTGCCAAGGCACTCTACACAGCAATGGGCATTCCGATGACACTCTGTGTTTTTATCTACTCCTTCCTTTACTGCACATACCCCAGAGACAGAGACCGGGCTAGAATGCAAGCATTAGCAGAATCTGAAATGCAGCAGCTGGAAACGAATTGTTCCCCTTCACGAGGAGAATACTCTGAAGTTCATGTTTCGGAATCAAAAATACCGAATGGAAATGAAAAAAGCGAAATTGACATCGAATATGGATTAGAGGAGGTCATTGACTTGGATGATAATGATGAGAAGTCCCTGCTTTCCGATCAACAAACGTTCTCAAATCTGAGAGAATAGGAGATGTACAAAGCAGAAGCTGAATTTTGTTAATTGGTTTCATGTAAACCAAATCAAGTGCAGAAAATTTGCATGCTTGGGTAAAAGATCGGATGCTTATGAAATCTTTTTTTAAGTTAACAACTAGAATGTTTGTCATACCACATTTTGTTATTTGTTACTAACACACTCAATAGTTTATGTTGAGGGTTTCCACGGATTTTAGAGCAACAATTTCAAAGGTTACCGGTTAATTGTTGTTATAATTGCAACTGTTCATTCTTGTAACAGATATAACCTCTTTAATTACTTGATGGAGTTTATTTAAGCTCTCTTTAATAGAATTGTTAAGGCAGTCATATAACTTATATTATATGGTCAAAGGGTCCGTACTGTTCACTTATCTAGGTATGCCTATTATTTCAAGGCAAACCAAAAAAAAAAAAAACACGAACTTACTTCCAACTGTTAGTTAGAGTTTTGGGCGCACACACACTAGCTTTCATACACGTGCTCACACACGTGCATAAGACATTTTTTGAATTACGGCATGCTAGTTGTGACTTACATGTTTTAAATATATTTATATGCGTAAATTGATAAAAGGAAAGTCAAATATTTGAAGTAAATGAATAATCTTAGATCATGTTAGAAGAAACCCCTCATAAACTAATTAAAGCAGCTGAATTTACATAATAAAATCGGTCTCTATATAATTTATATTAAAAATAGAGAAAAATAATATTTAATAAGCAATTGATTGAATTATATTATTGCTAACCCATTGTGAGGCTAAGCTCACCTCCTTCCTCCTTAGTGTAGATAATATCGTTTGTTTAAAAAAAAAAAAAACAATTATTTGACAACTAATTTAATCACATTATTATCCGCGTGCAAAAGATCTTTTTTATAACCGGCATTACACAATGTGGATGCAAATTTCTTCCTCCTTGATCTTGGACAAAATTGCACCTACAAAACAAATAACACCTTAGGTCAAGGCCAAGAGCCTCATGCGCCCACGATGAATTTTTTTTGGGGGGGGGGTGTTGGCTGAAGAACCTCTGATGCCAAAGTTAGAATTTTGAGGGAAAAATGATGGGGTTTAAATAGGAGAGTGGCCGGCCTCCTTGGGTGAGAGAGGACCGGCCACCTAGCTCCCATTGTGGGCTAGGTTCTTGATTTGTGTTAATTTGGGAGTTATGGAAATAATTAGCTAATTAATTAGCGAATAGAATAATTGCCTAATTAACTAGCTAATTAATATGATAAAAGGGGAAAATGTGGTAGAATATATAAGGCATGGCCGGTCCCTTTGGGAGAGAAGGTAACTGGCCTTTTATGTATTTTTTGGTTGTAATGGATAGTTTAATTGACAATTAATGGATTAATTAGGCAATAAACTCATTAATTAGCCAATTAACATAATTTAAAAGGAATGTTTTTGGGAATTACCTTGTAGGAAGGATTTGATGTGGATGGATGAAATAGGTTTTGAATTCTTACCTATTTTGGGCACTTTTGACTTGGTTGAAAGGTGATTGCCCATTGCTCGCGTGTAGGAATCGATGTGCCTTAAGGGTATTCTTTTCTTTTTCATCCAAAGATTCACGTGTTGCGTTGTGATTATTTTTGGCTTCACAAATGCCCCCACACCTGTTGGGCTGTTTGCAAAAAAAGGGCAACAGGTGTGGAGATTTTCTTGCTTTAGGAAACTTAGGACTGCTTCCTTTTTTGATGTGGATTCCCTCTTTAATAAGAAATTAGATCCTTCTAGGAAAGGGAAAATAAATTTCTCTCAAAGCTTAAGTGGATTATTAAATCAACTTTGGAGAGCAATTTATTCTACCCTACAAGAGAGAGAGAGAGTTTAGAGGATATTTGTTCCCCCTCCTCTATCAATCTTCTACATCTTGCCTATGCAAAGGATCGTCTTTCGTGGCTTGCTTTGTCTTCTCGTTGCTTCTAGGTAAGAAAAAAATTAATTTTCTTGTCTTAATTTTTTGGAAGCCTTGGGGCTTGAAATTTGGCTCGATGAGGGCCGAGGATTTGTGAAAGACTGGATTGGGAAGCCACGACAAGGTAGTGCAGTGCGTGGCTTCTTTTGACATAGGCACTGGGGCGCGGATGTGAAGGAGGATAGGCCAGGCCGTGGGGCCTGGCAGGTTCGCTGGGCTCCTGCTGCTTGGGCCTTTGTTGTTGTTTTTTTTTTTTTTTTGAAACTGGGCTTGAGCCCGTATCTGAGAGAGGGGACAACTGAGGCTGTGAGTCATCTTGGGCCTTTGGGTTCGGTTTCGTGTAGCCATTTTGTAATACATCTTCCAGAGGAGTATAAATAAATTCAAAATCCCATTCCAAATTTCCAATAGAATCAAAGACATTGACAATTGAAGCACGATTAAATCTATATAATCTTCAAATCCATCTAGAAAAATTATAAGACACATTAAACCACTCATAAGCTTCAGGTTGCTTGGCTGATAGTTGATCCTGAATCTTTCAAGGGAAGAAGATTGTCTTAATAAACTGCAATGATGCATTAGTTAAACATATTGAAAACCTTAAACCAAATAAGAGGAAATCATTGGGTTAATAAAATCTATAAGCAACCAAAGTGGATAGAAGTCGCACATTAGTTGCATTTGAAACCCTGGACCAAATCCCCCATCTTCACAAACCCACTAATAATCGCATTCCACGACACTGCATTTCTTAGGGGCATCTGATCAAACAGCTTGTTGGCCTCCACCAAATCCCCAACACTAGCATACCTAACAACCATAGTCGTCCAAAAAACCACACTTCTCTCAGACATTCCATCAAACACCTTGCGAGCGCAAACAATCTCCCTGCATTTCCCGTACAAATCAATCAAACTGGTGCCTACAAACAAATCCTCGTCAACTCCACACCTTACCGCCGACCCATGTATCACCCTTCTTTCCCAGACCCAGCCCTCACTCGCACACGCCTTAAAGAGAGATGGGTACATATACCTATCCGGAAGGCCCTCCACCCTTTTCATCCGAACAAATAGATAATTAGAGCCAAATCATGTAGTTAGATCCATGCATCGAACCTTCATCGATCAAAACCCCATATGTTTTCCACTCACATACATCTATATCAAAGATCCAAACAAGAGCAAACATTCAAACCAAACCTCTAAAACTGTATAAAATAATGGAACGGAAAATCTGTAAATAGAGCAGAACCAATTTGAACAGAAAATCAAACGCAGAGAGGTGAGAGTGTGAGACTAACCTTTTGCTGTCGAGACTTGAAATGGCGAGATGATAGACTGACGGTGAGGTGTGAGAGATTGAGAGTGAGAAGGGTCGCCGCTAGAAAAGAGAGGCAGAGAATTTGAGAGAGTGATTGAAGACCGAGAGAGAGATGAGGCTTAGGGCTCAGGCTGCTGCGCGAGATGTGAGAGACTGACTGACTACGAGTGAGACGGGTCGCAGGTCGCTGGGAAGGAAGAAGACGAAGTCACTGAACGACGTCGTTAACCAATACCAATACAAACTTTCAGGACGACACCCATTTTCTATTACCAAATATAAAATGACGTCGTGTTTTACAACATTTCGGTTTGGTTCAGTTTTTTCGGTTTCAGTTCAGTTTGGTTTTCGGTTTTCAATTTTTTGAACCCATCCCTATATGCCGTGCCTCCCTTGTTTTTTTTTTTTGAACAACCCTCTAACGAATCCCACTTGTGTCTTCGTAGAATCTTTTCAAGCATGTCTTCTTCGAGCCATAAGAATGATGATGGTGTGCCGCCGTTGTATCGTCAGGGTGGGTCTTTGAGCAAGGTTGGCTACTTCAAGGCTGCTAACTTCAAGATTAGCTCCGATGACTTGTTTAAAGACTTCCCTCGAGGCATACTAGGATGCCATTCCGTTGGGACTGCGCGTGAAGCGTGTTAAGGATGGTAGTAGTCGTGAGCCATATGACGGGGCTCAGAGAGCCATCAAGTTCCACCCCTACTATTTTGTGTTGGGGCTTACTTTTCCTATGCCACGATTTTTCCAAGAAGTGCTCTGCTCCGTGAGATGTGCCCCCGCTCAATGTTCTCTGAATGCGGTCCACGTGATGGTGGGATTTGGCCGTCAACAAATTTTGGTACTTCTTTGACATAGGCCACTTCAAGGGAGTTGGGCAACTGCGATCTCGCCACAGGCTTTTTGATAATTTGAGCAAGGAAGATCATGACTGGGCCAATGAGACTTTAAAAATAAGTGGATAATGGGAATCTGATTCTTCCCTTGAGCTGCGTGTACCAACGATTTTCATATCTGGTAAGTAGGTTGCTTAATCATTTCAATTGCTTTGTTTTTGTGCTAAGCTGCTCTTCAATTTTCTGATTGTCTTCCGCTGCTTTTGTAAATTCAGAATTCGGCTCCACTCCTAAAACTTGTCTGGACATGAGGAAGGTGCATGTTGCTTTGGGTATTCCCTCCTAGTACCGTGAGTGGCGCTGGCTGCTTAGTTCTCTTCGTAGGGAAAAAGGTGGGCTGCCCCCAAGAGAGAAGATAAAATGAATCAAGGTTGAGGCGTTGGCTCTTCCTATCACTATGGTGGAGCCTGCTACAAATGAAGGTAGGAAAAAGAGATCTTCCCCGCCTGCCCAAGAGACGCCTGCTGAGAAGAAACCGAAGACTTTTTCTACTGCTCGTGAGGGTTCATCAGCTGCTCATAAGCTTGTGATTAACTTAACTTCCTCCAAGGGCGAGAAAGATGAGGCTACTAGATCTGTACTTGTGGCATCTACCACTGCGAAGGTTGCTAGCTTAATTGTTGAAAGGATTGCCCAACGTAGAAGTTCCTCCGATGCCGAAGTTTGTGCTAAAGCGTTCGTCTAAAGCTAAGTTTAGCTCACATTTGGAGAGGCCTGCTACTATGAAGAGTGACAAGGTGCCCCTGTAGTGGTGCCAAAATTTTTTCCCTCTACTGCCGAGATTGACTCGTCTGCTGAGAAGAAAGAGATTATCCGCATAAGCAGTCGTGAGAAATCCACCAAGTTTGTTTCTGGGGAAACTGCTGAGATTTGTGCGCTCTTAAAGCCAAACCTGCTCGAGGACTTGGAGGTATGCGCCAAGTTTGTTGATGGCGTCAAAGGAATTGTTGGCCCAAGCTCCTTTGCGAAGCGTACGACCGAGTATAGGAGGACTGCTCTGCTGGCCATGATGCAGAAAACATCAATTCTGGCTGCCGAGTCTATGCTTCTTGATCAAGAGGATACCAAAGCTGCTAAGGAAGTGGTAAGAACTGTGGCAGCCGAAGCTTACTCTTTGACCGAGAAAGTCAAGAAATTGGAATCTGAACTTGCTGCTTTGAAAGGGTCTAATATCTCTGCCTCCCCACTTCTCTGCAGCTTGAAATCGCTCGCCAAGAGATCGTGGATTTGAAGACTAGGCTTGACACTGATCGCCGCTTACAACCAAGTGATCCACTTCAAGAAGATTTTTGATAGGCTTGAGCCTCAAGTGTTGGAACTCCAAGGTGCTTTAAAGATCAACGACAATCTGAAGAAGGAAATGGAGGAGCTGCAGCGGGTTCGTGCTCGTCTGCTCAAGGAGAATGAGCAGTTGAAGGGTGAAAAGACTGGGTTCGAGGCCTTGCTTACTCAGAGTCAAGCCGAATTCCACAAGCTGGGTTATGTAAATCATCTCTTTGGGCGGCCTTCTGACTTTGAGTTTTCTGGTAAAGATTTCGAGACCTTCTCTATTTCTCCGGAAGTCTTGCTCGCCTTTACTTTTGAGTCTTCTATTACTGAAGTAGTCGGAGAGGTTGGTGCCCAGGTTGGGGCAGCTGAGGGCATCACGGCTGCTGAAGGTGTGGCGATCGAGTAGCTGTGGGATGTCCAAGCTGCTGAAGAGTAGTCTTCTAGGTAGCCTTTAGGATTTTCTTTGTTTCCCTTGTTGCCTTTGTTTTGCCTGAAATCCTTCGGTCTTTGCTAGTTGTTTATCAATTTTGCTAGGAAATTTAATAAACTTGTTTCCTTCATTTTTTTCCATCTTCGCTTCTTTTGTTCATGCCCTAACCTTTAGACTTTATAGATCAGTGGCAGGCGTGTTGCTTTTTTATAAGCAGGCAGGCTTGCATAGCCTACGCAACCGTAAGTGTTGGTGTAGAACTTTGCAAAGCTGTTAGCCATAAGGTTGGCAACCGATTGTCTTACTTACAAAAGCAGACAAATCCATGTAACCACTAGGCTGTTAACCTTGGCTTTCTCCAATTCCGTAGGTTGCGTAGCAAGTACCACAACACTTTAGAACTTGGTGTAGGTTGTTCCGCACTTGGTAGAGGTGAAGTTTATCGACTACGTAGCATGTCGACAGTGAATAAAACTTCGTATATGCACGCTAGCTTGTTTAACCTTTCACAAGAATGTGCAGTTGTATAAGTCTAGTGTGGCTTTACTGCTCGAAAGGCGAGCCGTAGGCAGTTTTTCGAAAACTGTAGGCTACCTTAGTGCACTCAGTAGCAGCTTTAGGTTTCCAGGGCAATTGTCTATAGGGCGTACTGCATAATGTGCCCTTTCCGTCTCTAGAGCCTAGTTCCCCGCGGATTAGGCCAAGAAACTCAAAATCCTTCAGTAAGCTAAGCCTTGAAAAAGACCATTATGGCTACTTCTAGGAATCCCGGCGCAAGCCATCATGCATCTAGTTATACTAGGGCAGCCTGGCTCATCCACGTCTGGATATTCGAAGTGTAGAGTTTATCCTTCCACTTTGGAGAGAAGACCCATGTGGGTGTCGGGGAATTAGTTTACCCTCTCGCACTGGAGAGCATGGTTGGTCCCTCAGGGGGCGCAATTCATGCAGTGAGTCCCTAGGAAAGGCGTGATCTTTTTTTGAAGTGCAGGAGAGATAAGTTGTTGTGGACATGTAGTCGAGCCAAGTTGTAAATTAATTCTGAATTCCTCATTGAAAAATGAGTGAAACGAATGAATAACTTAACTGTAAAGACTGCATAACAATTGGATAGTCCTCGGCTCACGAGGTGGTGCCCGTTGAGCTGCTTGAGTCTTCGGGTCTTGATACAGTGGGAGGTCACACATGGTACTTCCTCAGGTTGTAGGCGTTTCATTGCTTCTCGATCTCTTTGTCGTTCATGGTGGCGAGGGTGTAATTACCTTTGCCGCATACTCTGCTGATCTTGTACGGACCTTCCTAGATGGGATCTTTTTGGAGCTTTCTCTGTGAGCAGTGATGAAGGCTTTTCTTAGGACTAGATCTCTGGGTTGGAACTGCCGGATCTTGGCCTTTTTATTATAGCTGGAAAATAGCTGCTGATGGTAAGCTGCGATGCGAGTGATGGTCTGCTCGCACTTCTCCTCCACCAAATATAAGCTTGTGACCATCTCCTTATTGTTTTGCTCAATTCTTGGCAGTAATGTACTGATGCTTGGCAGGGTAATGTTGGGAGGAATGATTGCTTTTGAACCAAATGCCAAAGGGAAAGGAGTTTCACCGGTTGCTCGTCTATTGGTGGTACGATATGCCCATAGACATTCGGGGAGTTCGTCTGGCCATTTTCCCTTTTTTTCGGTGAGGGATTTCTTGAGGCAGTCGAGGATCGTCTTATTGGATGCTTCAGCCCGCCCATTGCCTTGAGGATATCTCGACGTGGACATGTGCTGCTTGATGCCATACTTTTGGAAGAACTTCGCCAAATCTTTGCCCACGAATTGCGGGCCGTTGTTGGTGACGATGGTCTGAGGGATGCCAAATCGACAAATGATGTTCTTCCATATAAAGCGTTCTATGTCTGTCTAGGTCGTGGTCGTCATGGGCTCTGCTTCTACCCATTTGGTGAAGTAATCGGTTGCCACGATCATCATGCCTCTGCCCTCAGTAGCAGGCAACATAAGTCCTACCAGGTCGATTGCCCACTGCATGAACGGCCAAAGACTCGCCTGCGGGTGTAGCTCGCTGGAGGGCAGTGCAGGTACCGGTTTGTAGCGTTGGCAGCGGTCGCACTTTTGTACTAACTCCTTAGCATCTTTGTGCATGGTAGGCTAATAGTAGCCTGTGTTAAGAGCCTTATGTGCTAAGGATTGACCTCCGGAGTGATTTCCACAAACGCCTTCATGGATTGAGCTTAGAACCTTCAAGTCATCAAGAGGCGCTAGGCAGCAGAGATGTGGTCCGGTGTAGGATCTTCAGATAAGAATACCGTTCCACATGTAGTAGCGTGCTGCCTGGATTTGGAGCTTCCTAGACTCCAATCTCTCCTGGGGGAATGTGCCGTTGACCAGGTAGTCTATAATAGAGCTTTGCCAGTTGGGAGTTATACTAACTTGTGCACTTCGGCTGCTGGCTCTGTCTCTATGATTGGCTTGTTTAGATACTCCATCGGGATCAAGCGTTTGATTTGATGGTCTAGGGCAGAGCCTAAGCCGGCTAGTGCATCCGCGTAGGCGCTGTCTGCTCATGGAACTTGAGTAAGAATGTAAGTCTGAAATACCTCAAGTTGCTTACGTACTTTTTCTAGGTATTGCGCCATCCTTAGATGCTTTGCAGTGTACTCCCCAGTAGCCTGGCTGGTGATTAGCTGGGAATTAGAATGAATTGCGGGCTTATTCACCGCCAAGTCTCTTGCCATTCGGAGGCCTGCTAGTAGGGCCTTGTATTCTGCTTCGTTGTTGGATGCCTTGAAGCCTAAAGTGATCGCATGCTCGAGCATTGAGTCGTCTGGGGTGACAAGGACCACGCCTGCTCCCGAGCCTTTGTAGTTGGATGCGTCGTCGACATGCAAATGCCAGAAATCTTTGTTGGGGGAGCAGGTGTGGCTAAGGTACGTTCGACTACTTCTGAGGCATTGCGGGGATGATCTGTGGCATTGCCTAGGCTAGGCGTGAATTCTGCTATGACGTCTGCTAAGGCTTGGGCCTTTATCGCCTTGCGGGATCGGAAAACTAAACCATATTGGCCAAGTTCCAACGCCTACTTCATCACTCATTGAGAAGAGTCCAGACCATGTAGGATTGATGGTAGAGGATACTGAGTCATGACGATGACTATATGAGCTTGAAAGTATGGTCTGAGCTTCCGAGCCGTAACAACTAGCGCCAAAATTAATTTTTTTGATCTTCGGATATCTTGTTTCTGCATCGAGAAGAGCTTTAGAAGTGTAGAATACCGGCAGTTGGGCCCCCAACTCTTCTTGTATGAGGGCAGAGCTCACTGCTACTTCGGAGACTGCCAAGTAGATGTATAAATCCTCCGCTGCTTCCTGCTTGGATAGTAGGGGGGTGATGTGAGATACTTATTCAGGTCTTCGAAGGCTCTTTCGCACTCTTCATCCCACTTGTCTCGTTGTGCCCTCTTGATAGCTTTGAAAAAAGGCTTGCATTGATTGGTGGATTGTGAGAGGAATCGGTTGAGGGCAGCTGCTCGTCCGGTCAAGCTTTGGATCTTCTTCAAGGTAGTTGGAGACTTCATCTCTAGGATCGCTCGGATTTGCTTTGGATGTGCTTCTATTCCTTGTTGGGTTACTAAGTACCCTAGGAATCGGCCTGAAGATACTCCAAATGTGCATTTGGTGGTTCATTTTGTACTTTCTAAGGATGTTGAAAGTTTCCACCAAGTTGCGAATGTGGTCTGACCGCTGCTTGCCCTTTACCATGATGTCGACGACATAGACTTCAATGGTTACCCCAATTTTCTTCTTGAACATCATGTTTACTAACCTTTGCTGAGTGGCTCCCGCGTTCTTGAGGCCAAAGAGCATGACCTTGTAGCAGTAGGGTCCTCGTTCGATCACGAATGCGGTTTTCTCCTTATCGGGCTCGTACATGGCTATTTGGTTATAGTCGGAGTATGCAGCCAAGAAGCTGAGTAGCTAGTTCCCAGAAGTTGAATTTACCAATAGATCGATCCGTGAGACAGGATAAGAATCTTTTAGGCATGCTTTGTTGAGGTCGGTGTAGTCTACGCAGACCCTCCATTTTCCTTTCTCTTTCTTCATGACTAGCACGACGTTGGCAAGCCATGCTGAGTGTGCTACCTCTTCTATGAATCCGACTTCCAATAGCTTGTTAATTTCTGCCTCAACGATTGCTATTTGCTTGGGTGAGAAATATCTTCTCTTTTGGATCATTGGTTTGACAGCGGGGTCGACGTGCAGCTTGTGGTAGGCTACCTCGGGATCAATGCCGGGCATGTCAGATGGTGTCCATGCGAAGACGTCTTAGTTTTCCCTAAGGAAAGTTGTGAGTTATTCCTTCTCGGATGGGCTTAGATGTGAGTCGATTCTAGCCATCTTTTATGGCTGCTGGGGATCAAGAATGATTTCTTTGGTGTCCTCTTCGGGTTTTTATCGTATCTCGTCTGCTTGGGCGTCATCTTCTTGATCCGTCTACTGTAATTGCTATTTCGTAACCTCTTCGTCCCTTTGGACTTCGGTAGCCTCCACGGAGGTAAAGGTCTTTTTCTTTGACTCTTTCAACACTTGCACAGTGCATCATTGGGATGCGGCCTAGTTAGACTTGATCTCTCCGACTCCTCCTCCCGGGACGCGGAATCAGTTTTTTTTTATATTTGACGGAAGTGACGGCATCCAGCTTGATCAACCAAGGTCTCCCAAGAATCCCATTATAGGAAGATGGGTCGCTTACGATCGTGAACGTCTGCTTTGAGATAACTGGTGGTGTTTTCACGTCAAGTGTGATATGGCCAATAGCAGTTGAGGTGTGTCCATTGAATCCGATGAGTACCTCTGCTTGGCGTATGATCGTGCTTTCTAGGCCCATCTTTTGAATGACTAAGAGTTGAAATAGGTTGACTGCATTTCCATTGTCAACCATGATCTTATCGACTATAGCATGGGCTAGTTGGACAGATATTACTAGTGCGCCGTCATGTGGGAAGTCGACACCTTCTACATCCTGCTCAGTGAAGCCAATGATGGGTCTAGGTTGGGTATCGACTGCTTGGACCTGTGAGATTAGTAAAGCTTGCTGGATCCTACTTTTCTTAGAGTGGTGGTGGCCCCCAAGTGCTCGGATTCGGCGAAGATACAATTGATTCGAATCGTCTGAGTTGGTGGTTATTCGTCATCGTCTGTGTTCTTTCTTGGCTGCGCAGCTGGCTTGTTCAAGTATCTGTCGACCTTGCCTTCTTTCATGAGCTTCTCTAGGTAACTCTTCCAAGTGTAGCAGTTGTCGGTTATGTGACCAAGACCTCGGTGGAATGCGCAACATTTGGTGTGATCCAACTTGGAAGTATCTCCCTTTGATTGTTTCGGCAGCTTGAACCATGGCTCGTTCTTGATATCGCGAAGGATTTGGTGGATCAGGATTGAGAACTTTGAGTAGTTCTTGGACGTCGGCCCTTCTTTGGTCGTGGGTCGATCCCTTAGTTTGGCCTCCTGCCTGCTTGTGCTGGATTGCTTCCTTTCTTTCTTCCTTTGAGCCACTGCCGACTCTTTTTGAGGCTACTCGGGTGCTTTGTTTGGTCACCGAGCCTCGTCCCAAAGTGCATGCTTCTCTTGTAGAGCAAATGAGTCTGCTAGAGTTAGATCTTCTTTCATGATCATTTCTCCGAACAGTGGGTGGTCTGCTGGGAGTCCCTTTTGGAAGGTTGCGCTTGCTATCGAGTCACCACATTCAACGATCTTTGCCTTCTCTACTTTGAACCTCTTCACGTAGTCGCGGAGCGACTCCTTTGGGTTCTTCTTTACGTTGAACAAGTGGTCAAACTTTTTCTTGATCGAGTGGTAGGATGAGTATTCCTTGGTAAAAACCAATGAAAGATCATCAAAACTCTGGGTGGATCATGGTGGCAAGGTGTGAAACCACTCTTGCGCCTCGCCTTGTAAAGTGGTGGCGAAGATTTTACACATAAGGGCATCGTTGCTCCGATAAAGGACCACCGTGCTTCGGTAGTGCTTCAAGTGGCTCTCCGGATCACCATCTCCTTTGAAAGATGTAAAGTGTGGCACGCTAAACTTGCGTGGAGACTCTGCCTGCTCGATCTCATCCGCGAAGGGTGACCTACTCATGTTGGTCATATCCTATCGTAGTGTTTCATCGGCCCTTTTGTTGCGGTGGCGGTGCATGTGGTCTATTCCTAGCAGGCAAGGGAATTCTTTGCAAGCTTCCGGTTGAACTTGAGCCGAATTGAGTGACTGTTTCTCTCCGTCCGCCGTGCTATCTACTCCGATGAGATGTGGAAGTGGCTCCTTGCGGGCCTAGCCGCGAATGAACGCTTTGCGTGGAAGGCTGCTCATGTTGTTCATCTGTGTGTGGTCCCAACCTTGAGTGTATACTTACCCGTGGGTCTAGTCGAGAGTGCACGTTCATCCGCACGCTAAGACGGGAGTATACGCTATCTCGGGGGCCCAATTGGGAGTGTACGCTGTCCGAATGCTCGATTCGTGGCTGGTTGAGTGGCTGCTTACCGAGACGCTGCTGGAGAGGTTCCTCATCTGCCCTTGTCCTACTTCGGGACACCTCGTCTGGAGCATGTTGGATCTCGGTACGTTGCAAGAGCTGATTCGCCACGGTCGTCTGTTTTGGAAAAGCGCTCGTTAACTTTATGACTTGTCGGGATAAGTGTTGTTTGCCATTCAGATTGCAAGAGCTTGGAAGGAATGTGCCTTCTTGAGCAGTGGAAGGATGGTAGACTTCGGGGGCGAGATTTGAGTAGGGAAATGTTAAATTCGTGGAGAAATATGGTGAAAATGCCCACGGCTTGATGGTAGGTCTGAATGGTTAAGATAGTCTTGGGCCGACTTGGGTTGCTTAGGAAGCCACGAGAGTAGGCTATATTGCGGGAGCAGGCTACGCCACAAGAGTGAGCTGCTCGGTGCGTGGTGCACGGGAGTGCGAGGCTTAGGTTCGGCTTGGCAACACATTGGGCTTGAGGTGACATGGCTTGGGCCATGGCCTTGGTGTTGTGGGCCTTGGATGGCACAGCTTGGGCTTGTTTGGTGGCACGGCTCGGGTCGTGGTAATGGTGCCATGGACCTCGCCGCTGGTGGTTGCAGTGGTGGCCACCACGGTGGTTGCCATGGTGGAGCCTCATAGTGGTGGTACCGCTCCACTTATCATCACATTTAGCCTTGTGGATCGCCGCGGTCCCATCTCTTGAATATTGGAATTTTCACTTGTTGAATTTTCTAAATTTCTAGCCATTGTACTTCTCTTTTACGTTTTATCAAAGAATTTTTTTTGCAAATAAAAATCTAAAAATAAGAACGTACGAAAAATCTACAAATGGACAAGAGAAAATAGAAAAACCTTGGATGCGAGAGTCTTCTACGAGTGTATGACTCTTCTCTTAATGAGAGCACCAATTTGTGGATGCAAATTTCTTCCTCGTTGATCTTGGACAAAATTGCACCTGCAAAACAAATAACACCTTAGGTCAATGAGCCTCAAGCGCCCATGATGAATTGGGGGGGGGGGGGGGGGGGGGGCTTTGGCCGAAGAACCTCCAATGCCAAAGTTAGAATTATGAGGGAAAAGTGTTTGAGAATTTTAGCAAGAGAATTGGAAGTGAATTTTGAGGAGAATGATGGGGTTTAAATAGGAGAGTGGCCAGTCTCCTTGGGTGAGGGAGGACGGGCCACTAGCTCCCATTGTGGGCTAGGTTCTTGATTTGTTTAATTGGGGAGTTATGAAAATAATTAGCTAATTAATTAGCAAATAGAATAATTGCCTAATTAACTAGCTAATTAATATGATAAAAGGGGAAAATGTGGTAGAATATATAAGGCATGGCCGGTTCCTTTGGGAGAGAAGGTGACTGGCCTTTTATGTATTTTTTGGTTGTAATGGATAGTTTAATTGACAATTAATGGATTAATTAGGCAATAAACCCATTAATTAGCCAATTAACATAATTTAAAAGGAATGTTTTTGGGAATTACCTTGTAGGAAGGATTTGATGTGGATGGATGAAATAGGTTTTGAATTGTTACCTATTTTGGGCACTTTTGACTTGGTTGAAAGGTGATTGCCCGTTGCTCGCGCGTGGGAATCCCGATGTGCCTCAAGGGTATTCTTGTCTTTTTAATCCAAAGATCCACGTGTCGCCTTGTGATTATTTTTGGCTCCACATATGCCTCTTAAGATGTTTTGAACGTGTTTAAAAATAGAGAAAATGATATTTAATAAACAACTGATTGAATCACGTTATTGCTAGCCCATTGTGAGGCTAAGCCCACCCCCTCTCCCTTAGCGTAGATAATATCGTTTGTTAAAAAAAAAAACAATCATTTGACAACTAGTTTAATCACATTATTATCCGTGTTAGAAAGACCTTTTTTATAACTGGCATTACATGCCTTTTAAGATGTTTTGAACGTGTTTAAAAATAGAAAAATTGAATCACATTATTGCTAGCCTATTGTGAGGTACTAATTAAAAAAAAGCACAAAAAAATTAATAATTAAAAAAAGCATTGTTAAAATGATGAAAATACCCTTGCCTTATTTGATGCATTATTTTGGGATGCCTTTAAAGTTAATTGTGTTGGGGGCATTTTTGTCCAAATATTTTTGTTGAAGCTTAGTGACTCCAAAAGCACTATTCAACTTTTGTGTTGGATTTATATATATATATATATATATAGATATAGATAAAGAGTGGGAGTAATAAAAAAATTTGTATTGAACATGCTATTTATGAGATTTGAATCTATACCTCTAATTTGAAAGTGAAATAAAATATTATTTGACTGTAATACTAATTGGCTGAATTTTTATTAGACATAATAGTTTGTGCTATTGCAATTCGTAAGCGGATTTCATTATTTAGATCGAATTCTAGGGACTCAAAAGCCCACTTCATACAAATTAAAACAATCATGACCGCTGGTTCTTTGCTATTCATCAATCTTAGGGGTCTTCCTTCCTAAGAAATTCTAGAGTAGATTCATCCATTATGAATTCGAAGAATTTAATAGGTGAATCTAAAGTACTTTAAATGCAATTTATATTATATATAGACATCCACACGCTAATATATGAGATATTTCATTACACATTGATGACAGACTAATTCGCTTTCATATGTTGTCTTAATATCACATGAGACGGTGACATACTTTTGACCATTAAGTCAAACAGTACGCCAAAACAGAGGAAATGTTCCCAATGAATGAATGTATTTGTGAGAGTTCGAACTGGAATTTAGAGTTCTAAATCTTTGCTCGCTTTCCACTAGACAAACCGAAAAATTGCGATTATAGTATACATTGATATAGTGACTTTTCTTTTGTGTGGGAGGGGGAGGGAGAGGAGGAAGCTTAAGTGTGTGTGTGGGTGTGTGCAGGGAATTGAAACTGAGGGTAGGGTCATAGCTGAGCCAGTGGCCATGATTAATATGGGCTCAGGGAATTGGAATCATGAAGGGGGAGCAACCATGATGGAACAAAGGACGGTTGCATTTGGCAAAGGCCCCACACTATGCCAGTCTTTGTGCTTGTGCAGTGCATATTGTCGATGTCAATGGGCGTCTCTGCCCTTCTTTCTGGGTGTTTCTCTGAGCTTTTCGCTGGGAGGCAGACAATTGAAAAATCTAATCAAATGGCAAATGGGTGCACACCAAGTGGCTACTACGGATGGGCAACGGTTATGGCGGGCGGGTAACCGCGGTTATTTATCCATAACCGTTTATTTTCATACCCGCATAACCGTTTACCCGTTGGGTAATTGCCTAAATGGTTATACCCATATCCATAACCGTTTATAAACGGTTAACCATACCCATAACCGCGTACCCATTTAACCGTAACCGTTTAATACCCGTTTACCCATTTATCATTTTTAACCCGTTTATCCTTTATTTTTTACCATTTACTCATTTTCAACCGTCTACATGTTTTTTTAACAACTTGAAAATTAAAAAAGAAAAATTTGTCATAATTTTCTTTCTCTAACAATTAAACACCATTATAGATACATTCATCATACATTTCCGCATTTTAATTTTTTAAGTCCTTACACCATTCCAATAATTGAAATAATAGTTTACGGACGATATTTTTAACTATTAACAATGAAGATAATATAAAATTGGCTAAGTATTCTTGGGTTATGAAAATTGTTAAAAGAGTATTATTTGGTTATTTAACTCGGAATGTAAAGTATTAACATAATATATATAATGGACCATGAAATTTAAAGTGGTTAAGGAAAACTATATTATATTAGCTACAGAAATCATGCACTATAGTCAATAGCATTGATCTAAGTTTTGTCCGATAGGGAACATGGTTTGTGTTAATTTTACATATATAAAATAAATGGGTAAACGGTTACCCATAACCAATGGGTATTTGCCCATCCCTAGTGGCTACCCTGCCTACCTCCTTGGCCTTCAACCCTTTGTTGCATGCCGGCAGTGCATCATCCGCGTGTGCTGCTCTCTGCACCTACGCCTACATCTCCTTGTGTTCTTTCTGGCCAAAGCTTGAGGCATAATTGCCACTCGCTCAACTAATATATTGATATTTTCTCTTGCCAGACTAATGTAGATATCGAAATTTCAGTAAAATAAATGTTCATCAACACATTAAAATTTCAACATGCTAGGCATATATGACATGTGCCATGTGTCTCACAAATCATACACATAGATGTGACTCATCAAAATTGGACGAGTCATACACGTGTCAACACTTGGAGGAAAGAAATTATTTGATTTTAATTTAATTAAATCAAATATTAATTTATGTAGTCAAATCATGAACCGGCCCACAAATTGAGTCTTAGTTTTTTTGTCAATTTATCAAGCTCACAATCTAGGTCAAATTCATCTGCAGTCAAGGCTTGGAGAGTCTATAAATAGAAGGCTCTAAGACAAAATAAAAGGGACCAGAAATCATTCAAGCACTCAGATGCTGTCAAAGCTCAAGCACCCAAACCCCTAAAACACTTACAAGAATTTAGAAAGCTCTCTACGTTCTTCACCAAACCTTCGAAGAATCATCAAGCACTACTACCCGTGTTGATCCTTCAAATCGCCAATAGCCAAAACCTCGCGGCAACCGTTCGTCCGAGATCAAGTCATTGCGACCCTTGGATCAACAACCTATACATCTACATATCTTTCGGAAATCGAATAGAGGAAACTCGTAAATAGAGATTGTAACCCTACAAATTCATTAATACAAATATTCTTTGTACACGTGGTCTTGTTTCATTTGCTACAAGATTTTCGTGTTTACAATTGGTTATTATGTTTTACAACTATGAATTTGGCCATATAAAGGTATATTTCATCCATTTCTCGATCTGGGTAATCTAAACTACAAGGAGAAATGTTCAAACTTGATTGCAGATAAATGAACGCATTTTTCTAGTTAACTTGGTTAGACCCAAATATGTAGTATTACATCCATTACTCAAATAAGTGTGTATTAGAGGTCAAGTGTTAGGAAGGATATCTTTGTTTAATGTCTTTATTAGAGGTCAAGTGAGCATCCTACATTCCAAGTTTGAGGACCAAGAGTTGTGTTTAAAGCTTTAAAGAGTATTAATCAGGCCCATAACATTTCAACTGCCATCTTTACCATAATTACTTAGCTATTATTATGGGATGAAGGAGGTCATAAAAGGCCAATTATTTTCGTTATTCTGGATGCTCGTGGGAATGAACAAATGTTTGTGTTTTACTTTAAGGACGAGGTAATGCTATGGAGAATATCAATTTAAATTATATATTGTCAACTATATGACGTGATTATTGATGATTAGATTATCACTTTAGTGTTTATTAACGTGCTTATTTTTATTGGTGACACATCATATAATTTGCAAATTTGATCTAAAAAATTGGTCTACCTAGCATCACTTTTAAAGAAAACACCTTAATAGTAGGTAACTTATAATACTTTTGACATCATGATGAGGCATCATCAAACAAACAACTCAAATACTCTACACTAAAACCCTTGCTCTACGTGATACTCTTCTCACACTCTTGAGAAAAAAAAAACTATCCTAACCTTTCCACTAACACATCTTCAGTTCCGGATAAGTGAACAACACTGAAGCCGTAGAACTATATGATTTAGAAGCATCTTCAATTCGGACAAGTGAACAACACTTCTCATGGTTGGTTGGTTATCTATCCAAATCTCAGCCGGTGGAGAGTTTCTAACTTTTTCACCAAATAGGTCACTTCATTAGCCTTCCAGCGAAGTGAAGTGTTTTATGATTGGTTACTTTCAGGTGCCTTTTGTAGTTCGGAATGCAGACAACCAAACAACGTTCACTATAAAAACGCTCACTCTTTTGACTACATGTACCCTTACAGCCTGATACCAATTCGGCGCACCTATATTCTCATGAATATAGTCGAGGCAGTCGAACCTGGTGCAGGCAATCCAAACTTCACGATGATCTGGGCAACCTTATCTTCAGGTTCTAGAACCCAAGGCCGATACGTATTCCTTCCTCGGTCATAATTGCTCAATGCATAAGTCACCAACACATTCGACACCACCCCCACCATCACATCTATTCTACCTGTCGAACTGAGATCGGTTGCGAGTTGGTATGCCCACCTTCACAAGAAGGACATAGGTAGCTCATATTTACTCAGCCTGCGCGCCACGTAAGCATTGTAATTTCAAGGGTCGATAGAAACTTCATTGAGAAGCATCAATAACTTACATATGACATGCATGCCAAATGGGGAATCAGAGCAAACCTCACTGAATAAAATCACATGAGAAATCCTTGGAGAAGGAAGAAGAGACCAAACATGATAAAAGAAACACCACAACTCCATAGTTTATATTCACCAAAATACTATATAATATACCAGCCATTGAGAACTCACATCCAACCAAGGAAGATAACACTCACGAAAACTAAAGCATGTGAACCGGAGAACTACCATAAAGGTACCATGACAAAAACATCACATCACCTTATAATGATTTTGCGATCATCGAAAGTATTGTTATGAGTCACTTCTAACAACCTTTGGCACTCCTCATAAGCTTTACCAAGTGTACAAAAACCAAAACAACAATCTCATATATAAACAACAACAACAACAACAACAATAACTACTTTAAGATCCACAGTTGAGCAGTAAGTTATAGCCGTTGAAAGACCGACCACAACTGAACAAAGGTTCTCCTCAACATAACAAAAGAGCAACAACAACCAAAGGTAGAGATGATTAAAAAATAATACTAACAGATAGAGGGAGAGAGGAAAGTGACCAAGAGGGTGTTTATTCTATTTTTCCACCACTCTATATAATTCCACCCTCCATTAAAGCTAACAAAAAAAAATCCGCTCTTCTTATAATCCATTATCACTAACATAATGTAGGACAAGAATCTCCATATTTTACATCCAATAAATAAATAAAAATGAAACGATGTATAATGAATTTATTCGAAAATATAAATTAGGGTGGAATTCCCCTCGCTTAAGGGTTTTCCTTTTCTCTCTACTTCCCTAGTAGGGTTCTCGAGAGATTCAACTCCCTTTCTTCTGCATGTTCTACAGGTGGCGGAACGCTCTGTTGAAAGGTCTGCTTAAGTTTGGTTGTGTGATTGTTCGCCTTTGTCAAATTATGGACGACGTTGTTCACTCTTTTGCCTCGCAGTTTGGCTTAACGGAGGATGAGGAGTGTGAAGTTGTGATTCAAGATGACTCTCAAGTTTGTATTTCAAACTTCTTGCTGGTGGGCAAGTTTCTGGCTCATAAGAATTATAACAAGGAGGCATGCATGTCCTTCTTAAAAAACATATGGCGCCCTAGAGCCTATGTCTACATTCATTCGTTGAAAGGAGACAGATTTCTCTTTGCTTTCCAGTCTGATGGAGATTGCACTACTCTACTCAATAGAGGCCCATTGTTGTATTTTAAGTGTTTGATTGAATTATATTTCATAAGTACTTCAACTCAAAGAGATACAAGATATAGGAGAGATCAACACACTGATCACCCTTGAAACACAACTACACGGCAGCAGCTCCATAAAACATGGAGCATAAAGAGGGGGAAGGAGAAAAGCTACAGCCATGCCCTAAAAGTATGGGAACTAAGATACAAGCATGGGCACAAAGATACAACAACTTTACAAGATCAACTAGGAGAAAGATGGTGACAGCCATGCCCATGCCACTAACCCAGCCATACCTGACGGCCATGCCACAAAGGTGACAGCCATACCACAAACCCTAACCCTAATTTCAATACTCCCCCCCAAGCTTGGATAAAAGATGTTGAAACTGATTGGTAGGTAATGGTTTGGTAAAAACATTGGCTAACTGATCAGCACCTGATGTAGTGAGTTTGGATCACTTGAGATTGCACCTGAGCGCGAACATAGTGGCAATCCACTTCAATATGTTTTGTGCGTTCGTGGAACACTGGATTGGATGCTATATGCATTGCAGCTTGATTATCACAGTACATTGACATAGGTTGCCGTGTTTGGAACCCCAAATCACTCAGAAGGCCCTTAAGCCATATTAACTCGCATGAAGTGGATGCCATTGATCTATACTCAACTTCAGCACTAGATCTTGCAATGACACTTTGCTTTTTACTCTTCCATGTTACCAGATTACCTCCCACAAACGTGCAATAACATGTGGTAGACTTCCTATCGATTTGGTTCCCTGCCCAGTCAGCATCACAATAACCAATAACTTGAGTGTTGTCATTCTTTTTCATGAGAATTATGAGATAACGAAGTATTCTCTTAACCAGATTGAAGTGATCTGTTGTAGGTGCATGCATGAATTGGCTGGCTAAACTTACTGCAAATGTGATGTCAGGTCTTGTGATAGTTAAATAAATTAACTTACCAACTAACCTTTGATAGTAACCAATATTCGGCAGAGATTTGCCTTCTAAGCTAAGCTTGACTTGCTGTCGAGAGGAGTTTAAACTGGTTTAGCATCTTTCATGTTTGACTCATTTAGAAGATCAAGGACATACTTCCTTTGGTTAAGGAATAGCCCTTTACTTGATGAGGCCATTTCTATTCCTAGAAAGTATTTTAACCTTCCAAGATCTTTGATGGAGAACTTCCGCTGTAGACAGGTCTTGAGGTTTGAGATTTCATCTGCATTGTCCCCAGTGATGATTAAGTCATCAACATAGATCAACACCACAAGTTTTCCAACCATTCCAGTGGAACAAACATGGATGAATCTGCATGACTCCTTTGAAAACCAGCTTCTTCAAGGACAAAACTTAGCTTGGCATACCAAATTCTCGGGGATTATTTTAATCCATAGATTGATTTGTGCAATCTACACAACATACCAGGCTCATGGTGTTGGGGATGTCCCGGTGGTAGCTTCATGTAGACCTCCTCTTCAAGGTCACCATGTAAGAATGCATTTTTTACATCCATTTCGTATAGAGACCATCCTTTGTTCACAGCAACAGACAATAACACCCTTACAGTATTCATCTTGGCAACGAGAGCGAATGTTTCCTTGTAGTCCACAGCATAAGTTTGAGTGAATCCTTTAGCCACCAACCTAGCTCTATGCATTTCAATTGATCCATATGAGTGGAATTTGATCTTGTAGATCCACTTGCTACCAACTGCCTTCTTTCCTGGTGGAAGACTAACTACACTCCAAGTGTTGTGAGTATTGAGAGCACAAAGCTCTTCGTTCATGGCATTTCTCCACACTTCTGGGCAACTTGCTTCTTGAAATGTTTGAGGCTCACAGTGGTTGGTGATGGTGTTCAAATAGGTTGCGTGCGACTTTGATAAGGACATGGAATCATTTATTGGATGCCTAGCAGAATAAGTCACATAATCTTGAAGTCTTGTAGGAGGATGCCTAGCTCGTACTGGATTTTTTTTACCTTGAACCTGTTGTGTTTCTTTTGTCGAAATGTCTGTCTCTTCATGGTGCATTTGTTGATCAGAATGGTGATTACCAACATGATTTTCATCAGATGAAGAAGGAGCATTGAGAGGTAGTATCTCGAATGAGGATTCCTCAGCCCTTGGTAAGGGAAATAATTCAAAACAAGACTCCCCTTGTAACTGATCCTTCGACAGCTTATTAAAAAATGGGTTGGTTTCATCAAATCGAACATCCCTTGATACTATAACTCTCTTTAACTCGGGACTATAGCAGTTATAACCTTTTTGAGTAGAAGAGTAACCAAGAAACATTCATTTGTTAGCCCTAGGGTCCAGCTTATCCTTATGCTGAGATTGAATATGAACATAGCATGTACATCCAAAGATTCTAAGGTGTGACAGGTTAATATCACTTCCTTTTAGGACTTCCATTGGAGATTTAAACTCCAAAACTCGACTTGGTAATCTGTTTATGATATATTCAGCTGTCATGACCCCTTGAGACCAAAATCTCTTTGGTACATTCATGTGCAACATTAGAGCTCTTGTTTTTTCAAGTAGGTCACGATTTTTTCTCTCGGCTCTTGCATTTTGTTGTGGAGTACCAACACAACTGGTTTGGTGCAGAATCCCATTACTGCTTAAATATTGTTTCATGATGTGTGACATATATTCCGAGCCATTATCAGATCTTAAGGTTTGAATTTTGGAATTGAAATGATTTTTGACAAGATTATAAAAGTCTATAAATGCTTCAACAACTTCACTCTTAGATTTCAAAAGGTATAACCATGTAACTCTTGAGAAATCATCTATGAAAGTTACAAAGTACTTATACCCATCAAAAGATTCAAAAAATGGCCCCCATACATCTGAATGAACAAGTTCAAACGCTTGTTTGGTTCTATCTGAGGATGAACTAAAATGTAACCTAGTGGCTTTACAAAAATGACAAGTATCACAATGGAGTACTTCTTTACATAGATTTGGAAACAAGCTTGACAAAATGTGCTCGGATGGGTGAGCTAATCTTTGATGCCACAGGTTTTGGTCTTGACTTACGTTAGTTTTGACTTGAAATCCTTAGAGAGGAGACGTCTCCTTGGGTAAGTAATAGAGGCCATCTAAAAAGAAACCTTCACCAATCTTCTTCTTGGTGATGTGGTCCTGAAAAATGACAGTGTAAGGAGAAAAAATAACTGAACAGTTTAAGGCATGAGTGATTTTTCCAACTGAAAGAAGTTGGAAAGGGAATGATGGAACGTACAAGGCTTTAGACTCTATATTGTTAGACACGAGATGGATTTTTCCCATTCCTAGCACTTTAGCTCCCTCCCCATTGGCAACCGAAATAAATGAAGGTGTAGGAAGGTTTTTAAAATCATGGAGCTTATGGGATTGGTTTGTCATGTGATATGTGGCACCAGAATCTATGATCCACAACTCATGCAATTGGCTTATATTTAAAGCAGTATTGAAGGCAGTTAATATACCTTGCATGTTGTTTTGAGTGAGCTTTTTCGAGTCGGCCAAAAAACCCTCAAATTTCCCCAGCAAGGCAGTTGAGTTGCCATTTCCCGAGGTAGCTGCTTCATCACTCCCAGAGACTTCCTTCTTCATTTGAAGATACGCAGCGAACTCATTTATGAGTGTGGTGGGATTGGTGGTAAAGTTCTGAAGTTCCTCTGAGCCTCTAGTTGACAGAGATAATGCATGGTTTGCTTTGTAACTAGGATACTGAGATTTCTTCTGACTAAACCTCTCATTCTTCATGAAGTCTGGTTTGAGCTCAGGATGAAGAATCCAGCAATGATCCTTCACGTGTTCAGTGGCATCACAATGCTTGCATTTGAGGTGGGGATTTCTGCCTTTATACTTCTTTTCGCTGAAGATGTGTTTCTTATCGTTGGAAAAATAAGCTCTAGCGTCTGAAGTAGAAGTCGAAGCACTAGAGTTCATAACCCTTTTTCTCACTTTTTCCCTTTGGATGGTTGTACAAACACTGGCAAATGTGGGAAGCTCTGGATTCATGAGTATATGACTGCGCAGATCCTCATATTCAGATCCCATACTAGAAAGAAGCTGGAAGATTTTGTCTTCTTCAGCTCTTTTTAGAAGTAGATTTGAGTCTGTTGAATGAGAACGATATACCGCCAACTCATTCCACATCTTTTTTTAAACTTCCAAGAAGCTGCACAAATGGTTTTCCATCTTGTTGCATGCTTGTGATCTCCTTTTTTAGCTGAAACACACGAGTTGCATTATTTTGATTTCCATACATTTCTTTCACGGACTTCCATAGCTGGAAGGAGGATTCAGAGTAGCTGAATATCTCAGCTATCTTCCTCTCCATCTAGTTGAGAAGCCATGACATGACCAACTGATCCTTGTTGAGCCAAGATTCATACGTGGAAGTGGAATCATCAGGAGTTTCAATACTTCCATTTATGAACCCTAGCTTTGATCTTTCTCCTAAGGCAAGAGAAACTGCCCTTGACCATGGTAAGTAATTAAACTCATTTAGAAGAACAAAGCTCAACCTTTGATTTGGATTTACATCGATCTCTAGTTGAATGTGACGACTGGCTCCAAGTGAGCTATCAGCCTCGGACTTGAGGATAGGGTTGTCATCAGCCATGGAAGAAACAACAACAAGTTTTTACAAAGATAGGTTATTCCTGCTCTGATACCATGTTGTATTTTAAGTGTTTGATTGAATTATATTTCATACGGACTTCAACTTAAAGAGATACAAGATATAGGAGAGATCAACACACATATCACCCTTGAAAAAGAACTACACGGCAGCAGCTCCATAAAACATGGAGCAGAAAGAGGGGGAAAGAGAAAAGCTACAGCCATGCCCTAAAAGTATGGGAACTAAGATACACGCATGGGCACAAAGATACAACAACTTTACAAGATCAACTAGGAGAAAGATGGTGATAGTCATGCCCATGCCACCAACCCATCCATACCTGACAGCCATGCCACAAAGGTGACAGCCATACCACAAGCCCTAACCCTACTTTCAATACCCATGGAATTTTAAGAAGATGTTGTTGATCCTTGCTCCTGTTCAGGATGAAGACATGCCTCAACAAATCCCGTTGCAGAGTCTAGCTTTCTGGGTTCAAGCCTTTGGTATTCCCCTAACTTATATGACTGCTGAAATGGGCAAGATCATTGGGCAATCCTTGGGTGTTGTCATGAAAGTTGATCAAAATAGAATTGGGGACTGTTTGGGTGATTATCTCTGCATCAAAGTTGAACTTAATTTGTTTCAACCTCTATGTAGGATTCTCAAAGTTCGTCTTCCCAATAGGATTAGGGTGGATGTAGATCTCCTGTATGAAATGCTTCATGCCTACTATTTTCTATGCGGGTGTTTTAACCATGTCGGCCTTGGTTGTCAGCGATATACTGGTGGTGTCATCAATGCTGCCATGGCCCTGTATGGATCTTGGCTTCAAGCAGAGGCTAAAAGTCGTAACCTCCGTGGGCGTCGATTTAGCCTGGGTGAGGAGGATTGTGTTATGGATTCCGATGAGGAGCTGCCACCGGAGAATGGCCCATCCTAGAGTAATGAGTGATCCCGGGCTAGGTGTGATGGATTTGGAAACCTCGCTTGATTGTAGGAATCCTCGAGTTGACTTGGCGCCTTTGATACCTGATTTAAATTTTGCCATTTAATTCCTCAATTCCCGGTATGTCTGATTCGGCTCCATCAGATTTTATAGACCCTCCTGACTTAGTACACGTGACTGACCTAGTGTTACCAAGTGAAAGTTGATTAATGTCTCCAACTCAGACCCATTTAAATTGAGTCTCATTTTCCGCCAGGTATTGGGTTCTTCAGTTGGGGTTCCTGCCTCTCGATAACGATTTGCTGGGCGTGAAGGTTATGGCAGGCACCAGAGTTCCAGTTCACGGCGGCCTGCATCTCCATTGGATCAAGCTGGAGGTAAATGTGGTTGAGATTCTCCTATGGAAGATGGCTTGGTGCACCCTAAACGACCCTCATCTTGCAATCTGCTTCTTCTGCTCCAAAATCATCAATGGCGGCTGTGTTGGGACAACCCCACCGGTTTTCATGAATTGTGTTGCCTGGAACTACCGCGGTCTAAGGAATGACTCAGTAGTTTAAGCGCTGAAAATTTTGGTTTCCTAGCGGGTTCCCCAATTTCTTTCTCTCAATGAGACTAAATGTGATGCAAAGAGAATTTCTTTCCTTAAATTTCATCTTGGTTTCAGTTTTTGCTTTTCTGTTCCTAGTAATGGTCGATTAGGTGGTATTGCCATCTTTTGGGTTGATGTTGTGCCTCTCCAAATTCTTAGCTCTTTGGCACATCACATTGATGCAGAAATTGGAGTCGTTGGTGACTCTCTTCACTGGCGACTCACCGAGTTCTATGGATATGTTGCTACCTCTGAACGGCATAAATCTTGGGATCTAATGCGGCATTTACATTCCCTAAGTACTCTCCCATGGTTGATTTTTGGTGACTGCAATGAGGTTTTGCTGGCTTCTGAGAAAACAGGGGGAGGGTCCGTAACATTGTCTAAATGCAGGGTTATGATGTGGTGGGTGCCTGTAATTTGGGTGGTTTGGGATTTTCACGGTGATGTGTTCACTTGGGCAAATTTGATTACTAAATGTCGTTTGGATCAGTGTTTAGCTAACCTGGGTTGGCGGCATATTGTCAAGCACTCCCAGGTCCTCCATCTTGCTCATCTCACCTCAAATCATATTCCTATTTTACTCCAAGTGCGACAAGGTCCTGTGCAGATTAGAAGCAAGCATAAACAATTTGGTTTTGAAGAGGCTTAGCTCCAACGTGACGATTGCTTTCAAGTGGTTTCCTCTGGTTGGTCTAAACCGGTATAAAGAAAACCATCATTTCGTGTTTGCGAGAAGATCAAAGCAGCTCGTATTGAAGGTTCTCTTCCAACACCTTTTGAATTCGGTGGAATGAGACCTTGGGAGTAATCTGCATTGTAAGCTTGAATCTCTGCTGTCCCAAGAGGAGTCTCATTGGAAACAGCGTTCTAAAGTAGCTTGGGTGCGCGATGGGGATCATAACACTCGATACTTCCACCAAAAGGCTTTGAATTGTCATAAAAAAAATTGCATAAAAGGCTTTTTCGATGCTAACGATATCTGGCGAACGAATTATGGGGACATTGAACAGGTGATAGTTGAGTACTTCTCCTTTATGTTCTCTTCTAAAGGTGAGTCTTCATGTGATGAGATCTTGGATTCAGTCCATGGGCGAGTTACCTCGGAGATGAATCGTTCTTGATATGTTGATTTTTTTGATGAAGAGATTAAAGAAACTCTTTTCCAAATGGACCCTCATACAACCCCCGTTTGGATGGCAGGTCTCATTTTTTTTTTTTGCTTCAGAAATATGGGATATCATCAATGATGGTATGGTTTATGCGGTAAGATCCTTCCTAACTTGTGGTTGTATTCTCAAGCAGCTCAACTACACGATAGTTTCTTTTACATCAAAGGTTGCCAAACCTCAGCATATGGCTCAGTTAAGGCCGATTGCCCTGTGTAACGTACTGTATAAGATCGAAGCTAAGGTTACTGTGAACCATTTAAAAGGTATGATGGATGTGATCATTTCAGATCAACAATGAGCTTTTGTACTAGGGCGTCTAATTTCAGACAATTCTCTTGTAGCTTCTGAGGTGGGACATTATCTCCATAACCTGCGACGAGGTAAACGGGGCTTCTTAGCACTAAAGCTCGATATGAGCAAGGCATATGACTGTGTGGAATGGAGTTTCTTAAGGAAAATCATGCTAAAGCTTGGTTTTGATCGTCGCTGGACTGATATTGTTATGAGTTGTGTTAGCTCCGTTTCGTATTCTTTTCTGGTTAACGGTGAGATTACTGGATACATCTCCCCTACATGTGGCTTCAGACAAGGGGACCTTCTCTTTCCTTATTTGTTTTTGTTGTGTGCGGAAAAGCTGACAAGCTTAATTGCACGGAATGAACAGCTGGGCCGCTTACATGGGGTTTCAATTTGATGCGGGGCTCCGAGTATTTCCCACTTATTGTTTGCTAATGACGGCTTCTTGTTCCTATGAGCCTCATTCCAGGAATGTTGGAACCTCAAAAAGATGTTGAGATCCTATAAGTTGGCTTCGGGTTAATGTATCAATTTTCAGAAGTGAACAGTCTCGTTCTTGCCCAATATTAGGCAAGATATTCAAGATCAGATGGCTGCCTTCTTGGGCGTGGTTTGGGTGGATGTGCAGGACCACTACTTGGGTCTTCCTATTGTTCTTGGGCGTAATCGCCTAGAGTGGTTTCTTATATTACGGGTCGGTTTTGGAAAAAGTTGAAGGGATGAAAGGACAAACTTCTTAGCGCAGCGGGAAGGAAATTCTTATTAAAGTGGTTGGTCAGTCTTTTCCTATATACGTTGAACTGCTTCTTACTCCCCAAAACATTTTGTGAGGATTTGCAACGTATTTTATGTCGTTTCTGGTGGGGTGATCGTGATGACACTCGCCTAATACATTGGCTTTCTTGGGAGAATATGTGTAGGCCGAAGAATGAGGGTGACCTCGGTTTCCACTCGCCTAATCTGGCCATGTTGGCTAAACAAGGCTGGTGGTTGCACTAGAATCCCGAGTCGTTGGCATCCCAATTGCTAAAGGCGAAATATTTCCCCCATAATTCTTTTTGGTATGCATCTTTGCGGGCGCCCTCGTCTGTGGGTTGGAGAAGCATCTTAGAGGCTCGCCTCATCCTTGAGAGAGGTTTTAGTTGGTGAGTGGGTAATGGAGAATTGATTCGTATTTGACATGACCCTTGGCTCGATCGCCCCCATCTTTTCCATCCTTTAACACCTTGCCTTGATAATTGTGCGGTAGATTTGGTCTCTAATTTGATTCTCCCTGCGTCGGCTTCCTAGAATCATGAGTTGGTGTATGTGTTGTTTCCTCCTTGTGACGCTTCACTCATTCTCTCTATTTTGTTGAGCAGGAGATTACCTTTGGATAAATTGATATGACACTATGACACGAAGTGTTTGTTCTCGGTGAAAAGCGCCTATAAAGTAGCCTACTGCATGTGTAATCAAGCCTCTGGTTCGTAGCCGAGCTTTGTGGGTATTTCTATGTGGAAGGCTATTTGGAAAGCTAATATTCCTGGTAAGGGGAATTGTGTGTTTGGAGGGTCTGCCTCAACATTTTGCCTACTCGTTCTAATTTGGAGAAAAAGGGGTGGAGGTGGACAACATTTCCATTCTTTGTAGTTCGTCTTTAGAGTCGGCGCTACATGTGTTTAGTGATGGCCCTTTTGCCCACTCGGTGTTTTCTTCCTCCAATTTGAGTTTGGGTCCAAGGCCTCCGGCACACACCTCTGTTTGTGATTGGCTTTGTGTACTTCATCTCTTTCTCCATGACCCTATTTTTAATGCTCACTCATTCCATCTGGCGTGTGAGAAATTCTCTTCTTTGGGATGGCAAAGTTGATAGCCCGTCTTTGGAAAGTCGCTTAACCAAACTGAATTTGGAGGATTTTACTAAGGCTAAGCCTGCATCTCAATCTTGTGCTGTTTAGGCTGTGTCCCGTTAGTGTCCCCCTCTATGTGGATGGTTTAAAATTAATGTGAATGGTTCCTTTATTGCTACTACGAATCTGGGAGGTGTAGATGCGGTATTTCTCGACGAAGTCAGTAGCTATGCTGGAGGTTTTGTTCATCAAATATCTCTTGCATCAAATCCCACGATTGTAGAGTTGCTTACTGTTCGTGATGGAGTTTACTGGGCCTTGCAACGGCCTGCCGAGGATCATTTTGGAGTGTGACTCGTTTCAAGTGGTTCAGTTTATTTATAGTTTCAAGCAGAGGTCTTCTTCTATGGATCTAATAGTGGAGGACATACGAGCTAGCTTGAGGAGTTTTGAAGCTTCGCAGATTTGTTATGTTCATCGTTCTGCCAATATTGTGGCTGACCATGTGGTCAAGTTGGCTACTTATTCGAATTATGGTTTTTGTTGATTTGAGGAACCTCCGGATTTGCTAAAAAAAAAGAAAGAAAAGAATAATGTTGGGAGAATTGGAAATTCAAGGATTAATAAATTATTGGATGCTGCCATAACCCCAAAGTTAATGTTTTAGACTTTTCAAGTTATTCAGATTTATGCAACTTTAGTTTAGCGTGTCTATTTTAGGCCTGTAACATATAGATTCGAAGGAAATGATTTGATCTACGATAGTTGTTGTGTACATTTTTTTTTATCAATTTCCAATCAACATTTGACTGAATTTCCAATTCAACTTTGACTGATCCAAACGGTATTTTCTACACTAACAGGGGTGGGGGAGTGGGCTAAGCCTCACAATGGGCTAGCAATAATATGATTTAAATTCGTCTTTGGTGAGAATCGAACCTAAGACCTCTCACTTACAAGTGAAGAGAAATACCACTAAAGTGTAATATTAAATGACAAATGGTTATCCAGGCTTACTAGGGTTGAGAACATTGTAAATAAGTCATATTGAGAACATTATAAATAAGTCTTATTGACCTTAAGTTTGTAATCTTTTGCTTATTATTAATAGTTTACTCTCCCTTTCGTCTTGGTGAATTATAGGGCTTGCTAATTGATTTCTAGCCAAATGATTATCATTCAATTCTCCTTGTTATATCCCCTGCGTCATAAATATCCCTAATATTAATATATATACCATTCAAACTCTATTCTATTAAAACCCTTCTCATCCCAACAATTATCATCCCGCCCTTTTCCTTATTTTTTTTAAATTTTTTTTCTCATGACTTTTCTTTATTTAACGACTAGAAGATGAGCACACACTTTGTGTGTGAATAATTTCTTTTTCTTTTTTGTTTTTGATTAAGGAGTGTGATTAGTTTATAAATTTTTTAAAAAGAGTATGAGACAATGATGATGTGATCTCTTAATAAGGGCATATTTTTCTTAATATTACATAATTACCATTTTTCCCTTTTTATGTAAATATTGTGTATCAAAAGTGAAGGTAAAATGGGAAAAATGAGGATATAGTTGTCATTTTCTCAAAAGATACAAAATTACCCTCCTTTTTGTCAATAATGTGTATCAAAAGTGAGGGAAAAATTGAAAAAAAAAAGTGACAAAAAGTTGACAATGAGAGTTCTCTTAATAGAATAGATAGATAAGATTATTTATGTTGAATTTATCTAAATGATAAAAAGATGTTTGAAATTGAATATAAAGGATAGAAAATACTGGTCTAAACAATTTGACTAAGCTCGTCAATACTTTTCTCTAATAAAACTTAAAACTTAAAACGTTGTAAAAAATCATGAATGAAACTTTGAAATATATAATTTGACAAAATTATTCCTACCTTTAGGCCGAGAAGCAAGCGAATTAAACTGTGTAACATTTTGACACATTTCATCAATGAGATTACAAAGTTTTATGATGATTGTTAACTCTTCAAGCTTTAAATGATTTTTCAAATAGATCACGAGGTCTCAATTTCTCATATTACATCATAATATTTTAAAATCACAGCACATCAAAACAAGAATAACTAAAATAAAGATAATTTGTACTATGGAATATAATAATATGATTATGTTCTATAGCACTTGTATATAAGGTGATTATTCTATAAATACGAGACATTTGTCTTTATCTAGTACTAGCCTTCATGCACGTGCTACGTGCTGTGAAGCCTAAAATAATCCCAAAAATTCTAGAGGCGGCACATGGACTTTTATTCAAGAAAGACAAGATTGCCCTCAACAAATGGCCAGGCTTCTCAGATGCTCCCACATGCAGCTCACATCCCTGGAGGACTCAGCAGCTGAACACAACTGACCACAACTCACCTGCTCTTGGCAAGGAATTAAAGATAAGGATTAATTACCCAAATCCTATCTTTAATACATTCTCAATTGAAGATTGACTCAAATCAAGTAAGTCATCCTAATTTAAATCAATTAGGGATAATTACTCCATTATCTCAAGATATTATTTCCTATTAAATATCTTGGGAATATTTAAAGAATATCTCTCCATTAAACACTATATGGCTGGCATTATCCCTATAAATACCTCATATTCTACCAAATTTTCAGAGCTTTGATAACCCTAAAAAGCCTTAAACGCTTTACTCTCTCAAAGAAACTAACTTAGGCATCGGAGATCCGTTGACCTAACCCCCCCACCTCGTGGGCATGTGAGGCTTAGGTCTTTGATCAAAGGTGTTGATTGTTTTGCAAGTGCATTTTCGTCAAGACTAAAGACGGTGGAAATTCGCATCGACAAATTGGTGCTTTCATTAAGAGCTGATTCAAAATACTTAAAGAAGCCTCTCGCATTTGTTTCTTGAATTTTCTATTACATTGAATTTCTCACACGCTGTATCAATTAATTTTTTCTAGAAACGTTTCTTGATCAATCCCTGGAGAAAGGATACAATGGTAGGAAATTCAGAAACCATGACGAATGGAACCTCGTACGTCCAAGGATTTGGACAGGAGATTGGAGACGAGGACATAGCCCCACGACGGAGGTCCTTAAGGATCAACGCGAAGGCAGGAGGAGCCCCACTGCCGTGGAGCCGCGCCACAACCATCACCACCGTGACCCAACAGCCACGGCACAAATTCCACCACCACTGCCTTTGCAGCTTCTCATCCCTCTAAACCCTAGGCAGGAGGCCTAGGTCCATTTCCAAGCCCATTGGCAGGAGGCCCAAAACTTGGCAGCTGCCACAGTAGGCCCAGGGCAGGAGGCCCAGCCCACTGTGACAGCAGGCCTTGCTACACAACAGGCCCAAACATGAGCCCAGAATGCAACAGCCAGCAGGCCAAGCCCAAGCCACCCAGCCAGCAGGCCCAAGCCCAAGCCACCCAGCCAACAGGCCAAGATGTGGCAGCTTAACGGCCAGGAGGACCAACGGCTATGCAGGCCCAAGCCCAAGCCACCCAGCCAACAGGCCAAGATGTGGCAGCTCAACGGCCAGGAGGACCAATGGCTACGCAGGCCCAAGGCGAGCAAGTGCTCGTTTAACACGCCCGTGACCCAATCCATTCTGAGGCGACCTCTAGCGATCCAGATTCCAACCATAGGTCCCGCGATCGATTCAGGGTTACTTACACAGCACTTTTCTGCAGGAATGCCCGCTTTAGGCTCAAGTTTTGTACCATGAGTCCATTATACTTCCACCACACATTGAGACGCCTATTATCTAGACTCTTCCAATCCAAATAAAGAGCACCACCTGCCCCAGCAGGTCGCCAATTTGACGAACGCCCTCGCGTAGTAGACCACCTTAGTTAACCAACTCCTCGAGCGCATCGAGATGCAACACGCCCCAGATGAGGTGTCCCGATGCAGGACAAGGAAGGAAGAATGTGACTCATTCCAACGACGTCTAGACAAAGCGCTGCTCAGCTAGCCAAGTACCTTGTGTTCGGGTAGTGTGCACTCTCGTTTGGGCCCTTGGGGAAACATCTTCTCCTGCCTAAATGCACAGAGAAGTGTTCCTTCCCGACTCAGCTCACGAGTTAGTGTGCATTCGAAGTTGGGTCCGCACTTCGACGAGCACTAAGGTGAGCATGCATGACGCCAAGAGAAGAGCACGAGAACTATCCAGCTCAAGTTTCACTGGCAGCCCTCACCAAGAGCGACGACGAGCAGCACAGGGTGAACCACGTGCACCGCAACCGCAGCACAGACGAGCAGGACATGCCGAAGAGCAACATAGACCAGTAGGTCAACACCATGGACAGTTGGAGGCTCCACTGCCCCACCAGGTGCAAATCCATGAGGCAGTACAAAGGCTCGTAGCAGAGTAGCTGCGCGGATTCCAGTGCATTGATACTACAGACGATGCCATTCGAAGAGACGTGGCCAAGTTGAGCAGATCACCCTTTGTAGACGAGATCGAGCATACGGAGCCACTACGGAAGTTCAACCCGCCACATTTTACCTTGTTCAAAGGAAATGAAGATCCGGATAGACACTTGATGCACTACCGAAGTGCCATGACCCTCTACGCCAACAATGACGAGCTCATGTGCAAAATCTTGGCCACAACACTCCAAAGCAAGGCACAAGACTAGTTTCACACCCTGCCGCTACGTTCAATCCGGAACTTCAGCGAACTTTCCTTGGTTTTCACTAAGGAATATTCATCCTACCGCTCGATCAAAACGAAGTCTGACCACTTCTTTAACATGAAGAATGACCCGAAGAGTTACTCTGCACATATGTCAAGAGATTCAAGGCAGAGAAGGCAAAGATTGTCGGATGCGATGACAACATTACATGCTCAGCTTTCCGAAAGAGGCTCTAGTAGATCACCCACTTTTTGGAGAATTGATTATGGGCAAGAACTTGTCCCTAGCAAACTCTTATGCTTTGGCATAAAAGCACGCCCTCTAGGACGAAGAAAAAAGCTCCCGGAAGCCGCCTGAGCAGCAACGCAGAGTCGCGGAACTGACTTAGAAAAAGGCGAGCGATAAACCGCTCAACAACAAAAGTAATTTAGGAGACAAACAAAGGGATCGATCCCCAGTGAAGGGAGGCATAGCGCCCAAGATGTACACTTAGTTCTTAGTCCCAATCAACCATATCATTCGCGACCTCAAGGATAAACCGTGGTTCAACCTGCCGCCACCCATGAAGGGAAACACCTCCAAGAAAGACTAGACAAAGTACTGCGCATTCCATAGAGATCCCGGGCACGTAACCAACGACTGCACCATGTGGAAAACGTACGTTGAGCAGCTCATGAAGGAAGTCAAGTGCGACCTATACGTCGACAGACCAGCTACCCGACCAAGGCGAAAAGTAGATGCCGATGCTGAACCCCTAACCAAGACAATCAGAATCAACAAAATCTTTGCCAAATCCGAGCATCTAAAGACCACCAACAACTCTAAGAAGAGGAAGATTCAGCAGGTGAGATCGGTTTATCAGGTTCAAGCCATAGATGTTGTACCTAGACCAATCGTCGGCTTCACCGAGGAGGACGCGGAGGGAGTAGACTTTCCCCACAATGACGCTTTGGTGATTTCTAGACAACTGGACCACGCCATCGTTGACAGAATTATGGTGGACAACGGCAGCTCCGTCAACATCCTACAACTGTCACTCATCCAAAAGATGGGCCTGGAAAGCACGATCAAACGTAAAATAGAGGTCTTGGCCGGATTTAACAGACTCACCTCAACTATCATTGGCACTATCACACTCAACGTAACCAGCCCACCGATTGTCTCATCGCAGACCTTCATGATCGTCAGCGACCCATCTTCCCATAAAGGGATGTTGGGCCGACCATGGCTAGTGAATATTAGAGCTGTGACCTCGATTGAGTATCAGAAAATCTGATTTCGCATCCCGGGAGAAGCAGTCGGAGAGATCAAAGACGACCAGGCCATGTCCAGGCAATGCATTGTACAAGTTCTGAAGGAATCAAAGAATAAGTCTTTCGCCCTAGCAGTAGCGGCTGAAGTGTAGAAAGATGACTCTACCTCTGCCAAATAGCAATTACAGCAGGCAGGTCAAGAAGATGGCGTTAAGGTCGAAAATGCCTTGGAAGATGAATCAGGATGGAAACTCAAAGAAGACGCCTAAGACATCATTCTTGACCCTCACCAGCTGGAAAAGACGGATAGAATCAGCTCACGTTTGAGCTCGACGGAGAAGGAATAACTCACTGTTTTCTTTAGGGAAAATCGTGACGTCTTCGCATAGTCACCCTCTGACATCCCCGGTATTGATCCAGCGATAGCTTGTCACAAGTTGCACGTCTATCCCGCTACCAAACCTGTGATCCAAAAAAGGCGTCATTTCGCACCCAAGCGAGTAACAATTATTGAGGCAGAGATCAACAAGTTATTGGAGGTCGGATTCATTGAGGAAGTGGTGCACTCAGCATAGTTGGCCAATGTCCTGCTAGTAATGAAAAAAGAGAAAGGCAAATGGAAAGTATGTGTGGATTACACTATCATCAACAAGGCATGCCCTAAAGACAACTACCCGGTTCCCCAAATCGACTTGCTCGTTGACTCAACGTCTAGGAACCAGCTGTTCAACTTTTTGGACGCGTACTCAGGCTACAATCAGATTGCTATGCACAAGCCTGACAAGGAGAAGACTGTATTCGTGATCGAGCGAGGCACATACTGCTACAAGGTCATGCCATTCGGCCTTAAAAACGCAGGGGCAACCTATCAATTACTCGTAAACGCGATGTTCAAGAAGCAGATCGGAGTCACCATGAAAGTCTATGTCGATGACATCATGGTGAAAGGTAAGCAGCGGTCAGACCATATTCGTAACTTGGCAGAAACTTTTGCCGTATTCCGAGAATACAACATGAAGCTCACCCAGTCAAGTGCACTTTTGGCGTCTCCTCAAGCCGATTCTTAAGGTAACTTGGAACCCAACGAGGAATCGAGGCTCATCCATGGCAGATCTGAGGGATCCTGGACATGAAATCGCGCACGACTATAAAGAGGATCGAAAGTCTGACCGGACGAGCAACCGCACTCAATCATTTTCTCTCGCGATCTATCGACCGATGCAAGCCCTTCTTCAAGGCAATAAAAAAGACGCATAAGGACAAGTGGAACGATGAGTGCGAGAAAGCATTTCAGGACCTGAAGCAATACCTGACATCACCTCTACTACTATCCAAGCCAGAAGCAGCGGAGAACTTGTACATTTATTTGGCGGTATCAGAATTAGCAGTAAGCTTTGCCCTCATACGAGAAGAGCTGGGGCCCCAACTGCCTGTATTCTACACATCTAAAGCTCTCCTCGATGCGGAAACCAGATACTCGAAGATTGAAAAACTAATTTTAGAGCTAGTTGTTGCAGCTCGGAAGTTTAGACCCACTTTCAATGGCATCTGGTCATCGTCATGATCCAGTACCCACTGTGATCAGTTTGTATAGTACAGACGCTTCCCAACGAGTGATGAAGTGGGCGTTGGAACTGGGCCAATATGGCTTAGAATGCCAACCCCGCACGGCGATAAAAGCCCAAGCGTTGGCGGACTTCATAGCAGAATTCACACCAAGCCTAAAGGATGCAGCAACACAGCTCAAAAATGTCCCGGAGGCAGTCGACCACGCCATAGTCATACCAGCCCCTCCTAATGGAGATTTTTGGCGTTTGCAAGTCGATGGATCATCCAACCACCAAAGATCAGGGGCAGGCCTACTTCTCACTATCCTGGACGGCTCAATGCTCGAGCAGGCAATCACTCTAAGCCTCAAGGCGTCAAACAACGAAGCAGAGTATGAAGGCCTACTAGCATGTCTCCGATTGGCAAAAGACCTATCAGTGAAAATGCTCGCGATCTATTCCGATTCCCAACTAGTCACCAACCAAACCTCAGAGGAGTACGCAAGAAAGCATCCAAGGATGACCCAATACCTCGAGAAGGTACGAGAGCAGCTAGCGACGTCTCAAGCGTACACACTCACTCAGGTTCCACCAGCAAAAAATGCCCATGCAGACGCACTAGCAAGCCTAGGCTCCACGCTAGACCATTAACTCAGGCGCTCCATCCCAGTCGAGTACTTGGAAAAGCCAAGCATAGATGAGGAACCAGCAGTCGAGGTGGCGTAGATCAGTACAATCTCGAGTTGGCAAGATCCCATTATTGATTACATAGTCAATGGAACACTTCCCGCAGACAGATTGGAGTCTAGAAAACTCTAAATGAAGGCAGCACGTTACTACATGTGGAACGATATCCTCGTTCGAAGATCCTTCTTAGGACCACATCTTCGCAGCCTATCGCCTCCCGACAACCTCAAGATTCTTAGATCAACCCACGAAGGGGTATGTGGAAACCACTCTGGAGGCCGTTCCCCGGCGCAAAAAGCTCTTAATGCTGGTTATTACTGGCCAACCATGCATCAAGATGCCAAGCAGTATGTACAAAGGTGCGACAGCTGCCAGTGCTTCAAGCTTGTGCCCGCACTACCTGCCAACAAACTTCACCCGCAGACAAGCCCTTGGCCATTCATGCAGTGGGTAATTGACCTGGTATAACCAATGCCGCCTGCTACTGGGCAGAGGCGTGATGATCGTAGCGATCGACTACTTCATAAAATGGGTCGAAGCCGAACCCATGACTATGACTACCTAGACGAACATAGAGTGCTTTATATGGAAGAACATCATCTGCCGCTTCGGCATCCTACACTCCATCGTCACTGATAATGGTTCGCAGTTCATGGGCAAAGACTTAGCGTAGTTCTTCAAAAAGTATGGCATCAAGCAGCACATGTCCACGCCTCGGTATCCACAAGGCAACGGGCAGGCTGAGGCATCAAACAAGATCATCGTCGACTGCCTTAAGAAGACCCTCTCGGACAAGAAGAGCAAGTGGCCAGACGAGCACCCCGGTGTTCTATAGGCATATCGCACCACCAAAAGACGAGCAACCGGTGAAACTCCATTTTCCTTAGCATATGGTTCTAAGGCGATCATTCCTCCCAACGTCGTGGTGCCAAGCATCAACACCGTACTGCCAAACTTCAAACAAAACGAAAAAGAGATAGCCACCAACTTAGACTTGGCAGAAGAAGAGCGTGAGAAGGTTATCATCCGCACTGCGGTCTATCAGTAGCAGCTCCTCTCCAGCTATAGCAAAAGGGAAAAAAACCAACGGTTCCAGCCAGAAGACTTAGTCCTTAGAAAAGCCTTCATCACCTTGAGGACAATGTGTGATTTTAGTTTGGGGGTGGGAAAGTAAAATTTTAGGTTTTTAATTTTTGTGTCAAGTTAAATTTTTTTATTCTTTTTAAGTTAATATCCATAGAATTATTTTAAACGTTAGAACAAATGGACATGGTGAAGATTAATCTCACAATAGAGTCTTTTCAATTTATCGTTGTTTAGACACTAATTCATAAATTATACTTTGACAATTTGCACATTCACACCAATATGGTTTGTGGGGAGTGAGATTGAAACACTTACTTTTAGTCTAAGTTTATTTTTAAATTTTTGTATTAAATAAAGTTAGTAAGTGTTATAAAGTAATAATTGTTCCACCCGAGGCTTTGCCTAGTAACCAGGCTAGTCCTGCCTAATCAGCAGTGATTCTCGGGTCAAATGGTAAAGTTCTGGCATGGGGTAGGGTGGTTAGTTAGTTTTGTAGCCTTTTCAGCTCGAGTTAATAAGTCCTTAGGGGTGTTCTACACCTAGTGCCCTAAAGCCCTAGTGGTTTGGGAGTCATTGACCTAAAGCTCGCTACATGGGTTGGATCGAAAGCTTAAGTGAACAGACATTGCACGACAACTACTGTTACTGAAAAAAATATATATGAAAATATATATAAAAAAATAGTTATATTTAAATTTAGTATGTGAGAAATAAAAGGACGAGAGGTAAGGGTTTTAGTTGAGTCTCATTGGCTATGGTGGTTCACTTTACACCAAAGGAAGTTTGTGAATTCTTTTTTGATTGATTCTAAATGGCTCAGACTCTGTGGTGGGATTGGTTGGAATTTTTGAAAAGATGTTTTGATTTTTAACGTGTTCTATGGATTGCAACTTTGAAGGTGAAATTTTTTTTGTCAGTTAGTTTTAGTTAAGTTTCTAGTTTCTTAATTTTTTTATTTTTGTTTTCTAGTTTTATTTTGCTTGAGGACAAGCGAAGCTAATTTTGGGGGTATTTTGATGAGTCAATTTCATATTATATATTTTACCCTATTCTTAGTATGTTTTGGTAATTATTTTGGTAGAATTTTGATACTTTGATTTATATTTTCAATACAGGACATCCAATTTCCTCTGGAGGAAAACATGATCAAATAGGTGAATTTTAGAGTGATTCAAATTGGAGGACATTCGTATGTCTCTTGGCGTGTTTGTATCAAAATGTGGAATTTTTCTACCAAGCGGTTTTTCTGGCGATGGAATAAAGGAGCAGTGCGCAGTGCTTGAAAATGACGTTTGTAGGCTTAAATTGCGTTTTTGGAGCTCGAGATGACCTCTGATGGGTTCGTGGCCTTCTGGAGAAGTGTTCAGAATATTCCAAACCTCAAATCCACCTATATTGGCTGGTTTTGGAGCAATTTTGGGTCCAAAATGTGGCTGTTCAGATTTTAGGCGGATTTTATCATTTAATTTAGGGTTATGTTTCCTATTTTATTTTAGTTATATAGTTTCCTAGTTCGATTGGAAGACCTTTTAAGCTAGGCCAGCCTTATTCCTGGGGTTTGCTTCTTCTCCATGCATTCTTGAAGAGAGAAAATTGGCCAAGCGTAGAGATTTTCAAACTTTTTCCATTCTAGGCATTTTCGATCTTTTATTATTTGAATAAAGAACTTTATGATTTTTATTATGAATATGCGTAACTAATTCTCTTTTTGCTAGGGTGAGGCCTCGAGCCTTAGCAAGAATATGTAGTTTCTTTTCAATATGCTTATGATTATATGTAAGCAGGTTTTTGAATTATTAATCACTGATTTAAACTATCTAATTGTATTGATGCTTGATCACTATTAGGATGTTTAGAAAAGTAATTTGATGCAATTTTGGTCAGAGGTCAGTCCCTGAAATTGACGAAGGCTTCTTGTGATTAATATGTGCAAGTTCACTTAGGATGAATATCACGTCTTAAGGGTTGCATGGTTTTTCAAAAAGTTTCACAGAACTTAATGAGTCATGCATGTTTAGATTTGATCTAAATACCACAGACGGATTGCATGTTTGATATACGCTCTATGTTGGGGATCCAAGTAGGCATATATTAGGAACACTTAACCTTCGAAATATGCATGTATAAGTCATAACTAATTGAGAGAACTATAAAGGATTGTTAAGGTGACGGCGGATCCTTAGTGCTTTCTTAATTTGATTTCTCCAAAACTGTTTTCATTTCCTTCAGCTTTAATATTGCAGATTGTTATAGTTTTATTAATTAAATTCGTTTTATTAAATTGGGTCACAAAAAAAATCAATCATCTCAAATTTCAATTTTACAATATCTAATTGGAATTTGATTTGCTTCGAATTATTTGATAATCCCTGTGGAGAATGACCTTGCGAGATCCGTTTATACTACAATAACCTTGTCATTCTTGCAAGTATCATAGGAGTTTTTAACCCCTTTGCGTGTGTGGTAAAATTCCTATCACCTACAACCTGAGGAAGTACTATGTGCGACCTCCTACCATTTCTTGGACCTCGTTCAAGACAAAGTTCGAAGACTTAAGCAGCTCAACGAACAAGACCTCGCATGCCGAGAATTATCAGTTGTTATGCCATTATTGCCTACGAGCAAGGTTAATAAAAGCCTCTTTTTCAATGAAGCTTGAAGGAAAAGCCTGGGCCAAATGCATAAACAAACTGATTAACCCTGTGACAAGCAGAAGACGCCCGCTGCCCCGCAGACATGGTGTAAGCTCTCCAACGTGAAAGGGTAAACCAATTCCCCAACACCCACATGGGTATTCTACTCCTATGACAAGCAGAAGACGTCTGCTGCCTCGCAGACATGGCGTAAAGCTCTCCAGCACGAGAAGGTAAACTAATTCTCTGACACTCATATGGGTATTCTACTCCTGTGACAAGCAGAAGACGCCCTATGCCCGTTTAGACATGGCGTGTGCTCTCAAATAGGAAAGGGTAAACTAATCCGAAATATCCAGACGTGGATGGGTGGTACGACTGAGTTTCCCCTGAATACAGCGACTACCTGGGTCGGACGACTCCCACAATTAGTCACGTTAATCCTTCCCAAGGAACAGACTTAGTCAACTGAAGGATTCAATTTCGCGAGATCTCGGGTCTCTAACCGAAAGAGACGCTAAGTGTGGACCCTTGCCCATGAAAGAATTCGCGTGACAAGATGGTATGTCCTCGACGTACAAATCTTCATGAAGCGGCTTGGTTTTAAAGTGTTGCAATACTAGTTAAGCAACATACGGAATCAAGTTGCGACTCAGAAGGATATGGCCTCTGAGGCGCGATTTCGCCTACACCTCATGCTTAAAACGCCTCTGAGATGCTAGGGACAACGCATGAACTGGTTACGCGGGTCGTCTGCTTCTGTAAGTAAGACACCCGGCCAACGATACAACGGCTGGCAGCCCAAGGCAATCCGTAAGCCGAGACTTACGCCTACTATGACTACGCAGACTCACCTACTTACTTAAAAGCAGCGCCTCAGGCGGGCAGTCGACGATTTAAGTTTTGCTGGAACAAAGCCGAGGTACGACTATAATAGTTATGCGGACCTCCTTTGTTTATTACGAGAAGCGTGAGTCTGGCCGACGACTCTATAAGTTAAACACTTCGCAACATGCCCCAAGAGGGCCAAGACTCAAGAAGCCACACAAAAATTGAAACACAACCATAGAACGCGAACTCCTCTGCTTCCCACGAGAAGCACGAGTCCAGCCACCGGCCTTATAGCTTAAACATTTTGCAAATAGGCCCCGGGAGGGCTAAAGGCTCAAGAAGCCACACAAAAGCAGAAATACAACCATAGAGGCTACGCGAACTCCTCTGCTTCCCACGAGGAGCACGAGTCCGGCCGCCGGCTCTATAGGTTAAATATTTCGCAAATACGCCCCGGGAGGGCTAAAAGCTCATGAAGCCATCCAAAGCCAAGATTCACAACTATAGTACCCATGCGAACTCGCTTGCTTCCCACAGAGGTAACAAGTTTGCCTGCCGGCCCTATAAGTTAGAAATCTCACACATTTTCCTCTTGCAGGTAAAGCTCTATGAGCATCAAAGCCAAAATTGAGGCTTAAAGTGACGATGTGAGTGAACTGCTCCATCGAAGTAGCCAACTCAACCGCCCATCCTATGGTAAAGTTTTGCAAGTTGTCTCCAGCAGGCAAGGCTCCAGAAGCCCAAAAAGCCGAAGCTAAGACCCAAGTGGCGACAGAAGATCGAATGCTTCATTCAAGCAGCATACCTGACCGTCCGTCCTATGATGAAAAGCTTCACAAATAGCATGGCGGGAAAAAGGATGAAGCAAAAACAAGGAAACCTATTTATTAAAATTCTAGCAAATTGATAAACTGGCTTGAAGGCTAACAAAGTTCAAGCAAAGCAGAACAAAAAGGAAAAGAAGAAAATTCCTAAGTCTAAGCAAAAAGACTACTTCTTGGCAGCCTGCGCAACCACTGGTTCCTCAACTGTCATTCCTTCAGCAGCCGCACCGTTCCTTGCAGCCAAAGCTTCCATCAGCTCATCCTCAGCCGTCTTTACCTGGACTGTCTGACCCTCAACTGCTCCACCAAAGGTAGCCTCAAACGAGAAATCAAGCAGGTTAACTGGAGAAATGGAAAAAGTCTCGAAGTCCTTCTCGAAAAACTCATAATCCGACGGTCTGCCCTGAAGATGGTCTACATAACCAAGCAAGTAGAAATCGGCTTGACAAGAAGCAAGTGCCACTATATGACCAACTTTCTCATTCTTCAGCTACACATTCTCCTCAACAAGCCCAGTGTGAGCACTCTGCAGCTCATCGAGTTCTTATTTCAGGTTCTCGTTAGTAGACAACGCACCTTGCAAATCCACCTCTTTGGACTCAAGCTTACTGGTAACCTTTTTGAGACGAGACACTTCAGCATGCATGAAGATAAGCTTCTCGTCCTTGGCAAAATAAGCAGCTCATAGATCCGAATTGACACACTCAAGGTCCCCGACCACCGGAGAAACATGAATGACTTCTTTCTCTACAGCTTCCAACATCGCCTGTGTCGCACTAAGTCTAGCATTCAAATGCCTGACCTCTTGATGAGCGATCTCCCAGCTACAAAGAAGTGAGGGCAGAGACATTAGAACCCTTCGAAATGGCAAGTTCATATTCGAGCTTCTCAATCTTTCTAGCAGTCGATCGAAGCTGAGCCACCATCACCACTTCAGCCTCCTTAGCACACTTGATAGCATCTTGGTCAACGAGCATAGACTCAGCTGCTAGGATCAAAGTCTTATGCATTGTAGCAATCAGGAATGACTTTTTCGGGTAGGTAGCACACTTCGTAAAAGAGTTTGAGGGGACGACAACTTTCCCAACATTGTCAATAAACTTGGCGCATGCATCAACGTCCTCAAGCAGGTTAGCCTTCAGCAGCGCACAAACCTCAGGAAACTCTCCAGCCTCAGACTCGGTGGATCTCTCATAATTGCCCATGCGAGTAGATTTCCCCTTCTCAGCAGACGAGTCAGTCACGGCAAAAGGAAGAGCAAGCCCTAGCGCTACTTTAGCAGCAGAATCCATTTTCTTGTTCTTCATAGTAGCGAGCCTCTCAGAAGTTGATCTGGACTTAGCTCCTGACAGACGCTTCAACAAAAACCCAGACTCTAGAGGCGTCACAGAACCCTTCCACCCGACAAGTCTCTCAGCAATGGATGCGGTCACCTTTGGAGTAGCAGGTTTCCCAGGCTCAGGCTCAACGGTTTTCTTCGCCCCGTTGGGGGAAGTGAAATCAATGACAAGCTTCTCTGTAGCAGACAAGCTCCCACGAGTAGTAGAAGAAGTCTTTGGCTTCTTCTCAGTCGAAAGCTCACAAGCTGGTAAAGAAGACCTCTTATTTCTGCCATCATTGGCAGCCGGCTCTGCAGCAGCGATTGGGCGAGCCAACACCTCATCCTTTATTCGTTTTATCTCTTCCTTCGGGGGCAGGCCACCTTTCTCTTAACGAAGAGGGCTAAGCAGCTAGCGCCACTCACGGTACTCTATATGAATGCCCAAGGCGACGTGCACTTTCTTCATATCTGCTGAAGCCCTTGGTGTTGAGCCAAACTCTGAATCTACGTAAGAAGGACGATCAATAAATTGAAGTCATGGAGCAGCTCAACAAAAAAATTCAGGCATGACAAGAATGAAGCAATTCACTTACCACTGATAAAGGTAGTCGAGACACGCAGCTCATGAGAAGAGTTAGACTCCCACTCTCTGCTCGCCTCCAAGGTATCTCTCACCCACTCATGATCACCTTTGCTGGAAGCATCGAGCAGCCTATGGTGAGATCTCAGCTGCCCCACACCTTACTTATGGCCGATCTCAAAGAAGTATCAGAACTCATTTATGGTTAAACTAAGATCAAAGAACCTGCTTAAGTTTGAGAATCCCACCATCGCACAAACTGTATTTGGGGATCATTGAGCAGGCGCGCACTTCATAGAGAAGATCACCTTCTTAAAAAAGACGCAGCATGGGAAAAGTAACCCCAGCACAAAATAGTACGGATGGAATTTGATAGCTCTCTTCCTAGCAGAGGCACCCTCGACATATGGTTAATGATTGATATTATCTTTCACTCACTTGATGCGAATCCCAGACGGAATCGCATGCTTGTACACCTCAAGAAAATCCTGAAATAGCTCGTCAGAATTAATCTTGACATGTGCAGCCTTGAAGTATACCACCTTGCCGGAAGAACCACCATGATGGTACAAAGGTGGAGGTTATTCATCACTTTTGCGATCGAAGGAAGACATCTCACGGCCCTCATGTTCTCTCTTATGCCCAACACTCCACGACCCAAGCCGTTTCAGCCCCGCAAAGAGGGGAAGTCCGCGCCTTCTTCCCCTATCTCTTCATCGAGCACCAAGCAGCCCAGCGAGGCCCAAAGCCTCTCGGCATTCTCTCTTTTGCATGCAGATCAACCCAACACGGGATGAGGCCCACGCCTCCTCTCCCCTTTCTGCTCGCGTGCTAGGCGCCCTAGAAAGCAAGGTCGGGTCATGCGACCCATTCCACCAAAGCCCGAGAGCCAGCCCAATCCAGACTCTTCTTCTCTCTCGCCTCTCTGCTACACAGGCCCCTGCCCAGCAGCTTACAAGGTCCGGCCTATGCCAACCTTTCAACGCCGCCCATTCCTTTTGGCTCGAGCCGAGTAGAGATCAGCGTCACAACGTATTGACCCTCTTGCCGCACCACCAAGCTACATTGTGGCCTCTCTACCGGGCCACTCACACCTCATCGGCCCTCGCCGAGCCAATTTTTCAAGTCCCAAGACTTCCAAAAAATTCAAGAAGAAGAAAATTAAAATTTTTCTTACCTGGGTGCGGCACGGAGAAAAAGAACAACAACGAGAGACGACTCTCTGCAAAGGCAAGAAAAGAAGAATGCTAAGGGAGGGGGAATAAAAATTTCCACTGGCTTCTCTTCCTTGTTGGAATAAAGATTGCTCTCCAAATTATTTAATCCCCTACTTAAGGTAGAATTAAATAGGTATTGGGGGTAATTATTTTCCTTTTCCTAGAAGAAGTCTATCTCCAAATCAAGAAAGAAGATCAAGTTCAGATTGGGAAACAACTCTATAAGCCTAAGCAGCTTGGGATTCCTACACCTACTATCCTTTTTCTACGTGCAGCACAGTAGGTGTGGGGGCATTTGTGGAGCCTAAAATAATCCCAAAAATTCTAGAGGCGACACGTGGACTTTATTGAATTTACATTAGAATAGAGAAAATAATATTTAATAAACAACTGATTGAATCACATTATTGCTAGCCCATTGTGAGGCTAAGCCCACCCCCTCTAGATAATATCATTTGTTCAACCTTTTTTATAACTAGCATTACACGCCTCTTAAGATGTTTTGAACGTGTTTAAAAATATTGAAAATAATATTTAATGAACAACTGATTGAATCACATTATTGCTAGCCCATTATGAGGCTAAGCCCACCCCCTCTAGATAATATCATTTGTTCAACCTTTTTTATAAGGGTTTATATCACAAATGGTCCCTGAAATTGACCCCATCAATCATGATGGTCCCTGAAATTGAAAATCGATCAATGTAGTCCCTGAATTTTAACTTGCGAATCAATGTGGTCCTTCTGTTAGTGTTCCGTCCAAATTAACTTTAAAAAAATGTTAGAGAACCAATTTTTCATGGTAAAATGATCAAAAATAACCCTGTTACTTATAATTTTACTTACTACCTCTCTTTTCTTTTTTCCATCTTCACTTTTCTCTCCATTTTTTCATGGATTTGGTGCTAAAACTAAAATAAAAACAAAAAAAAGTGGTTCTCTAACCTTTTTTTGGTCATTTTACCATGAAAAATTGGTTCTCTAACCTTTTTTTAGTGTTAATTTGGACGGAACACTAACAGAAGGACCACATTGATTCGCGAGTTAAAATTCAGGGACTACATTGATCGATTTTCAATTGATGGGGTCAATTTCAGGGACCATTTGTGATATAAACCCTTTTTATAATTAGCATTACACGCCTCTTAAGATGTTTTGAACGTGTTTAAAAATATTGAAAATAATATTTAATGAACAACTGATTGAATCACATTATTGCTAGTCTATTGTGAGGTACTAATTATTAAAAAAAATTATAATAAACAAAACTTGTACAAACCAATTTAAGTATTAAAAAAACATTGTTAAAATTATGAAAATACCCCTGCCACATTTGATGCATTATTTTAGGTTGTTTTTGAAGTTTTTTGTTTGAGGAGCATTTCTGTCTAATTATTTTTTTGAAGCTTGTGACATCAAAAAACACTAGTTATTAGGCCCTTACCTTTATACATAAAGATATGGCACTTGAATATATGCTTTCCGAGTGAGGGAGTGCCACCTTTTGATGCCAAAAGTTCGGCATTTTTATGAGATTGGGCTAAAAATTGTGGGGCAGATTTATAGAGTGAGAGATGCCTTTTCCACTTTGCCTTACTGTTTCTGCCTTTGACATTACCCTAGCTTGGAGTAGATTCTTTTCCCTTCTTCTTCTTCAATCTCTTTCTACTGAACGGTCACTATAAATGACGTCAATATTTTATGTTAACTTCTTTATAGAGAGAAAAAAAATAGAAAAATGAGAAAGGAGAAGAGCAGAGGGAAGAAAAGGAAATTTGGAAGGGTGAGAATCCTACCCTCATAGCTTATGGGCTGAGATGTGATGTTATGAGGGAGGGAAACAAGAGCCATCATTGCTAATGAGCAAAGGCTTATTCACTAGCACGGACCACCATGATGCCTAATTAAGTGTCACCAGTAATAACAATCTCCCTCTCAAAAAGTCCCTTAAATCTCTCACATTCCATGCCTAATCATTTTGGATTTATTTACCACAATACATTTTGAAACAAGATTTGATTTCTTTTGTTTTTTTAATATACACGATATTATCTACACTAGGAGTGTGGAGTGAGTTAAGCCTCACAATGAGTTAGCCATAATAATTTGGTTCGAACTCACCTTTAGTTAGAATTGAACTTAAAATATCTCGCTTATAAATGAAGAAGAATAACACTAAATCGTAGTAATAAACAGTAGTAACATTTGATTTCTAAATAAAAAAAATTAACCCCTTTATAAAAGTGTACAAAATCCTATGATTTTCATTTCTAGACGTGTCTCCACTTCGCACCGAAAAATTCAATTTTTATGAAACTTGTATATCCCTCTCATCATTCCAAATTTAAACCAAAGGTGAAAAGATGCATCATTGAAGTGAAAAAGATCATGATCTATCAATCAACCAAAGGAAAAAGATTACCAAGTTTCACACACATACACACAAACAACCATTCAAGTAAAGTTACCCTCCTTGTATCTTAATCATAACAATTCCAGAGGAGGGAGTGCTTGAAAGTAGTTCAACTTTTCCCAATTCATAAATTTCAAAATTGAAACATTATGTGTGGTCGGTTCTCGCCGTAGGTGACATCTTTTGGAGAGAAAGTACGGAATTTTATCACAATAATTGTTTTTTTTTTTGTCAAACGATAGATTTTGTTATATTAGATGTTAAATTAGTAATCGACGAGATTTAAATTCATTCTGTCATGCAAGGATTGAACACCTTTCCACCACAATAATTTACCCAAAGTGTAATTTTCACTTCCTTTCTTCCTATTTCTTCCCCAGACACTGCAATTAGTTACAGTAAGCTTGAATATGGAGTACTGCCAACCCAAAAAAAAAAAAAAAAAGAGAGAAAAAAATATTGTACGTGGCTAGTAAGATGCATGGCAGGCACCAGGTATAAGTTTTGTTTATACGAGTTGAGAAACGAATATAAAGCATGAACCATGAGATAATTGGAGAAGTGATCTCTTAACTTTAGCTCAATTGAAGTTTTGGTCCCTAAACTAAAACGTCTTGAGTATTGGTCCCTAAACTTGTAACAATGTGAAGCAATAGTCCTTTTTTTTTTTGTTGAACAAACAATATTATTCACACTGAGAGGGAGATGGGTGAGCTGAGCTTCACAATAGGCTAGCAATAATATGGTTCGAATTCACCTTTGGCGAGAATCGAACTTAAGCCTCTCACTTATGACTTTTTGTGAGTCTATAAAGAATCTAGTGTATTCAAAATTTCACTTATTTTGCCACTTAGTACTATGGTCCAGTGATATTTCTCTTCACTTGTAAGTGAGAAGTGTTAGGTTCGATTTTCACTAAAGGCGAATTTGAACCACATTACTATGGCTAGTCCATTGTGAGGCGTAGTCTACTCCCCCACCCCCTCAATGTAAAGATTATCGTTTTTAGAAAAAAAAATTCACTTATTTTAAAGGATTTTAAAAATTCATGGAATTTGATGGACTTTTAGTGCATTTATAGAAATTTTTTGTCAAAGCAAGTCAAGCCTCCTCTAAAATTTTGATGAATTTCATTTTTCTTATTTCTCTGATGATATACTCCACCACCTAATTATCATTATCACCAATTTCAACACCATGTCGCCACTACTACCTTACCATGATCATCTACTCCCCCACCACGACCATTGTCACCATCAGCTCTACCAACATCATTGTCATGAGCATCATCGTCATCCAAACTATGATCGCCATCCTAAATCATGACCATCACCTACGTCACCATATACCACCGACATCACCACACCATCACCACCACCCCCATCCTTACTCTTCTACCACCCTGACACCACAATTGCCACTTGACACTTCCACCAGAATTCTTGTTGCCGCCACCACCACTACTACCATAAGACCACTTTGTCATGGTCCTGATCACCATCCCAATATTGTAAACTTAAAAAAAGAATACTTATTAATAAATTGGTAATTAAAAAGTCCATTACAATCCATAAAATTTTAAAAATTCTAGCTTCGAAATTTTATGGAACTCAACAAAAGTATATCATTAAAAGTCTATGGAATTTTATGGAATTTATAATAGTTAATAAAAATTTATTAAACTTGTGAAAGTCTATCAACTTAAAAACACAACAAAAATCTATATAAATCTGTATCTATTGTAAACATTCCTAGTTTAAGTGTGATTGTATAAATCCTAGATTAGATTTGATTCTAGTTATCCTTTCCAATTGTATCTTGTATTCCTTGGGGAAGAAGGAATATCTTCTCTCCTTTTACTACGATAAATAAAGGCACAATGTAGGAGGGATAACAACACACACATTCCCCTACAATTCTACAAACACATCTCTTTCTCTCTCTTCTCCTTGCCGCCGGCCACCCTAACCTTGTCAGATAAAATAAGCTACAGTGCGTTATCATCATGCTTCTACCACTGCGCTTAGGAATCTAACGTTAGAGAATTTTTCTGCATCAAACCAGTTCATCCATATCATCACGCAATCAGATTCTTTCAAATCTACGGTTTTTATCTCGATATTTTTGTAGCCCTGATAGCATGAACATTCACCATGATGCATGACCCAACTTTATGTTTTACGAATTTTAGATTCTACATAAATTGTGTATGCCTCATAATCATAATTGTTCAATTATGTGAATTTGATATTTGCTATGAATTGCATCAAATATATGTACATGTACATGCATTGAAATTATTGAATTGCATATGCATCAATAAAATTGTATATGTATTGAATTGAAAAGAAAAAAAAATTGCAATTGGGAAACTTAGGGTTCTTCGAACCCGTACCCTTGCACCATGCAAGCCGCAAGCCATCTGGCCAGCTGCTTGCGATGGCCCAACCCAAAAATCGAACCCCAGTCGCAAGCTTGAACCAAAACGGTACGTTTGAAGCACCTTGTCCCAACCCACAGCCTGAAGCCCAGGTCCTTCCTATCGACTTTTCCGACAGTTTTGCAAATTGGACCAAACCCATCGTTTTCACCAACGATTTCTTGAAATTCTAGAAGAATCTCACGGGTTTTTCATTCAAATTCAGTTGAATTTTTTTTGGTTCCTTCTCCCCCCAACGTCGAGATTTCATCTCCGTCAACAAACACTTGGTTCTCCGATGAACCATTACTTGCCCTGACCTTGGAAACGTCACCTGAAGCAATGTTGTTAACTAAATCCGGCGGATCCCTACACACAGCACCGCTGGGGTGGCTTGGAAATCACACCCGTGCCCTAATGGGCCTTGATTTCCCCTCGGTCCTTTTGCACAGCACCCATGTTCTTTGGGCCTGCTTGTGCCAAGTTTTTTCTCATTTTGATCCTCATCACCAGCCCTTTGGGCTTTGGTGATGACCCGGCCTGCAAACATAGTTGAGCCCTTTGGGCTCCTATCGTCCCCCATGCGCTGCCAGACTTGCAGCCTGCGTTGAGCCGAAACCAGAAGCCATCGGCTCCTAGCCTGACCCCAGGCTATTGGGCTTGGCCCTATTACTGGCATACTACTCCAGCCTGTTAGGCTTTAGAGCATCCTCGCCCCCAAAACCTTTTCTCATGTCCTATATACGTAAAAAAAATTAAAAAAATTGGCCTTTGGGCTCGCCTGCAACGGCCCATACCATTGGCCTGTTTCCCCCGTAGGCCTGCAGCCCACACCCGAGATACCCTAGCCCAAATCTTGGGCCTAGGTTACACGGACCATACCTGCTCAAGCCATCCGTGGGCTTTGGCCTATATTTTTAGGCCCTGAGCTTCAATTATTTAATATTTTTAAATAATTTGGGTTTTATATTTTTTCACCCATACCTTAATTTGGCCCGAAATCCAAATACTTAATTCAATTATAATTATAAACCTAAAAATCCTATTTTTGCATATTTGTTTGCATATATATTTGTGTTTTCCTGCAGGAATATATGAACCTGAAGTTTCTTATAAACATGCCTTGTTTGAAAACCTGAAGTTTTTCATTTATAAACATCACCCATGAAAACCCGAAGTTTTTTCATGCAAAATTAAACCAAAACATGTCTATTAGCACTTGTATGTTCTACTCCTATGTGAATGGATTGATTTTTCTCCATTACACTAACCACATCTTGTCCAACTATTTTGTGATAGGAACATGTCGAATTTGAACAAACTCGACTTCATTGCTTTGGAGGTCTCTGGAGGGAACTACCTCAAGTGGGTTCAAGATGTAAAGTTCCACCTGACTGCCAAGAACTTGCGTCCTACTATTGAAGAAGAGATGGACAACCCTATTAGCGAATCTAACAAAGCTACCGCTATGATCTTCATCCGAAGACATATCCATGACACTCTGCAAATCAAATATCTTACTGAGGAGGATCCATATGCACTCTGGGTTGCTTTGGCTGATCGTTTTGATCACCAAAAGAACATATTCTTGCCTAAAGCAAGACACAACTGGCAGCATTTGCGCTTCCAAGACTTTAAGTCTGTTAATGAATATAATTCTGAAGTTTGTCGAATCTGATCACTTCTCAAGTTTTACAACGAAACTTTGACCGAAGAGGATCTCTTGGAGAAGACCTATTCGACCTTCTCTGCTTCTAATATTGTCCTGCAGCAACAATATAGAGCTCAGAAGTTCACTAAGTTCTCGGATTTGATCTCTGTTTTACTTCTTGCTAAAAAGCAGAACCAGTTGTTGATGAAGAATCATCAAGCTCGACCTACTGGGGCAACTGTTGTGCCTGAAGCACACTATAGCATTAACCAATGCCCAAAATGCCAAAAGAGGCGTGGTAGGGGTGGCCATAAGCCATCCCACCAAGGTCAACAGAGGCAAGGCCCATCCAAGGAAGGAAACAAAGCCCAGAAGTGCCCAAACCTCGCTCCCAAGGCCCCGAACTTCAAGAATAAGGGCAAAGGACCTGAAACCATGGATGCGGACATGTGCTATCGTTGTAGTTCAAAGGACCATTGGTCTCGTGTTTTTTGAGCTCCCAAGAAGGTTGTAGATGAATATCATTCTCGTCGTAAGAAGTTTGAATCAAACTTTGTGCAAGTGGACAAACCGGAGACTATAAAGATTGAGGTTTCTGATTTTCAGGAGGATACCACCCCTATGGAAGATTAGAATCTTAGACATAGACTTATTTTTTTAGTTAAAATAAGACAATTGGGGTCGAATTCCACTATGTTTGGATTATTAGTTGGTTGATTTTTGAACAATTTTTCCTTCATGTTTGGATTATTAGTTGGTGATTTGTTTTTGGATATTAAGTTTTAATCCTTGAATAAATGAAATTATTTTGAATTGATATTTGTTTTCAAAACTTTTATGCATATGACTGATTCAAATTAATTTTTCATTCTAGGTATGACTAGTGGGAAAGTTAGTTGTCTGGCAGATAGTGCAACCCGCACATCGTTTTGCGTGAATGCATCTATTTCACTAACCTCATACCTAAGAATGCACCTCCAACAACCCTATCAAGCTCATCCAACCTGATAGAAGGATACGATAAGGCACGTATAATGTTGTCCAATGCTACAATCTTGACCATTGATGAGGCACTCTATTCTCCACGTTCCGGAAGAATGTTATTAAGTTTTAAAGATATTAGAGATAACAATTACCACGCTGAAACCCACGTAGAAAAAGGAGTTGAATTTATGTGCATAACTTCTTACGAATATGGCCATAAGCATATTCTAGAGAAGATGGAGCGTATCCCGAGTGGTCTGTATACTACGACCATACGCCCCATTGAATGCCACTATATGGCCGACCCTACTAATGGGACCGCGCACAAAATTACACTTTGGCATGATCGTTTGGGACATCCTGGACGAATAGCGATGTGCCGTATCCTCAAATCTTCACACGGGCATCCACTAACCCGAAGCTTAGGTTCGATCGAAGGAATCGCATGTCAAACATGTTCAATGGGAAAGCTTATTACTAAGCCTTCTTATGAGAAGATTCATTTGAATCTTCCCATTTTTCTACAACGAATTCAGGGGGACATTTGTGGACCGATTCACCCTCTATGCGGACCAGTTAGATACTTTATGGTTTTTCTTGACGCTTCCACACGTTGGTCACACGTGTGCTTGCACACAAGGAACGCTGCATTCTTCAAACTGTTGGTCAGGTTATCAAGCTCAGGGCTCACCACCCTGATTATCCGATCAAATTTATTCGATTGGATAATGCTGGAGAATTCACATCTAAAACTTTTGATGACTATTGCATGTCGGATGGGGTTGAAGTTGAACATCATGTACCCCATGTTCACACCCAGAACGGCCTTGCAGAGGCTTTCATTAAGCGCTTACAAATGATTGCTCGATCGTTGGTCATACGTACCAAGCTCCCGATCGCTGCTTGGGGCCATGCAATATTGCACGCAACAAAGTGCCCTTCAGTTGGTTATCGGATACGAACCCAACATATCGCATCTGCATGTTTTTGGTTGTGCGGTATATGTGTCGATCTCGCCGCCCTTATGTACAAAAATGGTGCCTCAGCGAAGGATAGGAATCTATGTCGGATATGATTATCCTTCGATTATTCGTTACTTAGAACCTTTGAAAGGCGATCTGTTTACCGCTCGTTTCGCGGATTGTCACTTCTATGAGACAGTCTTCCCGTCGTTAGGGGGAGATAAGAACGTCAACGTTCCTGGAGAACAACGCAAATTATCGTGGATGACTCCCACTTTGTCTCATTTAGATCCCCGCACTGCTCAGTCTGAAACTGAAGTGCAGCCATATTAGATCTCCAGAGCATAGCTCAGAGCATGCTAGATGCTTTCATCGATCTAGCGCGCGTGGCAAGATCACATATTCCAACTGCGAATACTCCTACAAAGATGGATGTACCAAATGTACGACGGACTGTCCTCCTAAAAGCCCGGGACGCCAATCTTGGTGATCCACGTACATTAGCGGCTCACCAATCATCTGCCTCAACACAAAAGCGTGGTAGACCCCTTAGTTCAAAGGATTCACACCCCTAGAAGAGGAAAACCACGACATAAGGTCCTGAAGAACCTACCGTGAATCCGACTATTGCTTACTCATTTTATCCAACTCATGAGGAAATTCTAGATTACCAAAGCGTCTTTGAAGAGACGAATCCTCCTCCCGAGAATCGTGAGATTTTGGTCGATTATGCTAGCTTAGATGATGTGTGGTGTAGAAATGAGATGATTGTCGACGATGCATTAGCATTTGCAGTAGCTACTGAGATCATGTTGAGCAATGACATTGAACTGTGTTTCGTTGATGAATGTCGACGTATAACTGATTGGTCAAACTGGAAACAAGCAATCTAAGTTGAACTAGATTCGCTTGCAAAACGCAATGTATTTAGACCTGTAGCTCCTACTCCTCCACATGTGAAGCCCGTTGGCTACAAGTGGGTTTTCGTTCGGAAGCGTAATGAGAAGAACGAAATTGTGCGTTACAAAGCTCGTCTTGTTGCACAAGGCTTCTCACAACGCCCCGGGATTGACAATGACGAAACTTATTCACCCATTATGGATGTGATTACTTTTCGCTACCTTATCAGTTTGGTGGTTTCCAAAAAACTGGATATGCAACTGATGGACGTAGTAACCGTGTATCTCTATGGGGATCTTGATACGGAAATCTTATGAAAGTTCCCGAATGACTTAGATTGACTGGTTCAAATACTTCCAAACCCTGGAACACGCTCTCAACTCGGCTGAGACGTTCACTCTACGGTTTGAATCCGGAAGAATGTGGTATAACCGTCTGAGTAAGTATTTGACTAGTCAAGGATATGTGAACAATGAACTATGCCCTTGTGTGTTCATAAAAAAAGTCACATTCTGGATTTGCGATTGTTGCAGTATATGTCGATGACATGAATCGGAACTCCTGAAGAGCTCGCGAGAACTGCCGCTCACCTGAAGTCGGAATTTGAGATGAAAGATCTACGTAAGACTCGATACTGTCTCAGTCTCAAGATAGAGCATTTTTTGGATGGACTCCTAGTACATCAATCGAACTACACCCAGAAGCTATTGTGCCGCTTTAATGAGGATAAAGCAAAGCCTTCAGTACTCTTATGGTCGTTCGTCCGCTAGATGCAAAATGAGATCCCTTCCGTCCAAAGGAGGATGATGAAGAGATTTTGGAGCCTGAAGTTCTTTATCTAAGTGAAATAGGCGCTTTATTGTACTTAGCTCAATGCACTAGATCCGACATCTCCTTCGCTGTTAATCTTTTGGCAATATATAGTAATGCACCTACACGCAAACACTGGACTAGCGTGAAAGACATCTTCTGTTACCTTAAGGGTACTACGGATTTGCGCTTGTTCTATCCCTACAAATCCTCGAATGATGCCGCACCCTATGCTCCTCTAGTTGATTCTCACCTTGTTGGTTATGCCGACGCAAGCACAAGGCGCATTCTCAAATGGGTTATATATTTACAGTTGGAGGCACCGCAATCTCTTGGAGGTCAACTAAATACACCTTAGTTGCCACTTCGTCTAACCATGCTGAAATTCTCGCCTTACATGAAGCAACTCGGGAATATTTTTGGTTGAGAGCAATTGTGGGCTATATTCGAAACTCCTGCGATCTTTATCCCGCCGTTGATGTCCTGACGACGATCTTTGAAGACAACGCAGCTTGCATCGAACAGCTCAAGAAGGGTTACATCAAAGAAGACAACACCAAGCACATTGCGCCGAAGTTTTTCTTTTCACATCAACAACAAGAGCATCAGAAGATTGAAGTCACGCAAATCCGTTCACAAGACAATCTGGCCGACCTCTTCACAAAATCACTGTCGAAGACAACGTTTCAGAAGCTTGTTCATGGAATTGGTATGCGTAAACTTTCTTAGTTGTAACTTTGCTATTTCTCTTTGGAATTGTGTCAAACTCAGGGGGAGTATCCTATATACTTGCTTGATCTTAATGTACTCTTTTTCCCTACGATTAGGAGCATTTTTCCCACTGAGTTTTTGCTACCTAACTAGGTATTAACGAGGCACCCACCTTGGGCTGGTCATATACCTGATGACGTCTCGTAGATGTTTCTTTTGACTTTGCATTTCTCACGCACTTTTCTTTAGACTATGGATTTTGTCCCTCCTCAGGTTTTTGCCATAGCCTTACTGTTTTTTAGTGAGACTTACTACTTATGCAAGTTCCTACTTCATTGAGAATAAGCGTTGTTCCTTAGAATCAATGCCGACAAGTCGACTTCCTCAACTTCTATTCCTTGGGGAAGAAGGAATATCTTCTCTCCCTTTACCACTATAAATAAAGGCACAATGTAGGAGGGATAACAACACACTCATTCCCCTACAATTCTACAAATACATCTCTCTCTCTCTCTTCTCCTTGCCGCCGGCCACCCTAACCTTGTCAGATAAAATAGGCTATAACAGTATCAAATTTGTAACCTCAAAAATTGAAGTTATAAAGGAGACCGATCATATATCCTAAATGAAGTGAGATTTTCTCGAGTAACTAAAATGGACATAACTAAGGACAAAACGTCCTGCGCAGAAAATGCATATTTATGATTTAGGACTTAACTAAAATGGAAATAACCCCGTGATTCGGGATTTGCTTCTAGTTTTGGTGACAAGAAAGTCACATAGAGAACAAACATTAATTTTTCTTTCAACATGTGATATGTAGAGCTCAGATTAGTTCATATGATCATATCGGCACCACTTATTTTCTCTCTTTTTCAATCCAATCATCCATCAAAATCATGCCTCTAAATTTTATCTATTTGCCAAATCTAGTTCTAACTGCTTATGAAGGATCTTAGTGCTTTTTCTCATTTGGTTTTGGTTAACATCGTCATAAAAGGACCTTATTGTTTGAGTTGCTGGAGATCAAGTTTTTTTTTTAAGATCCGTTTCATAGGTGGTTTATTGGCGACACTCTTTCAGCCAGAGGTGGTTGCATTTTTTTAGGGTTTATGTTGTTTTCAGTTATGTGAACTTCGCCAGGGACCATGCTTAATTTATATGATTTCGGCTTTCTTGTTGTTAGTGTGACTTTTGCCCATGTTAATTTTGCTCCTACGTGCGTGTTACTTTTATTTTATAGTTGTTTTGTAAATGTGTTTGATGTACTCTTGCATTTTAGTCATAAAATTTATGTGTTTTGATAAATAAATATTCTAGTGTCACATGTCAGATGTGGTATCAAGAGAAGTTTTGATGGCTCTAATATGATGCAAAAATGCAAGAAAAAACTATATAATAAAGGTCAAATGGTTAATATGTTTTACTCACATTACCATTGTAGTCCCCATAGTTTTATTTTGGCTAAATTAGTACTCCGTTATCTAATATATCATTCCATTGTTAAAAACAGAGGCTTATATGTCAAAATGATCATTATGTATGATTATTATTTATTTGTTGCACTTTATCTTTTTGGTCAATTGGCATTTTATTTTTAAATATAGTAGGTATCCTAGCACACATTGGCGTTGACTTTCTATGTAGACCCGATACTACATAAGACAAACGTATTTTTAACCCCTGAATCTAACGGTGTACCAAAGTAGATACGTTATTGGGAAATTTCAATTATGCTTTGTTTTTCTCTCCTTTCCTATCAGCGAGTTCCGATACTTTTGCTTCCCACCAACCCTTTGAGGTTGAATTTAATCTTATAGATGTTTTTGTTTCACCTTTTACCATACTATAAGTTTTTCTAACTTTAATTTTATGGTTTTCAAATGATAACCACTTTTGCTATTTTGTGAAATGTTTATGCATTAACTTTACTTAGACATAATTGACCAATTAGTTAATGAAGTCATTCACAATGAGCTAGCAATAATATAGCTCAAATTTGCCTCTGGCGAGAATCAAATCTAAGACCTCTCACTTACAAATGAAAGAAGACTACCACTAGACCATAGTACTAAGTAACAACACAATGACTAAATCAGCTAATAGAGTTAAACACTATGGGGGAATCTCTTGTCCTCCCACTTGTGATTAATAACATTTGTACAATCATTATATCAAAACTTTTCATTCTTTTATTATTATCTAAAAGTCATTCAATTTAGAAATCATTTGTCATTTATGTGTGTCGAATATAGACGGTTCAGTAACAACTACCATCCTCATGATAATGTTTGGACTACACCAGTTTGTTACCATTAGGAGGTTATTCCTTAATATTACAAAAATTATTCTGAGTTGGTTAACCCTAACGAAGGTTCAATGGATAAAAGTACTACATTAACAGCGGAACATGTTAATTTTCAGGATGTAGATATTAAAAATGAAAAATCTCAAATCATAACTTAATACAATGTAAAATTTATTTCTACATATAAATAACCAAAGTTGAGATGAAATTTCTGTATTATATGTTAGAGGTATTATAGTATAACATAAGCAGCATTTTGATATTTAAGCCTAAAATAAGAAGGGAAGGAAGGAATTCACAATCGAGATTCGTGGTTGTAAAAAATAGACAATAATCGAAATTTATGTGGATGTACCTTAAAGACTACTAAAAAGAGTTCATTTCACTTTTGTCCGGAAGTACATGCATTGCATTAGGTGTATTTATTTGAATTATTTCGCTTAAGTACAAGCATGGAGACATTCACGTATGAAACATAATGGAGGGCAACGTATGTAAGTATATGCACATTAATGATAATTTAATGGAGGGCAACGTATGGACGATCCTCATGGAAAAACATAGCCATGCTTGGTTGCTAAAAAAAATAGCTAGTGAAGCTGAAATAAGATCACAAATTAACAAGTGTAAAAATCATAGTTTTGAATTTTAATTATTCAAACATGTGTCTATTCGTAATTGACTTTTCAACAGTACTTACTACTCTTCTTCAAAACATGATTTAAAAATTAATTAAACAAAAAAAAAAACTATATCCATCATCTATGGGTTTTGTTGTATAATAGGCATCAATATTTTATTTTTATTTTTTTTTTGAATAAGCAATATTATCCACATTAAAGGTAAGGGTAAGTAAAGCCTCACAATAGGCCTTTTTTTTTTTTTTTTTTTTTGACAAAACGATATTATGTATACTAAGAGGGAAGGGGTAAGCTTAGCCTTATAATGGGCTAACAATAATGTGGTTCAAATTTACCTTTGGCAAGAATCGAATAAAAAACTTCTCACCTACAAGTGAAGAACAACACCACTAGATCGTAGTATTAAATGACATCAATCATTTAATTTTAAAATAAAAAAGAAAAGAAAAAGGAAAAGAACAAAAGAACAGCAAATAGACTTGACATTCGTGTCGTGTTTCTCGTGTTCGTGTCGGTTTCATGTCATACCAAATTAGCTAAACGGGTCGTGTCTGCAATACCCGTTAAAGTAAACGGGTAATATGACCCAACCCGAAAGCAACCCGTTAATATTATTAGGTAATATCCGTTACCCGTTAAGAAAAATATATTTTAAATCAATAAAAATGAAAATGAAAAACATAATTTGACCCCAAAAAAATGTAAAACATAATTTGACCCCATAATACTTGCTATTGATTCAATTTAATTTTTATGTGTCGAACGTGATACAACGCATTGGAGAGACTATTTCGGCTTTCTGCGAAGGAACTTCTACAAATTCAAAGGCTTTTGTTGTTTTCTGCCAATCAGGTACGCTTAAAATAAAGTAAGATATTTGAAACGACCTTGAAGCATGAAAACATTCCCCATGATGCATGAACCCCCTATGTTTATATTTTCCTTCCTATATATATATTGTATATGTTCATATATATATTTGTTTCATGCTTTACGCAATTTCTACTATGTGGAATTTGTGAGTCAAAGAATTGAAAATAAAATAGAAGCATGAATTTTCTTTATTATTTTTGGGTTCTGAAAACCCTAAATAATAAAAATCTGGAAAAAGAAAAAAAAAGAGGAAAAATCGTTGAGCAGAAGCAGTGAGCCAAGTCGCGCTTAGCTGGCCTGAAGCCAAGCCAAGCCGTACTGCCACATACACAGCCCCCCCGTTGGGCATTGTTGTGCACGAAACCCTAAAGCACACTTGTTGGGCCTTGCTACAACCACACGGATCCCAGGTCTTCGGCCTAGTTGAATTGCACGGGCTTGAAGCCCCAGTCTGCTCCATAAGGAAGCTCGCGGCATTCCTGGGCTTGTCTCTGTGAACCCGGCCCACATTGCCAGCAACATTAGGCTGCTGGGCTTTCCCCTACTCTTCGGCCCTCTACCTGCAGCCCAGTCTGCTGGGTTTTTGCCCCTGCCACGACCTAATAAACTCGGCCCCAGCCTTGGCTGGGCCTCGCATGAACCAAAACTGCAAGCCAACTTCGCTGGGCTTGTTTCCCGCGCCATGGTCTCGGCCCAATTAAGCCAGCACTTGTTGCTGGGCTCCCTTGCCTACGGCACGTGGCATGCAGCCACCCCGTGGACTGCTTTTTTGGCAGCCAACTCGAGCCTAAATAATTTTTGGGCTATATATTTTTCGACCTTTTGCTATTATTTAGCATTCTAAATAATTTTAACCCGAATGTTATTATTATTTTTGCTTCTACAATCGACCCTATATGGCCCGATTTATTGAATTAATTAAAAGTGACCTACAATCCATTAATCTGATAATGAATCCAAAATTATTGACCTGAAGATCACTTTTGGACATTAACAATTCAATAATTTATTTTTATACTTTGAACCGTTGACTCACTTTCGTAGTCCCGAAGCACTCACAATTGAGTTCCCGAAGCAACCCAAATCCACTACACTTAGTTGTATATTGCATTATGTGTTCTTGTAGGAATCTCTATTTTATGAACTAAATGTTCATAAACTAAATCGAACCTGTAGTTTCAAATTTAGTGCCTTTAAAACCCGAAGTTTTCATAAAACAATACACCCATGAAATCCCGACGTTTTTCATGAAAACCATGTCTTAGAACTCAAATGTTCTAACTTTGATGCTTATGGATGATTCATTCCCATAACACCAATCACAATCTTGTTTCCTCTAATTTAGTGGATTGAACCGTCACAAGTTTGATTTTCCTGATTTGGATGTTTCTCGTAGAAACCACTTTATGTGGGGTACAAGACGTGAATCTCCACTTGACTATTAAGAAGCTGAGAAACCATTGTAGCCCACAATGGCAAAGAAGAGCTGAATAAGCCTCTGCCATGATCTTCATTTGAAGACTTATGCCCAAAGCATTACAAACGGAAATACCTCCCGAACGAGGATTCCATGGCTATTTGGCTCGCTCCTACGGATTGTCTAATCATGAAAGACATTGCCTGAAGCACACCATGATTACGTCCATGAATGAGTAAAATTCTGAAGTTTATAAATCCGATTGAATTTTAACTGGAGAATACTTTTCTCATCCTTCCATGATTCTAACTCGCCCTTGAAGCAGCAGTGTAGAAAGCGGAAGTTTACCAAATTCTCGAATCTGATTACTACCACAAACATATGGTATAATCAGGGTCTGCCAAGGTGTGGCATCATGCCCAAAGCATCATCCTTGGCGCCTAAGACCTAAAACTTCAAGAATAAGGGATAGTATTTCCAAAACCTTAACCCTGTAGAATCTACTTTCGTCTTGATGGAATAGATTATTGGTTATGCACCTGTTCGTGCCCCTACCAATGTTGTTGAGGAGTACCATTCTAGTAGTCAATATGTGAGCCTAATTTTGCTCCACCAAACATCGTTGGAAGAGCAGAATTCTGACATGGATGACCTTGTTGGCCAAATCCCCTTAGTAAATCATTTACTCTGTGAACATTTTCCATGTTCTTGGATTCAAGTTTGGTGTATGTTTTACTTATGGATAATCTTATTGATATTGTCCTCGAATATGAGTTAATTGAATCATGTTTCTTAATACATGTGACTGATTCAGTTAAACACGTGATTAGGTAGGAATGTGGGAAAGTTAGTTGTCTGGATGAATGCGTACTACGCACACTAACTTTACACCTAAATCACATCTCTAACAACGACGTCAGGTCTATCCACCCTGATTAAGAGCATTGGCACGCTCCTCGTTATAGGAATAGAACTGAATTACTATTTAAGGGACCTTAAATTCTCCCTGTCGTTGAGTTTTTAAGGATATTCGAGATGACAATGATCATAGATGAAACCACTGAAGAAAATAGAGTGAAATATCTTTGCACCACCTCCAAAAATGAGCCTAAAGCTTTGATTTGGGGCCAATGGTTGTCTCCCAACTAGGAATACACCACATGTGGCCAGCCTGGAGCCTAGTGATTGAGTAGTTTACTTGCTTTGGCACGACCTTTTGGGACACTTAGGTCGACCAACGATGCTACGACGCATCTCCGTACCCGAAGTAAGGATCTTGTGCCTACAAGCACACTTGCCAAAGTTTGCTCGTTTGTGAAATTTGATTTTCTAAATCATCTCTTGCAAAGATACGAACCAACTTTCTTTTCACAGTGGATTCAAGGGAATATATGTGGACTAATCCAACCAAAATGCGGACCATATAAAGACTTATGGTTTTGGTTGATGAATCCACAAACTGGTCACATGTTTGTCCACACACATTGCTGCTAAACCTTCTAGTCGATTAAGGGCTCACCACCCTTCTTATCCCTTAAGGTCCGGGAGACTGGATAATGCCAGAGAGTTTATATCGACGGTTTTTGATAAAGTATTGCATGTCGTTTTGGGTTTTTAATTGAACATTGAATTCCCATGTTCACCCCAAATAGCCTCGCCTAGTGATCATAAAGCGCAATTTAAATGATCGCCCGAATTTTGGTAAACGTACCAAGTTTTCGGTTTCTGCCTAGGGCTATGCAATCCTTGTACGTAGTTATGTTGGTCCGCGTTGAGGCCCATTGCCACCCAACCTATATGACGTTACAGTTGGTTACTGGGTACGAACCTGATGATTTTCGTATTTACGCATTTGGGTGTGCATTCCATGTGCCAAGTTGCGTCGCCGCAACGTACCACCATGGGTCCTCAAAGAAGGATGTGTATCTTTTGTCGATCATGATTCTCCTTCACACTAGCTCTCTTCGAACCCTTGCACGCGATCTCTTTACCGCTCATTTGCGGGTTGTCACTTTAATGAGACAGTCATCCCGCTGTTAGGGGGAGATAAGAACGTCAACATTCCTGTAGAACGGCGCGAATTTGCGTGGATGTTGCCCACTATGTCTCATCTCGATTCCCATACCGCACAAGTGTGATAAGCAAGTGAGATGAATTCTAGATTTCAGAATGTTGCTCCAGACGCATTCCTCTGATCTAGCTAAAGTGACGAGATCATATACCAGCTGCAAACATGCCTGCAGGGATAGACGTACTTAACGGACGTCGAGTCAACATCCTTGGAGGGTGTGCCGCCCCTGTTGGACGGGTTGGACACCCTTGTTGGACGGTCCGGTACATTGGCGGATAGCCAATCAATCTGTCTTGGCCTGGAGCACGATAGATCATTCAGTTCGTAGGATTCACTTCCCTAGAAGAGGAAGATATGGCACAACAATGAATCTAAACTCGATCGCTGTCTCAAATCATTTCCATCTCATGAGATTAATCCGGATTACTCCCAATACTTGAAGTTCTTGGTCCAGTATACTAGTTTGGGTGAGCTAAATGGAATTGAAATGAGATTATCATCGATGATGTTTTCACTTATATGGTAGCTACCGACATAAATGAAAAGCGACGATATCGAACCGTGTTCCGTTGATTAAGTGACAACGTAGAACTGATTGAACAACTGAAATTACAATCCAGGTCAAATTCCTTACCAAAGTGTGTATTGGACCTGTCGTTCCTACACCGCCCAAGGTACCCCTATTGTTTTACAAGTGGGAAAGGAAGCGTTATGAGATGAATGAAATAGTGTGATATGATGCACACCTTACGGCACAAGGTTTCTCTCAAACGTCCTGTGATTGATAGCAGCATTATGAAATGTGGTTAGTATTTTCTCCATGGGGATATAGATACAGAGATTGACATGTAAGTTCTTGAAGAATTACATTGACTGGTCCAAATAGTTCCAAAACCACGGAACACCCTCTTAACTTGTTTTGAGGCGTTCACTTATGGATTGAAAAATCCGACAGATGTGGTATACCCGTCTACGTGATTATTTGATCAGTCAGGGAAATGAATGAATGCCCTTACGTGTTAAACTATGAAGTCTTATTCCAAATTGCTAGAGTTACAGTTTTTGTCGTTAACACGAATCTCACTAAGACTCCGGAAGAGCTTGAGAAAATTGCCTTGCACATGAAGATGGAATTTGAGATGAAGGATCTTAGGAAAACTCGTTTATGCCTTAACTTGAAGTTGAAGCATTGTTCTGAGGGTATTTTGGTCTACCAGTCGAACTACATCCCGAATGTGTTACCTCTGAGAATACCGTCCATACATTATATGCAAATGAGACCCTTGAAGAGGTTATGGAATCCGAAATTTCATATCTAAGTTCAACTTTGCTCTTCATTGTACTTAGCTCATTGTATTTAGACATGACATCTCCTTCGTTGTAGATCTTGGTAAAGATGCAGAACTGCGCCTACACGCAACCACTGAATTGGTATTAAAGACGTTCCTTGAAGGTACTACGAATTTGGGCAAATCAAATCCCAACGCATATTGAGCGGATCCAACCCCCTGATCCTCGAAGTAATGCTTGCCTTGTTTGTTATGCTGACGCTGGTTACTTATCAAACCCGCACAAGGCAAAATCCCTGAATGGTTATGTCTTTACCGTTAGGGATATTGCAATATCTTGGAGGTCCACGATATGACCTTAGTTGCGAAATCTTCGAATCATTCCAAGACTCACCTTACTTCACTAAGCCACAAGTGAGACGTGGTTAGAAGTACTTGTTGAGCATATTCGAAGTACTTGCTATTTTTCATCCATCATTGATTTCCAACGACGATCCATGAAGATTATACCACATGTATCAACCCGACCAAGCCATGATACATCAACGAAGTCAACGCCAAGAAATATTGCGTCTACATCTACATCAGCAAAGCATCAGGAGATTGAAGTCATGCAAGTTGATCCCAGACAACCTTGCCGACCTCTACCCGACGTCACTGCCAAAGTCAATCTTCCAGAAGCTTGTCCGAGGAACTGGTGTGCCTAACTATCATATGCAATGCTTGTAGTTCTCATTTGGAAGTTATGTCAAACTTAGGGGGAGTATCCAGAAGTATACTCACTTGATCTTAATGTACTCTTTTTCCCTACGATTAGGAGCATTTTTCCCACTGGGTTTTTGAACTAGGTTTTAACGAGGCACCCATCCTGGGCTGATCATACCCTTGTGAGCTCTTTTACGTGCGTCCAAAAGACGTATAGTTTTGACTTAATGCAACTTCTTACGTTTCTCCTTAGTCTATGGGTTTTTATCCCACCTTGGGTTTTATCGTAGCGAGGTTTTGTGAGTTTTACGTTTTTTATGCATTCTTCCGTTGATTTGAGACTCGCATTCGCTCATTGTGCCGACGACTTCATCAACTGTACTTACTTCATCACTGAAGACCTGATGCGCCATTTACTTGAGTATTTACACACTCAAGGAGGAGTGTTGCAGTCCTATTGGAATAAGAATGTGATTGTGTAAATCCTAGTATATCTTGGAATATCTCTTATATTCCTATTAGGAGTAGATTACCTATTAAATGTTGTAATCCTAAAGGGTATGGAATTAACCTTCCCTACTACTATAAATAAAGGTACAATGGGGTGGAATAGAACACACCCATAATTACACATCTCTCTATTCTTCTCTCTATGCCGCACCCTCTCTTTATGACCTACATAATTGTTCAGTAAATTATGTTTACAACAATATACATATTCATTATATCTATTGTATTTTATAGTAAGTTTTTCTTAGTAGTTTAAAAAATTTAAATCATCAATATAACTTTTTTCTTATCGTGTCGAAACAGGTTTACCCACCTGTCACTCTCGTGTAAAACTGTTAAGGACCCGTTATTAACGGGTTATTATCGTGTGACCCGATTAGTTATCGTATTGATCTAAAACTCATTATTTTCGCGTCGTTTAAGTGTCGTGTTAACAGATCGTATAAGAAATTGTCATATCTAACAGCAAACACACGCACATGAAAGATATTTGATTCGTATGAAAGAGATTGCGGCGGCTAACTATACCCTCAATCTCGCCACCAATCACTCCTAGACGTGATATATATTCAACAAAATAATTGAAAAATAAAAAGAAATTTGAAAGAGTAATATGAAATTAAAGTGTACGGAGATTAATAAAGCAAGCAAGCAGACAAAGCTCTCAATTCTCAGGCCATTTGGTGCTGTAGTACATTTTGCTTCTTGGATTCAAATATATTTAAGGAGAAATGTTTCATTTGTTTTTAACTTGATTGATTAAATCTTTTTTTTATTTTTTTTTATTTTTCATCACGATCTTTCGGTTTTAATAAATGTTATTAATTATTTCAATAATAAAGTATTTTACATGTCAAGATAATTAAATTTTATTTTTAAATATATTTATTTAGTGTTAGAAACGTTACATTTAATATATATTTATGGCTCTCTTCAAAAAATAATATATATTTATGGCTTAATTTTGTATCATATATTTTTATTTTTACTTTGTACCCATTTTAATTTGCAACCCTTTTTTTTAAATTGTACCAATTTTCTTTTTAGTTTTAGTTTGTATACATATATTAATTTCATTTTGTGTACATATTTTTCAAACTTTTATTTGCACCAATAATTTACTAATAATGTACCCATTTGTCTTTAAAAATGTATCACTTTGTTATATGTAAAATGTACCAAATATTTTTTTTTTTGTAAGAACCCTTTTTTTATGTAAAATGTACCCGTTTTCTAATGTAAGACCTATTTATTTTTTTAATCTAAAATGTACCAATTGTTTTTTTTTTTATATAAAATGTACCCTTTTTCTTATACGAAATGCACGCTTTTTTTTTACACAAAATGTACCACCTTTTTTGTATGAAACGTACCAACTTTTTGTACGTAAAATGTACCGTTTTAAAATGACCAATTTCTTGTATGTAAAATGTCAATAATATAAGTAATAACACATCATGGGTTTTATTTAAATATAATTTATCTTAATGACAAATCATGTCATTAAGATAAATTATACTTTTTTTATATAAGTATAATTTATTTTTAATATTTTTTAATCCCACAAATCTTGAATTTTATTTAAAATCTCATTAATATAAGTAACTACAAATTTTAATTTAAAAATATATAGCCTACACAGAAATGCATTATTGCATTACTTTCAGGTATTTCAATAAAAAACTGAAAATCAACAAGATTTAAGTCAAACGTTGATAAATTGGGATCGCATCCAAAGTCATCCTAGTTAATTATATGTATTATTTATTAAATATTTTCTACCTATCTGCTTGATCATCGATGTTCCAGAGATCTATTCCAGGTTAGAACTTTGCTCCCTAAGCATCAACAAGCATGAAAAAAACAATAAAAAAGGGTTGAGATTTAACTAAACCGATCATTGTGAAAAATGATGTTCGGGAAAGAATCATGCATGCATTCAGGTTGCAGCTAATTACAACAGTGGTCCAACTTGACCAAAGCCATGTATGAACACACATTTTAGTATTGGAGTCGCAAAAAGACCCAAAATATACAAATGGATCGTGTATAAAGTATGAACAGAAAAAAGAAAAAGAAAGAGGGAGTCTATTATTTACATATAATTAAAGAGAGAAAAGAGCAAAGGGAAACAAAAAGTGTCCTCATAATTTAATTATGTTGGTGGTGGTCATGGTTAAACGGGAGGGAGGATAACCCACAGAGCAAGATTTGATGAATTTTAGTGTAATGATTTTGGTTGTTGAGAAAAAGCCTAATCTGAGGAGCAAATCCATGATTCCACCATACCTTCGCTTCGAGGAGTGGTAGCAGCTGCAGCAGCAGTAGTAGATGAAGGCACACTGCCGGCATGAAGTACAATATTCGACGAAGAACCAGCAGCCCAGTAGTTGAGTTTCCCATTGCCGTAATTGCCATTGATAGAACTCATTAGCCTTTGATGATCAACGATATTGTTGTTGTCAATGTTCTTGTTGGACTCTGTTCCGTCAGTACCCCAGCTTGGACCATTACTAATGTCGTGCCTGGAATGAGCGGCGTCCGAGGAAGATACGATGTTGTTGGAAAGCGCATTAACATTAACCTCCTGCTGCTGCTGCCGCTGCTGATGAGTCAAACCAAAATGTTGATGAGGAGGACCCCCCAAAGAGCCTGCTTGATGATGATGAGGTGGTGAAGTAACGGACATTAATGGGTATTTAGGACTTTGTTGTTGGGACTGAAAAAAGGATTGGAAATTGAGAACTTGTGAAGAAGATGAGGATGATGAAGGGTTTTGGTTTTGCACATTGAGGAAATTGTGATTTGTGGAGGATGAATTAATAGGATCAAGCAATGAAGATGGTGGTGGGTGCGTCACTTTTTGAGCAAAAGGCCTCAAAAGGTATGGGGGAGGAGCGTCCAAACCCAGACGCCCTCCTCCACCACCACCTCCTCCTCCTCCGCCTCCTGCTGATCTCATCAATGAAGAGGCAGCAGCAGCACTGCCAAAAAGGTCCAATCTGCTCCTCGGGAAAGGTGAGGAAGAAGAAAATGGAGGAGCAGGGATACCTGTAAATTCCTGAACCATGGCTCTGAAATTTGTGGTGTCCGTTGTCAGCACCGTCGTTGGTGCTCGCCTCGACGCTCTCGACCTCTTTTTCGGATTCCGCACAACACCGTTGTTGCTGTTGTTGTTGTTGTTGTTGTGGGTTTGGATGTTGGGAGCTGAAAAAGAGGCGGAAACGTTTTGATGGTCTTGTGGAATCTGAAGCGCCGCAAAAGTAGACGACCCGCCTCCTCCTCCGCCGGCGGCTGCGCCGCCTCTGCTTTGTCCTAATTGGTTAATACAGGGACTGGTCAATAAGGGTTGGCTGAGACCGGCTAGATCGGTGGGATTGGGGTCGGATATTAAGGTTTTGGACCACATCATGTCGAAATTGAGGAGCGGATTTGGGTTGGTGAGCCTGGATGATAACGGATCGAATATGTTTGATAGAGGGTCCATTTGGTGGTGGTGGTGATGTGGTGGTGGGTTAGACATGGTACCGAGTTGACTCGGTGGGTTACTGACCACGGCGGATATTGACTCGGCGCGCGAATCGTACTCGTCATCGCCGCCGCTGGAGGATTGCATACTACCACTGTTGCCAGAATCCATGCGAGAGAGAGAGAGAGAGAAAGAGATAGAGAAATGGAAAGACGAACAGGAGGGACAAAGATATGAAGGAGTAGAGAGTTATTTGGTTACTTAAAATACAAACTCATTTAAGAAGAGCAAGCTACCAAACAAACAAGGTACAGAGAGAGAGAGAGAGTGAGAGAGAGAGAGAGACGGGTGAGCTAAGCTGTTGAGAAAGTACCACTACATGGATGCATGCCTGGTGGAATTAATGAAAGCTGAACTGAGATCTGAAAGGAGAGGAGAGGAGAGGACAGAGCTTGGTAGGTGGTTTGTCCTGGAGCTGCAAAAGGGTATGCCGTGTGCGTGCGTGAACAAGAGAATAATAAAGAACCCAAGGCCACGGATGCAGACACGGATCATGAAAATTGATGGTTGCAGAAAGAGACTGTTGCAGAAAGAACGGAAAGCTATTAGTGTTGTCGGAGATCCAATCCCTTCCTCTTCTTTTTACTATTTTTGGGTTAAAGGTCAATTAGGGTTTCAATATACAGAAGATGAGAGAGAGATGAGAGAGAGAGAGAGGAACAGGTGTTGTTCTCTAGCCTTTTCTCTTCTCCAAAAGAGAACTGCGTCTCTGTTCGAGGTTCCATTCAAAAGATGAGGGTAGGGTAGCCATAACCCATGTCAGAGAGAGAGAGAGAGAGCTACTGGTCAAATGAGAGGAGAGTGGTGGTTTTGATTTTTTTTATTTATTTTTATTCTTTTTGGGAAAACATCATGCCAAAACGTGGTGAAGTATTTATTGCAACAACACAAACTTACAAACAAGGCCCAAAACAGAAACACAAAGCAAAACGGGGTCAACCAAACACACCAAAATAAGCCCAACCAAAAGTTGGAACTGAAGAAAACAGAAAACAAGAAACACCGCTGCAACCACCGCCGCAACCAACGCTGCCACAGTAGTGCTTGTCAATCCGCCCAAAGCCCATCTCCCAACCGAGCCGTGCCTCAACAAACCCAGCAACCAATTCCAATCTTCAGTCTAAACACAGCCACAGATCACCAAGAGCCTGCAGCAAAGATAAAGAAGCATGCGGAAATCCACGAGCAACACTGCCAACCAAGGTACACATCAAAGAGAAGATAGGGGTGTTTGGAACACCCGACCCAATGCAAGCACAAAATCAGAGCTCACCGACTCAACAAGCTGCATCTCGCAGCGAAACTTGACCAAAGATCGAAAATTAGAGGAAGGAGGAGGAGAGACAACAGTGGGAGGAGAATAGGGTAAATCGAACCAGGAAACGGGGAAAGAGAAAGAAACATCGGAGGGGAGAAGAGAGGAAGACCAAAGCAAAAACAAAAGAGCACCCACCGATCCCCGCTGTAGCCAGGATCGACTGCAACAAACTGGAACACGATGAAGAACCAGTCACACGAAAGGATGAGAATCGCCCTAAACCCTAAGGAAGGTCTCTCACCCGGGGGGGAGGGGATGAAAATTTCTTAAAGCGAGTGGTGGTTTTGATTCACTCAGTGTGAAACTAAGAAACTGAGGTTCAGCAACATGTTAAGAATTATATAATTTAATTAAGTTAAAATTAAATTAATTTAGTTTTTTTGGAATATTATGAGGTGGGGCAGCAACCGAATCAGGTTGATGGCTGTTGAATGGTACTATAAAAGGTAAGAGAACCACCATCACCACTATTATTCTTAAAAAAAAACCATTGAAATATTGAAATTAAAAATAAAAAGCCAAGCAAAATAAACAAAAGTACCAATGACGGAAAAAGTGAAATTTCTAATAGTCTCTGCAAATTAAAAAGAAGTAAATAATGTAAGTTGTTACCAATTATCTTTTTAATTCAAAATTAAACTAGTCTATGATGAATAAATATTTTAGCGTAGCAATGTTTGACTAGGTCAGCAAATTGATATAAAATATCAGAAAAGGAAAGTAAAATATCAAAATCTGGGGTTATTATTGAACAACCTCAGAGAATCTTTCAGTCTTTCTCTGCAGAAAATTTAGATGGAAATAGTGATGTACATGTATTGATTTGGTGCTCAGGTGATTTTATTAAAAGTGATTATTAAAAAAAGTTGAACTCAAAATAGTATTTGGTAAACACTTAAAAACAACTTATTTTCACAGTTTTGAGTGAAAAAAAAGCTGAAAACGTGAAGTAACAAAAATGAGATTATTCTCACAGCTCAACAGAAACAGTTTTTTTTTCAAAACACAGCAATACCAAACCAGCCGTATATAATCTACATGCTGGAATCCTATTTGTACTTAAATAAATAATTTAACACTACTTTTATACTCTTCCACCTTCCATTTTACTTAATGGCTGAACACTGTTTGCAAGAAACAAGAAGAAATCAATCTATATCTTTGTTCGGATAGATCAGTTCAACAACATCTTAGGTTCGCTGCAACCATCAAAACTAATCAAGAACCAACCAGTGTTAATTCCCATATTTAAATACCCTAAGATTAAATCCCATATAACGTCCACTTGAAAAAAGTTATAACCATAATTATAATTAAATATAACACAACATGGATTGTAGACATATAACGTCATTATCGTTCTTTCACGTCATATTATTATACTCCTGTATACTTTTTTTCTCCTTGTGACGTATGTCTTTTTAGAACAAAAGTGTGATAAGTATTTTGTTATCAGTTTATGTCTATTTACAATATGTTGCAGTTTTATCGGATTAGGAATGTGATTATGTAAATTCTAATATATATATGAGTATCTTGTAGTTACCTATTAGGAGTTTGTTACCTATTAAGAAATGTAATCCTATAAAGGTAAGGATTATACCCTTCCTACTACTATAAATAAATGCATAAAGGGGTGATACAAAACACACATCAGAATTAAATCTCTCTTTCTCTCCTTTTGCCTCCGGCCCCCTCTCTCTATTCCTTTGATCGCTCAGTTAATTAGCCAGAAGGTAAGGAACTGAATGATCGTAGGATGAGGCTAACTTCTACAAATTCAAAGGCTCTCAATCGTTTTCTGCCAATCAGGTTCTTCTAAAATAAATTAAGATATTTGAAAAAACCTTGAAGCATGAAAACATTCCCCATGATGCATGAACCCCCTATATTTATATTTTCCTTCCAATTATATATATATCGTATATATGTTCATATATTTTTGTCAATATATATAATTGTTCATGCATTACGCATATATGCTATGTGGAATTGCGAGTCAAAGAATTGAAATTAATTTAGAAGCAAATGGGTTTTCAACCCTAGATTCGAAAGAAAAAAAAATTGGGTAATTACTTGCGGCACCACCGTGTGGCAGACCTTGGGACAGCATCTCAACGCCTTGGAATTCACGAGCAGCCCTCTGGGCTTGCTGCTTCCTCTCGGACCCAACCAAGCTTCAGCTTGGGTTGTCTGTTACACGATCCTAACGCCCTAGTCCAAAACCCAACCCACAACCCGCATGCCTGAAGCTATGCTGGGCTTGTCACTAACACGAGCTTAAAGCCCCAGCCAGTCCGCACTAGTTTTCTGGTTTGCTGGATTGGTTCCTTGCCATGGCCCACGCCAGTTTGCTGCTGGGCTCTGCCTTAAGCCACGACCAGCGAAACCATAAGCCAGCCCATGCGGTTGGGCTTGACCTTCGACCCAAAACCAAAACCAGCCTGTAGCTGGGTTTTCGCGCACACACACATGCCCTTTGGGCCTGCCCCATGTGCCTGACTTGACCCAACATGCCGGCCTTCACGACTGGGCTTCCCAAATTGGACCCGTGGCTTGCAGCCATGATTTGGGATGCACCTAACAACTACCGGAGCCTAATAAAACCTATAGGGCTTTGCCCTAGTCACGGTACCCATGCCCTAACCCTTTTGGGCTATGTTTTTCAAACCAAATGCTAATTTTTATCATTCTAAATAATTTTAACCTGCATGTTATAATTATTTTTGCTTCTACGATTGACCCCGAATAGTCTTAATCTATTGAATTAATTAAAGTGACCAGCAGTCCATTAATCTGACAATTAATCCAAACTTATTGGCCTGAAGCTCACTTTTGGTATTAATGATTCAATAAATTATTTCATCTCTTTAAACCGTTGACTCTCTTTCATAGTTCCGGAGCACTCACACTTGGGTTCCTGAAGCAATCCACTACACTTTATTGTATATGGTATTATGTGTTCTTGCAGGTACCCCTATATATCAACAAAACATTCATAACTAAATCGATCCTGTAGTTTCGAATTTAGTGCCTTTGAATCCCGAAGTTTTCATTCAAAACTTACCACATGAAACCTATAGCTTTCATGCATAAAAAAAACCAATACATGTCTATAGAACCCGAATGTTCTATGATATATGTCTATACGACTAACCACGTTTTGGTGTACCCTCTATTTGAGGGACATGTCGAACTTGAACAAGCTCGATTTCACCACTCTGGAAGTCTCCGGAAGAAACTACCTGAACTGGGTTCAAGATGTAAAGCTCCACCTCACTGCAAAAAGTCTTAGAGCTGCTATCGAGGAACCAACCGACGATGTACCCGTCGACAAAGCTCAGAAAGCTACTGCTATGATCTTCATCTGAAGACACATCTATGATGCACTGCAGATCGAGTACCTCGCAGAGGAAGATCCCTGTACCCTCTAGCTCATTTTGGCGGATCGCTTTGATCACCAGAAAGACATATTCTTGCATGAAGCAAGACAGGACTGGCATCATTTACGTTTCTAAGAATTTAAGTCTGTGAATGAATACAACTCTGAAGTTTGTAGAATCCGATCACTGCTTAAGTTCTGTAACGAGCACTTAACGAACAAGATCTCCTGGAGAAGACCTATTCGACCTTTAATGCCACCAATATTATCATGCAGCAACAATATAAGGCACATAAGTTCACCAAATTTTTGGATTTGATATTTGTTCTACTTCTCACTGAAAAGCAGAACCAGCTTTTGAGGAAAAATCATCAAGCTCAACCTACCACCTCGAACACTGCGCCTGAAGCACACGCGACAACTTCGAACAGCCAAAACCGACGGAGATCCCATCATGGCTGTGGCAAGGGGTGCCAAGCTCCACCGAATAGAGGCCCATCCAAGGGAGGAAACTTGACCCAGAAGCACCAACACCTTGCCCTGAAGGCCCTAAACTTCAAGAACAAGGGAAAAACTACCGTTCAATCGGATTCCACTAAACTGGACATGTGTTATGCTGTGGATCAAGGGATCATTGGTCACACGTATGCCGAGCTACCCCCGAGGCCATTGCCAAGTATCATTTGAGTCGTGAGTCCAACTTTGTGCATGTAGAAATCCCCGAAGCGACTATTACATCTCTAGAGGTTTCAAATTTTCAAGAGGCATCCGCTCCTATGGAAGAATAAATTTAGACATGTTTTTAGGGTGTTTAACCCCTAGTGGCCAAACACACTAGGAATGGCCAAACCCCCTCCCTATTTTCTAGGTTTATGGTTAAATTTTCAGACAATTTTTCGAAGTCTTTGGAATTATTTGTTTGGTTTGGTTTGTTTTGAACTCTGGATATTATTTTATGGATATTATTTCTCAAATTGATTAATTGAATGAATGAAATTATATTTATGCATGTGACCGATTCAATTAATTTTTTTCTAGGTATGACTAGTGGGGAAGTTAATTGTCTGGTAGATAGTGCGACTACGCACACCATATTGCGTGAGAAACAGTATTTCACTAAATTCGTACCTAAGAATGCACCTCTAACAACTCTCTCAGGCCCATCCAACCTGATAGAAGGATACAGAAAGGCTCGTATAATGTTGTCCAATGGTACTGAATTAACCATTAAATAGGCACTCTATTCTCCTTATTCCGAAATAATGTTGAGTTTTAGAGACATTCAAGATAATCAATATCATGTGGAAACCAGTGAAGATAATGGTTTTGAATTTCTTTGTATCACTTCTTACGAATACGGCCGAAAGCATATTCACGAGAAGCTGGAACGTCTCCGGAGTGGGTTGTACATAACAACCATTCGAGCCGTAGAGACACACCATGTGGCCGGCCCTAGTGCTGGGTTCCAGGATACTTTCCTGCTTTGGCATGATTGAATGGAATGCCCCGGATGAGATATGTTGCGCCATATCCTCAAAGTATCTTATGGGCATCACTTGAAATCTTATCCCAGCATCCATTTTGCAAAGCATGTTCCTTGGGGAAGTTGAACATTCAACCCTCAATAAGAAAGATTATTCACAACCCCCTTAAATTTCTTCAGATGATTCATGGGGATATTTGTATAACTATCCAACCAACGTGTGGACCATTTAGATACTTTATGGTGTTGAATGATGCATCGACACGATGGTCATATTTGTACTCCTAACATAAATTATTAAGCTTAGGGCTCACCACCCTGATTATCCGATCAAGTTGATTTGATTGGATAATGTTGAAGATTTTATGTCACAGACTTTTAACAATTATTGCATGTCTGTTGGGATTGAAGTTGAACATTTTATACCCCATGTTCACATCCAAAACAGCTTGGCAGAAGCTTTCATAAAGTGCATTTAAACGATAGCTCAAACTTTGGTTATGAGAACCAATTTGCTGGTATTTACCTGGAGTCATGCAATGTTGCACGCAGCTATGTTGGTCTGTCTGAGGCCCACTGCTACCCAACCTCATTCACCGTTATAGTTGGTTACTGGATATGAGCTGACATCTCACATTTACGTGTGTTTGTGTGCGCAGTCTATATGCCAATAGCGCCACCACTACGCACCAAAATGAGTCCTCAGAGAAAAATAGGAATCTATGTCGGTTATGATTCGCCATCGATTATTCGTTACTTAGAACCCTTGACATGAGATCTCTTTACCGCATGCTTTGTGGATTGTCACTTCAATGAGACAGTCTTCCGGTCGTTAGGGGGAGATACGATCACTAACTTTCCTGTAGAACACCGCGAATTATCGTGGATTACTCCCACTGTGTCTCATTTAGATCCCCGCAGGCCTTAGTCTGAAACTGAAGTGTGACGCATTTTAGATCTTCAGAGCATTACTCAAAGCATGCCAGATACTTTTACCGATCTAGCAAAGGTAACGAGATCACATATACCCACTGCAAACGCACCTGCAAGGATAAACGTACCAATCGTATGCCATAACACCGCTGTGGAAGGTCGAATCGTCCCCGAGGGTGGGGCGGTCATACCTCCCACACGATAAGGTACAATGGTAGCTAGCCAATCACCTGCTCCTAGCCTGAAGCATGGTAGGCCTCCTAGTTCAAAGGATTCACAACCCTGAAAAGAGGAAAATGGCACAAACTAGTGAACTTAGTCTGAATCTGACCATTGCTTACTCATCCGTTCCAATGCATGAGGCTATTCTAGAATATGGTGATGCTTCAGATGAAACATGCTAGCCTCCCGAGAATCATGAGATTTGGGTTCGTTAAGCAGTATTGGATGAGGTTTGGAATCAGAATGAGATAATAGTCGATGATGCATTTGCGTATACTGTTGCTTCTGATACTATGCTTAGCGATGACATTGAACCACGCTCCGTTGATGAATGTCGACGTAGAACAGATTGGTCAAACTAGAAACAAGCAATCCAGGGCGAACTTGATTCGCTCATGAAACGAAAGGCGTTTAGGCCTCTAGCTCATACTCCACCACATATGAAGCCCGTGGGCTACAAGTGGGTTTTCGTGAGGAAGCGTGATGAGAAGAATGAAATAGTGCAGTACAAAGCACGCCTCGTAGCACAAGGCTTCTCTCAACGCCCTAGGATTGATTACGAGGAGACGTATTCCCTCGTAATGGACGTTATAACGTTCTGCTACCTTATCAATTTGGTAGTTTCCGAAAAACTAAATATGCAGCTTATGGACGTGGTAACAGCGTATCTTTATGGGGATCTAGATACGGAAATGTATATGAAAGTTCCTGAAGGACTTCCATTGACTGGTTAAAATAGTTCTAGATTGCGGAAAACTCTCTCGATTAGATTGAGGAGGTCACACTAAGGATTGAAACAATCCGGGCGGATGTGGTATAACCATCTGAGTGAATATTTGACAAGTCAGGGTTATGTGAACAGCGAATTATGCCAATGCATGTTTATTAAGAAGTCACATTCTGAATTTGCAATCGTTGCAGTTTATGTCGACGACATGAACCTCATTGGAACTCCCGCAGAGCTTGAGGAAATTGCCACACACTTCAAATCGGAATTTGAGATGAAAGATCTTGGGAAAACTCGATATTATCTCAGCCTGGAGATTGAGCATTGTTAGGATGGAATCTTAGTACATCAATCGAACTATACCCAGAAGGTGTTGCGTCGTTTTAATGAGGATAAAGCGAAGCCTTCGAGTACATATATTGTCGTTCGGACTCTAAATGCTAAATCAGATCCCTTCCGTCCAAAGGAGGATGGGGAAGAGATTTTGGAGACTAAAGTTCCATATCTAAGTGCAATTGGTTCTTTATTGTACTTGGCTCAATGTACTAGACCCGACATCTCCTTCGTTGTTAATCTTTTGGCTAGATACAACAATGCGCCTACATGCAGTCACTGGAATGGTGTTAAAGACATTATCCGCTACCTCAAGGGTACTACGGATTTGGGCTTATTCTATACCCATGAATCCTCGAGAGGAGCCATCGCCCCCTCGGTCATCGAGTTGATTATTGCCTCGTTGGTTACGTATATGCTGGTTATCTGTCTGACCCTCATAGGGCACGTTCTCAAACGGGTTATCTCTTTACTGTTGGAGATACCGCTATATCTTGGAGGTCTACCAAGCAAACGCTAGTTGCGACTTCTTTTAACCATGCTGAGATTCTCGCCCTGCATGAAGCCTCACGAGAGTGCTTTTGGCTGAGAGCAGTTATGGAACATATTTGAAGCACTAGTGGTCTTTCTTTCGATGTTGACCTTCCTACGACGATCTTTGAAGACAATACAGCACATATCGAGCAGTTAAAGAAAGGGTACATCGAGGGAGACAACATCAAGCACATAGTGCTGAAGTTCTTTTACACTCACCATCAACAACAACATCAGAACATTGAAGTCAAGCAAATCTGTTCCCAGGACAACTTGGCCGACCTCTTCACAAAGTCATTGCCCAAGTCTACTTTTCAGAAGCTCGTCCAAGGAATCGGTATGCGTAAATTATCTAAATTGAATCGCTTATAGTCTTATTTGTGAGTTATGTCTAACTCAGGGGGATTATCTTTAAGCATACTCACTTGATCTTAATGTACCATTCTTCCTACGATTTGGAACATTTTCCCCACTGTGTTTTTACTACCTAAGGAGGTTTTAATAAGGCACCCATCCTGGGATGATCATACTTCGTTGAGTTCACTAAGTTCGTTCTGTTTGACGTTTGTTTTAGACATTATGCATACTTCTCACTTTTCTTCTTAGTCTATGGGTTTTTCCCAATGCCTTGGGTTTTACCATAGCAAGGTTTCGTAGTTTTACTACCAATGCATACTTGCTTACTTGTATTTAAGACTCGCGTTCACCCTTTATGCTGATGACATCATCAACTGTTCTACCTCATCTGCTGAAGACCTGATGCTACGTTTTGTTTGAGTATTTACACAATCAAGGGGGAGTGTTGCAGTCCTATCGGATTAGGAATATGATTGTGTAAATCCTAGTATGTTTAGGAGTATCCTGTAGTTAACTTATTAGGAGTTGGTTACCTATTAAGAGATGTGATCCTATAAGGGTAAGGATTCTACCCTTCCTACTACTATAAATAAAGGCATAAGGGGGTGATACAACACACATCTCAGAATTAAATCTATCTCTTTCTCTCTTGTTGCCACCGGCCCCCTCTCTCTATTCCTTAGATCACTCAGTTAATTAGGCCTACAACACAATATATATTTTCGTCTTACTTTATTTTCATTTTTAGCTAATGAGTCAGCCTATATTTACATTATGGGGTGGGAGAATAAATTAGTTGTGAACTCATTATTTCTGAGATTCGAACATAACACCTCTTATTTATCAGTGAAGAAGAATATCAATAAACTGTAGTACTAATGATTCCTTGTAATGTATTATTTATAAGAAATTTTATTTGGACTCATTTGATTTACCGTTACATCCAACTGAACAATTTTATTCACCAACTGATCAAATTTACCTCTAATAAATAAGAAAAAAAAAGAAAAGAATAAAGATGGGTGTTTTACTCTCTATTAGTAACCCTAAACTCTGTTACACTACTACGTTTTACTATTTGCGGGACGAACCAAAGTTGGTCGCACAAAGTGTATTTCCATCGCACGAACTTCAGCGCGACACAGAATTCATGAAGAAAGACTTTGCCCAACGAAAAACATCATTGGTCGCAAAAACACGGCGCAATGGTTTACCTTTTGTCGCATAAAATTTTTAGGAACGAATGTTTTTGTCGCACAAAATAGCAGGATACATACATGGGACGTCTATTATTCTTCTCTCTAAACTATGTATGACAACAATTTATTATTGTGTGACGAAACCTAGTTTGTCGCTTGAGTAATAAAATTAGATTGCAATTAAAAAATGTAATGAAGAGAAAAATAATACATTTAAATTAGTATAAATGTATGTACTATGTACATGAAAAATGTTTAAAAAGTAAGGAAGTAAAAAATAAGAAAATAATGCAGTCTAATCTACGGGGTTGTCATGCGGAGGCGGCTGGAAGGTCTTAAGGTTGTCAACAGGCTCAGAGGTCGAAGGGGCAGAGGTGTGGGCATGCTCGGGTTGGAGGGCCTCGGATGTCGACGGGGGACAAAGATCCGGGAGACGAATGCCGGACTGACTGAGGGCCTATACAATCTATGACATCTAGCTCCTATACGAGGCTAGCTCAGTCCTAAGGTTGGCCACCTCTGCTATCAAAGCTGTCACCAAACTCTTTGACTGCGATGATGAAGGGGCTCTAGGTTCGCAGCGCCGGGCATTCCCCATCCCCCTACAATATGTCTCCGACCTCCGCCCGAGAGTCTGATCCAAGGTCTCCATAAGGATCTAAAACCCCGCATCCTCTGGGGGATCCACAGACTCGAGCGAAGTCTTGGGAGGAAGCTGGGAGGCGGAATCTTGAAGAACCAATTGCCTCTTCTCCATCATCGTCGCCTGTGTAATATAACATCAAATATTAATTATAACATTCATATAATAACCATGAAACTTGAATGCATAAGATAATAATTAAAATTGAAGAATACTTACATGAGGGGACTCGACCAACTCATCCCCGAGTCGAACATAAACGTTACTAAAGATATTGATCTTCGGGAATTTTGAACCCCCAGAATAGAACAAGAGAAGAAAAATGTTAGTATGAAAAAAATAAATAATATTAATGACATTTTAAAAATTGAATATGAAAAACTTTATTATTACCTGCCGCCTCGCCTCCATCCTATATGAGAAGGGCCTCGAACTAGAATGATGGAGAAGAGTCTTCTTCTCCCTATTGCTCTTGTTGACTTTCGCCTTCTTTTGTTACACAAAAAATAAATGTTGTTGATGCACAAAACTGGGTGGGTGGTACAAACAAATGTATTAGTTTAAATTTAAATGAAATATAAAAAAATCAATAAACATTAGTAAGAAATGTATAATAATTTTAAGCTTAATATGGAAAAGGTACCATATAGCCAGGCTCCTGAAAATGACTGCGGAGCCATGCCCAATTATCCTCCTGGCCCTCAAACTCCTTCGGGCAACACTCCTCAAGAGCAACCTACGGATCATCAAATGTCTCAAAATATTGGTGCAGGCCGCTCTTCCACTGCTTGTATTGTTCAGAGAAGAGCCTATTGATGTACGCCAACATATCATCGTTGATGTCCTCGAAATTGTAGTTCGTCAGCAATGTAACAAATTAATTACATACATTAAGTAATATAAATATATAAAATCTGAAGGAAAAACAATTAAAAGGTAGGATACTTATCGACAACTGTGCACACACCTTCGTCCTCACCTCGTCTGGCATCACCTTTCAAGACTTGCATTGCACAGGACAATAGGTCCGAACGACTTGTCCAATGTCGTGGGCCAATGTGCTATGCTGCTCCACCGTTGGTGCAGCCTGATGCCGGTCGTCGTATCTATAATGATACATTCATTGGTCAGCCGGGTGATCTTCGCCGTCTTTAATTGGCGACAAGGTCCTCGGGTGTTTTTCTTGGCTGCAAAGAAATACAAAATTAACGTTAACCCAAAACTAATAACAAATCCTACTAAAATTTTGGCATAACCTCCTATAATTAAAACATTTCCCAAAACCCTGAAAATAACATAAACAATATATGTATCTAACAGAATGATCACAACTGTTTAATAATAGGTTCATAATGATGACAACAACATAATGACGACAACAATAAACAAAACTTTTTAATCCTTAAATGACATGACATAACAAACTGAACCTAAAATAACAAAACTAAGTTACAAAATTCTTATCATATTTCATATTTCGTATTCCTTATTAGGTTTGTACTTTTGCCAACATTGTTGCACTGTTACAAAATGTAAATACAATCCAACTCCGCGAATTGCATAAGTAAACAAGAATTACTTTCAGTTCATGGAAGCATATGCATTTGAAAAGCACAATGATACGTCCGCTTTACACATTTTCTTTCTACTTACCTAAAGATCGAACTTAGAGGAGCAGGAACTCAAATTTTTGAACAAAATTAAACTAGTAAAACTCGAAATTAAGCAGAAAAATTGAACAAACATTTTTAGAGACACGTTGTTCTCTACAAAGAAATAATGACCACCCTCCTAACATCATTAGGCAATCCAATATCACGTAGAACAGTCTATATGGAGAAATCACTAAGCACTATAAGAAAAAAAACAGTTATGAATGTGAGGGGCATTAATAAACTTTACCTTGGTGTGACCCCAAGGCATCAGAAGTGGATGTCGATGGTGTGTCGAGCATGCGCGGGCGGCGATGACCACGCCTAGCGCTAACAGGTAGCGCTACTAATGTGGCTGATGACAGTCTATATGGAGAAATCACTAAGCACTATAAGAAAAAAAACAGTTATGAATGTGAGGGGCGTTAATAAACTTTACCTTGGTGTGACCCCAAGGCATCAGAAGTGGATGTCGATGGTGTGTCGAGCATGCGCGGGCGGCGATGACCACGCCTAGCGCTAACAGGTAGCGCTACTAATGTGGCTGATGACGCCGGTGTCTGGGAGACCTTGGGACCAACCGGCAAGTGATCCATTTGTGTTGGAGCAGTGGCAGCTGACGGATAAGCTGTGGGAGGCGAACTGGGTGCAATCGTCACCGCCTTACGACTTCTAATAAGGTTTGACATCTGCACAATTAGAAGAAAAAAAAATTCAGTAAGTATACATAAATCCCATCACATGCCAAATTATGTGGCTTATCACTCACACCAACCCCACGCAAAACTAAATCAAGCATTTGAACCATATATACTGTTAAACATAAAACAGACAATTAAACCATAAAAGCATCTAGACCTATATGCATTTCATTAAAGGAGGAACAAAAAACCAATCCACTTACCTATATGCATTTCATTCAAGGAGAAACCAAAAACCAATCCACTTACCTATATGCATTTCATTAAAAGAGAAACAAAAAACCAATCCACTTACCTATATGCATTTCCCCATTCAACTAAACAGAAAGAAAACGAAAATACATATGGTACTTAGAACCAATTGACTTGGGCAGCAGCTGCCTTATGTAGGCCTCGAAACATAAACACAAACATATCCTTCAGCATGCCTAATTTTGTGGCATATCACTTGCACCAACCCCATAAAAGCATCTTGACCTATATGCATTTCATTAAAGGAGGAACAAAAAACCAATCCACTTACCTATATGCATTTCATTCAAGGAGAAACAAAAACATTCCCAAATAATATCATCGACATATTTAATAAAGTCTCAAAAGCTTACAAATTTGAGGAAGCATAACCACGCCATATTTGTCACTTTCATATGCGATCCAACAAAATTTCTCATCGATAAATTATAGACGAAACTTAGGTAAGTCAATACAAGGTCATTTTTTGTCCTAATAAACCTACATTCTCTACCTACCTTATTTAATAAACATGTATATATACACACACATTAACAAACAACATCAACATCAATCCAATTCAAAAAACCAATCCACCAAAATTTCCAACAAAATTGCTCATCCAACATAAAATCAACTAATTAATCCATACAGTACCCACAGATTCCAATAAATTATGCCCTCATATCAAAGTACCCAAAAATCAACTAATTAATCCCTAAATTCTCAACTCACAGTTCATAATTTAACTAATTAATCCCATAATTCGTCATCCATGTAACAAAATTATGCGGATTGGGTGGGATTGTTAGTACCACCGAATCCCCTAAAATATGAAAAATTGTAAACCCTAATCCTGAAATTGTAAACCATAATCCCGAAATTGTAAACCCTAATCCCCAAAATGTAAACCCTAAAATCTGAAAAATTGGAAACCCTAATTCTCTAACCTAATGATCTATAAACTGGAACCCCTAATTCCCCAAACGAAAATAGAAATAAATTAATAAAATTTGAAATATTTACTTTGTTAGCAGTGAGGGGGCGAGAGGGGGAGAGGGTGACAGAGAGGGAAGGTGTGTCAGAGGGAGTTTACCAAAGACGAAGAGGTGAGGGGAAAAAAGATTCAAATTTTCACGAAATAATTTTCGTGCGCACCAAAAAGTCAAAATTTTCAGTTTCTTCAACGTGACGAAACATAAACTAATCGCCGCGCAAGTAATAGTTGCGCGACGAAGGGTTCTTGTTTGTCGCTTAGGAGTTGAAAATTTGTGTTTGAACTTATATTTATTAAAAAAACACAAAAACAATTTTTTTTATAACATAAGATAAATAAATTTAAAAAAAATCATTTAATATGTTTTACATAGCAAGTCATAAATAAATTGCATTATTCATCATCCGAACTGTAATAACTTTCGCTATTATCGCAATCATGACTTTCGGTCTCCCAATCCTCCTCCTCGAGAGGTATGTCATTGTTTTTGTTCGGGCCCACTGCACCATCGTATTGTAGAAGATCACCGAGGTCAATTGTAATTGACTGAATCGGTATTTTGATTGAAGACACTCCTTGTATCTGAAACGGTTCTTGGATAAGATTTGTATCTCGAAGTGTTTCTGCATCATTTTCCATTGAAGATTTTAAGCGTTGGTCAGCGACGTTGTTGACGTCATCGTCAGTTGGGTCTTGTTCTGGTATAGCATACACGTTCCTCTGATCCATCTTCTGAACAACTTTCCAACCTCTCCCGGCTTTAGGGTCATCTAGATCCACAATCTGTTTTGCCATGTTTGCCAAAATGTAAGGGTTGTTATCGTACCAAAATTTTTAATGTTGACAGATAGTAAGCAATGGTGGATTTTAACACTTCCCTGCCTATTTGGGTTTGTATCAAACCATCGACACTTAAACATGATCACTTGGTATCGGTCTATGTAAAGCAATTGCACGACAGTTGTTAGTTTGCCATAGAAATCAATGTCCGTACTTTCACCTCCACCTGGGACATGGACATCGCTGTTTTGCGTACACAACTTGTCATCTCGTCCAGTCCCCAAAAACTTGACGCCGTTAACATGGCAACCCAAGAACAATTCAGCGGGAATAGGGCCGAACGCCAACTTATATAACTCTTCACTGTAAGTGGGGGAATTCGATGCTTTCAATTTATTCACCTAATATTATACAAAAACATATCCATGTTAGTTTGAGAAAATTAAATACTACAATATATATCACAAATACAAAACACTTATAACTTACATATTCAAGAAACCATTGTGGAAACAATTCTCAGTGTTTATTGGCATACAAATGTGATAGATGTTCTCGCTTCATCATCTCTTCATGCTCATCTAAGTATGCCATTATCTCATCACAATTGTTCAGTACGAACCAATGCGCTACTTCCATGTCCTTTTTGGAAAATGACTTGCCTCGTACCGATTCTCCAAAGTGTCGTGCACTTTGGGCAAAACAGAAAGTTTCTCCTTTCTCACACCCCTGTCATTATTGCACTGAGGACGATTGAAAGTTGTCTCCACATATTTTAAATACATTCCACAGAAAGTAAGCTACTCATATTGAACCCAAGCCTCTATAATTGATCACTCGGGCTTTGCCCTGTTGCATACAATTTTTTTCAGCACCCCGAGAAGCTTGCCAAAATAAAACGATACGATACAAATTAGTAAGTGTGGCCTAATGATGCATAAACAAATGATGAGGATTATATACCTTTCTATTGGATACATCCAACGATAGTTGACAGGACCAGCAAGCAATGCCTCTTCGGGCAAGTGAACCATCACGCGGATCATACTTGTGAAGAAAGCTGGAGGGAATATCATCTCAAACTTGCATAGGACTTGGAAAATGTCATGTCACAACTGATTAACGTTTGTCTTTTGCAATTCTTGCTGTCAATTGGGAAAAAAATCAGGACAACAACATGATTGGCTTCACTACATCTTTCGGCAATAGGTGTCGAATACCCACATGAAGTAGGTGTTGCATAAACATATGGCAGTTATGGCTCTTTAGTTCAGCAAATTTACCCCTGTCAACATTCATGCAAAGTGCGATATTAGGAGCATACCCATCAGGAAACTTTACAAACGATACAAACTTTAAAAACTCTTTTTTGTCATTCAATTTCATGGAAAAAAATGCAAGATCCCTTTGGGCTTTATCATTGTGCCTATTCATCCATAAACCCCTTCGTATGCCCATTCCTTCCAAATCAAGACAAGCGTTGATCGTGTTCTTTGTCTTGCCCTCGATATCTAGAATCGTGCCCACTAATGTGTCAAAGACATTTTTCTCAACATGCATAACGTCGAGGTTGTGTCTCAATTTTAGTTTCGACCAATACGAGAGCTCAAAATGAAGGAAATATTTGTGAAAACAAGTTCATTTGAGCAACATCTATGCATCAATTAACAATTAAGAGGCAGAATCATGCTTGTATGCACTCAAAACAAAATTTTACCTATAAAATTCGAAGCCTAGTAGTTGTGGTGAACCAAGACTCAACTCAAGAACAAAGTGAGTTGAGAAATCTTATACATTTGTTGATTCCTCTTTGCATAAGCAAAGGCTAATCACCCAAGAGAGAGGGCCTTCATTCATTACTTCTTGCTCCATGGATTTCTTGGATGAGGATGGATGAATGGATTCTCCAAGTTCCCAAAATAGATAACCTCTAAGTCTCCAAACCAAGGAGAACATTGATGAAGAGATGAGTGACCTAGAGGAATGTAGATTGCTAGCTATGTTCCTCTAGGGTGGACGACCTCTAAGAGAGAAAAGAGAGCTTTGAGTTCTCATCTTTTCTCCAAAAGGAAACCCTAATGATGAAAGGTTATAAAGTTCTTTATATAGTCCCTTCAATTAAGTGACAAAAGAACCAAAACCCTTCATCCTCTAATGTGGCCGGCCTTAAGGGTTCATTGGGCTTTCAAGCCCTTTGTGTTTTCAAGTTGTCATACAACTTAAGTTAATGGGCTTGACATTCAAATACCATTGGGCCTTGCGGCCCAAAACTAACCCGAGGTCTATAACGAACATATTCGTTTGATTAATTAACATATTAATTAATCCTAGCCATAAATAATTAAACCATTTAATTATCCTTACTCATCTCCGTTGTTTTTTCAATCTCTACCTTACACGGTGTATGATTCATTAGGTTCCTTTTAGCGAGGCAGTGGGCAATTAGAACTCTTCAAATCGATTGTGAATTGAAACTTACTTTTAATTCTCCTTTTAGTGATTACTCACCTTTAGGGCTTCCACAAACCATGAATGACACGTAGCAGTATGTCATGGCTACCCAAGCTAATCAGAAGAGGTGGAGAACCTATTCAGTTTAGGATTACAATGCAATACGGTCTTTCTCTAATACAATACTCTTGACCACATTGTTTGGTTTGATAGTTTATTCATGTCTACTATCCAATGTGATTCTTTTATTTATATGATTACCTTGAATGTGATTTGGAATGACTTTCTAAATCTCATCCATACTCTGGCCAGAGATTCTTAATCATATCATAGAATATTATCCCTCAAACGGTTTAAAGGTTAGAGATCTCTTGTTGCGTATTCACTTGCCTCCATGGCTAAATGGCTTAACCTCAACTATGTCATGGACACCCTCTGATGGAGTGATTTTGACATAGTCAAAGATCAAGGACCTAACCACAAGACAACTGTGATGCCTCAGGTCAAATGACTACTTTGCATTATCCCAACCATGAGTTCTCATGTGACATGAGTATGAGAACTCCTTATTGATCGTGTTCAGTGAACTTATTCTCCATTGAGCACCTACATGCTTGCCTTGATGTCAGTCACACCAATGAATCGAGACCAGTCACTCTCCCTATGAAAAGACATAGCACGTACTAATCTTAATGGATTGTCAATGCCTAATTGGCAATCATATGATAAGGAACGTTTAGGATATGTATACGAAAGAGAATGGTCTCTTGAATCTAACTTCTTTAGATGACATTCTCCCAAATACATATTCCTTGGACTTATTGTTTAAGCATATAACATTTATATGAAACGGCTTAAAACAATAATCTTTGCCCTTTATATTAAACTAGATTAGTTCGTAAAGTATCATTATATGATTGGTTTTAGGGCACATTTCCAACACAAAAAGTGTCCAGTTTATATGTGTAGAAGGTATGGTCCGACTCACTGTTTTCCCGAACGGAGCAAAATCTAAATGGTTAAGCTCTTCCAAAATCTAATCACCGGACCATTCTCTAGGTTTGAGGCGATGCTCTGTGTTCCCTTCGAACTCTTTATCCTTTTCCTACCACTCGTGGTCCCATGGCAATCATCTCCGATGACCAAGGTAACAAACTTTTTCGGCGTGCCAACTAGATGTTACATCATCCTTGCATACAGGGCAGGCCATATAACCCTTAGTGCTCCACCCAGTAACCATTACATATGTTGGAAAATCATTCACAGTCCATATGATTGCTGCCCGCAAAGTGAACATCTTCCCAGTGGACTTATCGTACGTGCACACACCGTTTGTCCATAAATCCTTTAGCTCATCAACTAACGGCCTTAAGTAAACATTGATTGACCTGCCAGGATCTTTAGTTATCAAAAGAGTCATCATCATGTATTCTTTTACATGCATTTCCAAGAGTCATCATCATGTATTCTTTAGTTATCAAAAGAGTCATCATCATGTATTCTTTTACATGCATTTCCAAGGCAGCAAATTATATGGGAATATGAAAATCGGCCAACTGCTGTGGTATTGGTTTAGAACCCCGAACGAATTCAATCTGTCAATGGCAAGTCCTCGGGGAACAGCAGCAAACTCGGGGAACGTTTGATCGAACTCTTTCCATGCCTCCCCATATGCAGGATGCCTCATCACATCGTCGTCTACCCGTTTTTCCTTCTGCCATCTCATGTCTATGGCAGTATGCGTCGACATATACAATCGTTGCAACCTAGGTTTCAAGGGCAGATAACGCATGACTTTTTATGGGATCTTAGTCGTTCTATTCTGAGATGTCATTTTGAACCTCGACTCATTACATATAGGGCATTTATCCAATGCTTTATTCTGGATGTGATAAAAAGTCTCAGTTTCTACCACGGACTATGCCCGTTGTCAAATGCAATATAACCACGGATTATACCCGTGGTAAAATGAAATCTAACACCACGTGCTATGACCGTTGTCGATTACTAATTGACCACAGCTAATGCCAGTTATAAATTATTTTTCAAAATAAAAAAATAAAAAATAAAACTATTTAACAAATATATATGTATATATATATATATTTGTATTTGTATATTTTAGTATAGAATAACCAACAAAATTTCATATTTACTACAATATAATAACTACATAAAAAATTGAAAAACATTTGATCAAAATTTTGGCTTATTTGTAACCCATTGCAGTTGGCCCTGTAACAACCTACAAAAAGCTACCTTATAAGCTTCCTTATATACAAAGTAAATCCCTAGATTCTAGAGTGATGACACAAATGGCATCAAACTTTAGCCTAGATTCCTTGTACATCTCCACTCCAGTATAGAGTCAAAACACATGCTATTACTTGGGAAAGAATCCAAAACAAAATCCAGAACTATAACTTGCTTATTAGCCAAGGGAGGAAGCCCACCAACGTATACCCGATGTGCATGCCTTGTAGCCTACAAGAGAGAAATATATATATAGTGCTCATCAGCCAATGAAAAAGACGTCGTTCATGTATTTATGAGAAAAATAAATTGTGCAAATTTATATATATGAACATAAAAAAGGATGCAGATGGAACTAATAAAAATAGGGAAATGAAACCTCATGACGATTCATTAATGGCTGTAAAAAGGGGAAATGAACACTAATTGCATACTCATATTTCAGGTATTAGAGTATAAAAATTAACTGTGTTAGCTTACCTCAAGTACTCCACTATTCCATCTTTAAGTCAATATGAGAAATGGTTATTTATTTGTTCACTACAACTGGAAATGGTGTAAACGAAAGTTTGAGAATCTTAGGATTGGCAAAATTTGGGATTTCTCATGTAAATTTGTTTTCTTTTCTTGGACATTTTACATGGACGTTCAAACATACCAAAGTTAATGATCATATATTAATCTAGTACAGTGTTAGTCATTGGAAGATATATATTGATCACACAACACAGAAACATGATAGACAATTGAAAGCCAACATACTGGTGAAGAAATTATCTCATAAGCGTAAAAAAAAAAAAAAACAGAATAAACCACAACCTTACCAACTGAAAAGGACTATTGGCGTAGAGCCTCAATGAATGGCAATGTCACCTAAGAAGAAAGAAGAATAATTATCTTTATATATAAACACAGACAAAGAATAATGAAGCATGTAATGCATCTATGTATTGACTATTGCTTACCCCCAGTCCCTTCCAACTCTATCACGCAAACATCTGCAGGGCCTTCTTTTCCATCCACAGGAATGATTGAAACAGATTCGATCCATGTCTTAATGGCATCAGTTATATGTGGAACCAACTAAATCGACTCAAATCATGGAAGAAAGGTAGTCATTAGCATTCAATCCAAGCAAAGAAAAAAAGAAAAAGGTAGGATATATGAACATTGTGATTTTGTATCATCACCTGGACAATCTTGCCAAGGTAATCACCTTTTCACTCCTTCTCAAGGACAGACTACACGGAACAAAACAGTAAAAACAAAACTGATAAAATGGAAAACAGACAACCAACTCTTGTTTATTAGAAGCACCTGATACATCTTGCCAGTGGTAATGTTGTTATCCCTTGTAAAAGTCACATCTAGGAAGCGTTCAAAGTTGCCTAGGTCGAAATCAACCTACAATTACGATTAGAGTTTAAAAAACTCAGCAGCATGAAGATTAAAGATAACACTAACACTTGGCATGACGATTAGAGTTTAAAACACTCAGCAGCATGAACATTAACAAAGTGTTGACTTTTAAGTGTTTGTTTGTGTATTGATTCATGAGAGGGAAACACCCCAAGAGTACAAGATATATAGAAGGAGGCGTGATCACACTTTGATCACCCATGCTTTACGCCTAGAGGTGCTTAGGAAACCTAACTGTGTGGAGCTCCATAAAGCAAGGAGTTGACATAAAAGAAAGAGATATTTACAAGGGATTTAGACAACTACAAGCTAATAACCTCCTAGATAACAACAAGGATATAACCTAGTATCCGGAGGAAAAATGAAACTCTAATTACCCGAGTAACCCTAATTACCCAAGAGACTTTCAATACTCCCCCTCAAGCTGGATCCAGAAGATTAATGGAGCCGAGCTTGGATAGGAGACGTTGAAACTGATTGGTGGGTAAAGGTTTGGTAAAGATATCAGCCAGCTGATCAGCACTCCTGCTGTATAAAGTTTGAATCACTTGATTTTACACTTGAGCTCGAACAAAGTGGCAATCAACTTCAATATGCTTTGTCCTTTCATGAAAGACTGGATTCGATGCTATGTGCATTGCAGCTTGATTGTCATAGAACAGTGACATGGGATGCTGTGTATGAAACCCTAAATCACCTAGCAGGCCTTTAAGCCATATTAATTCACATGCAGCGGATGCCATAGACCTATATTCAGCTTCAGCGCTTGATCTTGCGATGACACTTTGTTTCTTACTCTTCCATGTTACAAGGTTGCCTCCAACACACATACAATAGCCCGTGGTGGACTTTCGATCTATTTCATTTCCTGCCCAGTCTGCATCACAGTAACCCATCACTTGTGTGTCGCCATTCTTCCTCATGAGTATCCCTCTTCCAATTGTTCCCTTGAGATATCTTAGAATTCGCTTGACGAGATTAAAGTGTTCCATGGTAGGGAAGTGCATGAATTGACTAGCTAGACTCACTGCAAATGTGATATCAGGTCTTGTGATAGTTAAATAAATTAACTTACCAACAAGCCATTGATAGTAGCTAACATTAGGTAGTAACTTGCCTTCCAAGCTAAGTTTTAGCTTGCCGTCGAGAGGAGTTTGAACAGGCTTGGCAGCCGGAATATTTGATTCCTGGAGAAGGTCCAGAATATATTTCCTTTGGTTGAGAAATAGCCCCTTATTTGATGAGGCCATTTCTATTCCAAGGAAATATTTCAGCCCTCCAAGATCTTTGATGGAAAACTTTTGTTGAAGGGAGATCTTGAGGTTTGCAATTTCATCAACGTTGTCCCCAGTGATTATTAAGTCATCAACATAAATCAGCACTACAAGTTTGCCAGCAACTCCTGTTCGAATAAACATGGATGAATCTGCATTGCTTCTTTGGAATCCTGCGCCTTCAAGAACTGAACTAAGCTTGGCATACCAAGCTCTAGGAGATTGTTTTAATCCATAGATGGATTTGTGAAACTTGCAAACCAAACCAGGTTCACTGCTTTGAGGGTGTCCCGGTGGTAACTTCATGTAAACCTCCTCTTCAAGGTCCCCGTGCAAGAACACATTCTTCACATCCACTTGGTAGAGAGACCATCCCTTGTTGACACCAACTGATAACAAAACTCTTACCGTGTTCATCTTTGCAACAGGAGCGAATGTTTCCTTGTAGTCCACGGCATAAGTTTGAGTAAACCCTCTAGCTACCAACCTAGCTTTGTGTCTTTCAATGGATCCATTTGAATGAAATTTTATCTTGTATATCCACTTACTACCTACTGCCTTTTTTCCTTGTGGTAGTCGAACAACACTCCAAGTTTTGTGGTTGGTAAGTGCTTGAAGCTCTTCATCCATGGCATTCTTCCATATTTCTTGACAGTTTGCTTCTTGGAAGGTTTGAGGCTCGCAGTGACTTGAGATGGTATTCAAATAAGCGGCGTATGAAGGTGAAACATTCTGGTATGACATGTACCTGTTGATTGGGTGCCTGGCTGAGTAAGTGACATGGAGCCTTGTAGGAGGGTGTCTGACACGCATTGGATTGCGTTTGCCTTGAACATGCGAGATCTCTTCTGGCAAAGCTTCTGGTTCCTCGCTATGAGGTTCTTCATTGTGTGTTTGATGATTAGTGTGATGTCCACTGAGAGGAGCATCATCAGCAGAAGAACAATCACCAGTTTGAAGAGTCTCGGAAAGATGTTCTTCAGCCCTTGGTAAGGGAAAAAACTCAAGGGATGACTCCCCTGCAACTGATAATCAGATAACTCTTTGTAATAAGAGCTAGCTTCGTCAAATCGTACATCCTTTGATACTACAACCCTTTTCAGCTCGGGACTATAACACTTGTAGCCTTTTTGAGTGGATGAATAGCCGAGAAAGATGCATTTGTTAGCTCTAGGGTCCAATTTATCCCTAGGATGTGATTGAATGTGAACATAACATGTGCATCCAAAGACTTTAAGGTGAGACAGATTAACCTCCCTTCCTTTAAGTACCTCCATTGGAGATTTGAAATCCAAGATCCGACTTAGTAATCGATTTATTATATAGGCAACAGTCATAACTCCTTGGGACCAAAAAACTTTTGGAACTTTCATGTGCAACATTAAGGCTCTTGTTTTTTCAAGTAGATCCCGATTTTTCCTCTCAGCTATGCCGTTTTGTTGAGGAGTGCCAACACAACTGGTTTGATGCAAGATTCCATGACTGCTCAAATATTGTTTCATGATGTGTGACATATATTCCGAGCCATTATCAGACCTTAAGGTTTGAATTTGAGAAGTGAAATGGTTTTTGACAAGGTTATCAAAATCTTTGAATACTTCAACAACTTCACTCTTATATTTCAAAAGGTATAACCAAGTAACTCTTGAGAAATCATCTATAAAAGTTACAAAATACCTATACCCGTCAAAAGATTCAAGGAATGACCCCCATACATCTGAATGAACTAGTTCAAAAGCTTTACTAGTCTTATTGAAGGATGAACTAAAGGGTAACCTAGCGGATTTAGACAAGTGACAAGTATCACATTGAGTCACCTCCTTACAAAAACTTGGAAACAGACTTGACAAAATGGGCTCAGAAGGGTGAGCTAGTCTTTGATGCCACAAACGTTGGTCTTGAACTAGGTTAGAATTGACTTGAAATCCCTTGAGAAAAGAAGACTCCTTGGATAGGTAATAGAGGCCATCTAAGAAAAAACCCTCACCAATCTTCTTCTTGGTGACACAATCCTGAAAAATGACATTGTAAGGGGAAAAAGTAACTGAGTAGTTCAAGGTGTGTGTGATCTTTCCAACAGAAAGTAGTTGGAAAGGGAAAGAAGGAACATACAAAGCCTTGGACTCTATTTTGTCTGATACTAGGTTTATTTTCCCTATTCCTAACACTTTAGCTCCCTCACCATTTGCAACTGACACATATGAAGGTGTGTGAAGTTTTTTAAAATCATGAAGCTTGGAAAATTGGTTTGTCATGTGGTCTGTGGCACCAAAATCTATAACCCACAAATCATTCAATTTATTTATATTTAGAGCAGTTTTGAGGGCAGTCAAGATACCTTGCATATTGTCTTGAGTGAGATTCTTTGTGTCGGCCAGAAAGCCTGCAAATTTTCCCAGTAGTGCAGTTGGGTTGCTATCTCCAATTTTAGGCACTCCATCACGTTCAGATACTTCCTTCTTCAGTTGTAGGTATGCAACAAGCTCATTTATGAGTGTAGTAGGATTGGAAGTGAAGTTTAGAAGTGCCTCGGAGTCTCTAGTTGAAGAGGACATTGCATGGTTAGCTTTGTAGCCAGAGAACTGCGATTTTTTCTGAAAACCCATGTCATTCTTCATAAAGTCAGGTTTGAGCTCGGGGTGGAGGATCCAACATCGATCCTTCACATGTCCGGTGGCATCACAGTGCTGGCATTTGAGGTGTGGATTCTTTCCCTTGTACTTCTTATCACTAGAGAAGTATGCCCTAGCCTCTGAGACATTTGCTGTGGTACCAGCATTCATAACCTTTTTTCTCACTTCTTCTCTTTGAATAGTTGCACAGACACTCGCAAATGTGGGAAGTTCAGGGCTCATAAGGATATGACTTCGAAGATCCTCATATTCAGACCCCAAACTTGATAGGAGTTGAAAGATTTTATCTTCTTCTGCTCTTTTGAGAAGCACGGCTGCATCGGTTGTGTGTGGACGGTATACTTCCAACTCATTCCACATACCCTTCAGACTTCCAAGAAGTTGAACAAATGGTTTTCCATCTTGTTGCACACTTGCAATATCCCTTTTTAGTTGGAAGACGCGAGCTGCATTGTTCTGGTTCCCATACATTTCTTGTAACGATTTCCATAGCTGGTAGGATGACTCGGAGTAGCTGAATATCTCAGCTAATTTTCGCCCCATAGAGTTAAGAAGCCAGGACATGACCAGCTGATCTTTGCTGAGCCAAGATTCATAAGTGGGGGAAGAAATATCTGGAGCTTCAAGACTTCCATTTATGAACCCTAGCTTTTGAAGGAAAAAATATTGTCCTAGCTAAGAACAAGTAAGAACATTTGAATACATATGCAAACTAATAACACTTTAAAGTAGGCATGCATTCAAAAACAATTCATAAAACCCATGACTTTCAAAGCCTAGCATATGGTGAACCAATAGACTCTTTAACAAACTTAAAGAGAAGAAAGGATTTAGAGATTCTTTACCCTTGAAGCTCATCCTTGATTACACAAGGGATTCACCCAAGTGGAGGGCCTTCAAGTCACCTCCTAGCTCCTTGGATCTACCTTGTGATTTGTATGCTCCTTTGCTCCTTGAGGATGTGAGGAAAGGATCTCCAAAAGTACCAAAGATTTAGTACCTCTAAGTCTCCACACCAAAGATTTAGTGTAAAGATGAAATGGATGACTTAGAAGGATTTTTGATGCTAGTAAAACCCCCTAAGTTGGCCGGCCTCTATGGAGAAAATTGGAGACAATGTTTCTCTTCTTTTTCTCTTAGAAAAGCCTTAATGAAAATAAAGCTATAAAGTTGCTTTTATACTTCATTCTTAGGTGAGTGGCAAACTTGCAATAAAGCATAACCTACTACCCCTCACCCTTATGGCCGGCCCCCTTTTGGTATTGGGCTAATTGCCCATTTTGTTTTAGTTGTCATACAACTTAAACATAATGGGCCTTGTGGACCAAAACACTTTTGGGCCTTGAAACCCAAAACCAACTTAAAAGCCCAATACGAACATTTCGTATAATTAATTAACTAATTAATTAATCTTGACCATAATTCAATTAAACCTTTTAATTGCATATCCATCTCATTTTATTTCTTCACTTTCATCCTTACTCGGTGTACGATCCATTAGGTTCCAATTAGCGAGGCAATGGGCGATTGTTACTCTTAACGATCGATTGTGAATTGAAACAACATTTCAATTCTCCCTTTTGATTAGTGTTTGCTAATCTTCAGGGCTTCCACAAACCATGAGTGACACCTAGCAGCATTTCATGGTTACCCAAGCTAAGTAGAAGTGGTTGGAGAACCTATCCAGTTACAACTACAATGCAATACGGTCCTTCTCTAATACAATACTCTTTATCACATTGTTTGAGTGATAGTTTGTTTCATGTCTACTATCCAATGTGATACTTTTCTATATGATTCAATTTGAATATGATTTGGAACAAACTTCCTAAGTCATATTCATATGCTTTGGCCAAAGACTCTCGAATCATATCTTAGAGTATTCTCCTTCCACCATGGAAGGTTAGAGATCCCTTGTTGTGCATTCACATGTCTACATGATTAGATAGCTTGACCCCAACAATGCCGTGGACACTCACAATGGAATGCCTTTGACATGATCAAAGATCAAGGACCTAACCATTAGACATCAATGATGCCTCAGGTCAAAGGACTACTTTGCATATTGTAACTAACGAGTTCTTACATGACATGTATGTTCGAACTCTCGTTTGATCGTTGTTCAGTGTACTCGATTACCTTTCGAGCACCTATGTGTTTGTCTTAGTATCTAACACCAAATGACTTGAGACTAGTCATACTCACGCTTGAGTAGACATAACACATACTAACCTTAACAGACTGTCAATGCCCAATTGGCAATCCTATGGCTAGGAACGTTTTAGGAATGAACATAAGAGAAAGGTCTCGTTAATTTAACTTACTTAAATTACTTATCTCTTAGATCAAATACATTCCTTGGATTCCCTTATTGCTTAAACACATGATACAATAAATAGTGATTAACAATAAGCTTTGCCCTTTATTAAACATGTAAAAGTTTAATACAATAAGTATTCCAAAAGCTATTACATCAAATGAGTGGCTTTGTGGGCATACTTCCAACAGCTTTGATCTTCCTCCGAGTGCAAGTGAGACAGCTCTTGACCATGGTAAGTAGTTGAACTCATTTAAGAGCACAAAACTCAACCTTTGATTTGGATTTACATCCATCTCAGGTTGAGTTTGAGGAGAGACTCCAAGTGAACTTTCAGCCTCAGACACATTAGGGTTTTCTTTAGCCATGGTTGATCAATGGAAGAAGAACAAATCGTATCACAGAGACAGGTTTATTTCTCCTGCTCTGATACCATGTTGACTTTTTAAGTGTTTGTTTGTGTATTGATTCATGAGAGGGAAACACACCAAGAGTACAAGATATATAGAAGGAGGCGTGATCACACTTTGATCACCCATGCTTTACGCCTAGAGGTGCTTAGGAAACCTAACTGTGTGGAGCTCCATAAAGCAAGGAGTTGACATAAAGGAAAGAGATCTTTACAAGGGATTTAGACAACTACAAGCTAATAACCTCCTAGATAACAACAAGGATATAACCTAGTATCCGGAGGAAAAATGGAACCCTAATTACCCGAGTAACCTTAATTACCCAAGAGACTTTCAATACAAAGCTCCAACCAATACAAAAACGGAAATCAAATCAATATATACCTGCATATCCCCATTCCGAATTGTACCCTTGTGCCCTGCAAAGTCTTGGTGAGCGATTCCTGCCTGAAATCCAAACAAAACAAAATCTTTAATTTCAGTTTTTACTGCAATCTAAAACTCAGAATCCAAAAACGTTTTCAAAATGAAAAAGGAAAAAAATATTGTAACATGCATGTGAGTGTCAAAACATTGTACCTATAACATGTATGTTACATGCCTTCACTCTCACAATCTTATATGTCTCTTACACGCAGTTCTAATATGACAACTCAATCATGATCTGTAAGAAAAATATCAAACCCAAACAGATTCAAATTGAAACTCTAATTTCAATATAATCAAACGCAAACACTACCAAACTCAACTCCGATAATAAAAAAAAACTAAAGTAAACTATATATTGAAACTTTGAATTGAATAACCCCAGAAGTATAAATAGCTTACCTTAAGCACAGAGGGTTTTGGAGCCCAGAAACAAACGCCCCAAAATCCGAAGAACCTATGAACCCAAAATCACAAAAACACCAAAACTAAAACATGGGATCACATTTTCTCAGCTACCAAACAAAAAATTACGAATCCAAACTTTAAAAAAAAAAAAAAAAAAAAAAAAATTAGAAAACCCGGTGTTGACAATCGGCGAGAGAGAGAAAAGAAATTCTCAGCAGTTTTTGGGCAAGAAAAACCAGCGCCAATAATCAGTTTTAGATGAAAAAACCCGTAGGAAAATCGAAACCAAATGAGATTACATAGCAGCCGGATCATAACAAAAACAGTGCATCAAAACCTCCAAACATGCCCAAACAAACAAACCATGGCATAAATTAATGAAAGAAAATCAAAGATATTATCGTTGGCAGGTCGTTCATTGTCGAGGGCGGCTGACAAATGCAACAAAGAAAAACTACAGCTTGCGAAGAAATTAAAAAAAAAAATTAAGAAAAAAATAATTGGAGGTTTTTCCCCTGTGAGGGACCTGGTTAATTAAAAAAACCTCACATAAAAAAAAATGGACCACTAATCATCTCAACATAAAAAACTACCAGAAAAAAGTTAAAACATAATTAATAAAAAAAACTAAACTCACTAACAAATCTTAGAAGTAAGAAATCCCGCCTCACAAAATCCAACATCAAACCCAATCGGCACCGATCCAAACGTTTTAAAGGCAAACTTACCAGGCAAAGGAGCTATCTAGCTCGTCGATGTCGGAGTCGTAGAAGACGCACCAGAGGCAGTTGGAGAAACCGTGTTCGCCCATAAGTGGTTACAGGAACGTGTTCGAGGGAGGAGAGGAAAGAGAGAGAAGGGAGAAAGAAGAGTTGAGGAGGGTTTGGTTATGGTTGGCTTGCGGTTTGAGAGTTTAAACCAAAATTTTGGAGCCCTCCAAATTTTTAACATCCCGCATTTTTCAAATTTTTTCAATTATGTAGGATAAAAACATTCATCACGGACCAAAGACGTGGTGAATTCACAAAAGACAATGTAGTAGTTTGAAGTAACCATTACGAGCATATCTCATGGTAATTATGATATTCCATCACGGATTTAAATGTCCGTTGTAGATTATTCACTTTTAACAACAGGTCAAAATCTGACCGTGGTGGATTAATGTTATCCACCACGAGTTAAACTTGGTCGTGGTAATTGAATAATTTTTACCACGAGCTATATATGCCCGTGATAGAATTGACGTGATAGATGAACTGTTTTGTTCTAATGAATGGGTGGGGGCGGGTTTAAATATCTGAGGAAACGGGGCCCTGGTCCGGACGATTTCCACCATCCAAAAATCTGAGATTGAATCTGTGATGAGTCAATTTCATATTATATATTTTACCCTATTCTTAGGATGTTTTGGTAATTATATTGGTAGAATTTTGATACTTTGAATTGTATTTTCAATATAGGACATCTGACTTCCTTTGGATCAAAACATGATCAAATGGATGAATTTTGGAGTGATTCTAGCTGCAGGACGTTCGTGTGTCTCTTGGAATTTTCGTGTCAAAATTTGGGATTTTTCTACCAAGCGGTTATTTTCTGGCGATGGAATTAAGGAGCAGTGCGCAGTGCTGGAAAATGACGTTTCTGGGCTTAAATTGCGTTTTTGGAGCCTAAGATGACCTCGGATGGGTTCATGGCCTTCTGAAAAAGTGTTCAGAATATTCCAAACCTTAAATCCAGCTATATTGGGCCGGTTTTGGAGCAGGTTAAGGGTCCAAAACGTGGCTGTTCAGATTTTAGACGAATTTTATCATTTAATTTAGGGTTATGTTTCCTATTTTATTTTAGTTTCCTAGTTGGACTTAAGGACCTATGTTTTAGGGTTTGTGTGAGGGCTTAGCAAATATATTGCTTTGCCGTTCCCTATTTTCTTGACGCTTTCTTTTATGCAACTTTGGAGACAGAGAGAATTGCTAGGGTTCTTGGAGATTTTCTACTTTAAGGTGTTTTCATTCCTTTTATTGTTAATGATATTTTCTATGATTTTAATTACGAATATGCGTAACTAATTCTTTTTGCTAGGGCGAATGTCACATCCCGACCCGGGGTGGACCACTTCCCGGGCCCGCTCCACCACCGTAGCACGATATTGTCCGCTTTGGGCCCCGACTACGCCCTCACGGTTTTGTTTCTAGGAACTCACACGAGAACTTCCCAGTGGGTCACCATGAGCCTTAGCATGAATATGTGATTTTTATTCAATTGCTTATGATTGATTGCATTCATACTTTGAATTATTGATCACTGTGATTAAAACTAGGGTAAATTACATAGTAGCCCCTCAAGTTTGAGATCTATTACAACCCCATACAACATCTTTAAAACATTTCACTTTCATACATTTACTTATCATTTTATTTCAATTTCATACAACCGTTCAAAAAATCTGTTAAATTAACCGTTAAGTGATGACGTGTCTGCCACATATACGCCACGTGGCTGCCAAATATGCGCCACGTGGCAAAAATAATAATTTTTTATTTTTTTTTTAAAAAAAAAACTAAATCTTCTAAATTTAAAAATAAAAAAAACCTAAAGAAAACCCCCCCGTGAACCCCCAAACCAAACCCAGGAAGAAGACCCTTCCCCCCTCCCGGCAACACCTTCCCTCTGCGTGACCCACCCAGAACACCCCCGCCCCCAACCCTCCCTCCCCACGACCCACCTCCTTTCCCCTTGCAACTTTTCGGCGACCCGCTTCCTTCCCCACCCCCCCCCCCCGCGCGACCCACCTCCTCCTCCCCCCACCCCCCGCGCGACCCACTTCCTTCCCCCCACGCAGCCTCGCGACCCACCTTCCTCCTCCTCCTCCTCCTTCCTTTTTCTTCCTCCTACCCACATCCTTCCCCCCCCCCCCCCCCCCCGCCCACGCGACCCACCTCCTTCCCCCCCGCGCAGCCTCGCGACCCACGTTCCTCCTCCTCCTTCTCCTCATCCTTCCTTCTTCCCTTCTTCTTCTTCCTCCTCCTCATTATTCCTTCTTCTTGCAGGTCTTTGGGTTCTGGGTTTCTTTCTTTTTTTTTTCTTTTTTTTTCTAAAGAACAAATATTGGGTCTGTTCTAAATTGCAGGTTTTTTCCCCTCTTATTCTTCTAGATTGCAGGTTTTTTGCGGGTGGGGGACGAACTGGGTTTGGGTTTTTTTTCTTTTTGTTTTTCTTCTTCTTCCTCCCTCTTCTTCTTCTTGTTGTTGTAGATTTTTGGGTTCGATGCGGGTTGCTTGGGGGGTGAGGGATAGTGGGTTTCAAATATTTTTTTTTTGTTGTTGCGAAAATTCAGGTTTTAAAAAAAAATTAAAAAATTATTTTATTTGCCACGTGGTAGACGTTGGCAGCCACATGGCGTATATGTAGCAGACACGTCATCACTTAACGGTTAATTTAACAGATTTTTTAACGGTTGTATGAAATTGAAATAAAATGATAAGTAAATGTATGAAAGTGAAATGTTTTAAAGATGTTGTATGGGGTTGTAATAGACCTCAAACTTGAGGGGCTACTATGTAATTGACCCTTAAAACTATCTAATTGTCTTAATGCCTGATCACCATTAGGATCTTTAGAAAAGTAATTTGATGCAATTTTGGTCGGAAGGTTCCCTGAAATTGATGCTGGCTTCTTGTGATTAGTAATTGTAATTTCACTTAAGATGACCACTATGTCTTAAGGGTTGCATGGTTTTTCAAAGGGTTTTCATAAAGCATAATGAGTCTTTCATGTTCAGATTTGATCCAAACGTCCGGACGGGTTGCATGTTAGATATACGTTCTATGTTGGAGGTTCCAAGTAGAATATAAATTAGGAAAACCTAACCTTCAAAGTAGCATGTGTAGATCATAAGTAATTGGTAAAAATGCATAGGATTGCTAGGTGATGGTGAAACCATAATGCTTTCTTAATTTGATTTCTCCAAAACTTTTTCTTTTCTTTCAGCTTTAATATTGCAGATTGTTTATTTAGATTAATTAAATTCGTTTTATTAAATTAGGTTATAAAAAATCAATCATCTCAATTTCTACTTTTCAATAATTAGTTGGAGTTTGATTTGTTTAGAATTATTTGATAATCCCTGTGGAGAACGACCTTGCAAGATCTGTTTATACTACAATAACCTTGTCATTATTGCAAGTAATATAGGAGTTTTTATCCCTTTTGCACGTGTGGTAAAATCCCTATCAAGAAATTGGCGCCGTTGCCGGGGATTATTTAATATAATTCTTTTTAATCAGATTCTGCATTAATTATTGCTGTACATATAAAAAAAAAATTCGTTTTTATTTTACATATACAGATTGCAGCAGTGCAGTGCAGTGCAGATTACAGAGAATATGCGCATGGTCAGAACCCGTTCAGCAGTACATAAATTGTTTCCTTTTGATCCAGAACCTGAGCCGATTCTAAGGAGGAGACGCAGGGAGCAAAATTTGCAGTGGGTTCCTTCACTACAGGGGACTTTTCAGCAGTCTTTATTTTCTGGGGACCTGCACAGTAAAGAGACATGGCGTTTGTTATTCCAGAGGCTGGTGACCCTTTGGGTGATTCTTTAACAGCTCACAACACTAACATACCAAGTTGCATTACTTATCCAGAAGTGGAGGAAGGGTCTACATTCGAAATAAAGCAGCACATGTTGAATATTCTACCTACATTTTATGGGTTATCAACTGATGATCCTAACATGCACATTGCAGAATTTTTAATGGGATGTAAGAATATTTTGGTGAGAGGATTTTCAACTGAATCTATTAAGCTTCGTTTATTTCCATGCACTTTGAAAGATCAAGCAAGGAGGTGGTTTCTCACACTTCCATCTGGATGCATTACAACTTGGGCCCAACTCAGTGAAAGATTTTTAAACAAATATTATCCAGCCTCAAAGACTGTTGACATGAGAACTCAGATTTTATCTTTTGCCCAAAAGCCAAATGAAGAGTTTCATGAGGCGTGGGAACGGTTCAAAGAGTTGATTAGAAGATGTCCACATTCTGGTATTAATACTACCGATCAAATGCATATATTTTTCAGAGGGTTAAATATGACAACAAAAACTCTTGTCAATGCTTCATACGGAGGTTCGTACAAGGACAAAAATGCACAAGAGGCTTGTTTGTTATTTGAAAAAATGGCAGCAGATACACAACAATGGGTAGTTGAGCAACCACAATCTAGGTCTGTTTTTGAGATGTCTACTAGTTTTCCATATGTGTCAGCACAAATTGAAAAAATGGAGAAAATGTTTGATGCAAAACTTGACATGCTGTTACAAAGATTTTCAAATTGACAGGTTGGTGTACATCAGCCTTCACAAGCAGCCTGCAGCATGTGCAGCATGACAACTCATGATTTTTTGAGCTGTCCACATAAAAAAGCTTTTTCCGGAGTTTACAGCGGAAAAGGTTAATGCATTCAATAGTTTTCAGCATCCTAGACATGACCCGTATTCAAATTTTTACAACCCGGGTTAGAGAGATCATCCTAATTTAAAGTGGGATAGAGATCAGCATGCAAAGCCACAATTTCAAGAGCAGGTACAGCAACCTGCTGCACCAAAGGCAACTTGGGAAATTGCAATTGAAAAATTAGTAAGCACTACAAATGCAAGATTTGAACAGACCAATCAAGAAATCCAAAATATGCATGCAACAATGAAAAATATGGAACAACAAATTGGGCAGATTGCGTTGAAGGTTTCAGAAAGAGCACCAGGTACATTTCCTAGTCAAACAGTACCTAATCCAAGAGGACGAGAAGAATGCAAAGCTGTACGGACTTTGGGGTCTGGCAAAAGTTATGACAACAGACATGAAAATTGTGCTGGAAATTCGCAAGCAGCAGAACAGCCCCAAACTAAATCTGCAATTTTTGCAGATTCTGCAATTTCTGCAGATTCTGGGCAGCCACAAGACCGGTCCGAAAATACTGTAGAAGCTACCCAAAAACTGCAGAACGTGTTTATGTGCCTCCAATGCCTTATCCTGAAAGGTTGAAGCCTAAAGCTAAAGATCAACAATTGACAGATTTTATGAAGACATTGGCTAAAGTTCAAATTAATCTTCCATTAATTGATGCAATCAAGAACATTCCATCTTATGCCAAGTTTTTGAAGGAAGTTTGCACAAAGAAAAAGAAGCTTGTGGATTCTGAAAAAGTAATTCTAACGGAACAGTGCAGTGCGGTCTTATTGCATAAATTGCCACCAAAGAAGAAAGATCCAGGGAGTTTTACTATCTCTTGCACCATTGGAAATTGTAACTTTAGTAGTGCTTTAATTGACTTAGGTGCTAGTGTAAACTTAATGCCTTATTCTGTTTTTAAACGTTTAGGTGAAGGAGAGTTGAAGCCAACCTCCAGCATTATTCAATTGGCTGACCGTTCAATTACCTATCCTAGAGGCGTCATTGAAGATGTTATTGTTAAGGTTGACAATTTATATTTACCAGCTGATTTTATGGTGTTGGACATGGATGAGGATTTGACAACACCCTTCATTTTGGGCCGGCCATTCCTAGCAACAGCCCGGACTCTTATTGATGTTGAAGCCGGAACACTAACATTCCGGGTTGAAGATCAAATGGTTGTTTTTAGGTTATTTGAAGCCACCACACATCCAAGTGATAAGCAAGAATGCATGCGTGTTGATGCATTAGATGGTTTACCTTGTGCAAAATTTATGAGCAGATCATCAACTGACCATCTGTCCATAAAGCCTCTGAATTTGACTCATGATTGCATAAGTCCTAAACCACAGCAGCAAAGAGTGCTACATGATGACCAGCCACTTAACATTAAGAAAAAACATGGAACCTTGCCAGGCAGCCCAAATTTTAAGAAAATACAACCTGGTGGAAAGGTGTGGTTGTTAAATTCCAATTTCAAGCTAATTCCAGGGAGACAAGAGTCTCGATGGAAAGGTCCTTATATGGTTAAGCAAGTTTTTCAAAATGCTAATGTGGACATTGAACCAGAGGACAGGGGCGAGTCACAAGGAACCAGTGATCTGACCACCAGGCTTCTACGACGTCTAGCTACAGACTTAAAATAAAGCACTTATTGGGAGGCAACCCAATTTTTCTAAATTCTTCCCTTATTTTATTTTTCGTTTGAAATTTTTTTTATTTCATTATTAGTTAAATTTCTAGATGCATTTACATACCTAAGTTTAAATATAAAAAATACAGATAATTACAAAAAAAAAAAAAAAAAAAAAAACGTGAAAAATCCAAAAAAAAATTGCTTTCTTTATTTACGCAGTTAATTTTAGCTCCATTTTTAATTTTCTCATATATTGGTTACTTGCAGGTTGCACACATGGAAAACAAGGGCAAATAGAGACATATTATCCTTGTGACATCCCGTCCCGGAAATTGTACTATTTGTTATCCTCGAATTTATGAAAGTACGAAACTACCCTTGAGCGTTGGATTGTATTTGAGTTTGGGCTAAGGTTAAAGGCCCAAAAGTATGTTATGTCCAATGAGTTTAATTCCAATTTAGTGGGAACTAAAATTAGTTTAGAGTTAGAGTAGGGTTTTGTAGTAAATTTGGTTAAGGACGAATTGGAAACTAAACTTAGTTGTTGTTTAGATTGGTTGGTTGTGTGAGGACCACACACACACACATCCATCAAACAACCCTTCTCTCTCTCTTCTCTCTCTTCTCACTCTCGGACTCACACTCTCCCTCTCTCTGAAACTGTACGGATCACACCCAAAAACACCCAAAACTTCACAGATCGAACCTGCAGAGACCATATTTGAGTTCCTTGAAGGTCCACGAGCACAACCATATTCCTTTTTTGCCGTGAGACTTTCGAAAAACCCTAGATTCAAAGAGCACCGTCGAGGTACATTACCACCGAGGTGATTGTCAAGGTTTCAAACCATTTCAAGGTTCCTAAAGGTATCCTCTCTTCCTCTTTAGTGTTTTGGGATGTTTTGAATTGAGTTTGGACGTAAAGAAACCCAGAAAAATGAAGTCCCGATCGTGGTACTGTTCACCAAATTTTTAACGAAGGTTTTTCTTTAAATTTTAAGTTCACAGAGAGCTTAAGAAGGTCCTCACGAACCTTGCAGTGGTTCGTTGGTGAATTTTGGACGTCAGGAAGCCCAGATACGACGAGTTGCAGAGGTCACCGGATTTTCGAGCTTGCTCCGACGTGATTTCGTGGAATTTAAAGCTTCAAATAGGTATAACGTGATTCTTTAGGTCCTAAGCTTCATTTTGGTGGTAATTTTGTAGAAAATGGTTGAGAATCGAGTGAGAATAGTGAGTTTGAAATTTTGCCCAGTTTCCGGCGACGGCGACGGGAGTTCTGAGGAAGAAGACGAAGAATATTCCGTCAAGTATGACGAAATATTCTAACGCCGTCAGTTAACTTTGACAGTTTCGGTTAGTTTTAACGGAATATTCCTAACGGCATCACAGTTTTTGTCCGTGTGCCAGGCACGTGCCTGCACTTGGGTGGCGCGTCTGGCTGTGCTTTGGCCGGCGCGTGAGGGCTCGTGGGGTCATGAAAAATTATTCTAAAAATTTGGGGATGATCCTGAGGTTGTGTAGATCATTTTGGATTATTCACACACCTCAATTGAGCAATGTATGAGAAATTATTTCTTAGTTTTGTTTATGTTCTTTAAAATAACGTATTTATAGTTGTTTCTCACATAGGCAAGACTTATCTGGAGGACGAGCGTAGCCAAGCTAGGCACGGGGGCTACGATCCGTCTACATACCAGTGAGTGGGCTTTTGGTTTTCCGTATATACCTATATACTAAGTATTTTTCCCAGAATATGCATGTTAACTGATTTTATAAATGAATTGCCATGCCAATGTATACATACTTGAGATTATGCATTATGAATTGTATGCGCATGATTGTTGGTGCTGCGGGCGCTCAGGTAAGATTATGTGTGGTTAATAAGAGGTTGAGTTATGAAAAGTATGATGAGATGCATCAAGAGCTCATTAACCTGCACCCCGGTGTTAGTGCTCCCGCCTAGAGTTAGGGGTATAGTTTTTCACGTGATGTTCACCTCCCGCACCACACGCTCATCTTGGATCCATGTTAGGTGCACAGTCCTGTCGTATAGACCACTTTCAGTGGGTTCGACTCGTAGGTGACCCACGATCATTTGCACAGTTTTCACGTGATTGTAGCACTAGAGCGTATTATTTTACACCCAGTCCTGTCGTATAGACCACTATAAGTGGGTTCAACTTGTGTACAGGCATGATTTATGAGCTAGAGTTCAGCTGACGAGCTGTTGCAGTTATTATTGCATTTGAATTACTTACTTGATGATTTGATTAGTATGACATGGCATATTCATGATTTGTTGCATTATTGACGATGATGAGTTTCAGATGAGATTTAGTATATGTATATACTATTTTCTGGGAAAGTATACAGGTTTTACGGCAAGGGGATATAAAGGCTGTTTATGAAATGAATTTTGAAAAACTTTGTTTTTGCCCACTCACGCTTTTGTTTTGCGCCCCTCCAGGTATTAGGTAGCTTTGTTGGTGGCTCACGAGGACACATCGGACGTTCTGACAGATCATCACCTATGTAGGACCACCTTCGGGTGTTGTTTAATTAAGTACTTCTTATGCTTGACTGCACCTAGACTTTTATGCTCTGAATGTGTATTCACACTTATTTCTGTTCTAACACTCTTGAAGTTTGGTTTTTTATTCATTCATAATTCTTTCTTTTTAATGCTTCCGCACTGTGCACATGGCTACGTCACCCTCACATGACGGCCAGTATGCCTCGATCTCGGTCGGGGTCTGTCAATCCTATACTGGAATCATGCACCCAGCAACAAGTCTACATTCACATCAACCACATCTACACTATGCTGGAATTTCAAGCAATTCACATAAGCTCATTCAAAGATGCAAGTTTGGGGGTGGTTAATGCAGGGATTCGAAAAATACCTCCCAGATGCACAGATCTGGGGTCATGAAGGCCTTCGCTGTTTTTGTCCATTGAAGCTGCTTGAGCAACCCTTCTTCTAGGATTTGTCCGAGATCCGAGTGCCCTGTACAAAAAAAAAAAAAAAAAAGCACATCCGTATGACACATGCAGGGGGTAATGAGAAGGCATTTTCACATTTGGGGGTCTTCACACAGATAAAACCACATGCATGTGTTCAATCTTGGTTTAGTTCACTGAAATAAACGAATCGGACCTGAAACAACGTAGTTTGGGGATGGTTTTTACCTGTGTATCTCAGATTTTTTGATCGTTCAGAGTGGTGGGCTGCAACGCCATATGCAGACATGGAGGATCTCCTTGTCTTAAGACTTGTTCGAGCAACATTTCTCTGCTTTTGGAGCACTGCAGTTTTGATTCATACTTCTTAACACAGAGACAAGTGAGAAATGGTGGAATGGTTAGGAGTCGTTTTGGGAGAAAATGGGAAGAGCTCAGGGAGAGAGAAGGCTTTAGAGGCTGAGAGAAGTGAGAGACATTTTTCATTTAAAGCGAGAGAGGGGTGTCAGGTTTCTCAAGAAACAAAAATAATACACATTTTGACATGTCTGACATGGGGAGATGAGGAGAGCCGTTCGGCTCTGGGCTCGAGACAAGTTCACAAGAGGGATCCAATGTTGGATTACAAGCAGCTAGGGTTTTTGGCTTTGGCATCCGTGTGTGGCACCCCACGATGGCATGCTGGGCTGCATGACTACATGCAAAATTTTTAAGTTTTTCTTTATCTGCGGCCCACTACATATGCGAGGATCCAAGCCTTCTACTCCACGTCTTCATGAGTTCGACACCCCAGGTCATCTCTTTCCTTATTCTTTTATTTTATTTTTCTGTTAGTTATTTTACTCTTTATTTTTATTTTCATGTTTTTACATAGTTTAGTTTATCTTAGTTCCATTTTTTTTTTTAGTTTATTCTTTCTTTTCCACACCTTGAGGACAAAGTGTGAAATAAGTTTGGGGGTGGGAAAATAAACATTTTAGGTTTTAAATTTTTGTGTCAAGTTTTCATTCTTTTTAAGTTAATACCCATAGAATATTTTAAACGTTATAACAAATGGACATGGTGAAAAGTAATCTCATATTAGAGTCTTATCTATTTATCGTTGCTTAGACACTAATTCATAAATTGTACTTTGAAATTTGCACGTCACACCAACATGGTTTGTGGGGAGTGAGATTGAAACACTTACTTTTAGTCCAAGTTTATTTTTTAATTTTTATTTTAAGTAAAGTTAATTCTTGTTATGAATAAAGTAATAATTGTCTCACCCGAGGTTTTGCCTAGTAATCGGGCTAGTCCTTCCTAATCAGCATTGATTCTCGCGTCAAACGGTAGAGTTTTGGCATGAGGCAGGGTGGTTAGTTGGTTTCGTAGCCTTTTCAGCTTGGGTTAATAAGTCCTTAGGGGTGTTCTACACCTAGTGCCCTAAAGCCCTAGCGGTTTGGGAGTCATTGACCTAAAGCTCGCTACATGGGTTGGATCGAAAGCTTAAGGGAACCAACATTGCACAACATTGCATGACATTGCACGTCTTAAGGGTTGCATGGTTTTTCAAAGGGTTTTCATAAAGCATAATGAGTCTTTCATGTTCAGATTTGATCCGAAAGTCCGGACGGGTTGCATGTTAGATATACGTTCTATGTTGGAGGTTCCAAGTAGAATATAAATTAGGAAAACCTAACCTTCAAAGTAGCATGTGTAGATCATAAGTAATTGGTAAAAATGCATAGGATTGTTAGGTGATGGGGAAACCCTAGTGCTTTCTTAATTTGATTTCTCCAAAACTTTTCCTTTTCTTTCAGCTTTAATATTGCTGATTGTTTATTTAGATTAATTAAATTCGTTTTATTAAATTAGGTTATAAAAAATCAATCATCTCAATTTCTACTTTTCAATAATTAGTTGGAGTTTGATTTGTTTAGAATTATTTGATAATCCCTGTGGAGAACGACCTTGCAAGATCCATTTATACTACAATAACCTTGTCATTCTTGCAAGTAATATAGGAGTTTTTATCCCTTTTGCACGTGTGGTAAAATCCCTATCAATCTCCACCCTTGATTTCCCGCACATATCACAACACACGGGTTGAGTTTGTATGTCTCTCAACCTTGACAGACTTCTCTCGACTATTAGACTCAATCTCTAAAACTTGTTGCTGCTGCTAGTAACAAAATTTTTAAAATTATTATGTTTTTTTAATTATTATGTTAACTTGTTGCTGCTACTAGCAACAAAAATTTGAAAATTTTAAAAAATATCTCGTGGACCTGTAGGAAACTGCTTGTTTGAAACTGGCTGGGATAGGTTCGGTTTCATTTTTAAAATTATAAAACTCGTCTCGTCCTTGTTTCATTTACAAACAGGTCTGATCCAGTCCCTCCAATTTTGAGCCCTATCCGGCCCATGTCCACCCCTAATTTGAACAACTCAGATTTAGCTTGACAAAAGTGTATGTACAAAATAAATAAACACTTTTGATCATGGCCAAAGCCTCATGAGCCCACGAGGTGGTGGTGGTTGGGGGGTTTAGTCAATGGATCTCTGATGCCTAAGTTAGTTTCTCTAAAAAGAGAGTGCTTAGGGCTTAAGTGTGTAGCAAAAGTTTACTAGGAATTGATTGAGATGAGATATTTATAGAGCTAGAGTCAGCCACATGTGTAGGGTTCTGCCCTGTGGTGGCATCTGATTGGTTAAGGGGAGTCATCCATAGGATGGATGAGGAAAGAATAATCCCAAAGATATTATTAAATAATATCTTGGCATTATTTTCGAAGTATTCTTGTTTGGATATGAGTGTGATTCCTTAGTTGATTAAGTTGATCTTCAATTAAGAGAGTACTAAAGATAAGATTTAGTAATTAATCCTATCTTTAATGCATTTGACTTTTCTCCTTGCCACAAATAGGGATGCTTGATGAAGGCGTAGTTAGCTGCTCTAGCCTTCATGGATGTTGGATTGCGCATGAAAATCTTTGTAGACCTCGTTAATTTAATAAGGGCATTCTTGTCCTCTTCATGAAAAAGTTCACGAGTCACTTCCAAGATTTTTTGGATTAGCTTTGGCTCCACACGAATGGCAACTGAATCCTAAACAAAGAACTTACAAAAATAAAATATTTTACGTCATCTCACATATTTACAGCTTGTTCTAAATAATGCTAAAGTGAAGCAAGTTTTATCACGCACTCATAAACATGTTCTTAGCATGGGTATATCTTCTCTCTCCAAAAAGAACTTTTGGGATTTAACAATTGTGGAAGAACATCTATCTTCATCACTTATTTGTAATATATGCAGATGATACCTTTGTTTTCTATAAGTCATACCACGAATCATTTTCGATGACCGCGTCTAGGTGCATCGTGGTGCTACCATTCCTATAGGATACTGCTTGGTTTCCGAAACCTCTATGCTTTGCACTAAGTGAATAATCCTTTCTTGTCATTGGATTTAGCAGATGCAAAGTCTAAGCCAATAACATCTTCGAATTACCGTTTGAAGCTCCAGGTAAAATATTGAAATTTCTTCTAAATAGAAAGCATAAAGCGGTTCGCACATGAATGCCTAACGAGCAAATAAACCGGTAGTACACAAGCTGGTTAGCACCTTCCTTATGCGTCTACTTAGTTAGCATCCCAAATCCGCGTACCTTTGCTTCTTTTAACAGGCTAGTACAAAAGCTACTAAACCTAGTAATCTAGTATACTAGCATTTGCCCGATTGCTTTAACAAAGGTTTACATCCAAGTTCATACATGTCTTGTCCAAAACTATGAGAAAAGTTGATTTACTAGAACAGAACGTGAACTCGATAGACAAGTTAACCACCTAGAATCGATCCATGACCGCTACAAGAGTCCTTTACTAAGTAAGCTACACAATCGTCTTTACCCGCCTTAGCCAATCTTAGCTCAGACATGTCAACACCAGGCGTAACATTTCATTATATTTGGAGAGTCAAGGATTTGCTGGGAATTCCGGGTCGAAGAATAGGTAGATCAAAATATGGTGCGAAAAAACCCAAATCGTGATGAATGGAAGATGACTCCGGAACTAACTTTTTTTCTCTAGATCAGTCTAGGTATTCATTGAAAAAAAGGGAGTAAGCAAGCCTTAAAGATAGGGGATGGGAGAAAATTGTATCCCACAATTAACTAAGGGTGGGCATGGTTTTGTTCGGTGCGATTTTAGGGTAAAATTGAAATTTATTTCGGTTTGTTCAGTGCAGCTTTGGGGTAAGATCTGAAATGGAATCAAATCATTTGATTTGGTTTAGTTCAGTTCGGTTTCAAACAGTCTTGGTTTTGGTTTGTGCCTCACTTGTAGCAAGTCACCACTTTGAGACACTACTTTGGTTTTGATTTCATGAAATTCAACAAAAAAGTTTTGGTGTTTCAAGTTACTACTTTGAAATTTTGAATCGCTCAACCCTTTCTCGATCCCTTTCCTTTTGGACACTACTTTTTGAAGGTTTAGAAGGTCTTTGAGCTTGTGAATGGGCTTGATAAGGCATTCGAGCTTGAGAATGCGATACTTTTGAAGATCTTGGATCTTGTGAAAGTGAAACCATTGAATGAGAAACCATTGAACCTTGTGAACTAGTAACTTGAGATTATCTTGGAACTTGTTGTTGTGGTTGTGGATTAAGAGTAAGAGAGACTATAATTGAATTCGAATTGGTCAACTCTACATAATAGAAAAAAATAACAATATACATCACATTAGTTGTTATAAACTTTAAAAAGCCTTAAAATATTTTTTATATTATACGGTTTGGTTCGGTTTTAGATATTAAGAACCGAAATCAAATTGTTTTTTAACTTGGGGTTCGGTTTCAAACCGAAACCATTTCAATGTTGGAAGTATGCCCACAAAGCCACTCATTTGATGTAATAGCTTTTGGAATACTTATTGTATTAAACTTTTATATGTTTAATAAAGGGCAAAGCTTATTGTTAATCACTATTTATTGTATCATGTGTTTAAGCAATAAGGGAATCCAAGGAATGTATTTGATCTAAGAGATAAGTAATTTAAGTAAGTTAAATTAACGAGACCTTTCTCTTATGTTCATTCCTAAAACGTTCCTAGCCATAGGATTGCCAATTGGGCATTGACAGTCCGTTAAGGTTAGTATGTGTTATGTCTACTCAAGCGTGAGTATGACTAGTCTCAAGTCATTTGGTGTTAGACACTAAGACAAACACATAGGTGCTCGAAAGGTAATCGAGTACACTGAACAACGATCAAACGAGAGTTCGAACATACATGTCATGTAAGAACTCGTTAGTTACAATATGCAAAGTAGTCCTTTGACCTGAGGCATCATTGATGTCTAATGGTTAGGTCCTTGATCTTTGATCATGTCAAAGGCATTCCATTGTGAGTGTCCACGGCATTGTTGGGGTCAAGCTATCTAATCATGTAGACATGTGAATGCACAACAAGGGATCTCTAACCTTCCATGGTGGAAGGAGAATACTCTAAGATATGATTCGAGAGTCTTTGGCCAAAGCATATGAATATGACTTAGGAAGTTTGTTCCAAATCATATTCAAATTGAATCATATAGAAAAGTATCACATTGGATAGTAGACATGAAACAAACTATCACTCAAACAATGTGATAAAGAGTATTGTATTAGAGAAGGACCGTATTGCATTGTAGTTGTAACTGGATAGGTTCTCCAACCACTTCTACTTAGCTTGGGTAACCATGAAATGCTGCTAGGTGTCACTCATGGTTTGTGGAAGCCCTGAAGATTAGCAAACACTAATCAAAAGGGAGAATTGAAATGTTGTTTCAATTCACAATCGATCGTTAAGAGTAACAATCGCCCATTGCCTCGCTAATTTGAACCTAATGGATCGTACACCGAGTAAGGATGAAAGTGAAGAAATAAAATGAGATGGATATGCAATTAAAAGGTTTAATTGAATTATGGTCAAGATTAATTAATTAGTTAATTAATTATACGAAATGTTCGTATTGGGCTTTTAAGTTGGTTTTGGGTTTCAAGGCCCAAAAGTGTTTTGGTCCACAAGGTCCATTATGTTTAAGTTGTATGACAACTAAAACAAAATGGGCAATTAGCCCAATACCAAAAGGGGGCCGGCCATAAGGGTGAAGGGTAGTAGGTTATGCTTTATTGCAAGTTTGCCACTCACCTAAGAATGAAGTATAAAAGCAACTTTATAGCTTTATTTTCATTAAGGCTTTTCTAAGAGAAAAAGAAGAGAAACATTGTCTCCAATTTTCTCCATAGAGGCCGGCCAACTTAGGAGGTTTTACTAGCATCAAAAATCTCTCTAAGTCATCCATTTCATCTTCACACTACATCTTTGGTGTGGAGACTTAGAGGTACTAAATCTTTGGTACTTTTGGAGATCCTTTCCTCACATCCTCAAGGAGCAAAGGAGCATACAAATCACAAGGTAGATCCAAGGAGTTAGGAGGTGACTTGAAGGCCCTCCACTTGGGTGAATCCCTTGTGTAATCAAGGATGAGCTTCAAGGGTAAAGAATCTCTAAATCCTTTCTTCTCTTTAAGTTTGTTAAAGAGTCTATTGGTTCACCATATGCTAGGCTTTGAAAGTCATGGGTTTTATGAATTGTTTTTGAATGCATGCCTACTTTAAAGTGTTATTAGTTTGCATATGTATTCAAATGTTCTTACTTGTTCTTAGCTAGGACAATATTTTTCCTTCAAGTGGTATCAGAGCCTAGGTCTAGTGTATGGTGGATCCTTTTGGGTTTTGTGATTTTTCATATTTTGTGATTTAAATGTTGTAAATGTTACAAGCTTTGTTCTTGCTTTGAATATAAATTTTGTTTGAAAATTATGCATCTCAAATGTTGTAGATGTAGTTCATTTAAGCATGAATATTGGAACTAAAATTTGGTGCCATAAATTTTGGGATTTTCGGCCAAATCTAAAGGGTGAATTTTGGGTTCATGTTTGTCTTATTAAAATGGTTTTAAAGTGCCTTTTGGAACCCTTAAGTACCCTATGTTGTTAACCTTCTTTTAAGAAGTGAAAATTTGAGTTTTGTTGATTGAAAGCATTCATGGAGCTCTTATGAGTTTTTCATGAGTGTTCTTCATGTTCTTGAGTTTTTGGCCAAGAACAAAAAGGTTTTGTGTTTTGATTCAAAAGTTTTATGTTTTTCATAAAGTTTTGGTTTATTAAAAAGGGTGAAGACTTATTGGTGAGGATGATAAATGTCATTAATGTTTACAAAACATTTTCTTACATTTTCTTACATGTCTATAATGTTTTACAAAACATTTTCTTACACCCATCAATTTCACCTTTAATCTCACCAACCAAAATCAACTCACAAAAACTTTTTAGAAATTTTTTTTTCTTTTTCAACAAATCCGGCCAACCCCTTCAAGGGGGTTTCCTTGGGCCTTTTGTGTAATTACATAAAGTTTTGATACTTTTGTGTATTTACATTTTGGCCCAAAAGTTTACGTTTTTCGCGTAAAGGTCCAAAATCATAAAAGGACAAATTGTTTTGTTCCTTTAATGTAGATTTTGTAATTATTGAAAATTTTGGGTTCTAGTTGTAATTACATGAAGTTGTGGACTCTTGTGTTTTTACAAAGTGACCCCAAAAGTTTTTTGTTTTTGCAAATGGCCCAAAAGTTGTGGTCATTGTTTTTGGCCCAAATAAAAGAGAACAAAATGGTTTTGTCTCTATAATGAGAATTGGATTTTCATTATATTTAGTTCCATTTAAATCAATTCTATGAATCCAAGAACCAATTGTTTAAAGTTGCTTTCTTAGTTAAATGTGTTTAATTAAGAAAAGGGTGATTATGAACCAAAGGCCTCGATAATTGAGCTATGTGATTGGCCGATTTACATTGTGAATGTTTGGGTTTAGTAGAGCAGATTTGAATGTAATTTGATTAGTTCAATTGTTGTAAATGGACATAAGTCCATCATTTGTTTTTGTAAAAGGGCATAAGCCCTTCTATTTATTTCAAGTATTCCTTTTGTTTATATGTATGCAAATTGGAATAGTTGGGTCCAACGCCCAATAGGAAATAACGGTTTAATTAGATTAAACGCGTAACTAAAATCAACAAGCTTCTACCTTAAATCCAAGGTCCAACACAAGGCTCGTGTTGGATCAAATCAAACGGTTCATAATCATCCTAAAACCTAAAATGACTATATAGTCCATATGAGGATGCAATGCGTTCGTTAGTAGTTCCATATAGTCTCGCTTGTTTCAACGAAACAGTGGGAGTATCATATGCTACTAAATCATATTAACTTGGACCAATAGTTATGATAGGCCCATGTTCTTTTAATTTGATTAAAATGATTTTGATGTAGCCCAAAACTACTCCCTCAACAAACGAATATTAAGTTGATAAACGAGAGATGTTTTGAACACCTCTTCGTAGGCCTTCCACCGTGGTGGACTCCAATCGTTTGTGACTTGTACACCGGCTTCACCCTATCATGGGGGAGTTCAAAGTGCATGCTTACCTTCAGGAGGAGTCCATAAACATATGATGAGGTGAATGTAGGCAACGAGGATAGCCGACATCGTATCATCGTGAGGCTATTCTTGAACCCCTACACGAACTAAGCATGGTGGGAATAACTTAACTAAGTGCAATGGTGCCGACATCGTATCATCGTGAGGCATCATTCTCTAGAGGCTGAAAGGATGGGTAATCACAAGAGGTTGTTGTGAATGAGTAAGTGTACTCTCTCATCATTATTTTTGCTAACCAACATCGTATCATCGTGAGGTGGGCTTGGTAATGGAGAGTCTCCCATACCCCGCTAAGAGTTCAATATAACTCTCGGATTCCATTGAGGGATGTGGAATTTGCCAAAAATAGTGGGTGGTACTATTTGATTTAAGACCCAATCAAGTAGTTAACAACAATCTAATACGATTTCTGTTATGTTATGTAGTTAACGACATGCCTAAAATACTACCCACCATTATACTTGACAAAAGGGGCCTTGTGGGCCAACGTTTCCTTGCTTGGTATCGCCACATTGAGAATGTCTCAAAGGTGATAAACATATTGTATGTGCTTAAGCAATCCCCTCCTCATGTACCTCCTACGAAACTAGCTTCAAAGGAGGAGTGTCAAGATTATGCTAGACACTATGAGGATGACTTACAAGCCAAATGCTTAATCCTCACTTCACTTAGTGAGGAGCTTAAGAAGCTACATAAGCACATGGACACTTCTTGTGCCATGGTTGAAAGTTTGCATAAGATGCATGACATTGAGACTAGTAACGTACGATTCTCAAATGTTTGTAGTCTATTAAATGCCAAAATGGCAAAGGGGGCATCGGTCCAAAAACATGGACAAAAGATGGAAAGGATCTTTCAAGATCTTAAAAGTTTAGGAACTTCCATCGATGGGAAAATGGCCCAAGATTTTTTCCTTGCATCTCTCTCGGATGATTTCACTAAGTTTATTGTAAACTATAAAGTGAATAGATTTGATCATACTTTCACCAAGATGATTGACATGTGCTGTAAATTTGAAAAATGTTTCAAAAGGGACAGTGGGAGTGAGTATGCAATAACAAGGAAAAGGTTGCTTAAGAAGAAGGCAAAGAAATCCAAAGGAACATGCTTTCATTGTGGAAAGGATGAACGTTGGAAGAAGAAATACAGGGTGCGCATTGCGAGCCTTATGACACGAACTTTTGAAGAGATTATTTCTGTCATAGAGAGTGCTTTTACAGTGAGTTCCAATTCCTGGATATTTGATTCAGGCGCTAGCCAACATATCTGTAATACGATGCAGGAACTAGTAGGGAGCAAATCACTGCGCAATGGGGAGATGGTTGTGCGAGTTGGGAACGGCACTAAAATCTCTGCAAAAGCAATAGGCACCTACATGCTTGAACTACCCTCTGGGGAAGTCCTGGAACTTAAAAATTGTTTATATTTTCCTTCATGTATAAAGAATTTGATTTCTATCTCTAAGCTTTTACGAGATGGGCACTCAGTATTGTTTGACAAAATGAGTTGCACTTTATACTTGAACGGTCGTATTATCTCTCAAGGTAATATGATAGAGGGACTTTTTCACCTAGAGACGAATGGTGGTATGCACTGTATTGAAAGCGGGAATACCTCAAAACCCAAAAGGGCTAGAGAAGATGTTAACCAAGAAAGGATGTGGCATCTCAAACTTGGACATGTGAACCTTGATAAGATTCGCAAGATGTCGAAAGACGGATATTTCCGCCCATTAGGTAATGACCAGATGGGTACTTGTGAATGTTGCTTGAAAGGGAAAATGACCAAATCTCCATTTACTGGAAAAGGAGAGCGTGCCACTGAAATTCTAGGGTTAATCCACACTGACGTGTGTGGACCTATGTCTACCACGTCGAGAGGAGGCTTCTCCTACTATATCACATTCACCGACGATCACTCTCGGTTTGGCTATGTGTATCTTATGAAGTACAAGTCAGAATCCTTTGAAAGGTTCAAAGAATTCAAGAATGAAGTAGAGAATCAAACTGGGAAACAGATAAAGACCTTAAGATCGGATCGAGGGGGTGAATATCTGAGTAACGAGTTCCTAGATTATCTCAAAGAGTGTGGAATAATATCACAGTGGACTCCACCGGGAACTCCACAACTTAATGGAGTTTCTGAAAGGAGAAATCGAACCTTGATGAACATGGTTCGTTCTATGATGAGTTCCGCTGATCTGCCAGTAACATTCTGGGGATACGCTCTATATACAGCAGCTTACTTGCTTAATAGAGTACCTTCCAAATCAGTTTCACAAACGCCCTATGAGATATGGCACGGAAGAAAGCCAAGTCTTAATCACATTAAGATTTGGGGTTGTGAAGCATATGTCAAGAAGCTTGAAGCTACTAAGCTTGAAGCGAGATCAGTAAGGTGCTATTTTGTGGGATATCCTAGAGAAACTATGGGATATGAGTTCTACCATCCTGACGACCAGAAAGTCTTTGTCGCCAGAACTGCTAAGTTTCTAGAGGACGAATTTGTTCTCAAAGGAACTATAAGTAACCAGATGGAAATTAATGAGATTAATGATGAACCACAAACAAGCACACGACATGTTGACAACCTTGTTCCGGAACCCCTAGCTCCACGTAGATCTGAACGGGTTAGTAAGCCACCTAGAAGGTATGGCTTAGACAATGACTTTGCGGAATTGCACCTTCTAGGTGACAATGACACAAAGGAGGACCCTAGAGACTACGTTGAAGCAATGTTCGACATTGATTCAAAGAGATGGCAAGAAGCCATGAAATCTGAGATGGATTCCATGTATCAAAATCAGGTCTGGAATCTTGTAGACCCTCCAGAAGGTATAGTACCTGTTGGAAATAAATGGGTATTTAAGAGGAAGATAGGCGTTGATGGGAACGTGGAGACTTATAAGGCTAGACTAGTAGCCAAGGGTTATAGGCAAAGAGAAGGGATTGACTATGAAGAAACTTTCTCTCCTGTAGCCATGATTAAGTCCATTCGGATTTTACTTGCTATAGCTGCGTACCATGATTATGAGATATGGCAAATGGACGTGAAGACGGCCTTTCTGAATGGCTACCTAGAGGAAGAGCTTTATATGGCTCAACCCGAAGGTTTCGTGTCCAAGTCTGAAAAGACTAAGGTATGCAAGCTACAGAGGTCCATTTATGGACTTAAGCAAGCCTCAAGGAGCTGGAACATTCGTTTTGATACCGAAATCAAATCGTTTGGTTTTACTCAAAATGAAGACGCCAATTGTGTTTATCAAAAGGTCGTTGGGGATGCAGTTGTATTCCTAGTGTTATATGTTGATGACATATTACTATTCGGGAATGACACTGCAGTGCTTTCTACTGTAAAAGTGTGGTTGTCTAAAACCTTCCACATGAAAGATTTAGGAGATGCATCTTATGTACTTGGGATAAAGCTCTATCGTGATAGATCCAGAAAATTAATTGGATTATCCCAATCTATGTACATCGATAAGGTGCTAAGTAGGTTCCAGATGGAACAATCTAAGAAAGGTCTTCTTCCTGTAAGACATGGAATTCACCTTTCTAAATCCATGGGACCGAAAACTCCTGATGAGATACGGCAAATGAATAGGATTCCTTATGCTTCCGGCATAGGAAGTCTTATGTATGCCATGATATGCACAAGGCCTGATATCGCATATGCTGTGAGCATTACTAGTCGATATCAATCTAACCCAGGATCAGAACACTGGGCAGCTGTCAAGACGGTCCTTAAGTACTTAAGAAGAACTAAGGACATGTTCCTCGTTTATGGAGGAGCAGCAGAGTTGCGAGTGGAAGGCTATACAGACGCAGATTTCCAATCTGACGTCGATGATAGAAGTTCCAACTCCGGATATGTATTCACTCTGAATGGTGGGGCTGTTAGCTGGAAAAGCAAGAAACAAAGTGTAATTGCTGATTCCACGACAGAGGCCGAATATGTCGCTGCAGCTGAAGCCGGCAAAGAAGCGTTCTGGATGAAGAAGTTCATTACTGAACTTGGAGTGGTTCCAACCATTACATCACCAGTAACTTTGTACTGTGATAATAGTGGGGGCGATAGCTCAAGCCAAGGAACCAAGGGCACATCAAAAGAACAAGCATTTTGACAGACGCTTTAATATCATTAGATGATATGCTGCCGAGGGGAAAGTCAACATCCTCAAAGTTGCCTCAGCCGATAACGTAGCAGATCCACTGACAAAGCCAATGTCTCAAGACCAGCTTAACCGTCATATGGAAAAGATGGGTATTAGATACATGGGAAGATGGCTTTGAGTGCAAGTGGGAGATTGTTGGAAGTATGCCCACAAAGCCACTCATTTGATGTAATAGCTTTTGGAATACTTATTGTATTAAACTTTTATATGTTTAATAAAGGGCAAAGCTTATTGTTAATCACTATTTATTGTATCATGTGTTTAAGCAATAAGGGAATCCAAGGAATGTATTTGATCTAAGAGATAAGTAATTTAAGTAAGTTAAATTAACGAGACCTTTCTCTTATGTTCATTCCTAAAACGTTCCTAGCCATAGGATTGCCAATTGGGCATTGACAGTCCGTTAAGGTTAGTATGTGTTATGTCTACTCAAGCGTGAGTATGACTAGTCTCAAGTCATTTGGTGTTAGACACTAAGACAAACACATAGGTGCTCGAAAGGTAATCGAGTACACTGAACAACGATCAAACGAGAGTTCGAACATACATGTCATGTAAGAACTCGTTAGTTACAATATGCAAAGTAGTCCTTTGACCTGAGGCATCATTGATGTCTAATGGTTAGGTCCTTGATCTTTGATCATGTCAAAGGCATTCCATTGTGAGTGTCCACGGCATTGTTGGGGTCAAGCTATCTAATCATGTAGACATGTGAATGCACAACAAGGGATCTCTAACCTTCCATGGTGGAAGGAGAATACTCTAAGATATGATTCGAGAGTCTTTGGCCAAAGCATATGAATATGACTTAGGAAGTTTGTTCCAAATCATATTCAAATTGAATCATATAGAAAAGTATCACATTGGATAGTAGACATGAAACAAACTATCACTCAAACAATGTGATAAAGAGTATTGTATTAGAGAAGGACCGTATTGCATTGTAGTTGTAACTGGATAGGTTCTCCAACCACTTCTACTTAGCTTGGGTAACCATGAAATGCTGCTAGGTGTCACTCATGGTTTGTGGAAGCCCTGAAGATTAGCAAACACTAATCAAAAGGGAGAATTGAAATGTTGTTTCAATTCACAATCGATCGTTAAGAGTAACAATCGCCCATTGCCTCGCTAATTTGAACCTAATGGATCGTACACCGAGTAAGGATGAAAGTGAAGAAATAAAATGAGATGGATATGCAATTAAAAGGTTTAATTGAATTATGGTCAAGATTAATTAATTAGTTAATTAATTATACGAAATGTTCGTATTGGGCTTTTAAGTTGGTTTTGGGTTTCAAGGCCCAAAAGTGTTTTGGTCCACAAGGTCCATTATGTTTAAGTTGTATGACAACTAAAACAAAATGGGCAATTAGCCCAATACCAAAAGGGGGCCGGCCATAAGGGTGAGGGGTAGTAGGTTATGCTTTATTGCAAGTTTGCCACTCACCTAAGAATGAAGTATAAAAGCAACTTTATAGCTTTATTTTCATTAAGGCTTTTCTAAGAGAAAAAGAAGAGAAACATTGTCTCCAATTTTCTCCATAGAGGCCGGCCAACTTAGGAGGTTTTACTAGCATCAAAAATCTCTCTAAGTCATCCATTTCATCTTCACACTACATCTTTGGTGTGGAGACTTAGAGGTACTAAATCTTTGGTACTTTTGGAGATCCTTTCCTCACATCCTCAAGGAGCAAAGGAGCATACAAATCACAAGGTAGATCCAAGGAGTTAGGAGGTGACTTGAAGGCCCTCCACTTGGGTGAATCCCTTGTGTAATCAAGGATGAGCTTCAAGGGTAAAGAATCTCTAAATCCTTTCTTCTCTTTAAGTTTGTTAAAGAGTCTATTGGTTCACCATATGCTAGGCTTTGAAAGTCATGGGTTTTATGAATTGTTTTTGAATGCATGCCTACTTTAAAGTGTTATTAGTTTGCATATGTATTCAAATGTTCTTACTTGTTCTTAGCTAGGACAATATTTTTCCTTCATTCAAAACCATAAAAACTGAATCATCCGGTGTAGTTTTAATTTGGCTTGTGTTTTGGTTTCAATTTTTTGGTTCCAAGTGCCCACCCTATTCATTCATCATTGTTGGACCACTCACAATACCCTTTGGGATGAATTGTAGAATCATATTGCTAATATCACTCTGATACTTAGTCCAAATTGGTGGAGTAATGCTTCATCCACATTGCCTTAATAGTGCGTTTACTAACCCGTAATCGGAATGAGAATAAGGAATCAGATTCTGATTACGGATTATACATGTGTTTACTAAAATTGGGAGGAATCAAAAGTGCATGGGGCCCACACAAATTTGGCTAATTTGGATTCCCAACATAGAGAAGGTATTTGGATTTTGGATTGCCCAAGCAATCAGAATGATAATTTTTTTCCCTATATGCCCTCACTTACTTTCATTATTTCCAAGATTATCCTTAACCCTAGACTGTCATTTTTCTTTTCACGCAGCTCATTTCTGTCTTCTCTCAACCACAGCTCCTTTCTCTCTTCTCTCAGCCGCAACTCTCGTCATAATTAATGACAGATAAATCCCTACTTATTCTGCGTTTTTATCTCTGTGTTGAATTTTTTGCTTTGAACTACACGGGGGAGTTAGTAAATGAGTTTTCTGGACGAAGACTCTGACCTCTGATAGTAAATAATTGAAAGATTTTCCATTAATTGTGTTTCCTCGCATCCTGCTGAATCTTTCATTGCTTCCTTCACTTCACTTCACTTCACTTCACTTGTTAGAGAGAGAAAGAGAGAGAGAGAGATAGAGAGAACAAGAGAGAGAGAGAGAGGCTGAGTTGATTCTTGCCCATTAGTTCTTGTAAGTTTTTTACTTTGAATTTCAATAAAAGTTGAAAACTTTGTTATTGGTTTTTGGATTTGTGAATTGGGTTTGATTTGTTTTGATGTTTTTTGTTTTGTATCTTGTATTGGGGGGAGTGATTGATTGCTGAGAAAATGTGGGAAAAAGGTGGATTGAAGTAGATTGACATATGTTGTTCTGCTGCATATTGTACATTTATGTAATTTACTTGAATTATTTGGTTGTTGGGAATTTATTGAGCTGAGTGTTGATTTACAGTTATTTATTTGCATAATGGATCTTTTTTTTCATAGTCAGGTGCATAAAGAATCAAAGATGCAAAATTTTCTTTTTATTTGCCTTTTGGATTTGTTTGACCTTATGCTTAGATCAGAGACATTTGAGATTTGTGTGTTTAATGATCTTCTGAATTGGGAACGTGCCCCTTTGTTGATCCTATTGGGTTTAGAAAACTAGGTATTTGAAGAGCATATGATGCAAGGGTAAATTCTAGTTGCATGTCTTAATTTGAAGCAGAAAGGTCAGATTTTGATTCAGCTTATTGAATTTCATAGGCTAGTCTATGATTGAAGATATCGAAAGCTAGAACAATAGTTCTCAGCATTGTCTTTCTTGGTGAGGTTCACATTGTCTTGATCTTGAAAGCTAGACCGATAGTTGACTAGTATTTATTTACCATAGAAATAATCTTCCCTGAAGGTTATATAGGACTCACAACATTTTGGATCATCTGATACAAGATTATCATTGTTTGGTATGATTTGACTTGTTGAGAAAAAGATTGATATGCAGGATTATATACCTGTGATTTTTAGCTCCCATGGAATTATTTCAAGTCACCAACTTCTTGGCCAAAGAACATGACCTATTGAGGGTCTTTTACAACATGTCTAATGAAAGGAAGAGTGCATATGTGACTACTTTGTTGCAGACTTGGATGCATAATGACATCTAAGCGATGGTCCAAAGAATGTGAATCCTAGTTTTTTGCTATGACGTGCTCGCTGCCATGATAACATATCAGGGAAATTGTGAATGTTTTGTAAAGCTAATGACTGATTAGATGACACCATGATGGTGAAGAACTACTTTTTGTTGATATTATGATGTTTAGGTAGGTTATGATTATTTTGTTGACAATCTGATGTGTAGGCAGGTTATGAATATTTTGTTGATAATAGGATGCCTAGGCATGGTCTGACTAGTTTGTTTAGGTTGGTTATGACGGTTAGATAGATGTACTTTGATGTAAAATATTAACTTTAATGAAGTTATTTCCTACTCTTTGTTTGTTCCTAATGTTTTTTCTTCATTTATTTACTATTAGGGAGAATCAAGTTTTTTGATTTGAAATGGTAAAAATCATTCCTTCTACTCATTGACATCATGTAACAAAATATATCCTTGAAGAGATAAGACTAATGGTCCTAACAATTTCTTTCCATGTTCTTCTAGCTCATTAAGTACAACTCCATGCTCATTCACATTATGCATAACTCCATACATATGCCAACGAGAAGAAACTACAACTTGACCGAGAAAATTTAGATATTAAAGTAAATACTGAAATTTATAAAAAAATAAACAAAATCATTTTAGTGTGTCTATGAAATAAAAAAGCAATTTAATTTTTTCTTACTACTATATACTATATCAAATTTTATTAAAAAAAGTATATAAATCATTGGGTGAACTGCCAATTTAGTCCCTGAATTATCACATCGGTGAAAATCAGGTACCTAAACTATTTTTTTTTTCCAGAAAAATCAGTCTTTGAATTATAAACATTTGCCAATTATATCCCTAATATTATATTCGAAGCTGCTATATTCAATTTTCCGTCAATTTAAATCATGTTACTTACATGTGATACACATTTGAGGGTAGATTGATAGTTTTTCATAAAGAAATAGTGTATGGAGTTAACTTTGGAGGGTAAATTGGTAGTTTTACATAAGAAATAGTGTCAGTTAGCTTCGGATGGTAAATTAGACGTTAGATTCGCAACCTATATGCAATGTTAAGGGCTTATAGGTAAGAAAATAACGGTATTACACTCTAAAGTGTGTCAAGTAACTCAAGTTGATGAAAAATTGGATAAAATAGATTTGAATATAATAGTAGGGATGAAATTAGCAATTTTTAATGAATATAAGGACTTATTTTACCGAAAAATAATTCAGGAACCTAATTTTCACTAAGGTAATAGTTTAGGGACTAAATCGGCACTTCACCCTAAAATATTTGATTTGGGACAAGGGCATTTTAGTAATCATCCTGGTTTATATTCCGATTCTACTGAATTAGTAAACAGCTTTATGAAATTCTATTCCGATTCCAGACAGTTTTAGTAAACAACTTCAACAGGAATTTGATTCTGATTCCGTCTTATTTCAATTCCTTCTCAATTTAATTACGGATTAGTAAACGCGTCCTAAAAGGTTTGAGATCAGGTATAGGAAAACAAAGATTCATACATATAAGAAGATAAACATGATTACGTTAACTTTTGGTAAATGACTTTTAAAACCTCGAAAAAATTGTTTGGGCCATAAATAAATGAATTTTATTGGCTAAAGGCGTGCAAAATGTCTCAAGTTTAACTCATATAAATAGGATAATGATTTATATGTATTTACTAAAAAGAAGAACTTACTAGCCACTTAGTATCACAGTCTAGTGGTATTTCTCTTCACTTGTAAGTAAGAGGTCTTGGGGCTCGATTCTCGTCAAAGGCGAATTTGAACTATATTATTGCTAGCCTATTGTGAGGCTAAGCTCATTTTCGTCCCCTTTCCGTCCCCTATTGCTTTCGTTCCTCTATCCGTGGTAAGAGTCCTAGTATAGATAATATTGTCTAATAAAAAAAAAGTAACTTACCAAACATATTTCTTATTATTAATCAATGCATTGTTTTTGATAAGTTATTGGATTGGGATGTCCTTGGACTTGGAGTGCAATCCAAGGGTTTACCCCCCCAAAAAAAAATTAATAAAAAAAGATGATGGAGGGCTGATAATTTATCTTTGGGAAAATTTGAAATAGGTCCAATTTTCTAGTCTATCTTTTAAAATAGGTTCAATTTTTAGTTACTTTGAACCCATATCAAAATACACATTTATCTTTCCATAGACATTCATAAAAAGAATAAAAAAAAAAAAAAATAATAATAATAAAGACATTTCCATCGAGGGCAATTTTGCAGACGGAGGGAAAAAGAGCGCGTGCTTTGCCTGTTGGGACTCTCGGGGTTTTGTGTCATGATACAAAATCGAAATGGGTTTTCGCTCAAATCAGCTATCCACCAAAAATTCACCGAATAAATTTTCCTAGAAAATCATGCCCTTTCATCGGTTCATTTTCTTCTCGTCCAAACAACGCTCACAGGAGGCTCTCAATCTACTTCGGAGGTACTCACTCCACGACCCCTTTGAGATTTCTTTACTGGTAGAATTTAATTCATGTCATGGGTAGTACTCTTGAATCGCTGGAATTCATTCTTTATTTTGGAATCACTCCTTTTCAATTTCACCGAATTGGGTTTTTTGATATGCAGACTAGATTATTATATGTTGCTAAATTCTTATAAATGTTTGCGTTCATATACACACATTTACATCCCAAATGTCTGTTGTTGAAAGGTACTTGGAGTAGTAGTATATGTGTTCTTATCACCTTTTTCTTGCATATTGGTTTTGCAATGGCAAGTTCTATGTTTGGCTTTAGAACAGTTTTTGCTACAACCCGAATGTGTTAATTTGAAAGATAAAATGCGTCAACTATGTGATATTTGGTTATGTTTCAGTACATTGTCTTTTACAGGTGGACGATTTTATTGGATTTTTGACCATAAACTTGAAGTGGGTTTTTTGGGTATTGAGTACATTGGGGTTTTGAATTGAAGAACATAAAATCCCAAATGGATTTTTCTCGGTTATATGTGAAGTGGGATTCACCATACTGGCAAGCATAAATCTATATTCTAAGCCCATTTGGGGATACCGCTCAAAGTTCTGTTTCATGTTTCCTTTAGCATTTGAGTTTTGACTAAATCACTTGTGCTTGCTATAGGTCTGGCTTCTCTAAGAAAATTCAGTCACGTAATTTTGCCAAGTCATCGAACCATGCTAATGGGAAGACAGATATTAGACCTCCTATGAATGTAGAAACACCACCGGCTTCTCGCTCATGGGGCACCTATGTTATTGTACGCAGCCTTCACCTTTATGTTCTCTTATCAGTGTTATTATCTGCATCTTCTTGCTTTCAGATGTAGTTAAAAATGAGCATCTGTCTCATGCTTTTCTGGGATTAAGTTCCCTTTATTTAATGTAAACAGATTGTCTCTAACCTCTATTGATATTGTTCATAATATACTTTTTCTGCAGCCAGCTGCTGGTATACTTGGATTTGCTGGTATCGCAACTTTCATTCGCTATAACGATGAGAGGAGAGTAACTTTGAAAGGTACAGTTTCGACCTTTGATATTGCTAGGTAACTGCGTTTGGTTTGAAGAAGTAGGAATACATTTACCTAGCTATGTGGCCTTTTTATATAATTTTGTTTTCTTGTTCTTGCTCCTTATTTGTTCCATTAAGTGGAATCCAATCATTTGTTGGTATAAAATGGCATTTAAGTTAATGGCTAATTTTATCTGTCAAAGATAGCTCATTTCAGCAACTTAAGAGTCTTTGCTTCTGACTGTAGCATAACTACATCTTTTGTTCCTTTTCTTCATTCAATAGCTTTTGCATGATGAATGAGTAGCATAAACAATTTAGTCTGGTGAACTTGTTGTTATGTTTGACAATACAGGATAGGAATGGTTGGTATGACAATTTAATAATGGCTGAATGAGTTTATATTGTTTGTAATATTAAGTTTGGTGATTTTCTTGTGCTAATCTGCAATGGCTTGGGTTCGGCTTGACTGACAGCTATATTAAACACTACTACTGAAAACTGAAATGGAACCCTAAAAGTGATATAAGTGGTATGAAGGAAAACAGTGAAAACCTTGGTTGGTACTTTTATGTTGTATCTTCATAGCTTCATTTTCCACTCGAGAAAACTTAGAGTGAAATACAGGTGATGGCATAATTAAGTATGAGGAGTGAGGCCTAATCTTGTCATGGTATTTGGTATTTTCTAAGGTAGTTGGCACCCCAAGATTTATCCTACCTGAGTTTTTGCTGTAACTAGTCTCTGTCAGGCTATAAAACTTGATGGCTTGCAGCCTTACAGCGTATTATCATGTACAGGGACTAATGGGGTTAGTGTATGGGTTCTCGATTTGTGTAAATTACTTGTGGGGAGGGAAATAGGCGCCCAAGTAAGCAGGTCTTACATTAAGCATGATATATTGTTACTAGGTTGAGAAGTTCGTTGGAGAAGGCCTAGAGTTACTGCAGCCAATGTTTAGGTATTATTAGAAAATGGTAATTATGTGTTAAGTTATGATTTTGAAGGGTAAATTAAATGCCTTCCCGCAAACTTTGTTTCAGGTCAAGTTTGGAATATTGTAATCAGTTTCTTATATCTATGCAAATCCTTTTTTTTTTATCAGTTACAACATTTGGGAGAGGATTTGGACTTGGAACCTGTTTAGAGGAGAGGTGTGGATACCAATTGGGTTATACCGTAATCAAAATCAATTGGAAGCGAAACAGAATATAGGGTAATCGGCCCTTTACGCTCTCAGCTATTACAGTAGTGTCAAATTACCCACCAGACATTTTTTCCCCCAGCCAATTTAGGATCTGAAATATATAAAATGGTAAATCTAGGACGCACCGTCAGATTTCCATCCAAGCTGTTGTCAAATAAAGTCAGGTGGCCTATCTTGGAAATTATCATTTATCGCAGATGTTTTACAACCCCCATGTACCATTATAGAGGTTCAAGCCTCCTCAATTGGAAATCACTTGAAAAACAAGTCAGCATCCTCAGTTATCCCAGCTTGGGGTTCCTCCATTATGCAGCCACTTCGTAGCTCTGTTTGTCCTTGCACCCAATTTTAACGTTAGATAACAGAGAAAAAAGAAAGAACACCAATATTTAAGAATCCCCCTATCACTTACCCAACCTCTCTGTTCCCTATCAGAGTACCCCTACCCCAGATTATGTTATCTGAAAATTCAATGGGGTACTTGATGACCCAATTGTATATCAGTTTCTATGTTCAATAGCTGTGCTGGGTGGAAAATATTACAAATCAGACTTGTAGACAAGTCTGAGCTCATTGATCTGGACAAGGAATACTTCGCCAACACTGCTTAAGTGAAAACCCAAAACCCAAAGAAGTAAAAAAGTTTGATTTTATGGCAATCTTGAATCTGCTTTTGGACAATAAGAGCGCAACAATGTAGCTGGTTTGGTTTGGTTTGGATGTGTGCACTCTGTTGGAGGTTCGGAAATTGGTAGGGACAAATTTGATTGAAATGGAGGAAGTGGGCTGACAATGATGGATGATGTGATTTTCATTTTGCAATTGTTCTCTTGGAGAGATTCCAATGGAGGAGGCTTGATCTTTATGCAGTCTGATCGATCTCTGTACTGTATGGGGCTGCAAGGGTTGTAGAATATCTGAATAATTCTATCTGAATAAGCTGCCCTCAAAAGTGAGTCGCGTGGTGGGTACATGAATCTACTTGATGCTTGGATGGAATTGCTAGGAACGTGACGTGTCCTAGATTGACCATTTTAATATATTTGAGATCATAAATTGGCTGAATAAAAGTCTTGAGGGGTAAATTGACACTAAATAGTTCAGGGAGCAAAAATCTGATTACCCAAGATTATAATATCTTTCCATATGAGGTTCATGTGCATCTCACCTTTCAATATCTACCCATTTGGTATAACTTCAACTTTGTCTGAAATCTTATGAGAAATTCATAATAAATTTAGTTCCTCATTGAACTCTGTGTGAGAATGTGAGGACAGAGTCCTACATTGGTGAACGATCAAAACATGCAAGGGCTTATAAGGAGGTGGCTACTCCGCATATTGCCAGTTGGTTTTAGCCTCAACTTTCTTCACTCTGTTACCCCCATGTTAAAAGAACATCTAGCTTCCCTATTTGAAAACTTAATGGCTCTTCAAGTATGTTCCTGATTGAATTGGTATAGAAAGGACTGTTTATTTCGTAAGGCCAAGTGATAATCCCTTTTCTTACTTTTTCTTTCTGAGCAGGCCAGGGTAACAACCAGTGCATGAACAATGTCAGAGGCCCTATAATCGGTGGTCCATTCACTTTAGTAGACACAGAGAATCACACGGTCACTGAACGGAATCTATTAGGAAACTGGGTTCTTCTCTACTTTGGATATACTTCTTCTCCTGATGTTGGACCGGAGCAAGTCCAGATGATGGCGAAGACCATAAATATATTAGGTTTGCGACACTTGTTAACATTTCATATATGAACACAATTTCGAGGTTTGATTACTGATGCGCTTCTTTCTCTTTTTTGCTTTTATAAGAGTCAAGATATAATTTAAAGGTTCTACCGGTATTTGTTACACTTGATCCAGAACGTGACAACCCTTCTCATCTTCGTACCTACCTCAAAGGTCCAAATTCTTCTACAGTCCAGTTTGTAATTTTATATTCAAATTGTTTATCCACAGATGGTTTGGTTAATGTCTCCTTTTGGCTTCCCCACCCACCTCACTCAAAGTTTTCATGGACAGAGTTTGATTCAAGGATTGTAGGGTTAACTGGACCTGTATCAGCTATAAGGCAGATAGCTCAGGAATACCGTGCTTATTTTAAGAAGGTTGAAGAAGACGGAGATGACTATCTCGTTGAGTCTTCCCACAACATGTGAGCCACTAGCTTAAATCTTTTCCTTTTCAAGTTTTCTGGTTATTAGCTTATAGTGGCTGTAATTTGTATTGAAACAAGCAGGTATTTGATGAACCCAAACATGGAAGTTGTGAGATGCTTTGGTGTAGAGTACAATGCAGAAGAACTGTCAGAAGCAATAGTAAAGGAACTGAAAAGAACCTCAACTTAAGAGCCGAAAGGTTTTGCAAAGCGTAATGGAGATTTTACATTCCTCCCATCCTTCTTTCTCTCGCTCTTAGCCATACATATCACAGAATTCGATTGCCACTCTTGATTAGGTAGCAGTTTAGAACTTTCACTGTTTCTTGGTTCAGAATTTTTTTGTTTTTGTTTTTTAATGCTACCTCAAATTCGGTTCATTTCTTAACTTCATTGGTTGTAGACAGGAATATGTAACTTTCTTTTTCTCAAATTGTTGGGTGATCGAGTCCTCATTACTTGCAATGATGAGACATGTTATAGGCAATTAAAACGTCTGTGGGTCCAATCCGTTGTTTGATGGTATTAAATGTAATTTTGGATCGTATGGCTTACGAATCCAAAATGGTTATGTTACCCAACCTCACACGGGTTACAAGTCAATCTGCACGAGGCAAATCAGTACCTCGTGGACCTTGACTTTGTTGTCGAGTTTGAAATCACTCTGGCGACCACTTGAGGCTGCTTCAACTTCTGTCGAGAGACTTGGTTAGCAACTCGGAGGACCTGAAGCGGATCGTTCGTGTTATGTGCGACGCGGTGGAGAGATCGCTAAGGAGACACAGCTGGTGTCTGGATTTTGAGTTCCCAACCAAACATGGCCTTATCGATATCGACCCTAACTCGGGATCCTTCACCTGCAAATTTATATTGAGTTGAAGAATAATCCTTGAATCACAACACCAATGTAGCACCACTTGACTAGGTTTGCTTGCTCTTCTATAAATCGGCCTAAACCAAAACAAGTTTTGAGTCCATTCGTTCATGATTTGAAGAATAATTTTCATATCATCTCTCGTTTCATGTTTTATGTTTTATGTTTTTCCTGCTAACGTGGATTTAAACATTTATTAATCTTTTGTTATTAAGTGATATTCAGAACTGTTCCAATTATAAAAAGCAAGATTCGAACTTGAGTGCAATAAAACATGAACTACATGGTATACAGGCACGTTTATGTTTGTTACTCAACTAGCTTCCTACGTGCCATCGTCAAGCTCAAAGGAAATAAAGGCAATGACAGATTGACATTGGGTTGCGGTGAGTCAGTCTGAGCTGTGCTTTCGTTTCTAAAAATCTAGAGATGGTCATTTAACGCACGACCGGGTCTTCTGCTTCCGCCTCTGCGCCACACCAGAAAACAAAAAACACAAAAGAAAACGTGAACAAAAAGAAAAATAACAAAAAACAAATCCAGAAACAGAAACTCAAAAAATAAAAACCAGAAAAAGATTCTCAACACCAGCTATTACAGTTTATGTTTTTTTTATTTTTTATTTTGTATTTTGTATTTTTGTATTTTATAAAAGAATAAACCCGTAAACTATTATTCTCTTTTCCTGCCATTTATTCTCATTTTTCTTTCCCTGCCCCTGATTAATTAATGATGCAATCCAGTTTCGTCTCTCTTGCACAGAGCAGAGAGAAATCAAGGAGGCATTGTTTCTAGATTCGTAGGCAGGTGGCCACTCAGCTCCAGGAGGCCATGCGCATAAACTCCTGCGTCCTCTCTCATTTTTTTTATTCATTTTTAATCCTCTTTTTTTTTCTTCTTTTTTTTTTCATGCACTTGATGTTCTTCTCTTGGTTTTGTTACGTCACACCATGCACGAATTTGATCAGGGTAAGAGATAGCAATTAATAAAAAATGGGAGACTCGCCGGAGAAGAAATCAGGTTGCGGCATCTTGAGTGCTGTTTTTGGGCGGAATAGTTTCTGGCCGAGAAGAACAACTTCTACGGGTTCTCTTCCGGTATCCAACAACAACAATGCCACGTTAGGAAAAACACCAAGCACTCCCAATTCCAAACGGCGTCGTGGTGGCTCCGATGAGGCTTCCTTCCTTGATTCATCAAGCAATGCATCATCAGATCCATCGAAACCGATCACGAAGCCTTCCCAGTATAGTAATAGGGCACCCCCTATACAGCAGCAGCAGCAGCAGCAGCAGCAACAACAACAACAGCAGCAGCAAAATCAACAACAACACCACCACCAACACCACCAACAAAAAATGGCGCCAAGCCACGGTTATGTGAACCAAGGCAGAAGGGTTCCAAAGGAGGCGGTTGGCATATCTGGGGAGCTTGAGAGCATGATTGCTGATCATCAAAAATCAAAAGGGAGTAGTAGCCTTGTTAGGGCTTCATCCAGCAATGTTATGCTTTTCGGAAATTTGGGTAACTTGAGACAACCTGGTGGCGGTGGTGGTGGAGGTGGCGGAAATGCAAGCCCGTATAATGTTCTCGATTATCTTCCAAAGACTGCTAGAGAGGAAGCTCCAATGCCGACTCATGTAAACGTGGGGAAGACAAGTACTGCTAGGGAAGAGAAGAGACAAAGTGAGCTGGAACCACCTGCTTCCTTATGTCGCGCATTGTCTACTAGAATGGACCCCGAAACATTGAAGATCATGGGCAATGAAGATTACAAGAACGGAAGATTTGCAGAAGCATTGGCTTTGTATGATGCTGCCATTTCTATTGACCCCAATAAGGCTTCTTATAGGAGCAACAAGAGTGCTGCATTAACCGCTCTAGGTGAAATTCTTGAGGCAGTTTTTGAGTGCAGAGAAGCCATTCGGATTGAACCCCACTATCATAGGGCTCATCATCGTCTGGCAACATTATATCTTAGGTACAACATAAAGTTCCACATGTTAGTTTCATTATGGAGTTGCAACTTTTGTCTTTAAAATTCTGTTACGCCTAGTTGTTCTTAAAATTAATGTGTTATGTACATATAGATTAGGGGAAGCAGAAAAAGCTTTGTATCACTACAAGCATGCTGGACCAGAGGCTGATCAAGAGGACATTGCTAAAGTAAAACATCTTCAGGCCTGTCTGAACAAGTGCACAGAGGCTCGTAGGTTAAGAGATTGGAACACCCTCATAAAGGAATCCCACAGCGTTATATTAGCCGGTGCAGATTCAGCGCCACAGGTCAGACATAACATTATCAAATTCCAGTCCCATCGTTACTAGAATTGCTTCTCTCTTATTCTCTAGTAGATGTCCTTTGAACAAGTCTATCAGAATTTGTTTCTCAAGTTTACCTGAAAATGTGATGTATCTCAAAAGTTTTTATCAAATGTAGAAAAAAAAAAAAAAAAGTTATGTGGATTTACTAATGTTGAATTCATTTTTTCACTCCACGAAGATATATGCTTTGCAAGCGGAGGCCTTGTTGAAGCTCAATAGGCACAAGGAAGCAGATGAAGCATTATCCAGGGGTCCAAATTTTGATGTTGATGCCTGCACCAAATTCTTCGGCCCAATTGGTAACTCGAATTTGTTAGCGACACGAGCTCAGGTGGACATGGTTGCTGGCAGGTAGTGTGTTTTCTATCTTTATAGTAGCTGTTTTAGTTACGATTATCCTAATCCTCATGCAGTCTCAAAAGGAAGAACGTTCATAAAAAAGAAATTAAGAAAAAGGAAATGACATTGGAAACACATACATTAAAATGTTTCTTAATTTGGTCAAATAATTGTTTTACTTGTTTTGCAATGGTTTGGCAGATTGGATGATGCATTAGAGGCAGCTCAACGAGCATCACAGCTTGACTCAAACAACAGGGAAGCAAACATGGTCATGAGAAAGGCTCGAGCTGTTGCAGTAGCTCGATCAAAAGGCAACGAGCTTTTCAAAACAGCAAGGTTCTCAGAGGCAAGTGTTGCATACGGGGAGGGACTTCAGCACGATCCTTATAACTCGGTGTTATTATGCAACCGTGCTGCTTGTCGTTCAAAACTTGGCCAATTAGATAAAGCAATTGAGGACTGTACAGTTGCCCTTAATGTCCGCCCATCTTACAGCAAGGCTAGATTAAGAAGAGCAGATTGCAATGCTAAGGTGACCACTGTACTCATTAATATATCCACATCTTTCCGGGAAAAAACAATTTTCAAGTTGTTCATGTTGTTGCTATTTCATTATGTTATTAGTGAGTTATAATGTTTATATGATGACGTACCATGCAGTTGAAAAAATGGGAAGCTTCAATACAAGACTATGACATTTTGATAAAGGAAACGCCAGAGGATGAGGAGGTAAACAGTGCTTTGTCTGAGGCGCGGGTGCAGCTCAGAAAACAGCGGGGCTAGCAAGAGAGCCTAGACGTGGACAATGGAAACAAGCCAATGCAACTAAATTAGACGGTAATAGCCAGGACAGAAAGTTGCCCTTCTGCAATTGGAGATGGCTCTTGGAGCTCAAGAAGAGACACAAAAGTTATGAGTGGTAGGGTAAAAAAAAAAAAGAAGATGAGTTTGCAAATAGGGGACTGAAAGTGGCAATTCATACAATGTAACACAGATACGGGACCCTATTTTCTTTTATGTATAGTTGTATTTGTGCAATTCTTTCTGGGAAATGTATTTGATACTGCTTATAAAAGTTGTCAAAAAAATACTTAGAAGAAACCTTGAATTCTTTGTTTCTGCAAGCCGACATGTTTCCCTCGTTACCAATGTTGCACCGATCGAATACTGTAAAATTCGTACTTTGCTACTCTTAGTTTTTTTTTGTTCTACTTTTGTACCTAAAGTTGTTGATGTTTAAGCTTTGCAGCTGCTTTCTGATTTAACTTTTGTATTTTCCTTTGTAATTCAAAGTGGTTGCTCTTAGTTTGTAATGTAGGGCTCAGATTAAATCAAAGCTAATAGGCTAGATGTGTGACACATGGCATAGCAGCTCACTTATAGGTGAGCATGTGTTGTACACGTGAGTGTGTGATGTGGATGAGTGAGTGTGCCTCCATCAGCTATATCTCACTCTCCACTCCATGCTTGCAGTGTGAATTCTGTTATAGCAGAATAGAATCCAATAGAGAAACCTTCCACCTTCTTCGCATCTCCATTTTCTTCATGCTCTTTTGAGCAGAGATCATAATCTCACTGATTTCTGTTTTGCTTTATGCTCTGATATTCCATATACCCATATAAAATCAGTAACTCTATCATGGCCTCAGAGCCAGGTTCATCGGGCGTGAATCTGTGATTTCTGTGTTCTTGAGTGAATCGTTTTTTTTCTTTGAGTTTCATCGCTGAAGAATCGTGGTTTTAAATCTGTGAAAATAAGAGATCTGAGTCTAATATGGCTGGATCAACGATTTCTGTGCTTCGCACTCCCATTTTCAATGGCGAGAACTGTGAATTCTGGAATATCAGAATGCGAACCATTCTCAAGTCTCATGGACTATGGGAGCTCGTAGAGACTGGGTTTACTATCCCAGAATCATCTACTGAGGTTGTAGTAGCTGATGAAAAGAAAGAGACGGATGCAGCTACTGGGACTCCAATAAATGTTGCGGAGATCATAATGAAGGATGCTAAGGCTCTTGGGTTGATCCAAGGAGCGGTGACTGATAAGATTTTTCCCAGAATCTGTAACCAAGAAACCTCCAAGGGAGCTTGGGATATCTTACAGCAAGAATTCAGAGGTGACAAACAAGTTAGAAATGTGAAATTACAAGGTTTACGCAGAGAATTTGAGTATACTAGAATGAGAGATGATGAATCATTATCCGCATATCTTACTAAATTGTTTGACATCATGAATTAAATGAGGGGTTATGGTGAAGAACTATCTAGGGAGAGAGTTGTTCAAAAATTACTTATAAGCCTGCCTAGAAGTTATGACTCTATATGTGCCGTGATTGAACATTCAAAGGATATTGAAACTCTTGAAATCCAAGAAGTTGTTGCTTCGCTGAAGGGTTATGAACAAAGGCTAGACATGCATAATGAAAGTTCTACTGAAAAGGCTTTCGCTAGCCTAAATGTTGGATCTAAGTTTCAAAAACCCAATGGGTTCTCTGGTACTCAAAGGTCAGGGAAGAACTGGCAGAACAAAGGAAAAAAATGGAATAACAAGTCCAACCTTGCTCCTAAGCAGAATATCTCTCATGATTTGAACAAAACAGCTTGCAAACATTGTGATAAACTTCACTATGGAAAATGCTGGTTTGAAGGAAAACCTAAATGCACAAATTGAAATAAGTTTGGTCATGAAGTCAAAAACTGCAATGGGAACAAAATGGTGCAGAAGGCAAACTATGCAAATCATGTTGATGATATGGGAACCTTATTCTTTGCTTGTAATTATGTGACTCAAGTGAAAGTCAACAATACTTGGTACATTGACAGTGGTTGCAGCAACCACATGACAGGAAATGAAAACTTGCTGATGAATGTGAGTAGAAACCTGAATGCAAGAGTAAAAATGGGAACTGGTGAAGTTGTGAGTGTAGCAGGAATAGGTACACTTGTCATTGAAACTAAGATGGGAAGAAAACACATACAGGAAGTGATGTTAGTACCTGGTTTGGAAGAAAATCTCCTAAGTGTGGGGTAAATGTTAGAACATGGTTACTACCTGCTATTTGGTGGTAATGCAGTTTGTATCTATGATAGCTATAACTTGAATGGACTGGTTGCTATGGTTCAAATGACCGGCAACAGGTGTTTTCCCTTAACTATGATGCCTGCTACACCACTAGCACTGAAAGCTAGCGTATCTCATTGTACTCAGACTTGGCACAAGAGGCTAGGTAATTTAAACACAAGAAGGTTGCTGCAACTCAAGGAGCAAGAAATGGTTCATGGACTACCTCACCTAGAAGATTCCAAGAATGTCTGTGAAGGATGCATGCTTGGCAAGCAACATAGAGATGAATTTCCAAAATAATCTGCTTGGAGGGCTAAATTCCCACTTGAATTGGTACACACAGATATATGTGGTCCAATGCAAATAGCTTCAAATGCTGGAAACAAGTACTTCATTCTGTTCACTGATGATTGTACTATTATGACATGGGTCTACTTTCTGAGATACAAATCTGAGGCATTTGAGTATTTCAAAAGGTTCAAAGCAATGACTGAATTGCAGTGTGGACACAAGATCAAGTACTTGAGAAGTGATAGAGGTGGTGAGTACATGTCTTCAGAATTCAATGACTATTGCAATGTCTCTGGTATTCAAAGGAAATTAACTATGTCATACACACCACAGCAGAATGGTGTGTCTGAAAGGAAGAATAGAACGGTGGTGGAAATGGCAAAAACTATGCTACATGAAAAGGGCATGCCATACCAACTTTGGGCAGAAGCTGTGTACACTGCAGTATATCTCCTCAACCGGTGTCCCACTAAAGCTTTGAATAAGATGACTCCTTTTGAAGCGTACAGTGGAAGAAAACCTGGAATTGCACACTTGAAGATCTTTGGTTCAATATGCTATGTTCATGTTCCCGTGAACCTAAGACACAAGCTCGAGTCCAACAGCCACAAATGTATCTTTGTTTGATATGGAACCAGTGAGAAAGGATACAGGATATTTGATCCTACCACTAATAAAATCATCTTATCTAGGGATGTAGTATTTGATGAGAGTGTCAAGTGGGATTGGAATGAAAGCTCTGAAAAATATTCCAATGCTTCAATTACTACTGATATAGCAGTATCTGGACCAACTCAAGGTTCAGAAGTTCAAGATGAAATTGTACTCCCTGAGATCACTACTTCACATGAAGATTTGGATCCTAATGCTGATGATTCCAGCTCTCAGGTTGATCTATCACAGAGCTATGATTTTACTCCAAAGAAATTGAGACCCTTGAATGAAGTTCTTGCACAGTGTAATGTCTGCATTTTGGAACTTGAGAGTTATAAAGAGGCTGCACTAGATCTGTCTTGGATGAAAGCTGAACTAGATATGATCGAAAAGAATAATACATGGATGCTAGTAGACATACCATCTAGCAAACCTGTGATAGAGGTGAAGTGGGTATTCAAAACAAAACTGAATCTGGATGGAAGCATTCAAAAAAACAAAGCTAGACTGGTTGCAAAAGGTTACTCACAGAAGCCAGGAATTGACTTTAATGAGACCTTTGCACCAGTAGCTAGGCTTGACACCATAAGGACTTTGATAGCTCTTGCAGCTAAGAAAGAATGGCAGCTATTTCAGCTAGACGTAAAGTTTGCATTTCTCAATGGTGTGCTCAAGGAGGAAGTCTATGTTGATCAACCTCAAGGATTTGTCATACAAGGCAAAGAAGATAAAGTCTACAAGTTGAATAAGGCATTATATGGCCTTAAGCAAGCTCCAAGAGCTTGGTCTGATGAAATTGATTCCTATTTCACCAAGGCTGGTTTCAAAAGAAGTCCTAGTGAAGCTACTCTATACACTAAGACTGAAAACTCAAGGATTCTCATTGTTTCTGTGTATGTTGATGATATTGTGTATACTGGAAACAGTGACACAATGCTTGACAAGTTTAAAAATGACATGATGCAGCACTATAAGATGACTGATTTGGGATTGCTGCACCATTTCCTTGGTATGGGAATTGTCCAAACCAAGAAGAACATCTTCATACATCAGAAGAAATATGCAATGAAGTTGCTGGAGAAATTTGGTCTGAATGGTTGTAAATCTGTGGGAACACCACTTGTAGCAAATGACAGATTGTGCAAGAATGATGGAAGTGAAGCTGCTGATGAGTCCGAGTATAGGAAATTGGTGGGAAGTGTTCTGTATCTTACTGCCACTAGACCAGACATAATGTTTGGTGCTAGTCTCTTGGCAAGATTCATGCATGGTCCAACTAAGAAACATATGGGAACAGCAAAAAGAGTACTGAGATATATTCAAGGTACTATGGACTTTGGCATTGAATATGTAAAAGGAAAGACAACACTTCTTATTGGATATTGTGACAGTGATTGGGCTGGGAGTGCTGATGACATGAGGAACACATCAGGGTATGCCTTCAATCTTGGCTCAGGTGTGTTTTCTTGGGCATCAATCAAGCAACTCACAGTAGCATTGTCCACTGCAGAAGCTGAGTATGTAAGTGCTGCAGAAGCAACATCTCAGGCCAAGTGGTTGAGGTTTGTCTTAGAAGATTTCGGGGAAGAACAGGTTGAACCTACTGTACTAATGTGTGATAATACTTCAGCAATAGCTATTGCCAAGAATCCCGTGTTCCATCAGAAAACAAGACACATCAGCAGAAAATTTCATTTCATCAGAGATGCAATACAAGGGAAGGAGATTGAGCTTGTTTACTGCAAATCTGAAGAACAAATGGCAGATATCTTGACTAAAGCTCTACCAAAGGAGAAGTTCAACTACTTCAGAGAGATGCTAGGAGTCAAATCAGCTGCCAGCTTAGAGGAGAGTGTTGATGTTTAAGCTTTGCAGTTGCTTTCTGATTTAACTTTCGTATTTTCGTTTGTAATTCAAAGTGGTTGCTCTTAGTTTGTAATGTAGGGCTCAGATTAAATCAAAGCTAATAGGCTAGATGTGTGACACATGGCATAGCAGCTCACTTATAGGTGAGCATGTGTTGTACACATGAGTGTGTGATGTGGATGAGTGAGTGCGCCTCCATCAGCTATATCTCACTCTCCACTCCATGCTTGCAGTGTGAATTCTGTTATAGCAGAATAGGATCCAATAGAGAAACCTTCCACCTTCTTCGCATCTCCATTTTCTTCATGCTCTTTTGAGCAGAGATCATAATCTCATTGATTTCTGTTTTGCTTTATGCTCTGATATTCCATATACCCATATAAAATCAGTAACTCTATCAAAAGTTACTATTTGCTCTCAAAGTCGTACTTCTGTTAGTCTAGCGTTAAGTTTTCCGTTAAACGATGACGTGGTAGGCCTTTGAGCCCACCAAAAAAAATTTAAAATTAATCAAATATAAAAAATCTTTTTTATTACTGAAAAAAAAAATTAAATATTGAAAAGTTAAAAACTAAAATACAAAAGAAAAATATATGTTCTCTCTACAACTCCCATCCCCACTTGTGCAACCTCTTGCACATCATTGAGTGACTGCGTGGACTTTGTCTCAAGCCCGGTCATCCGCACAGCAAACTCATCAGCCCTTTTCTCCTCGCAGCGTAACTACTCGATTAGATTATCCTAATTGCCGCTTCTGGAATGCTCTATTTCCTTCTCATTTGCCAGAAGGTCTCCAGCTTGAAGATCTTATCCGCTTGATTCTGGTGGGAAATGTTCGTGACAAATTAGATGCGAGAATTAAAGGAAAGTTGGACAAGTTAAAAGGAAATGGTAAAGACAATCGCTCAGGTAGCAATTTCTTACCAAGTGATCAAACTAGGCAATCACTTCCTCAAAATCAGTTAGAGAAGTGATCGAACGGAACAAAGCCTGGGCATGCTTCACTTTGTGAAGACTGCTCGCATTAAGAGGAAGCACTTTGCGACCGTAGGCATGTTTTATTATCAAGGGAGAACAAGCCCCCTCACAGCTGTGTTAAATGAAGCCGATGTCCTAGCGGAGGACGACTGGAGTGTGACGGGACCAATTGCAGCCACCTCGTCCCCGAAGCTAGGGGCATGAGGCTGTTCGGTAGTCGTCTCTTTGTCACAAGTGGTGACAAGATCGTCCTATTGCTGCTGTTCTGTCATGTTGTTACTGCTGTTGCTCCGTTCCACTTCCGCAACCTTGGGCGTCCGGGTTCCACGGGCATTGAGAAGGCCATCCTCTTCACAGAGTTCCACTCCTCTTTTCTTCACCACCGACACCTGTTGTGGCCCCGCCTTAATCAACTTCAGCTCAAATAGGGTGGGGTCTCGGATCTCAAGCACTTTACCGGATTCACTCTGATCAACGTTGGAGCTCTTCGCCAAGCTTTTTCCTGGAAGGCTTGACGTCACCAACCTTTTCACGCCACCTTTAGGACGTTTCCTCTTCTTTTTCTCAAATTTTGGGACCTCTGGCGTATTCACCAAATCCTTCCTGTATTTAGTAATCACTGCGTCAACCCATGATAGGTCCTCGATAGGGTGGTTGTCTTAAGAAACCAAAGGAAGATTGAGGGGCCAATTGACTAGGTTTGAATAATAGACAATTGGGTGAATGATTTTCTGATTGCTCTCATTGTCAACAATACAAGATATATATACAAATACAACATTCAATTACACCTATTTCTAAGGCTTCGTGATCCACCTTTGGTGGGATTTGATCTAGACTAAATCAGGAAAGTAAATATTACAAAGATAATTCTTAACACTCCCCCTCAAGTTGGAGAGTGAATGTCATGAAGTCCCAATTTGTCACGTAGTGTCACAAATTGATCTTTCCCCAAGGGTTTTGTGAATACATCTGCCAACTGGAAGCGTGTTGGTACATATGAAGGACTAATCATTCCAGCTTGCAGTTTTTCTTGAACTATGTGACAATCTATTTCAATGTGCTTTGTACGCTCATGGAAAACTGGATTTGTTGCAATATGCAAAGCTACCTGATTATCACAGAACAATGATGTTGGAGCTCTTTGTGGGACTTTTAAATCCTGTAATATATAGTACAGCCAAGTGAGCTCCAAACATGTGTTAGCTATAGCTCGATATTCGGCTTCTGCTAACAATGGTTTGTTTCTTAGACTTCCATGAGAGAGTTTCCAAGAAATACACAATATCCAGTAACTGACCTTCTAGTGGCACGACAACCTCCCCAGTCTTAATCACAAAAGGTTTTCAAGGCAAGATTGTTGGAGGCAGGAAAAAGCAAACCTTGACCAGGAGTACCTTTGATGTATTTGAGGATCCGTAAAGCAGCATCCCAATGAGGTTTACAAGGCTGATGCACAAACTCACTAAATGTTCGAACAGAGTAAACTATATCAGGCCTTGTGACGGTAAGATAAATTAGTCTCCCAACCAATCTTCTGTACTTAGTTGGATCATTTAGCAACTCTCCATCTGTGGGAGTAAGCTTCAAATTTTGCTCCATAGGAAATTTGTCTAGGATTGCGCCTATAAGTCTAAATGCTTAGAAAATATTTCAAATCTCCAAGGTCTTTGATACGGAAGCGTTGGAGAAGAAATTTTTTTAGACGTTTCATTTCTTGAAAATCATTTCCTGTGATAAGTATATCATCAACATAGATAAGCACTGCAGTAAATGAATTACCTTCGACCTTGGTAAATAGTGAATAATCAGCCTTTGATTGTTGATAATAGCCTTTTGTACACTATCTCAAAAGGTAGAAAACTAGTTTCTAGAGGCCTGTTTGAGTCCATAAATGGATTTGTTGAGCCGACATACAATGTTCTCCCCTTGTCGGCGAAGACCAGGAGAAGGCTCCATATAAACAACTTCGTGTAAATCTCCATGAAGGAAAGCATTCTGGACGTCCAACTGGTGGATGAACCAATTGCGGGCAACAACAACAGTAATGAGACATCGGAGAGTGGTGAGTTTTGCTAGGGGGAAAAGGTCTCCTGGTAGTCAATGCCCTCAACCTGAGTGTAGCCTTTAGCAACTGGCCGAGCCTTGTATCGCTCAATGGTGCCATCAGACTTGTATTTGATTTTGCAGACCCATTTGCATCCAATCGATTTATGACCAATGGGTAGAGGAACCATACTCCATGTGTTATTTTGCTGCCTTTAATTCTGCATGCATGGCATGTCGCCAATTTGGATCATGGATAGCTTGTGCATATGAGGTGGGCTCGATCGGACTTGTAATGTTAGCTAGAAAAGCACAATGGCAGAAGAAAAGCGAGAGTAAGAAAGAAAATGAGAAAGGGGATATCGAGTACCTAAAGAACTAGGCGTCGAGGCAGAATGATTGACTTGGTTGGACATATGGTAGTCGTTATGCCATGCCGGAGGGTGTTTGGGACGAAGGGACTGATGTGCGGAGGTGGTATAGATTGTGTGGATTGAAGTGTGGGCTCTAAATAGGATGAATAGAGAGAAGTTGGGTTGACCGAGTGTGAGGTAGCGTAAGAGGGTGCGGAAGAAATGGATTGGGGGGACACGGTTGAATCGTGATGGGTTAACGTAGGTATGGTGGAATTATTTGGTAAGGTAGGGGTGATGGAATGATCTGGTAAGGTAGGTAGGATATGATTATGTGGTGGTGGGGTAAGGTTAACTGGTGGGTCAAACACATGGTCGTGTGTTTCAAGCACATGTGGGTGTAAGTTAGGTGAGTGTTCTGTTTAATTTGGCAAGTGGGTTTGATGGCCCATTGTCAGTGATGTTAGGAAATGATGAGGGAAACACAAAATTGGGATTGGGTGGTGTAGAAATAGATGAGAAAGGGAAAATGGCTTCCCAAAATTTGACATCATGACTTACGAAAAACTTGTGGATCTCCAAATCGTAAAGTTTGTAGCCTTTTTGACCAGTGGGGTATTCAACAAAGATGCAGTGTTTGGCACGGGGATCAAATTTTTGAGTAAGATGAACAACAGTTGCATAACATAAACAACCAAATACATTCAGGTGATTAAAGGATGCTGGCCGGTTATATAACAACTCAAAAGGTGACTTGGTGGCTAAAAGTGGTGATGGTAAACGATTAATTAGGCAGGCAACGGTAAAAGACACATTCTCCCCAAAAAGAAAGAGGCAAGTGAGATTGGAACAATAAGGCTCGTGCTATGGTGAGAATATGCCGATGTTTGCGTTCGGCAACTCCATTTTGTTGTGCAGTGTAAACACATGTGCGTTGATATTCAATTCCATTAGTTTGAAAAAACTCTCTTATGGAAAAAAACTCAGACCCATTGTCAACTCTGATGGCTTCAATTTTGGCAAGAAATTGAGTACGAGCAAAAACAACAAAATTTTTAAAGGGATGACAAATAGTCCTTGAAATTGACTCATCCCATCAAGATGGTCCCTAAAATTGAAAATCGATCAATGTAGTCCCTGAAATTTGGTGCCACAAATCAATGTGGTCATTCCGTTACAATTCTGTCAAAAATTCTGTTATGTACTGATGTGTCAGATAATTGGGTCCTACAAATCTAATTAAATAATAATATTTAAATATTTAAATAATTTTTTTTAGAAATTAAAAAAAAAAAGATGATAATGATCTTCCCTTCCCTACCCAAACACCCCCAAGTGCCATCACAATCCTAACCCTGCCCAACCACCCCAGATGCCCATCCATTCGAAATCAGAATAAGTATGGTCGAGGATGGCTGATTGGATGCACGAAAACGTTAGAGGAAAGCCCACCGTCTTCTTCTTCTTGGGAATCTAGGAATAGGTCTTAGTGAGGGAGTCAGTGACTCAGGTCGTCAGTCAGGTCATTATTGGCGTGTGACAAAGCACCAAAGCTTAAGAAAATTGGATGTCCATGAAGCGATTCGAGTTGCAGATTGATTGCGTTGCCGGGAAAATTGAGGATGAGGGTGGGGCCTGGGATGTTGCATTTTGTGGCAATGTATGAGGAGAAGAAATAGTTGCTCGGGGTGCATGCACTACAGGGTGGGGTGGGGTGGGGCTGGTCGCTCGGTGGATGGGTGGAGGGGAAGAAGAGGACCTGTTTCAAATTTTTTTAAGTTTTTAATTATATAAAATAAAATAAAAAATATTTTATATTATTTAAATATTTTAATGGCCATATTTAATTATTGTAGGATCCAATTATGTGCCATGTCAGCGCACAACACAAATTTTAACAAAATTATAACGGAATGACCACATTGATTTGTGACATCAATTTTCAAGGACTACATTGATCGATTTTCAATTTCAGGGACCATCTTGATGGAATGGGTCAATTTCAAGGACTGTTTGTGATAAAAACCCAATTTTAAAAGATGTTGAGTTTCAGACTTATGTTGCATCAAAAATACCCATGTGCATCTTGTGAAATCATCCACAATGGTAAGAAAGAAACGTGCCCCTAAATGTGTGGGAACTTTGTGTGGACCCCAAATATGACAATGTAACAAATCGAATGGAGCATGTGTCGATATAGAACTTAAAAGGAAACAGAAGTCTTGCTTGTTTGGCCATGGGACAAATACTACAATTATCATCAAAAGAAATATTTTTTTTGAAGTTAGGAATTGAGTCACCAATTTGAGACGAGAAGGCAACGGATGACCAAGTCGCATATGCCACAAACTGGTGGGGTGCAAAACTTGATTTGAGACAGGTGTTCTCTGTAACGGAGACATGTAATAGAGACCACCATGTTGTTTACTCGAACCAATCATCTTCCCCATAGTAAGTTTTGCAAGACATAGAAAGTGGGAAACAAAAGGACACAACAGTTTAAAGAATTAATGACTTTACTGGTAGACATGAGATTTAAGTGGAAATAAGGAACACATAAAACTTTGTCTAAGGTGATATCTGAGTTGAAAGGTACGGTGCCAGTGGAAGTGATTGGGTCTGTGGATCTAGTGGGTAAATTAACAATGGGTATTGTGCAAGATTCTGTCTTTGTGAACACTGTAGAATCAGAAGTGATGTGGTTAATGGCTCCGCTATCCAAAATCCAAGGTTTAGTGAAGGCAGAATTAATTGAGACATCTGTGAAGGTGACAAACCTAAAGCATTTGCATAAGAATTGTTATTACCAAAGACACGGTTTGCGTTCATTATAGATATGGCATGAGTAAGTTATTGAAGCTCCTTTGCAGAAAGCTCATTTAATGGGTTCGGTTAAGAAGACTCTGAATTGGAGACCTTGGCCGGTGCATGAAAGCTTTGAGATTGTTGGCCCCAATTGGAAGTCTGGGCTGGACGTGCAAAGGCATTTGTTGCGTTGGCAGTATGTAAGAAGGCAGGCGCCTTGTGGTCCGTCCTGGCAGCATGCATTGGCTGCATTCGTTGGCAGCATGCGCCGGAAGCATGCTTCGGCTGATGATGTATATGATGCTTAGTCAAATATGCATTTGATGTTGTGTAAAATTTTTGAGAATTGGGTTTTGTCTTTTCAAGAAGTGTTTAATTTGGCATGGTGTTTGAAAATTGAATTTTGTGTTTTCTGGCAATGAAAAATTTGATTTTATTTGACATGACATCTTTGAGAAATGAGAAATTAGGCACAAGGATGGTGCTTTGATACTATCTTAAGAAAACAAAGGAAGATTGAAGGGCGAATTGACTAGGGTTTGAATAATAGACAATTGGGTGAATGATTTTCTGATTACTCTCATTGTCGACAATAGAAGATATATATACAAATACAACATTCAATTACACCTATTTCTAAGGCTAGGAATTCGTGATCCACCTTTGGTGGGATTTGATCTAGGCTAAATCAGGAAAGTAAATATTACAAAGATATTTCTTAACAGATTAGAGCAGAGGTCCACAATGGTATCCCTCCCATGCTCTCTGAGTTTTTCCAGAGTTATGAACCACTTCCAAGTCTGGTGTGCGAGAGAATAATTTTGAAGGCCCTATTGGTTAATTGATGACGACATTGGTCAATGTTCCCTACATCATTGTTGCATCGAAGACCGACAAACGGGACGTTCCTAAAGCTGGTCTCAGAAATTTTGCCTTCCCAGTTGCCATCAACAACTATAACATCTTTGTACCAATCTGTTTGGGTCAATATTTGAACATTGGGCTTGAATGAAGGAAAACCCAAGGGTGGAAATTAAAAGAAGATATGCCCGAAGCCTACCGCCAAACCCAGAAGTAATTTGAGGCCTTCCCAGCCAAGAGACACAAGCCATGTGTCTGTAATTGAAGTGACAAGTGATGGAGACTAACCTACTACTAGCCAAAGAACACTTTCTAGTGGCATTACAAGGAAAAGTTGATGACTCACTACCCTCCAAGTACTTTCGGGCAAGAGCAAAAGCTATGGCAGTTGGGCCAAATTGCCTATAAAAAGAAGAAGAGACAACAGGGACAAAGACACTCAGCCAATCAAACAAACTAACATACAAACTCTGCTCTCAAGCTAGATTTGCATCCAAAAAGCTGAAATCAACCCATATTCAGTCCTTTTAGCGAAGAAAGCTATCTTTAATCTAGTATAAAAGCTCTGCTATCTCCTTTAGTGGTGTAGTATCGATTCCCTCGTGTAAACTTGTTTACCATCCATCCCTTTCGTAGCATATAACCTTTGTAAATCCAAAGAGAAGTGACTGCAAGAAGTTCAACCTTACCAGACAAGGTGAAATCTTGCCCGAAGTTCTTTGTTTGTTTTCTTAAATTAGTAGATCTATCACTTAATGCAGTCTCCAACATGTATTCAAGTTATTTCCACTTATTTTTCTATTTTTAGAGTCCCATTTGCATCTGGATCTGGTTAGTTGAATGAATGTGTTTTCATTAAATGTAATCTGGAACCAAACAAGTAACTTAAAGGGCTCTGGACTCCCTTCATATGAACATATAAGACTATGAACTAAAAGTCCTTGTTTACAAGGCAAAAAAAAGAACTTAATGTTGACTTAACCCATCCACGACAACCCTTTGATAACAAGAAGTTTGAAGTAACTTGGGGCGCAAGTAATCGACTCAAAACACACTTGTTCTACATCTGCTATATTGAGATAGCAGTGGCAAGCATAACACTTAGTTTTGATTGCGAGCCTGAAGGCCTACACCTAAGGCCCCACAAAGGCACATTTCAGAACTAACTTTGTTCTCTTTTTGTAGCACATCAACAAGCAAGAGCCCAACTACACATCCCAAGTGCCAATCCCTTGGGGAGCTATGTTGAGGTCCAAATAGCCTTCTCCAGAGAAATCTTTCCCCGAACATAGTTTTGGTATGCCCGGTGGGACCCCATTAGTCTTGAATGCCAAGAACGAGAAGGAAAAATAAAGCCTTCAGGTGGAAAATAGAATACAGGCCACCCCAATTTCTGCAAAGATCAAGCATGATAGATCAACTAGAAGATTTCCCCACGTTACGAGGACCAGCTATTATGGGAAGCCCGACTTCATCTGAGAAATTAGGAGGAAAGGTAACCAATGAAGACTTGCAAGCCACCATGATGCAAGTATTGAAAACTATGGAAAATATCACTTTGGAAACCAGAGGAGAAATGAGTAGACTTTGTTCCTTAACAGGGAGTCTGCAAAGAAGATTAGATCTAGAGTACTTTACTCCAAAAAATGGTTATGCTAGGTAAATGATGAGAGAAGCAAGCCCTGAGAAAGGACTAGTTATCCCCATATTTCCTTTGCGTGAGGTTTAGAAAGACAAGGATGAGGTGCCAATTCCCTATCAATCATGCTCAGCTTATATCCATTGCTCAGAAGGCATTGAGGTTGTCTTTGAGGAAAAAGTTTTATGATGTACAGTTCAATGAGTTGCAAGAGTTGGTAATTGCTGCCACTAGGTATGAGAGGTTGTTGCTTGAAGAACAACAAGTGAAACACTCATCCAAGGTCTCTCATTTTGATAAAAATAAAGATGCAATTCACCAAGTAGATTTTGAAGGGGAAGAGCCACAAGCAAGTGATGGCTATGAAAGGGAAGGGATAGAAATGTGTGCAGCAGAAATGACCATTCCCTTTAAACCTTTATTGGTAAAGGCGTTAGTCCAGCTAGTCAAAGATCAGAAAGTCGTGATGAATGATAAAGTATTTGTCCCTATGAAGCCCCCCAAATACCAGAGTTATTCTTTTGATTTGACCAAGGCCTCAGAGATCTATAAAGAGTTGGTGCGAGCAAGAGTAATTGTGCCTGATAGCACCAAAAAGATGCCTAAACCAGAAGAATTAAGAGGAAATAAGTATTGCAAGCTGCAATATACCTTCAACAACTCCATAACCAACTGTGTCCAGTTCAGGGATTGGATACAAGACCTCATAGTGAAGGGAAAGTTGTTGTTGGAGACACCGCAGGCCAATATGATGATTGACATAGATCCCTTCCCAGTAGCCCTAATAAACATGATCAACCTAACTTGGGCTGAGAAAGGGAAGGGAAAAACCACCTAGGAAGTGAAAGCAGAAAGGAGGCAAGTTGACAGACCGACAAAAGGAACTATCAAGTTGCCTAAGAAGCCCAAAACAACCATAGTTGAAGGGCTGGTGCTGTGTAGCAAGTACCAATGTGAATGTGAGTTAGAGGTGCTAGGCATCAGGAGCTATTATTGATCAAGGATTGATTAGAAGAAGGGAGAAAGAAGAGCAAGAAGTTCGCAGAAGCATCATGCGGGCAGCTGAGAAAGAGACATCCAGAAATGTTTTCCAAAGATTGGAAAGGGATTCTCAACCAAAGAGCTTGTCAGAGGTATTCAGAAATTACAAAGCCTTTGAAGAAGTGGAAGACAAAGAAGCCAAAATGCCAAAATGGGTGGATGTAAGGCCTCATCAACCAAGTTATAATGATGTCAGAATGAGAGGAAGAACAAAGAGCATAGTACCCCAGTCACCAAAATGGGTTCTACCCGACTTGAGCGGAAATGGTATGTAGTTGGAAAGGATGGGAGACCTGCCAAAGAAATGGGAGCCTCTATGATCAGAAGAGTCCAGAGGCAGCACAAAACCCACATGAACTCATTAAAAGTCCCTGTTACATCATAAACCTTTGAAAATGTGAAGTTTGAGAAACTAGCTCATGGGGGAAGAAATCAACTTCATTGGAGAAGCAAAAAAAAGGTCGAGAAGGAAAATAGCAGGACTGAGGGGGCGGGAGATCATGTGCCACAAAACCCTCATCCAAGAAAATACAAAATCTTAAGGAGAGCTGAAGAAGATATGGTAATGATGCCAACCCCAAGATGGAGCCCAAAACCAATATGTTTTGGGACTATCTCGCCTGAAAAGAGAATGTCCTCACCTTTGTTGGTTGATACTACCTGTGAAAACCTACAGCAAGTACAGAACTTTAGTATAACTCAGGGGGAAAAAATACCCAAACTGATGTTGCCATAAGAGGTACAAGCCTGGTTAAATGAATTTACCTGAACTGAGCAACTTCCACGTAAACATGACATGTTCTATCTGCCATGTTTTGCGTTGAGCCTGATCAACCTATCATTATGGAGGGTGATTACTTGGCAATAGAACCTATGATGGCACATGTTAGTATTAAGGAGGCAGGAAAAAGAGAATCGGGCGGAACAAGTTTGCCTGAGCTCACAAAGAAAGAGCCTGAGATAGTTTATTTAGATAAGATGGTCTTCAGCCGCCCGAGTTTGGCCTTAGCTAACCATCTCAGGACTATATATGTAACTGCTCATTTGGAGGGAGTACCTTTCAAGAGGGTTTTGATTGATGGAGGAGCTAGGGTCAATGTAATACCATTGAAGCAAATGAAGAAGTTAGGAAGAAGTGAAAAAATCTTATTCCTACGGATTTAACAGTCTCTAGCTTCTCTGGAGCCATTGCCAGAACATATGGGATACTGCCTTTAGAAGTTGACTTAGGGTCCAAGCAAATCATGCTAGCTTTCTTTGTAGTGGATAGTAGTTCCACTTATGGAGCTTTGCTTGGCAGGGATTGGATTCACCAGAGTCTACATTACCCCAACAGATTGCGATTTACCAAGAAGCCAAGACCAAAGAACCAGGGTTTTGGGAGATGGTGGAGGCCGAGACGCGACCATTCCTCCACACAGCTAATGTTGCAGAAGCCAGCTTTTACAATCCTACTGTTGGGATTCTCCAGTGCTTAGGAGCTGATGAGAACGGCAGCCCAACTAAGGTGACGGCCCAAAAGCTCGTAGAACAATGATTGTTTCTCACTAGGGAAGAATGGGATAGACCCCATATTATCCGACTCCCCAACACCAGTAATGTCAGAACAAAGAAGAAATGACCAAGTTGTTGCAGTCAGGTCCTTAATCAAGAGACTATTGGTGTATGGGAAAGAGAAAAAGCAAGAAAGGGAGAGCTTGGCAAAAGAACAAGAGGAAGAAGCTTCAAGCAGCCAGAATAGAGTTGAAGAAGAGTTTTTAGGGAAAAAGTTGGAAGCAGCCATTCAAATGGCTGAATGTATATATGACTTAGATTGGCCAGAAGACATGCCCGAGAGTCTATAGCTAGTTGAATTTTTGTGTGCAGAACCTGACAAGCCAACACCAGAGGTACAAGACCCCTTAGAAACCATTGATTTGGGGACTAAGGAAGATCCAAGGCTTATACAAATAAGTGGCCTGTTGGAAGTTGACGATCAGGCAAAGATAGTCAATCTTCTGCATGAGTTTAAAGACTGCTTTGCTTGGCATTACACTGAGATGCCAGGTTTAGATTTAGCCTAAGTAGAACATAGAATGCTTATTAAAGAGGGATATAAACCTGTAAAGCAAGCACCATAGCATGGAAGTATACATTGATGACATCGTGGTGAAATCTAAATTAAAGAACATCACCTAGCGAACCTCAGACAAGCCTTAACAAGAATGAGGATCCATAAGTTGAAAATGAATCTTAAGAAGTGTGCTTTTAGGGTAAGGTTGGGCAACTTTTTGGGTTTCCTTGCTCATCAAAGAAGGGTGGAGGCCGACAAAAATAAAGCTTGGGTAATAATGGAATCACCTCCTCCTACCAACAAAGTACAACTACAGAGGGTACTAGGAAAAAACAACTTCTTGAGAAGATTCATTGCTAACTTAGCGGGCAAGATTCAACCGCTAACTCCTCTTCTAAGATTGAAAGATAAAGAAGAGTTCAAGTGAGGTCCACCACACCAAAAGGCCTTTGACAGAATAAAGACTTACTTGACTTCTCCACCAGTGCTCATGCCACCTCAGAGAATGAAGCCTTTAAAGCTTTATATTTCTGCCTCTGAAAAGTCAATGGGAAGCTTGCTGACTTAAAATAATGAAGGTGGGAAAAAACAAGCAATTTACTACCTCAGTAGAATCCTTATGGAGGTAGAAACAAGATATACCCAGTAGAGAAGTTGTGTTTGGCTTTATACTTAATTGCTTTCAAGTTAAGGCATTACATATTGCCTTGCCACATCCACATTATTGCTAAGATAGATGTGATCAAGTACATGCTGTCTAAACCAATGCTAACTAGAAGGATTGGAAAGTGGATTCTAGCACTATCAGAATTCAGTTTTCAATATATGCCTCAAAGAGCGATCAAGGGACAAGCAATTGCAGACTTTCTGGCTGAGCACCAAAAGTCTCAGGATGAGAATATTAACGTCCCAGGAACTCTGGAAATGGCCAGTATGTGGATCCCGCCAAGCAAAGCCACTTCGGGCAAAGAAGAATGGATTCAACAAGAGATAAAAAAGATAGCTAGTCTCTGGATCTTTCCTTGGAGATTGTATTTTGACGGATCTTGCACTCAAAAGGCTGCTGGGGTTGGGATTGTCATCATTGATCCTAAGGGAGCTCACCATTCTTATTCATTTCTCCTAGATTATCAAGATACTACCAACAATCCAGCTGAAACATTAATAATTGGCCTGGAAATCTTGATAGAGTTAGGGGCAACTGAAGTTGAAGTATTTGGTGATTCAGAGTTGGTGGTCAATCGGCTAAATGGAGAATACAAGTGCAGCCGCATTACTATGGCAGGCAATTACTTGGCAGCCACTCAATTGTTAAGCTTGGAGCACTGAATTATCAGTCAGCCATATCCCCAGAGAATCAAATGCAATAGCTAATGAGATAGCATAAGTGGCTTTTGAAGCACAGATCCAAGAAAGAAGATTCGAGGTAAAGGTAGAAATGCAAAGGAGAAATCTCCCTTCTATCTTTGATAGAGGATTCAGCCTAGATGTAATGACTAAAGAACCAGAGATGGAAGATTGGAGAACACCTATTATTCAATTCTTGAATAACCCTTCTTTTCCCACAAGTAAGAAGAATAGATAGCAAGCAACTAAGTATGTTGAGTGGGAGAAGTATCTATTAAGAAAAACTCCAGATGAACTTTTGTTAAAATGCTTAGGCCAACAAGAATCAATGAGAGTAATGGCTGAAGTACATGAGGGGATCTGTGGAGCACATCAAGCTGGAAGGAAGATGAGGTGGTTGCTCAGGAGATATGGTTACTTTTCGCCCAATATGGAGAAAGATTGCAAAGCTTATGCCCGAAGGTGTGAAGAATGTCAAAAGCATGGACCTCTCCAACATGCTCCCTCAGTACCCTTGAACTCTGTGGTCAAGCTTTGGCCCTTCAGAGGATGGGCGATGGACTTTATCAGGCAAATTTACCCAGCTTTTAGCAAGGGGCACACATTCATAATTGTGCTAATAGATTACTTCACCAAATGGGTAGAAACTTCAGCTGTCAAGATCATCACCTCAACTGCGGTCAAAAGGTTCATTGAAATCAAGATCTTACACAGATTTGGGGTGCTCGAGACAATTGTTACGGACTGCGGGCCATCTTTTATTTCAAAGGAAGTAGAGTAGTTTGCAAGTAAGTTCAAGATAAAGAGGATCCAATCTAGTCCTTACTACCCCCTGTCGAATGGTCAAGTAGAAGCCAGCAACAAGGTCTTGGTGAATATTATTAAGAGAATGGTTGTTGATAGTCTGGAGAAATGGCATGAGTAGTTGGGAGACACTTTGTGGGCTTATAGAACCTCCAAGAGGACAGGAACTGGAACTACTCCTTACGCCTTAACCTTCGAGCAAGATGTGTACTCCCTATGGAGATAAATGTGAGTTATGCTAGGATTCAAAACTAGTTTGGGCTGCACAGTGAAGAATACATTCAGGCTACGTGTCAAGAAGTTGAAGATCTAGATGTAGTCCGAATTGAAGCTCTAAATAAAATTCAAGAAGGGAAAAGAGTTGTTGCCCGAGCATACAATAAGAAGGTAAAGTTGAAAAACTTCGAGGAAATAAAGATAGTATGGAAGGCAATCTTGCATTTAGGAGCTCAAGTTAGAGGCTTTGGGAAGTGGAGTCCTACTTGGGAAGGTCATTTCATTATTCACTAAACACTGGATATGGGAGGATATTACTTGGCAGATTTGGAGGGAAACTTGCAAAGACATCCAGTTAATGCTAAGTTTTTAAAGAAATATCATCCAACTCTGTGGGATGTCAGAGATTGTTATATTAAAGAGGGTTAGTTATTTTAAAAAGGATTAAAGTTAGATGGTGCCGTAAGACTTCAATGTAAAGCAAGAAGTGAGACAAGTAAAGATGAAGAAGAAATTCATTTTTATTTCATGTAAAAAGATTACAAATGATCCTAGCCTAACAACTTTGCATCTTCGGCCAAGGCAGCTATCCTGGAATAGTAAGTTTGCATAAAGGTGAAATTCTGCCTGGTTCTCCTAGATACATGTTGCTATTGGCAAGTTGGGTTTTGGAGTCCTCAATCTCAAGCCTTTAAAAAGGAAAGCTGTTCTTCTAACCTCTGAATTTCAGCATCAACCACTGCGATCCGATCCTCCATAACCGATCATTCCTCCACTAACTGTTGAAGTGTGGCTGAGGTCTTCGTGTGTTTTTCTTGGAAACATTTAACCCTATTGGATGCCTGCTTCGCCTTCTGATGTTGATCCCTCAACGCCCGCAGATTCTCGAAGAAATTAAGGAAGGACTCGTACTGAGTCTTTGATAATAACTGAGCTTTGTAAAGTTCGATGAGGTCCTTTTCAGCGCCATGAAGGATCTTGAGACTCAAGGAAGCAATGAAGTCCTTCTTCATCCAATCCTTGAAGATTTGACGAGCATTTAGAAGAAGAGGAGACTCAGAAAAAGGTGGAGGAGATTGCAGTTTGCTTTTAATCTACTCGAAGTTCTTGACCAGTTCGGGCAAAGATGTTGCTAATGGATTTGGGCTATCTCTCCAGCACCTTTAATAGTAGTGGAGGGGGTAGCCTCGATTGACAAAGAAGGAATGATCTTAGGAGTAGGAGCCGGAATAGAAGTAGTAGTAGCAGTTTGGACTTTCTTCTTTAGCCGAGGGATGGGAATCCCCGTGACCCTAGAAGTCAAAGGGGGCCTTGGGAGATCTGCCTTGCGCACTAAAGGAGGAGGAGATTTGCCCGAACCTTCTCCAAGACCCTGTTGTAACCAAGGAGAATAGGTTAAGAAAAGAGTCTACAATTCAGAAGAAAGGAAGGCAAGATAAGAGAAGTTAATATACCTGAGTTAAACTTGGAGCCATGGAAGGAGGATGAGTTATTTCACTTGGTTGATGAAGAAGATCATCCTTGCTTGTTGGAGAGGGATAAACAATGCCCGGGCCCTCAATACAGGCCTATAAACATAAAAAAAGGACAAGTGTCAGTGGAGTGGTTTGCAGGTAATAGAAAACAAAAGTTTTTTGAAAAATAGTATACCTGAGGTGGAACCTGAGGTTGGGAGATGGGCACTTCAGGAGCCACAATTGCATCTGTAGGGGCAGCTTGAGAAGCCCGTGAGCTAGTCACCTCTGTGACCACAGGGATCTCAGGGACTATGGGCTCCCCAAATGCAGTTGTTGCTGGTTGATGTGACTCATGTGCTGGAGAAGACTGGAGAAAACAAAAGCAAATAAGTATAAAAGGGGGGGATGTTAAGCATAAAATATTAAAACAACAATGTTTACCGAGTTACTATTCTCCTTCACAAAATGCAGCATCTCCCCAGTACTTGGATTGAATTGGGAGGTGTGAGTCACCATCAATGTAGGAGAAGGGACAAAAGACATGGGAGTTGAGCCTTGCCTGATCGAAGACGCAGCTTCCCCAACCTTGGCCTACAAAGAAGTGGAAGTCAATCATTAGCTTTCAAGATAATAAAGTTGCAAGTTTTAAGCCAAGGGTAAGAAAATTATACCTTAGAAGACTTAGCCTGAAGAGGGGAAGCATGCGTTGGTCGGGCAAAAGGAGAAGAAGCCTTGGGCTGAATGGACCCTTCACCTCTAATGTCTTATGTGAAAAATACAAGTGAGAAGTTAGTACAAGTATTGGGAGAGATAAATATGAAGAAGAATGGGGTACTTGAAAGAATCGAACCAGTACCTCCAATTCCTTGAGGGTGGCGTCAAGAATAGGCTTGTCCTTCTTATACATCTTCGCCCCTAGTGGCTCATCCTTTGAAACAAAGGTTGGTTTTTTGGTTCCTTGAGGCCTTGGTTGCAGAAAATGGTCAATTCATATTCCAAGGTGAAGTGAAATGGCAGCAAAGAAAAATAGAAGGTTACTTACTGGGGAAGTGGTAGAGGCAAAATGAGCTTTCAAAGCTTTGGAAACCTATGCCCTTGTCCTCTTCTTAATAGGAATTGCCCATGAACCTAGGATGGAGAGTTGAGCTCGAGGTCGCTCTTTAGGCTCGGATTTCAAAGTCTCGACCACAATTGTTCTTGCCAGCCGAGTAGCCAGAACCGCCACTTAAAGCTCGGCCTCAGCCTCTGAATCTCTAAGGAGTTCAGAAATGTCTCCACTAGCTCCACCTCCTTGTCTCTCTGCCTCAGCTGTAGCCTCTTGAAGGACAAATGTATCTGCAACTTCTTCCTCCAGCCCGACATCCACCTCTTCGATTTTGCCTTGGGATACAAGTGTAAAGAAGCCAAGGAAGGGATTAGAAGAAAACAGATTCATAAAAAAAAAATAAAAAATAAATAAAAAATAAATAAATCATTGAATACAAGTCAAGAAGAGAATCATTTCCTTCCAATTCTCGAGCTCGCCCGAGTTAGGATAAGACTTGATTGAAAGTTGATTGAAAAGGCGGTCGTGAGATTCCTTAGGATCCCTTCCATACTTCTTAACCCACTTGGTTTCCCACTAAGAAGAGAACTTTGAGGTACACTCAAAATTAAGAGCTAGGGGTTTTCGGGCAACCTTACTCACAACTTCGAGACTGCGTCAGGCAACTCAGAATGTAACTTCTTGAGGGAAGTGAAGATGGTAGGAGGTGCTGCAGTGCACAAAATAAAAATAGGGCACTGGAATGGTTTGCCTAAAGCCTAGCTGCCTACCGCAGAAGTTTGGATGATAGATCTCCAGCCCGCGTTCGTAACGGTCCCTCCTTACTCCCCAGGCTAGGTCCCTTGGTTGAATGCAGCTGATAAATTTCTCTCGGCAGAAGGCACTGGCGTCATCCCCAAAAGTATCTTAGAAAGCTTGGTCGGAGAACCAAGGATATCTCCTTATAACTGAAGCTCCCCACTCCAAGTCTGCCTGAGTATGGCAGGATCTAAAGAAATACATACAAGAGAAGGTAGAGTGGTTGGTGGGTGAAGCCTTGGCCAATATTCGGGCAGGAGCAACACCCTCGGAGAATTCAAGATTGGGTGCCCAAAGCTCGGGAAAATACCATTAGAGCCATAGCTGGATCATCCAAGTTGGCCAGTTAAGGTTGGTCTTAAAGGGCTCGCCTCTGGTCATCTCATATAGAAGATGATATATATGAGCAAGGAGAAAGGGGCCCGTAGCTACATCATTAAAGTTGTGCAGAGCTTCCATCAGATGGATTTATTCGACCTTCACTCCTTTGGATTTGTTGGGGAAGACGTGCTTATTGAGCCAGTATAGTAGAAATTACATCTGCTCCTGATCTCTATTGGCAGTGGAGGATGTCGAGCCAAAACTCATCTTGACAAACAGGATAAAACTCGTGAAAGAGGTCCCATAACTCTTGAAAGTAGAAGAGTCATAGTCAAGTTGGGTTATGGGATCAGAGGTGCCCGAGCTCTCAGCACTCGGGAGAGAAAGAGGTGATCAGTAATGGGTAACATCCACGACTCTGCCCAACCCGAAGACCTGCACCATGTCTAGGATGGTCGGGAACATGGGACCCATCCTGAAGTCAAAGTTGTTCATCCCCGAATTCCAGAAGAAGAGGGCTGGGGTAAACAGCTCGGGCATATCAATCACGGTGGTCTTGGACATTATAATTAGCTCGTATATGCTATTGTTCATCCACTTCTGCTTGAAGGTTGGCTCGAGTTCATTTATCCATTGCATCCATCCCTCATTCATTAAAGAAAAGCAGCGATGGTGGTTCGACCACTTGGAAGCCGAAATGCCAGACTTTGTCGAAAATGGGTTTGGGGTGAACCAATTAGCCTTGGGCATGTTGTTTTCCATGGTGATAAGAACCCAAGAAGTCCATGCAGGCCCCAATGAGTGCACTCCACCTCTTCGAAGAAAAGCAAAGTCTGCAAGCCTGCCCGAGGGCGATAAAGGTCATTGAGCAGCTGTGCATAGTGGCAATACCCTCACCAAATTCATAAGAAGATTGAGTTTGAGCAGTTTTGGGAGCCATTGGATGGGTTTGGAAGGAAGATGAGAAGAAGATTGGAAATAAGGGGCAAGAATTGAAAGCAAAAGAGTTCTGAGAATTCTGGGAAGTATGGAAATTCGAAGATTTGGAAGTGGTAAGGTATTTGGCAAGGAGTTTGAGTGAGGATTATATAGTAAGCAGTTACTGAACGTTGGAATTCGTGGGTTAGTGCAAAGGTTTAGTTAACAACGACTGTCTTAAATGGTGCAAGTCCCGAGTAAAGGCATGCGACGACTGTTTTAATCATTATTGACACCTCGATTTGCAAACTCAACAATGATTAAAGAGCGCATTATTCGGGTTAATATTTAAACATTTCGCTTGAATGAAGGAAAGCCCAAGGGTCCCAATTAAAAGAAGATTTGCCAGAAGCTTGCGCCAAACCCAGAACCAATTTGAGGCTTTCCCAACCAAGAGACACAAGCCACGTGTCTGTAATTGAAGTGACAAGTGATGGAGACTAACCTACTATCAGACAAAGATCACTTTCCAGTGGCATTACAAGTAAAACTTGATGACTCACTACCCTCCAAGTACTTTCGGGCAAGAGCAAAAGCTATAGCAGTCGGGCCAAACTGCCTATAAAAGGAAACAGAGACAATAGGGACAAGGACACTCAACCAATCAAACAAAAAAACATAGAAACTCTGCTCTGAAGCCATATTAGCATCTAGAAAGCTGAAATCAACCTAGAGTCAGTCCTTTTGACGATAGTCCTTTAACAAAGCTATCTTTTATCTAGTATAAAAGCTCTACTATCTCCCTCAGTGGCATAGTATCGATTCCCTCGTGTAAACTTGTTTACCATCCATCCCTTTTGTAGCATATAACCTTTGTAAATCCAAAGAGAAGTGACTGCAAGAAGTTCAACCTTGCCAGACAAGGTGAAATCTTGCCCAAAGCTCTTTGTTTGTTTTTCTAAATTAGTAGATCTATCACTTAATGCATTCTCCAGCATGTATTCAAGTTATTTCCACCAATTTTTCTATTTTTAGAGTCCCATTTACATCTGGATCTGGTTAGTTGAATGAATGTGTTTTTATTAAATGTAATCTGGAACCAAACAAGTAACTTAAAGGGCTTTGGACTCCCTTCATTTGAACATACAAGGATATGAACTAAAAGCCCTTGTTTACAAGGCAAGAAAAAGAACTTAATGTGGACTTAACCCACCCACGATAACCCTTTGATAACAAGAAGTTTGAAGTAACTTGGGGCGCAAGTAATCGACTCAAAACACACTTGTTCTACATCTGCTATACTGAGGTAGCAGTGGCACGCCTAGCACTTAGTTTTGATTGTGAGCCTCAAGGCCTACACCTAAGGCCTCACAAAGGCACATTTTAGGATTAACTTTGTTCTCTTCTTGTAGCACATCAACAAGCAAGAGCCCGACTACACATTCAAAGTGCCAATCCCTTGGGGAGCTGTGTTGAGGTCCAAAGAGCCTTCTCCGGAGAAATCTTTGCCCGAACACAATCCTTGTCGTAGAGTGGCAAGTCGGTGATATAGGCAGACCACCAAATGCTTGGCCACAATTTAAAAAAGTAATGCCGTTTAGCACTTTTATGCATAGTATAGAGCATATGGGATTCTTGAATGCCGAGCTCTGCCCTAGTAGATGGCGATCTTATAGTAATTCAAGACTTGTTTCATAACAGGAGAAAGAGAGGATTTTAGTCCTCAATCCAAGTATCAATGATGGATTCTGGTACATGGACGCTTGGGATCAGAAGGGTCAGGCAAGGGACTCTGAACGTTGTGACAGTTTACCACCGGATGATGCACCCATTCAGGAGGTGTGGACAACAGCGAGCAAAGGCTTCACCTTCTTCCTTACTGTGCACCCTGACCATCGAAGGGTCATACTAGGAATCGTAATTGGTAGCAGGGGAAGTAAGCACGTTTGAGGGAGCAGCCTTTGAAGAAGAACGAAGAAATTTAAGAAGATGGTACACCTGCTTATACAGCACGTATCTAACTCGGCGTCTAACTTTTTCTCTCAGCTTGTGTGACACGGTATACATACATACTACATCATCAAAATAAAAGTAAAATCATTTAAGTACGACATAATGTAATATTATCGTTTTGGTTGGGGAAACAAAAATAGAAACAAGGTTTAGATACTTGGCAAAGATAAGAGCATCATGAATGGTGTAAACAAAAGAAATAGGCAATATAGTACTATAATAACTGACGCGACAAGATGCCTACTCAATTATTTCATAAGAAAAGTGTCACTCCAATCGCATAGGCAACCATGTAGGAAAATTTTATTTTCATTTCTAACATTTACTTTATCCTTTATTTTTGTTTTCTGCCTCTACATGAAATATTTTATAATAAATAGAAAAATGGAATCCTATTTGCCTATAGTGTTGAAAGTAGACAACATTTTCTAAATGGCTCATCAAAATTGTTTTAACTTTCTATTTGCCTACCTATTGGAGATGCTCTATGCGAGAACATATGGAACCATGTCTAATTTATCATCCATAATAATTAAAATTAATATAAAAAGTAGTACCCTTGTATTAAAAAAAAATGAAAAAGAAAAAGAAAAGAAGGATGCACAGAAGAGTCCGGGGTCTTGGGCATCGTCCTGGCAAGAAACCAATAATTGGTGGGCAATGTGCATTACCAATAATTGGTGGGCAATGTGCATTAATAACTCCTTAAGACTGCAAAACAAATTGCAAGAATCGTTTACCAATCCGAATCCCACCGACATCCCAAGACCCAGCCAAACAGAAATTCCAAAATTACCTCATTCACATTACAGTACTTTATAGATCACAGGTCCAAATATCTTACTAATAATATTCATATTGTTGTAGGTCTAATTTACTGAACCATTTAAAGGACATAAAGAGAGGGGGTGCGGCAATAGTAGAGAGAGAGATGTGTAATTGTGAGTTGTGTGTTGTATCACCCGATTATGCCTTTATCTATAGTAGTAGGGAATGTTAAATCCTTATCCTAATAGGATTACGATTCAAATACGATAATATCTAACCCTAGAGAATATTCCAAGATATCCCTAGATACACTAGGATTTACACAATCACATTCCTAATCAAATAGGACCGCAATACTCCCCCTTGAGTGTGTAAATACTCAACTAAATGGCGCATCAGGTCTTCAGCGATGAGGTAAGTACAATTGATGAAGTCGTTGGCACAATGAGCGAATGTGAGTCTCAGATCAACGGAAGAATGCATAAAAGGTAAAACTCACAAAACCACGCTATGATAAAACCCAAGATGGAAGAAATACCCATAGACTAAGGAGAAAAGTGAGAAGTTGCATTAAGTCAAAACTATATGCCTTATGGACGCAAGTAAAAGAGCTCACAAGGGTATGACTAGCCCAGGATGGGTGCCTCGTTAAAACCTAGTTAGGTAGCAAAAACCCAATGGAAAAAATGCTCCTAATCATAGGAAAAAGAGTACATTAAGATCAAGTGAATATACTTCTAGATACTCCCACTGAGTTTGACAATCCTTCCAAATAAGAACTACAAGCATTGCATATGAATAGTTAGGCATACCAATTCCTTGGACAAGCTTCTGGAAGGTTGACTTTGGCAGTGATGTCGTGAGAAGTCGGTAAGGTTGTCTGGGATCGACTTTCATGACTTCAATCTCCTGATGCTTTGCTGATGTAGATGTAGACACAATATGTCTTGGCATTGACTTCATTGATGTATCATGTATTGGTTGGGTTGATACATGCAACATAGTCTTCATGGATCGTCGTTGGGACTTAACGATGGATGAAAACAGCAAGTACTTCAAATATGCTCAACAAGAGCTCTCAATCATGTCTCACGTGTTGCGAAGTGAAGTAAGGTCAGTCTTGGAACAAGTTTTAAGATTTTGCAACTAAGGTCATATCGTGGATCTCCAAGATATTGCGATATCCCTAACTGTAAAGACATAACCATTTAAGGACGTGCCTTGTGCCTGGGATAAGTAACTTGCGTCAGCATAACAAATAAGGCAAACATCATTTCTTGGATCAAGGGGGTCAGATTCGCTCTGGATATGTTGGGATTAGCCCAAATTCGTAGTACCTTTGGGGTAGCCAAAAAACTTCTTTAAAACAAATTCAGTGGTTGCGTAGGAGTGATGTTGCATCTTTACCAATTGATCAACATTGAAGGAGATGTCCTATCTAACACAATGAGCTAAGTATAACAAAGCGCTAAGTTGAACTTAGATATGGAACTTTGGATTCCATAACCTCTTCAAGGGTCTTATTTGTATATAGCGTATTGAAGATCATATGTATACTCAAAGGTAACACTATCGGGGTATAATTCGACTGATAGACTAAAGTACTGTCAGAACAACACTTGAACTTCAGGTCAAGGTATAAATGAGTTTTCCCAAGATCCTTCATCTCAAATTCTGTCTTCAGGTGCGAGGCAGTTTTCTCAAGCTCTTCCAGAGTCTTAGTGAGATTCATGTCATTGACATAAATTGTAACTCTAGCAATTCAGAATATGACTTCATAGTTTAACATGCAAGGGCATAATTCATCCCTAACTGATCAAATAATCACTTAGACGGGTATACCACATCCTTCAGATTGCTTCAATCCGTAAGTGAATGCCTCAAACAAGTTGAGAGGGTGTTCCATAGTTTGGAACTATTTGAACCAGTCCATGTAATTCTTCGGGAACATACATGTCAATCTCTGTATCTATATCCTTATGGAGAAATAGTAACCACATCTGTAATGTTGCAATCAATCACAGGGCGTTTGATAGAAACCTTGTGTTGTAAGGCATGGTTTACTATGCACTTTTCATTCATCTCATTACTCTTTCTTTCCCACCAGTAACACAACAGGGTTACCTTGGGCAATGTAGGAATGACAGGTCCAAACACACTTTGGTAAGTAATTTAAACCTAGATTGTGATTTCGGTTGTCCAATCAGTTCTACATTGTCACTAATCAATGGAACACAGTTCGATATTGTTGCTTTTCATTTATGTCGGTAGCTACTATATAAGTGAAAACATCATCGGTAGCTACCATATAAGTCTTGAGAGTAATCCAGATTAATCTCATGAGATGGAAACGATTTGAGACAACGATCAAGTATGGATTCATTTTGTGCAGTGACCTTCCTTTCTTAGGGAAGTGAATCCTATGAACCGAGTGATCTGTTGTGCTTTAGGCCAAGACATATTGATTGGCTATCTACCGGTGTATCAGACTGTCCAACAAAGGTGGCCAAACCGTCTACTACGGGCGACACACCCTTCCGGGATGTTGACTCGACGTCCGTTAAGTAGGTCTATCCTTACGGGCATGTTTATAGCTTGTATATGATCTCATCACTTTAGCTAGACCAGATGAATGTGTCAAGAGAAACATTTTGAAAGCTAGAATACATCGCACTTACTTATCATACTTGTGCAGTACGGGGATCGAGATGAGACATAGTGGGCAACGTCCATGCAAATTCACGCTGTTATATAGGAACGTTGACATTTTTATCTCCCCCTAACGACGGGAAACAGTCTCATTGAAGTGACAATTTGCAAAATGAGCGGTAAAGAGATCGCATGCAAGGGCTCTAAAGAGCTAGTGTGAAGGAGAATCATGAACGACAAAGATTCACAACCTTCTTTGAGGACACATATTGGTACGTTGCGGCGGCACAACTTGGCACATGGAATGCACACCTAAATGCGTAAGTATGAAACGTCAGGTTCGTACCCAGTAATCAATTGTAATGTCAAATAGGTTGGGTGGCAATGGGCTTCAAGGTGGACCAACATAGCTGCCTAGAAGATTGTGTAGCCCTAGGCAGAAACCAAAAGCTTGGTGCGTTCACCAGGTCCTGCGATCTTTTAAATTGCGCATTATGATCACTCTGTGAGGCTTTTCTGCGGTGAACATGGGAATTTGATGTTCAATTATAAACCTTGCAATACTTATCGAAAAACCTTCAATATAAACTCTCCAGCATTATCCAGTCTTCCAGACTATATGGGATAATTAGGGTGGTGAACCCTTAAATTGGCCAGGATGTTTAGCAACAATGTGTGTGGACAAACATGTGACCAGTTTGTCGATTCATCAACCAAAACCATAAGTCTTTATATGGTCTGCATTTTGGTTGAATTAGTCCACATATATTCCCTTCAATCTACTATCAAAAGAAGGTCATTTCGTATCTTTGCGAGGGATGATATAGAAATGAAATTTCCTAAAGGAGCGGGGTTGGCAAAGTGTGCTTGTAAGCACAGGATCCTTAGTTCGGGTAAGGAGATGCGTCATAGAATCATTGTTTGACCTACTTGTCCCAAACAGTTGTGCCAAGGCAAGTAAACTGCTCGAATCACCCGACTGCAAGCCGGCTACATATTGCATGTTCCTAGCTTGGGAATCAGTCCATTGGCCCCAAAACAAAGCCTTAGGCTCATTTTAAAGGTGGTGCATAGATATTCTACTCTATTTTCCATCAGTGGTTTCATTTATGATCATTGTCATCTCGAATATCCTTAATGTTCAACGACGTACTTCCAAAACGAGGAGAATATAAGGTCTTTAAAATGGTAATTTAGTATCCTTCATACAACGAAGAGTGTGCCAATGCTCTTAATCAGATTGGATAGACCTGAAGTCATTGCTAGAGATGTGGTTTAGGTATAAAGTTAGTGTGCGCAGTATCGTATTCATGCAGACAACTAACTTTCCCACATTCATACCTAATCACGTGTTTAATTGAATTCAGTCACATATATACAAGAAACATGATTCAATTAACTCATGTTCAAGGACAATATCGATAAGATTATCCACAGCGAAAACAAACACCAAACGTGAATCCAAGAACATAAAAAAATGTTCACAAAGTAAACCAAGGTTACTAAGGTGGATTCGGCCAACATGGCCATTCATGTCAAAATTCTGCTTTTCCAACAGTGTTTGGTGGAGTAAAATTAATCTTACATATTGTGGCGGAGCAAAATTAATCTCACATATTGACTACTAGAATGGTACTACTTAACGACATTAGTAGAGGCACAAACAGGTGCTTAACCAATGATCTATTCCATCAAGACGGAAGTAGATTCTGCTGGGTTAAGGTTTGAAAATATTATCCCTTATTCTTGAAGTTTTAGGTCTTAGGTGCCAAGGATCACGCTTTAGGCATGATGCCACACCTTCGCAGGCCTTGATTCTACCATATGTTGTAAAAATGAACTCGAAATTAGATCATGAGAGAGACAGACCCAAACTTGGGTTTGATAGGCTCCAGCCGAAAGGAAGGGTCTGTTCAGCAGGTCTCTGCCGAAGCAGAGCAATACCGTTCAGTGGGCCCCACCTGAAACTGGGAATCATAAGCCTTGATCGAACTGGGTCGAGCCATTTGGTAGACTCCAACCAAAGCTGGGTTTATACCATTCAGTAGACTCTAGTCGAGGCTGGGTCTATACATTTTTTTCACATTTATGGTAGCAATCAGATTCTAGAATTTGGAAAACTTCTGCTTTCTACATTGCTGCTTCATGAGCGAGTTAGAAACTTAGAAGGATGAGAAAGTATTCTCGGCCTGAGATCGATTGCAGCTTATTCTTTCTTATCATTATCATTTTTGTTTTAGAGAAAATGGCCTAGAACATAGGCAACTTAAGATACATCCAACGCATGAATCAAAGTATGAGAGTATCTGTTCCGAAGTGAAGCTTTGTAAGGTTTGTTACTCTTACGATAGAGCTGGCGGCATTGGGTGAATGGTCTATCCGCCCTTAAGTGGTATTACCATCCATTCTGGAGGAGCTGTTGATTTAGCAATTTCTAGTCTTCATCTATCTGGTGTACTGAAATTGCATTATACATCCAGAATAACCCTAAGAAGACATGATCCCAAGAGGATACTTGGCATGTCCCCCTCTTCCCGGCCCATCACACGGGAAATGAAAACCAAGATTTGCTTTATCTGGTATCAAACGCGAACTACGAGCAAATAGAACACCATAGAAACTTGGAAGGACGAGAAAGTATTCTCCAGTAAAAATTCGATCCGATTTATAAACTTTAGAAATGTACTCATTCATGAACGTAATCATGGAATCCCCGTTCGAGAGGTACTTCTATTTGTAGTGCTTTAGGCATAGGTCTTCGAATGAAGATCATGGCGGAGGCTTATTCAGCTCTTCCATGCCATTGTTGGCTTCAATGGTTTCTCAGCTTCTTGATTTCTTGATAATTTATAAGTAACATTGTATCAATACTTGTGAATTCTAGCTAAAATGAGATAGGACATGTTGAAAGTGTTCAAGGGTAAATATGTCTTTTGCTGTGATAAACAGTAATTACGTTTCAAAACCGGGGTAATACATGATAGTGTAATCGTAGATGTTGATTTGGTTTTTCCATCGTCGTAATTTGAGCCTTAGCTTATTTCGAGTGTGAAGGAAAAATATTGTCCTAGCTAAGAACAAGTAAGAACATTTGAATACATATGCAAACTAATAACACTTTAAAGTAGGCATGCATTCAAAAACAATTCATAAAACCCATGACTTTCAAAGCCTAGCATATGGTGAACCAATAGTCTCTTTAACAAACTTAAAAAGAAGAAAGGATTTAGAGATTCTTTACCCTTGAAGCTCATCCTTGATTACACAAGGGATTCACCCAAGTGGAGGGCCTTCAAGTCACCTCCTAACTCCTTGGATCTACCTTGTGATTTGTATGCTCCTTTGCTCCTTGAGGATGTGAGGAAAGGATCTCCAAAAGTACGAAAGATTTAGTACCTCTAAGTCTCCACACCAAAGATGTAGTGTGAAGATGAAATGGATGACTTAGAGAGATTTTTGATGCTAGTAAAACCCCCTAAGTTGGCCGGCCTCTATGGAGAAAATTGGAGACAATGTTTCTCTTCTTTTTCTCTTAGAAAAGCCTTTAATGAAAATAAAGCTATAAAGTTGCTTTTATACTTCATTCTTAGGTGAGTGGCAAACTTGCAATAAAGCATAACCTACTACCCCTCACCCTTATGGCCGGCCCCCTTTTGGTATTGGGCTAATTGCCCATTTTGTTTTAGTTGTCATACAACTTAAACATAATGGACCTTGTGGACCAAAACACTTTTGGGCCTTGAAACCCAAAACCAACTTAAAAGCCCAATACGAACATTTCGTATAATTAATTAACTAATTAATTAATCTTGACCATAATTCAATTAAACCTTTTAATTGCATATCCATCTCATTTTATTTCTTCACTTTCATCCTTACTCGGTGTACGATCCATTAGGTTCCAATTAGCGAGGCAATGGGCGATTGTTACTCTTAACGATCGATTGTGAATTGAAACAACATTTCAATTCTCCCTTTTGATTAGTGTTTGCTAATCTTCAGGGCTTCCACAAACCATGAGTGACACCTAGCAGCATTTCATGGTTACCCAAGCTAAGTAGAAGTGGTTGGAGAACCTATCCAGTTACAACTACAATGCAATACGGTCCTTCTCTAATACAATACTCTTTATCACATTGTTTGAGTGATAGTTTGTTTCATGTCTACTATCCAATGTGATACTTTTCTATATGATTCAATTTGAATATGATTTGGAACAAACTTCCTAAGTCATATTCATATGCTTTGGCCAAAGACTCTCGAATCATATCTTAGAGTATTCTCCTTCCACCATGGAAGGTTAGAGATCCCTTGTTGTGCATTCACATGTCTACATGATTAGATAGCTTGACCCCAACAATGCCGTGGACACTCACAATGGAATGCCTTTGACATGATCAAAGATCAAGGACCTAGCCATTAGACATCAATGATGCCTCAGGTCAAAGGACTACTTTGCATATTGTAACTAACGAGTTCTTACATGACATGTATGTTCGAACTCTCGTTTGATCGTTGTTCAGTGTACTCGATTACCTTTCGAGCACCTATGTGTTTGTCTTAGTGTCTAACACCAAATGACTTGAGACTAGTCATACTCACGCTTGAGTAGACATAACACATACTAACCTTAACGGACTGTCAATGCCCAATTGGCAATCCTATGGCTAGGAACGTTTTAGGAATGAACATAAGAGAAAGGTCTCGTTAATTTAACTTACTTAAATTACTTATCTCTTAGATCAAATACATTCCTTGGATTCCCTTATTGCTTAAACACATGATACAATAAATAGTGATTAACAATAAGCTTTACCCTTTATTAAACATATAAAAGTTTAATACAATAAGTATTCCAAAAGCTATTACATCAAATGAGTGGCTTTGTGGGCATACTTCCAACAATCTCCCACTTGCACTCAAAGCCATCTTCCCATGTATCTAATACCCATCTTTTCCATATGACGGTTAAGCTGGTCTTGAGACATTGGCTTTGTCAGTGGATCTGCTACGTTATCGGCTGAGGCAACTTTGAGGATGTTGACTTTCCCCTCGGCAGCATATCTTCTAATGATATTAAAGCGTCTGTCAAAATGCTTGTTCTTTTGATGTGCCCTTGGTTCCTTGGCTTGAGCTATCGTCCCACTATTATCACAGTACAAAGTTACTGGTGATGTAATGGTTGGAACCACTCCAAGTTCAGTAATGAACTTCTTCATCCAGAACGCTTCTTTGCCGGCTTCAGCTGCAGCGACATATTCGGCCTCTGTCGTGGAATCAGCAATTACACTTTGTTTCTTGCTTTTCCAGCTAACAGCCCCACCATTCAGAGTGAATACATATCCGGAGTTGGAACTTCTATCATCGACGTCAGATTGGAAATCTGCGTCTGTATAGCCTTCCACTCGCAACTCTGCTGCTCCTCCATAAACGAGGAACATGTCCTTAGTTCTTCTTAAGTACTTAAGGACCGTCTTGACAGCTGCCCAGTGTTCTGATCCTGGGTTAGATTGATATCGACTAGTAATGCTCACAGCATATGCGATATCAGGCCTTGTGCATATCATGGCATACATAAGACTTCCTATGCCGGAAGCATAAGGAATCCTATTCATTTGCCGTATCTCATCAGGAGTTTTCGGTCCCATGGATTTAGAAAGGTGAATTCCATGTCTTACAGGAAGAAGACCTTTCTTAGATTGTTCCATCTGGAACCTACTTAGCACCTTATCGATGTACATAGATTGGGATAATCCAATTAATTTTCTGGATCTATCACGATAGAGCTTTATCCCAAGTACATAAGATGCATCTCCTAAATCTTTCATGTGGAAGGTTTTAGACAACCACACTTTTACAGTAGAAAGCACTGCAGTGTCATTCCCGAATAGTAATATGTCATCAACATATAACACTAGGAATACAACTGCATCCCCAACGACCTTTTGATAAACACAATTGGCGTCTTCATTTTGAGTAAAACCAAACGATTTGATTTCGGTATCAAAACGAATGTTCCAGCTCCTTGAGGCTTGCTTAAGTCCATAAATGGACCTCTGTAGCTTGCATACCTTAGTCTTTTCAGACTTGGACACGAAACCTTCGGGTTGAGCCATATAAAGCTCTTCCTCTAGGTAGCCATTCAGAAAGGCCGTCTTCACGTCCATTTGCCATATCTCATAATCATGGTACGCAGCTATAGCAAGTAAAATCCGAATGGACTTAATCATGGCTACAGGAGAGAAAGTTTCTTCATAGTCAATCCCTTCTCTTTGCCTATAACCCTTGGCTACTAGTCTAGCCTTATAAGTCTCCACGTTCCCATCAACGCCTATCTTCCTCTTAAATACCCATTTATTTCCAACAGGTACTATACCTTCTGGAGGGTCTACAAGAGTCCAGACCTGATTTTGATACATGGAATCCATCTCGGATTTCATGGCTTCTTGCCATCTCTTTGAATCAATGTCGGACATTGCTTCAACGTAGTCTCTAGGGTCCTCCTTTGTGTCATTGTCACCTAGAAGGTGCAATTCCGCAAAGTCATTGTCTAAGCCATACCTTCTAGGTGGCTTACTAACCCGTTCAGATCTACGTGGAGCTAGGGGTTCCGGAACAAGGTTGTCAACATGTCGTGTGCTTGTTTGTGGTTCATCATTAATCTCATTAATTTCCATCTGGTTACTTATAGTTCCTTTGAGAACAAATTCGTCCTCTAGAAACTTAGCAGTTCTGGCGACAAAGACTTTCTGGTCGTCAGGATGGTAGAACTCATATCCCATAGTTTCTCTAGGATATCCCACAAAATAGCACCTTACTGATCTCGCTTCAAGCTTAGTAGCTTCAAGCTTCTTGACATATGCTTCACAACCCCAAATCTTAATGTGATTAAGACTTGGCTTTCTTCCGTGCCATATCTCATAGGGCGTTTGTGAAACTGATTTGGAAGGTACTCTATTAAGCAAGTAAGCTGCTGTATATAGAGCGTATCCCCAGAATGTTACTGGCAGATCAGCGGAACTCATCATAGAACGAACCATGTTCATCAAGGTTCGATTTCTCCTTTCAGAAACTCCATTAAGTTGTGGAGTTCCCGGTGGAGTCCACTGTGATATTATTCCACACTCTTTGAGATAATCTAGGAACTCGTTACTCAGATATTCACCCCCTCGATCCGATCTTAAGGTCTTTATCTGTTTCCCAGTTTGCTTCTCTACTTCATTCTTGAATTCTTTGAACCTTTCAAAGGATTCTGACTTGTACTTCATAAGATACACATAGCCAAACCGAGAGTGATCGTCGGTGAATGTGATATAGTAGGAGAAGCCTCCTCTCGACGTGGTAGACATAGGTCCACACACGTCAGTGTGGATTAACCCTAGAATTTCAGTGGCACGCTCTCCTTTTCCAGTAAATGGAGATTTGGTCATTTTCCCTTTCAAGCAACATTCACAAGTACCCATCTGGTCATTACCTAATGGGCGGAAATATCCGTCTTTCGACATCTTGCGAATCTTATCAAGGTTCACATGTCCAAGTTTGAGATGCCACATCCTTTCTTGGTTAACATCTTCTCTAGCCCTTTTGGGTTTTGAGGTATTCCCGCTTTCAATACAGTGCATACCACCATTCGTCTCTAGGTGAAAAAGTCCCTCTATCATATTACCTTGAGAGATAATACGACCGTTCAAGTATAAAGTGCAACTCATTTTGTCAAACAATACTGAGTGCCCATCTCGTAAAAGCTTAGAGATAGAAATCAAATTCTTTATACATGAAGGAAAATATAAACAATTTTTAAGTTCCAGGACTTCCCCAGAGGGTAGTTCAAGCATGTAGGTGCCTATTGCTTTTGCAGAGATTTTAGTGCCGTTCCCAACTCGCACAACCATCTCCCCATTGCGCAGTGATTTGCTCCCTACTAGTTCCTGCATCGTATTACAGATATGTTGGCTAGCGCCTGAATCAAATATCCAGGAATTGGAACTCACTGTAAAAGCACTCTCTATGACAGAAATAGTCTCTTCAAAAGTTCGTGTCATAAGGCTCGCAATGCGCACCCTGTATTTCTTCTTCCAACGTTCATCCTTTCCACAATGAAAGCATGTTCCTTTGGATTTCTTTGCCTTCTTCTTAAGCAACCTTTTCCTTGTTATTGCATACTCACTCCCACTGTCCCTTTTGAAACATTTTTCAAATTTACAGCACATGTCAATCATCTTGGTGAAAGTATGATCAAATCTATTCACTTTATAGTTTACAATAAACTTAGTGAAATCATCCGAGAGAGATGCAAGGAAAAAATCTTGGGCCATTTTCCCATCGATGGAAGTTCCTAAACTTTTAAGATCTTGAAAGATCCTTTCCATCTTTTGTCCATGTTTTTGGACCGATGCCCCCTTTGCCATTTTGGCATTTAATAGACTACAAACATTTGAGAATCGTACGTTACTAGTCTCAATGTCATGCATCTTATGCAAACTTTCAACCATGGCACAAGAAGTGTCCATGTGCTTATGTAGCTTCTTAAGCTCCTCACTAAGTGAAGTGAGGATTAAGCATTTGGCTTGTAAGTCATCCTCATAGTGTCTAGCATAATCTTGACACTCCTCCTTTGAAGCTAGTTTCGTAGGAGGTACATGAGGAGGGGATTGCTTAAGCACATACAATATGTTTATCACCTTTGAGACATTCTCAATGTGGCGATACCAAGCAAGGAAACGTTGGCCCACAAGGCCCCTTTTGTCAAGTATAATGGTGGGTAGTATTTTAGGCATGTCGTTAACTACATAACATAACAGAAATCGTATTAGATTGTTGTTAACTACTTGATTGGGTCTTAAATCAAATAGTACCACCCACTATTTTTGGCAAATTCCACATCCCTCAATGGAATCCGAGAGTTATATTGAACTCTTAGCGGGGTATGGGAGACTCTCCATTACCAAGCCCACCTCACGATGATACGATGTTGGTTAGCAAAAATAATGATGAGAGAGTACACTTACTCATTCACAACAACCTCTTGTGATTACCCATCCTTTCGGCCTCTAGAGAATGATGCCTCACGATGATACGATGTCGGCACCATTGCACTTAGTTAAGTTATTCCCACCATGCTTAGTTTGTGTAGGGGTTCAAGAATAGCCTCACGATGATACGATGTCGGCTATCCTCGTTGCCTACATTCACCTCATCATATGTTTATGGACTCCTCCTGAAGGTAAGCATGCACTTTGAACTCCCCCATGATAGGGTGAAGCCGGTGTACAAGTCACAAACGATTGGAGTCCACCACGGTGGAAGGCCTACGAAGAGGTGTTCAAAACATCTCTCGTTTATCAACTTAATATTCGTTTGTTGAGGGAGTAGTTTTGGGCTACATCAAAATCATTTTAATCAAATTAAAAGAACATGGGCCTATCATAACTATTGGTCCAAGTTAACATGATTTAGTAGCATATGATACTCCCACTGTTTCGTTGAAACAAGCGAGACTATATGGAACTACTAACGAACGCATTGCATCCTCATATGGACTATATAGTCATTTTAGGTTTTAGGATGATTATGAACCGTTTGATTTGATCCAACACGAGCCTTGTGTTGGACCTTGGATTTAAGGTAGAAGCTTGTTGATTTTAGTTACGCGTTTAATCTAATTAAACCGTTATTTCCTATTGGGCGTTGGACCCAACTATTCCAATTTGCATACATATAAACAAAAGGAATACTTGAAATAAATAGAAGGGCTTATGCCCTTTTACAAAAACAAATGATGGACTTATGTCCATTTACAACAATTGAACTAATCAAATTACATTCAAATCTACTCTACTAAACCCAAACATTCACAATGTAAATCGGCCAATCACATAGCTCAATTATCGAGGCCTTTGGTTCATAATCACCCTTTTCTTAATTAAACACATTTAACTAAGAAAGCAACTTTAAACAATTGGTTCTTGGATTCATAGAATTGATTTAAATGGAACTAAATATAATGAAAATCCAATTCTCATTATAGAGACAAAACCATTTTGTTCTCTTTTATTTGGGCCAAAAACAATGACCACAACTTTTGGGCCATTTAGCAAAAACAAAAAACTTTTGGGGTCACTTTGTAAAAACACAAGAGTCCACAACTTCATGTAATTACAACTAGAACCCAAAATTTTCAATAATTACAAAATCTACATTAAAGGAACAAAACAATTTGTCCTTTTATGATTTTGGACCTTTACGCGAAAAACGTAAACTTTTGGGCCAAAATGTAAATACACAAAAGTATCAAAACTTTATGTAATTACACAAAAGGCCCAAGGAAACCCCCTTGAAGGGGTTGGCCGGATTTGTTGAAAAAGAAAAAAAAAAAAAATCTAAAAAGTTTTTGTGAGTTGATTTTGGTTGGTGAGATTAAAGGTGAAATTGATGGGTGTAAGAAAATGTTTTGTAAAACATTATAGACATGTAAGAAAATGTAAGAAAATGTTTTGTAAACATTAATGACATTTATCATCCTCACCAATAAGTCTTCACCCTTTTTAATAAACCAAAACTTTATGAAAAACATAAAACTTTTGAATCAAAACACAAAACCTTTTTGTTCTTGGCCAAAAACTCAAGAACATGAAGAACACTCATGAAAAACTCATAAGAGCTCCATGAATGCTTTCAATCAACAAAACTCAAATTTTCACTTCTTAAAAGAAGGTTAACAACATAGGGTACTTAAGGGTTCCAAAAGGCACTTTAAAACCATTTTAACAAGACAAACATGAACCCAAAATTCACCCTTTAGATTTGGCCGAAAATCCCAAAATTTATGGCACCAAATTTTAGTTCCAATATTCATGCTTAAATGAACTACATCTACAACATTTGAGATGCATAATTTTCAAACAAAATTTATATTCAAAGCAAGAACAAAGCTTGTAACATTTACAACATTTAAATCACAAAATATGAAAAATCACAAAACCCAAAAGGATCCACCATACACTAGACCTAGGCTCTGATACCACTTGAAGGAAAAATATTGTCCTAGCTAAGAACAAGTAAGAACATTTGAATACATATGCAAACTAATAACACTTTAAAGTAGGCATGCATTCAAAAACAATTCATAAAACCCATGACTTTCAAAGCCTAGCATATGGTGAACCAATAGTCTCTTTAACAAACTTAAAGAGAAGAAAGGATTTAGAGATTCTTTACCCTTGAAGCTCATCCTTGATTACACAAGGGATTCACCCAACTGGAGGGCCTTCAAGTCACCTCCTAACTCCTTGGATCTACCTTGTGATTTGTATGCTCCTTTGCTCCTTGAGGATGTGAGGAAAGGATCTCCAAAAGTACCAAAGATTTAGTACCTCTAAGTCTCCACACCAAAGATGTAGTGTGAAGATGAAATGGATGACTTAGAGAGATTTTTGATGCTAGTAAAACCCCCTAAGTTGGCCGGCCTCTATGGAGAAAATTGGAGACAATGTTTCTCTTCTTTTTCTCTTAGAAAAGCCTTTAATGAAAATAAAGCTATAAAGTTGCTTTTATACTTCATTCTTAGGTGAGTGGCAAACTTGCAATAAAGCATAACCTACTACCCCTCACCCTTATGGCCGGCCCCCTTTTGGTATTGGGCTAATTGCCCATTTTGTTTTAGTTGTCATACAACTTAAACATAATGGACCTTGTGGACCAAAACACTTTTGGGCCTTGAAACCCAAAACCAACTTAAAAGCCCAATACGAACATTTCGTATAATTAATTAACTAATTAATTAATCTTGACCATAATTCAATTAAACCTTTTAATTGCATATCCATCTCATTTTATTTCTTCACTTTCATCCTTACTCGGTGTACGATCCATTAGGTTCCAATTAGCGAGGCAATGGGCGATTGTTACTCTTAACGATCGATTGTGAATTGAAACAACATTTCAATTCTCCCTTTTGATTAGTGTTTGCTAATCTTCAGGGCTTCCACAAACCATGAGTGACACCTAGCAGCATTTCATGGTTACCCAAGCTAAGTAGAAGTGGTTGGAGAACCTATCCAGTTACAACTACAATGCAATACGGTCCTTCTCTAATACAATACTCTTTATCACATTGTTTGAGTGATAGTTTGTTTCATGTCTACTATCCAATGTGATACTTTTCTATATGATTCAATTTGAATATGATTTGGAACAAACTTCCTAAGTCATATTCATATGCTTTGGCCAAAGACTCTCGAATCATATCTTAGAGTATTCTCCTTCCACCATGGAAGGTTAGAGATCCCTTGTTGTGCATTCACATGTCTACATGATTAGATAGCTTGACCCCAACAATGCCGTGGACACTCACAATGGAATGCCTTTGACATGATCAAAGATCAAGGACCTAACCATTAGACATCAATGATGCCTCAGGTCAAAGGACTACTTTGCATATTGTAACTAACGAGTTCTTACATGACATGTATGTTCGAACTCTCGTTTGATCGTTGTTCAGTGTACTCGATTACCTTTCGAGCACCTATGTGTTTGTCTTAGTGTCTAACACCAAATGACTTGAGACTAGTCATACTCACGCTTGAGTAGACATAACACATACTAACCTTAACGGACTGTCAATGCCCAATTGGCAATCCTATGGCTAGGAACGTTTTAGGAATGAACATAAGAGAAAGGTCCCGTTAATTTAACTTACTTAAATTACTTATCTCTTAGATCAAATACATTCCTTGGATTCCCTTATTGCTTAAACACATGATACAATAAATAGTGATTAACAATAAGCTTTACCCTTTATTAAACATATAAAAGTTTAATACAATAAGTATTCCAAAAGCTATTACATCAAATGAGTGGCTTTGTGGGCATACTTCCAACAGAGTGAACAGGTTTTTGGAAAGTTTGTGTGGTTGGTAAAGATTTTGACACGTTTGTTTTCAAGTATAAAAAGTAATCGTTGACTCTAGGTCATGAGTAAGATAGTTCATTTCGTATGGTTCATTTAGTACGCAACCAAATTATACAGAGAAAATGTCATCGTGGATTTCAAAATTATCGATGTTGTCGAAAAGTGTAAGAAAAATGGTTGGAAATAGACAACACGTCAGTTGTCACAACTTTAATCATATTCACCGTCTAAAACTAAACTAACTTTCCCCGATCAGTTTGTGAGGAAAACATTATGTTCGAAAAATCGCTAACAAAATGCCTATAAAATTGACAAGACCAAGGATATCTCACATTTCACAATAATTTGTGGGAATGTCACACTTTCTTTAGCTACAACCTTCTGGGGAAAAGAAAAGAATATCGTCAGCTGAGATCACATCCCCCAAGAAAGGTAACTAATCTAAACAAAACTAACATTTGAGAAGTTTGATATAAAGCTGATTGTCAGTGTTTAAAAAATTTGATGTCGTTGCTGGGATAGGTGAGAAATTCGTCAGTAAGACTACTAGGAATTCGTTAGGCTATGAAAGAAAACTCGGCTCAAAAGGTTGGTCAGGTAGACCATTAATTCGAAGTATGGGTTAACAGTTTTAATCGTCACCCAATTGAGTTGCTAAAATCTAGGTACGTTCCTAAGGTTTAGTCTTTTGTCTTCATGACTAGGTTTGAGGTTCCCTAAGACAAAGTGTTTAGTTGGGTAAAGTCCTAATTGGTAAGCTTTTGTTACTAAGTTTTCTCAATGATGTAGGAGTCGTTCGATAAGATGCAAGGAGAATAGGTGTTGTATGAGAAAATGGTATCCCAAGAAATTTTGAGAAATGACGCCAGGGATATACATCGTCAGAGCTTACCATACTACTTTCTTTCTCTACGACATGTACTAATAGGTCTTCACGGCTTCCTCGATAATCAATTCGCTCTTGCAGTGGGAATTTAACTCGTGCTCCAATTCTAATGTTTGTCTATGGAATCAACCTCAGGGATGACTGGTTGAGAATGTTCGGGTTACCTAGATGGGTAATATGGTTAAAACAACTACGAGTTTATTGTCCTTCTACAAGGCTTGCTCCTAAGTTTCCACGATTGTAATTTCTTCGACTCAGGTAGTCACTGTTAATCAGTCTATCTGTCTCGCCACTAATTAATGCCTTTATGATATCTTGGTATTGTTCGCAACCCTGAAACTATGAATTGGCGTTCTGGTACAAAGGTATCACTCCCAGATACTAGCATGTGTCTGGTATCAGAAATCATGCCGCCTGGATACTGGTTGACAGTTCCTTGATATTGGACAATATCGTCAATAAGTAGCGCCACCGTAGGCAGATTACAGGTTTGGTCTCGAATGATTAGTAAGGAACTGGTCTTGTGAGTTGGTTTCGTTGATTCTAGGGAAAATACTTACCACTTCTCGGATTTCTACTAACCGTAGGTATAAAAACTCATACTCCTATGTCTATACTCATTGAAATGTCGAGTACATCACCAAAACAAATTCTGGGAACTAGTGTTGGTTGGAGTGTTCTAAGGTTGGAAAAAGGAATTTGCTAATAATCTACTTCATAACATGTTTAATAAGATTCGATCTTCCTCCTGAAGATCCGGAATGATAACTAGTGCGTTTAAGAAGATTAGTGCTATCAGGGACCAAAAGTGACTATCCCCCAGATGTTCTTCGGTCGAGTGCTACCACTTTAGTATCGACATTTCTGGAAATTTTGACGAAAAGTAAAACTTCGTAGGACTTATGATAGGTGGTATACTAACGGGTATTGCCAAGGAATCAAAACTAATTGTGGTTTCCTCTCTCGAAAGGTTTGATAATGATGATTGGATAGTAGTAGTGGGATTGATCGGTAAATCTCCAGTGACACACATTTACCGATACAATAGTCCTGCTTTAGGGCCCTTGACTTACTTCAAATCAAAATTTTCCTCGACAGGGAGGTTCTTCATTTAAAGACTAGCGGCGGTCGCCAAAATGATCTTTTAGAATGTCGAAAAGTCATCTAAATCGTCCAAAACTTAGGAAAAGCTAACACATTTTTCATGCTCGACGAGGTGGCAAGATTCGATAATTAAGTTCAAGAGCTGAGAATGGTTACATCATGCGTGTGATGAACACAATACTGCCCAAACTTATGCTCTGATACTAAACTGACACACCCTGACCTAGAATGTCCACCTGGACTCCGAATCGACCTATGTTGGCCGACACCCGGAAGGTGATGAAGCCATAAAGTGTAGTGAGGTAGAAAATGTGAATAATTTTAAACCTAAAAGTGCCTAAATACAAGAGTGCGCATGTGAGCGGGAATGAACCCATTTCACACGGGATGTCAAAGCATAAGGAAAGTAGAGTAAAAGTAAAAGAGGAATTATACTATCGGGAGTATTCCCATAACAATGTTTTGCCATAAATCCTCATCGACTCGAAAGCTCTGACACTAAAACCTGGAGAGGCGAAAAACAAGGGTGAGTGTGCCTAAAAATTAAACTTTGTAAAAACCTTTTTGAAAACGTATAACCCCTCGCTGTAAAACAAGTATAGTTTCCAAATATAATATACTACGTATAGTATATAAATACTTACCATAGCCAGCAATATGTCAAGAATGCAATACATCACAAACTTTCGTAAATATACACATGACGTCTGTAATCGCATAATCTCGCATAAGTAAACATATCATATTGAGTGCTCATCGACATATGCTGACACAAGAGTTCATGCAGAGATATTCCTACAGCAACATGACTGGGTGTAATAATGATTTATGATCTAGTACTACAATCAAGTGAAGACTGGCGCTATGCGTATCACATACGAGTCCTAATTGCCTAAAGCAATATAGGACATGACTGGCACCTATAATGGATCCAAAGTGAGCATACAGTGCAATGTGAACATACACGTGAAAGACTGGCCCTGGCCCCAAGCGAGTACTAACATGGGTGTCGCACACGATGAGCAGATAACGTAAATATGAACATGCCACAGTGATTTGATAATTCGATAATTCTAATCAATACAATGATATTCATGACCGTATTTCCAATTAAGGCATTTATAATACTACGCATACTTGTGCATCCCGTAGGACGTAGCATACTTTCATAAATTTCATTAATACGCTAATTTTAATAAACATTAATCTAATCTAGCATAATATGGAAAATTCTTTATCAAATATATAAATGGAAACTAGGCAAATATATATACTATATAAAAGAAAAGACCCACTCGCAAATCATGTCGTCTGGTCGAATCCCATCTCACGGGCATCGAAGCTCCATGTGATGCGCTTCACCTAGAAACGAAACCATTTACATAAATATATAACGTACTAACGTATATACATGTTTTCGTACAAAGTACGTCTAATAAAAAAATATTTTAAAACGATCGAATTTTGAAAAATAGAGGGCGGATTTGGAATCAGGGCGTTGAAATATGCTAAGAAAGGTCCCCGACAAATTTTGTAAAAACTCAACGGTTAACCCTAAAATGTCATTTGGGACACTGAGTCGGTCAACTATGTTTAAACTTTGAAATTTCAATAAATGGATGTCAAAAATGGACTTGGTGAGTCGAAATTAGCCTATGAGGGTTTTCGAGAAAATTTCGAAAAAGTTAACACAAAGAATATTCTAGAAAATACTCCAGGCGTATTCTAGAGAATATTCCACGAATATTCTAGGAATAGCTCATACGCGTCCCGAAAGTCAACAATCTCACCTATAGGGGCATTTTTGTCCATTCACTCCTTTAAAATTAGTAAAATCGTAAAATTAGGGACTGATGTGATAAAAATTAAGCACTCAAATTAAACCCTCTTGTTGTCAATTGTAGTAAGTATGCAAGTAGGGATCGTTCTGGACCGGGGATTAGGAGGGATTGCTAATCGACACAAAAACAAAGTTTAAAAACGTTTGGAAAGGTTTACAAGACTCAAAACAAGTTAAAAACACTTTAAACGGCTTAAAAACACTTTATGGACAGGTTTAAAATACTAAGAAAGATTTTGGACGAAAATTAAGTTTAGGTTGACTCAAAACTCTTGAAAACACAAAGAAAACAGGTTTTAGACACTTAAAAACAAGTAAGTAAATGGGGGGTTTTGAGTTGGACGAATTTGAAAATAAAACAAAGACTTTGTAAAGTAAACAAGTTTGAAAACGATTTTGAAAACTTTGATGGTTGATGGGCTAGCTAGAGGGTCCTTCTCCACACATGACACACTTGTACATAAATCGATCTCCAATTGCTTTTCAATGAACCATGAACCTCAACACCCCAGATTAACCGTACGTGCACAAATTAACCCTCAGATTTTCCTTATGTCATTGAATTGGAAGAAGAGCATACAACAACCCAAATTATTCTCCAACGGTCCCCTACATGAGTGCATAGAAGAGATACAGTTAGAGATCATTAAGTTCCATGAAAATCATAAGTGTTGACGAGGCATTCGTAACTATGAGAGCATGATACGTTTGCCAAGAATCCAATTAACACGATTGTGACAAGCAACCTTCACTACTTGTGAATATAAGTTCGTAACGATTAGGTGAAACTCCCTTATATTCTAGCATCAAATTCCTGCATGAAAACTAAGTATGCATCCTCAATCAACATACAAGAGCAAGTTATGAATAAAACAGTTAATTGAATTGCATTCACGATTCATCAAGTTGCAATTGGAAGTAATCAATTCATATCTCAAGCATGTTCATGGCTTCGAATTCCCCCCTAGCTAAGTAGGGGGCTTAGCCACTCATAGTCACAACAAGATTAAAGAATAATGAAGTAAACATTGAAATTAAGAACGAAGTACACCTAGAATGCTCCAATCTGCAAGCTTGAAACGTCCAAGGCTCCTTCCTCTCCACCTTGCTGCGGCACAAAGAGTCTAAGATGGGTATGGATGTGTTTGGATGAAGGGATGTGAATTTTTGGGAGTGAAAGGCTGCGGCAAAGAGGGATTTTGGGCTGAAAGTGTGTGAATGAGTGAATGGTTGTGTGAATGCTTGAATTGTTGAGTGAATGATGGGTGGTGGAATGGTGTGTTTAGGGTGCAGCAAGGGCCTTGTATTTATAGAGAAGTATAGGGCACGGTTTGGAATGATTTTAGGCAATGTTTAGGACTCCAAATCCTCCAAGAAAAGGTAAGAAATCAGAATTAAAAGGAGAAAAGGAAAGGTGATGTGCGGCAGGAACAAAAAGAAAAGGGAAAGGTGATTTAGTTGCTGATTTTGGGGAGAAAGGGTAAGTAACTTAATTCCTGATTTGGGGAAAGAAAAAGGGAATGTATCTTGCAGCAAAGAAAGGGGAAAGTGTAAGGAGAGGTGCGGCTAGGTGGAAAAGGGAAAGGGAATGTGATTTCCTTGGCAGATTTGGTGCAATGAGAAAGGTAAGTTGGATGATTGGGTGCGGCAACTTCCTAGGCAGGTATTAGGACTTCTAGAACAAGTAATTAATTGCCCCAACATGTTTTGGACACCCCTTTGTAGCTGGAACATAGGTGAATTAGGATTAGGAAAGTTTAGAGCCAAAAATGGAAACCTTCAAAAATGGAAACCTCCACAAATAGAAACTTGGTTTCCAATTCTGAACTTCATTTGTCTTGAATTCATTTCTTCATCTCTTCTTTCAATCCTAGCCTCCTTTGCTCTTCAATTTCGTCCATCCACTTTGCTCCAAGCATAAGCTATCCAAAACATGCCCAAAACTGCTCCAAAAGGCTCCAAAATGCACTTTCTTGCTACTTTAACCCTTTGGACCTACAAACACACGAAAATAGCTTAAAATACTAAATTAACTAATAACAATTAACATAAATGCACGAAAACAAGCTAACTAAGTCGCACAAATATGCTTCTATCAGGGACGGATTGTTATATTTATAATGCTGGATTCAAATTTTTTGTACATTTGGTTTCTCAGTACATTTGAAATCTAAACATACCAATAGAGTTACGTGACAATGGGCACATTTTGGTTTTATGGTACATTTAGATTTTTGGTATATTTGGTTTCTCGGCACATTTAGTATCTAAACGTACCAAAAGTCGGAACTTTTTTTCTCAAATGTACCATAAGTTATCTATACGTAAAACTTTAATAAGTTATTGAAGTTTTCATAGGAAAAGTAAGTATTATGATTTTTTTCATTAAGACATTTTTAATAGAAAGTTCTCTTTCTTTTTTGGGGCAGTTAGATCCAGGTCCAAAAAAATATGCTTTTTTGGATTGAGTCCAGTTAGATGTTCTTACCAGTTTAGGTCTAATTGATCTCATCTTATTCCTATTGAAGTTTTCATAGGAAAAGTAAGTATTATGATTTTTTTCATTAAGACATTTTTAATAGAAAGTTCTCTTTCTTTTTTGGGGCAGTTAGATCCAGGTCCAAAAAAATATGCTTTTTTGGATTGAGTCCAGTTAGATGTTCTTACCAGTTTAGGTCTAATTGATCTCATCTTATTCCTGTTGTGCCCTTTATAGTAAAAATAAAAATATATTTAAATTTCCTAATTTATGCATATTATTTACTCAAATTTGAATTTCAAAAATTGAATCTTCAAATTCGAATTTCAAAATTTGAATCTTCAAATTCCTAAGTCTAGCCTGTAACGGCCCGTCCCAAATTTTACGATTTTTATAATTTAAAAGCGTGAATTTACGAAATTGCTCTTCGAGGCGAAATCATTGACTTTTGTTGACCCTCGTATCGTGAGACGTATAACCATTCTATTAGTGTATCCTTGTAGTACTCACCGCTAGAACGCGTGGGCGCAAGTGGAATTGAATTTGGAACTAGAACGAAGATTTTACAGAATTCGGAATGTAAGGTCATTTCAGTAATTTTGCGTCTCGCGGGATATTTTTCTGTTTCATCTTTTCTTGCCTTGTTTGGTGAGCCGGTGGGAAGAGTATCTGTGAGTGGACCCCTTCTTAAATTGCATGAGTTATATAAATGCTAGGCTTGCATTCTTGAAAAGCATGGTTTCATGATTTCACGTTTCATGATTTGTTTATGATTTATTGAATTTACGTTCATCAAAGATTTACGGACCATGGCTTTTTACGCTTTACGATATATGATGGATTTACGGATGTAAAGTTATAATTTCACATGATGGATTTATTATGAATTCGGATGATGAGGCTTTGGTATTCTACACTTGGTATGAGATTTTGGTTACATTTTTTGGTGCTTTTCTAGTGGTAAGCATACAACACATACACAAAACCTGAGTATGTATACGTCTATGGCCATAGGACACAATTGATGAGTAGTGAGATATTTATGACATACTCCTCACTTCACTGGCGAAATCAGTGTCGGACAACTTCACTAGCCACGACTAATGTCGCTATGTCATGTTATATTTCTTCTTTTGTGTTACCCCAGAGTCGTACAGCTTCACCTTCAGGTGATGGGACCTACCATATTTCTTCACTGGTGTAACCCAGTGTCGTACAACTTCACCTTCACCTTCGAGTGATGGTTCAGGCGACTATGATACCCCTTGTTAAGTACAATATTTTATGATTTACGAAGGTTTTACAGATTTTCCTTCGAGCGACTATATTATCATTACTGAGCATTGTTTTATATATACATGTTTGATGAACGTTTTCATGGCATGCTAGGGTTTTCGAAAAACCTATTATGTGGTACTATATTGTGTTTTCAAAACAGGGGGTTAGTATGTTAGAAAAAAAAATGGTTTTCTTACTATTATTATTTATATTAAATTGGTCCACTCACGCTTTGTTTTGCACCTTTTTCATAATTTAGAATCGAGATGTACGATCCCGGCGTCAAGGGATTCCAGTATCGGTACCTTCGAATCCTCTCCGTGTAGTACCCCTCTTTCTTTGTAATCTCATTGTTATATAATACTCATTTCGTTGTATTCTTGATTAGTTTTATGCTCTAAACACGTCCCTGCATTTTCATATTTCATTATATTTAAATTTACTTATTTTGTTTACGTTTGTTCCTTCTTCATAACTTGCATGCATGGTAAAATGGCTTCGTCACCCTCGAGTGTTGGCCAGCACGTGCCTATTGTAGTATTTGGGGATATAGAGGTTGGGGCGTGTTAGTTTAGTATCTAAGCATGGTTTGTACAAAGTATACTTAAGATCTTCTCCTACCCTAGTAATGTGTCGGCCTTGATATCATTTGGATATCACGGCTTCCGTTTATTGATGTCCATCGGCACAGTTGTGCAATCCTTCTTTAGCCTGAATTGTCACATCCTATTTGAAGTACAAGAAATTCGTGTCAGGATTTTACCTTAGCAGTGATGTATTGGAATGATGGACGACTTTCAACAACGGACCGATACTCTGCATTATGCATTCCCTAGGAATGGCAGGTATAGTCAGATTTACATAGAAGTAACGTGGAATAGAGAAATCTTAGTGGGATAAAGTCTAGTTAGGACCACCTGAAGATTTGAAACGATGATGGTACTCTATGACTTGCGTTCTCTAGGAATAGCGGGCAAAGTCATATCTATATGGAGATTGCTCAATACATCTGAAGTTCATATTGGAGAAAATTAAGAAAGCACTAGTTGTAGGCGAAGTTAGCAGGTATATGTGGGGTAGACCAAATCAGTTTGCTTGGGCTTGCTGTTTTCGCTGAGGGAATTCATGTAGACCCTCATGAAAATTTCTCGGTGATTGTCTTATCGATAACATGCTTGTCTACTCCAACAATGAGGTCAATTTACTAAATATCAACATCTAGCTTTATATCTAATTCCTCAAATGTCGACCTTGCTTAGATTTTGTACCCCTCTTGGGAGACGTGAGAGTAGCAGAAGATATTCTTATCAAATCCGAGGTTGCAACTGTAGAACAGCGAAAATCCCCACGAGTGTCATGAATTACTAAATAGCATCGGTCTTGACGATTTCTACCAATTATTGCCAACTATTATTTGACCATAACCTAATCCCCATTTTCGGCTAGGAAATAAGTTCTATTTGAGATGTTGATTGTGAATGAAGTTTATGACAACTAAAGTGTTGTCTCACCTGATCCTTGTTCTTACACCTTTCAAAGATGTTGACCAACTTCGAATCTTACGGTGATGTTTTGCCGAACGTGTAGCTAGGTGCTGATGCAACATGGTCGAGTAACGCTTATGCCTTTCGATGGTTGGGACCACATGATGTGTACCATCCTATCTACAACCTAGAGTCAACAACTATCATCCGGTCTTGAAAATCTAATGACACCCTTCCGTGAAATCAGCTTTGTTCGTAATTCCAGAATCACCTCTTGGTCCTAAAAGATGTTTTAGTCAATCTTGGGTCACTCTTTTGTTCTTCGTATCATTTATGAAGAAGATGGACTGTCTAAGAGAACTACTCAGATGTTAAAGTTTTTAATTGAGATCATCAGTCATTCAATCGCCCAATCAACACCTTATTGAGCGAATCTTCACTACTAGTGATTGAATATTCCCGGAGTTACTTAGACAACCGTTCAAGTTGAGTTAGCGTTCGACCATTTCAAACTACTACCACATAACCAAGTTAGGTACTTACACGTATTCAAGCATTAAAGTTGTATATTCAATCTCGATACCTTGTACTATAGATCTAATGGAATTTTTTTTACCCTTAAACTCTTGAGTGTTCTTTTAGCCTTCTTGACATGGTTTCTTGCCAAATCCATGAGGAATTCATGATGGATCGACTTGGATGAAATTTTCGCCCAATTTCATATCGATATTCCAGGGAACATTAGGAGCATAACCCTTTCACAAGCTTACCAGACTTACCAGGAAGAATTCCAAGTGGCCTTAAGGATTGAATAGTCTTTTAGCATGGAATTGGTGAAGGTAGAAATATAGGTTCTGAGCCTTGCGATTGTGGCGTCAATTTCTATGTGTGGCTCAAAATGGTAACCATCATTCAAAGGATATGGTCAGAGATATGGTTCTTTTAATTCAGGTTTTCAAATCTTATATCCCTCGATTTGGAGAGCGACCCTAGTGATTAGTTACGAACGAACTTTTTACTACAAGTGTTCGTCTAGACACATTTTTCAACTATTTCGCTCCAAACTTGACGATTCGGGAGGGATGTGTATGTTTGATCATCTATGCTTGGGAGCAGGGAGGAGGGAAAAAAAGAAGATATCCTGAGGGATGAGAAGGAGACATCGTGAGGGAGAAAGAGGAAAAAAATAGGAAACGTTTTGGAGGATGAAAGAATATTAAAGAGATTTAAATTCCTATACTTAATACGATCATTAAGAAAAAGATAATCCTATGAATAAGGATTAAAAATCATCATAAATAAAAAAATTAATAAGTATATTAATTACTTAATTAGATAGTTTAGGGATAAATCTGGCAGGAGAATAAAAATAAGCTGATGGGTACAATGAGTCATTGGACCTAACTCAATAATCAAGTAAAATTGGACTATACCTCATAAAGACTCACATAATTTGACTCATATCAAATTTTATCTTCTTTTTTCAATACTCATAATGAGGAATTAGTTAAATTAAATTTTTTATTTATTAAAAAATTCATTTAATGCGTGTTGATGAAATTAAGTTCCTATATTATAGGCAGTTGGTTGGTAGGTTACCTTACGCTATATAAATGCATTTAAATTAATGACATTGAAATTAAATAAATAGAAAATTATTGAGATGACAAAAGGAAAAGATGTTTAGTGTTAAAACTATAGGAAAATTGTCACTTAGTACTACGGTCTAGTGATATTAAGTTTGATTCTTATCAAAGGCAAATTTGAATCATCACATTATTACTAGCCTATTGTGAGGCTAAGCCAATCTTCATCCCCTTTAGTGTAGAAAGCATTTTTTTGTTTAAAAAAAAATAGAAAAATTGTAAGGCATTCTAATTTTCCCAAAATTTTATTTTTATCTCTAACATTGACTTTATCCTTTATTTTTTAGCTTCTTCCTCTACATGAAATATTTTATAATAAATAGAGAAATAGAATCCTACTAGAAAGTGTGACCCGCGCGTTGCTGCGGGAAATGTGACATGCGCGTTACTGTGGGATTGAAAATTTTATGACATATTATACGTACTTAATGATTGTGGACCTAATAATTATGGACTTAGCACCGAACACCTAAATGTCATCAAACCAAAATAAACTTTCATTTAACTAAGTTCTTAACACTTCAGTTAAATGTGAAGTTAAAAAAAGTAGTTCAATTCGACTAAAAATTACCGAGGAAGGGAGATAGAAAGAACAAACAGTTGCGAAAAGGTGTACAGTGACACTAATCCTGCAAGTCAAATATGAAAAATATTCAAAAGAATGTAAAAGCTCAAATTATCCCTAGCATCAGTAGATTAATAATGAAGAAACAAAATTCTTATGTTTATATTGCTTGTCGCTTGACAATTCAGCGTGGCAAAAAAATGCAAGAAAAAAATATTGTTAAATATTTGATGAATAAGTGAATAACAGTGAACATTACATTTAGTAAAACATGAATATGCATGCGCATAGTAGGGAAAAAAATTGTACAAACCCAAATCAACTATGTTACAAAACAACTATATGCGCAAACAACCCAAACGACTAAATTAGACCAAAGCCAACTAACTTCGAATTTACCCAAATCAGAAAAGCAATCACAATCGAACTAACCTCTTCTTTCCATATGTAGTAGAAGATGTCCCTTGTGAATATGGCTCTTTTCACCCTCTATGCACAAAAAGAACACACTGAAAATGCTTAACAACATTACAAAAACTATACATATAGAATTATACATGTATTTGGATTTTCAACACAAAGTAAAAAGATTTACTAATAGATTCAAGCTTAAATTTATCAAAATAAGTAATTATGGATTGAAATCAAACTATATCATAGTTGTTAAAAAAAACTTTTGACTAAATTTTACAGATAGAATGAAAACCTCACTCTCTATCAACTAATCAATGTCTGAACTGTGAGAAAAAATTTATTTGAAAGCGTCCTTTACCAACTTAATGACGCATAAAATCATTAATCCGAAATAACCCAACTTTCAAAAACCCTAACACGATATCACATTGCAAAAAACCTCAAAATGCCTAATAACTGTTCCGGATGGCACACACCAATTTTTATCATGAGACAAAAGCAACCCCAAACCCAGATTAAGCATTTCATAAATCCTATTTACCGTAGAGAAATTTTTTTTTGAAAGGGAAGCTCACCAGTGCTATCATAGGGCCTGAGCAGTGAGAGGTTCCAAAACTGGAAACAAAAGCCCCCAAAAGCAATAAGAGTCTCTTGAAACTAAAAATAAAACAAAATTAAACACCCGCATACACAATCGGAGGCTATAAATCAAACCCCAAAATCACAAATAGAAACTCTAAACAGAAAAACCATTTGTAAATCCAAAACCACCATTTGTAAATTCCAAAACCACAAAAAAGAAATTGAAACAAAAGAAAACTGCCAGATGATATCGATACTGTTGTAATAACACCAGAAAACACTAACAAAAATATTAATATTTTAATTTCATACCACTTGATATTATGACTCACCTTTCTTTTTGTATTTTAACAACAGCCCTCTGCAACTCATATAAACTGGTTTAATGAGAATGTGCAGTGCAAAATATGCTCTCATCTATTTCAAGAATCACAAAGTTTTAGCTTTACATTTAATGTGAAAAACCTAAAATTAACCAAAGAAACCCCAATATGGCTACACATGAAGCATATATAAACTAAGGCTATATCATTTTTCACTGAACAGAAAAGAAAGAAAAACATACAACAGAGACAAATATTATAAATCACATACAGTACTAACAAATATTTCTGACTTTTTTTTTATTAGTTTAAAACACACTTTATAAAGATCAATAAAGCCCTACGAAAAATAAAGATTGACATTTTTTTCCAAACCATGGTTGGTTTGAAATCCCACATCTAAACAGATTGTGACATTTTGTTAACGGAGGCAGTAGATACAATGGAGGCATACCACTTGCTTTCACTACAGTTGCCAAAGGTAGGCTATTTTCAACCCTCAGATCTCTTCTGAATTAAACCACACTGCAAGCACCAGCTAACATCTCCAAAATTATTTTTTTTTTTTCACCAACCAACAAAACTCTGCACCAATTGTTTCCAATCTTAAACATATGTTATATGTTAGAAAATCGTAAAACTCACCTAACTCAATACTTAGTTTGAGTAAATCCAAAATGTCACTTGCATACAAAGTACAACCATCCAAAAACACAAAAGCTTCTTCTGACCATACACACACACACAAAATAAGGACACGAATGTCAGGCATGGCGATTAAAGTAAGTTCTCTTACCAAATAACCGAAGGCAAAAAGCATGTTAACGTTGCATTGTCAGAGGTACACCGTTAGCGATGTTTCTTTCCTGATCCAAACATAAACATGAATCAATTAAAAGCGTTAAAAAAATGAAATAACACTTTAATCTTAAAACTAAAAACCAAATGGTTATCAAACTGCCCCTAAAGGAATACATATTTTGGATTTATTAATTGGAGTTTTTCAAAACCTTCAACTAAGTGAAACTAATATACAAATAAAGTGCATATATAGGGACCAGAGATCACTGTGAAAACTACATGCTTAACAATCTTTTAAGCACCACAGCAAGTTAACAGTGTTAGAAGAAAAATATTATTGGAATTATTGAATGAACACATAACCGAACCCATTTTAGTCTTACCTTTGTGCCCAAATAATTACCAGATTTCCAAGTAATAAATCAAATATATAACTATTACTATAATGCACTGCCATTTCAAATTACCATGCCAAGAGAAGGAAAAGGAACATTGTGAGGTGAAAAATATAACTGAGAGCAGAGTAAAATTAACCATTTTGATGTTCCTGTTAATTATGTCTAAAAGAATGTCCATGTCCAGTGCATTCTTTCTAATAATTGACACAAAAGTAATAAATATACAGCCATTTCATGTCATTCCAAGGGGAACAACCATATACATGAGTTTTTTTTCAAATGATTGGCCACCCTCTCCGCAAATCCCCTAAACATAAAATTCTCATGCGCTCGTTTGCTCCATGTTCTGCCTTGCTCCCAGTCGGATCCTTCTCTTTCTCCTAATTGGAGACTCTAATTCAAGTAAAATCAAACATTCAAACAACTCAAATGAAACATTCAAACAACTCATCTCTTGATTGATTGGTACCAAATGAAGGCCATTAATACTTATTTGTAATTTAATTAACAAAAAAATAAAAACACTTGCATGAATTTAACAAATCCAATTTTGGCATCTTTTTACTGCTAATTGTTGTCACTTTATTTTGCTATATGTGTACTTTTCATATATGGGGCTAACTGATTGAAATTTGTTAGGTTCTCACTAATTTGGCATTCACATTGTTTGCTCAAGAGAATGTTGACATAGCAGTTATTGAGGTTATTCACTTCTCCTTGTAATGTTTTTTCCACATAATTTCAACTTATTCATTACATTTAGTATAACATGAATATGCATGTGCTGATTTTAAATGGTATTAGATTTGTTAGGTATATAATTGAATCACCAAATCCAATTTTCAATTACTTAAAATTAGACAACTGCAGTTCCTAAAACAAAAAATAATTAAAAAATCATTTGCAAAAAGAAAATTAGAAAATTAGAACTTGATAACAGTCTACCTTAAGGAAACCCATGACCGAGTAACAGATACAACAACATTGAGACATAATTTGGTGAATATATATAGTGGACAAATTTAATAACTCTAGTACTGTTAACAAAGCTTCAACCAATACAACAGAAATCAAATCAATATATACCTGCATATCCCCAGTCCGAATTGTACCCTTGTGCCCTACAATGTCTTGGTGAGTGATTCTTGCCTGAAATCCAAACAAAACAAAATTTGCAATTTTAGTTTCCAACACATTTAACCTTCACAACACACAAAAAATCAAAACTCTCGTCAACAGAAAACCAAAAGGAAAACTTGAAATTATATACCTCAAGCACAAATGGTTTGCAAACGCGTAGACTGAGATGAGTGCCAGACTTGTTTCAAGGCGCCTGAGGACTTGTACCTTCATTTCCTCTGTGGGCTAGGGTGAAATACTACCAGCAGATGTAGGGAATCCTTGAATAGTGTTCCATCTGCTAACCAAAGAGAAGCCACTGATGCAGTTAAAAAAAGGACAGGGTGGAAGGTTCCCAGTAGAGATTTGGCAAGTTGAGCAGAGATGTACATGGAAAAGGAGAAGAAAGCACGTCCCAAATTGAAAAAAAAAAAAAATGTGAGAGAGAGCGAGAGACGAACCTGATTCGCTTGCGGAGGCTAGGGTTCCGGCTTTTCCGCCTTTCTTCCTATCCCAGATGACCAACACGCGTAAACAAAAGAGCATTTCCGCCCTTCAACTGTTCACAAACAGTGAAAAACAGTGCCATTGAAATCGGGTTTTAGTATATGTATAATTTGCATATAACGTTGAAAGTAGGCAACATCGCCTACATGCCTCATCAAAATTGTTTTTGACTTTGTATTTGCCTGCTCTATCGGAGATGCTGAGAACATACGCTACCATGTTTCATTCATCATCCATAATAATTAAACTTAATATTAAAAGTAGTACCCTCGTATTAAAAAAATAAAAATAAAAATGGAGGGATGCGCAGAATAGTCGGGGTCTTTGGCATGGTCCTGGCAAGAAGCCAATAATTGGTGCATTAATAACTCTTTAAGACTGCAAAACAAATTGCAAGAGTCTTTTATTAATCCGGATCCCACCGACATCCCAAGATCCAAGCCAAACGGAAATTCCAAAATTACCTCATTCACATTATACTTTACAGATGACAGATCCGAATATCTTACCGGTGAAATTCATACCTTTTTTATTTTGGCCAAATCATATTAGTCTAAACACAACACCACCGCGCACCTCAACATTCACGGATTTGGACAACCAAGACTAAACTTAACACCAGATCAAACACGGATTTGGATAACCACACCAACAAACAACTCATTAACCTCGCATCCAAACATATCTTAAACTTAACACCAGATCAAACACGGATTTGGATAACCACACCAACAAACAACTCATTAACCTCGCATCCAAACATATCTTAAACAGTAGAAACCAAACCGCTCGAACCGGACCGGATCATCCGGTGCTCACTACGTCCCCGTTTCTCAGCACCCTCGATGTCGGAGTCACAGTAGTTCCTGACGGCGGTTAGCTCGTAGGGCGACGTATCGGTGGCGAGCCACTGCTCGATGGTGAACAGCTGTTGATGGCAAGGAATGTGGGCCCCAGTGGAGGTGACCTCGACGTAGTTAACGTACCAGCCGTGGTTGGGGCCGGAGCCGTCCGAGGTGAGGTTGAGAGCGCAGATCGATGACTGGAGGCAGGGACCTCGCCCGCTGAAGATGTCGAGATTTCCCCTCTCGAAGTAGTTGTAGCCGGGGCCCATCAAGCCGCCCCAGGCTTCGAGGTTCGTGATCTCGATGCCGTATCCGTACGCGTCGTACAGCCGGAGGTTGACGGTGGAGTCCGTCCCGCCCTTTATGATCGACCCCGTCCTAACGTACGCCGTGTACACGCAATCCGGGTCCTGCACACACACACATATATATATATACACTTCCAAACTAATATCAAACACCAAAATTTGATCAAAGGGGAAGAAAATGGAAACTTACGTCGGAGAAGGCGAGGGTGAGGAAGAGGGAGAGGAGGAGGGAGATGAAGAGACTATTGACGGAGTTGGTGGATGCCATTTTTGCGAAGGGTGAAGCTTGGTTGGGCGAGTGGTGTATGGAGCTTTTTATGGTAGAACATCACATGCTATTTTGTCCATTGTGGACACGTTGATTTCTTTTTTGGGGATGATTTAGTCATTTGGTGTAATCATATAGGTTGGCCCATGTATTTCCACCACTTGCCACTACTGTAATGATGAAGATAAGAACAATGTCGGGTATGGAATAGTTGGCATTGGTTTCGAGATTTCCCTTTTCGACCTCCAAAATATGTGTTCATTATATTCCAAAAGTGGAGAAAGCATATAGATAGTAACATATGTAGTGATAAGGATGGTATTTAAACATATATGTGTGTGTGTGTGTGCGCGCGCGCAGGGCCGGTTCAGAGATTTTTGAGGCCCGGGGCGATACCAAAAAATGTGCCCTAACTTTATATAAGAAAATTATTTATTTTCTCACGTAAGATATCGATAAAATTATACTTAGAAAAGCAGTTCAAACTCAATAATTTAGAAACACAGAAAGACTAATTTATTTGTATCAAGAGAAGGAAACCAAAAAACTCCGAGCTTCCATGTAGATAGATGATGAGTTTTGTTTTCCATATGAACTTTTAAAGTGTTTTTGTATAAATCGTGAGGTGTTTTTTTCTTATTTACTAACTTTGTCAATATGAGACTCAAAAAATAATGATGTTTGAGTCTTTAATTAATATGTATAAGTAATGAATGGGCACTAAATTAAACATTTTGATGACACGTCATATGATTTGCAAATTTGCTCTAAAAATTTGGTCTACATATTACTCTTTGTAGAAGATTAGACTTGAATTCAAACGAATATTTAAAAATAGCGACTCACATAACTACTAGCTAGTAACTAAAAATAAATTAACAACCAAACAAATATTCGTAAAAATTGAAAAGAATAAACACGCATATAGCATTTCGAACTTAGGAAATCTTGTTAATTTTAAACAAGAAAAACCATTGCTTCTATTTAAACTTTTTGATCATTTAACCAAATTTTATAAATTTATACTCTTATGAAAAAAAAAAATTGTAAAAATTAATTTATACTCTTATGAAAAAAATTTGTAAAAATTGGAAAGTAAATAAGCACATGTAGTGTTTTGAACCCAAGACCTCTTCATTATTTTCAAATGAAGAAACCACCACTTCTAGCTCAATTTCTTTGTAATCTAACCAAATTTTATAAATTTATACTCTTATGAAAACATATATAAATATACTACCGTAATAATTTTGGTGCCCCGAATTTTTTTGGGCCCTGGACGATCGCCCTGCCAGCACTGGGCTTGGGCCGGGCCTGTGTGTGTGTGTGTGTGTGTGTGTGTGTGTGTGTGTGTGTGATTATGAGGTTTTCTTCATGGATTTTTTTCTACTAAGCCGATCTATGTTTTATTTTTATTTTTTAACAAACGATATTATCTATACTATCTATAATAAAAAAAAATGGTGGACTAAACATCGCAATGTGCTAGTAATAATGTGGTTTAAATTCATCTTTACCGAGAATCGAGTCTAAAACATTTCATTTACAAGTGAAAAGAAATATCACTAGATCGTAATACTAAACGACTATCTTAATGCGTATTAGATTAACTGTAACGACCTGTCCCGAAAAATTATAATTTTAGTAAGTGAATTTACGAAAAGGCCCTTAGAGGCATATACTTTGACCCTTGTTGACTGTAGTGTCGTGTCATGTAAGGTTCATTTTCTTGACTTATCCTCATAGTACTCATTGCTACAGACACGTGGGCGCAGATGGTTCGTGATTTGGAGTTATAACGAGAGAGATATTAACGTTTGAAGTTTGGAGCATTTTAGTAATTTTGTTATTTTTAGAAAAATCTGGAATTTCTTTTATGAAATCTGGTGTGCCACTTGGACGGCCCAGATTAAAAAGGAAAAAAAATGTGCGGCTAAGATGCAAAGGGAAGAAAATAATAGGAAGAGAAGATGAGGAATAAGGAGAGGAGAGAGAATGAGGTAACCAATCAGAAACAAAAGAAAGGAAGGAAAGAAGGGAGGAGAAGGAAGAGAGGAACCCATCGGGTTTCGTTGACCCGTTTGCAACCCGCCACCCTACACCTTCCGCTGCCCTTGTAGGTGATTTTTTCCGGCGAATTGTCGCCATCCATCACCTAGAAGTCATTCCACTAACCTTCCTCTTCGTTTTCTACCTAGTATTATAGAGAATTTGGTGGTGAATTAACAAATTACTCAAGGGGGTGCCGTGAGACTCTTGCTCAGGATCCATCGATTGTGAAACCAATTTCTTCAATTGCCACCACTAGGACACTCCCCTAGAACCCAGGAACAAAGCCCAAGCTTTGGTTGGAGCGTCGGAGTTGGTTTGAGGACAAATCGACGAACACCCAATTCTAGAGTTCCGCACGGTTTTGATGAAATTGAGGTGTTTCCAAGCCAAAATTGGCCTTAGTCACAGGTATGAAAGTTGCTCTACTCACTGAGATCTTCATTTCTATGAAATTTGGTAATTTTTGGAGATAGTTGGATTTTCCGGCAAGTCGGGACGGCCAACCGCCACCCACGGTGGCGCGTGCGGCGGTGCGTGGCCAGTAGGCCGTCAATGCTATTTTTAGGCTATGTTCGACGTCTTAAATTCAGTTTTGATAATCGATTGTCATAGATTGATTGTTTGAATTTAATTTCCTTACTGTACGTGGTTAGGTGAAAATATAAATCGACGATCCGACCGTTGAATCGTCACCAAACTTTGGTACGTTGTAATACGTAATATTTGAGGATCACAGGAACTTACGGATCGGGAATCCAATGTACAGATCTTCCCGAATTAGATTTGGAAGTTCATAAAATAAAAGGAAAACTAATGAAAAGGGCTTGAAAACTTTGAGATTTAACGATAAAGACATAATAAATGGTAAAATGAATAGTACTAGGTTTGAATTTTTAGTGTAAAAATGTGGTTTTTCGTTAAAGTGAACAGTACCGCGGGCTTTTCGTTAAAACTCCCTAAAATAAAACGTTAACCGCCACTTGGTTTTGGCAATTGGCGGAGATCCGACCGTTGGATAGTATCAAAATTTCAGAATGTTATTCTAGGAGTATAATGTGGATCTCTGGAAGTTACGGATCAGAAATCTGAGATGCATATCTTCCAGATCGAATTATGTAGAGTGGTGACCCTAACGTCAAACTTTGATCGACAGATGACTTTTGGTCAATGGGTTTTAAATCATTCTAAAATGTTCTGGAGGATGTGTTATATGTGAGTTAAGTATTCTATTGATAAGAGTTCTGAGATGTGATTCGATAATTATTTTAGGCGCCGATCGTTCTGGACGCCTCGATGCTCATGCTAGGGAATTGTAGCGCGGATTCCAGGTGAGTGGGTCTTTTCCTCTTTATTGTATATATATATGATTGATAATTCCACAAACGCTTTTAAGTTGAATTATACATTTTATGCCATGTCATATGTATTTATACATTCTTAAATACTATGATATGAATGAGTTTTAGATTGCATTATGGCATATCCATATGCATATTACCAACCTATAATTGTCATGAATGCTACGCGGGACGCACAGGTGAGTTCAGGTGAGTTTATGGTGTTATTTGAAATAATTAGGTTATGGCATGACTACATGTTGCAATAATAAGCAACTCCGACATTGTCGTACATGTTGCAATAATAGGTAACTCCGACATTGTCGTATAGGTTGTAGTAAGCAACTCCGACATTGTCGTACAGGTTGCCTATGAGGCGTATAGGTTGCATTAGGCAACTCCAACTCATGTGTTATTATAGATTGATTAATGAGTTGTACAGACCACTATAGGTGGTTCCGACACAATCTTGTCGTACAGACCATTATTGATGGTTTTGACATAATCTTGTCGTACAAACCACTATAGGTGGTTCCGACACAGTCTTGTCATACAGACCATTATTGATGGTTCCGACATAATCTTGTTGTACAGACCACTATAGGTGGTTCCGACTCATGTGCAGACATATGTGATGAGCTATAGGTTCAGCCGTACAGGCCACTATAAGTGGATCCGACTGACACATTATTATTCATCATTTTAGTTCAACTGTTTGGCTTGATTATTTATATGGTATCTTGCAGGATATACATGTTGGGATTTCTGGATTATGGAAATGATCTTGAGACATATATATGTTTATTTATGTATATTCTATTTTCTGTGAAATTATACAGGTTTTGCGACGAGGGGTTATACTCTTGACAATTTAGAAAGGTTTTGAAAAGTTTGTTTTTGCCCACTCACATTTTCTTGTTTTGCGCCCCTCCAGGTTTTAATTGCTAAAGGTTCGTATCGACAAGGATTCTTGGCGAATCTCAATTTAGGTGGTTGCCTCTACGGGTATGATTCTTACCCATGCTACTGTACTTTACTTATGCTCTGACATTGCATGTGAAATGGGCTCAATCCTGCTCACCACACACTTCTGCTCTTAGACACTTTAGGTTTAAATTTGTTCACTTTTTACATATCAGTACACTTTATGGCTTCGTCACCTTCCAGATGTCAGCCAACATGGCTCGATTCGGAGTCCTAGTGGACATTCCGAGTCAGGATGTGTCATTAACTATCTTTTGTCAAACCTTAGAGTTTAAAAATCTTCTTCTTGTTTTTCATTGGTATATTGAGTGCAAAATCATTAGTCCTATATTACTCTCGACACTTCTATTGTATTTATTTGGTTGCAATCACAGAATGCGACACTGCTGTTTGATCTGACCAAAATAAAATAAATTAATGTGGTTTGGATCTTATAAGTACAGCAGCTAAGCGACTAGAGAGCGGACTTTCCACCACATACGTTTTTGATCGCACCTTCATTATTTACGGCAATGAAATTGAATGGTTTATTTACTTTGGAAAAAGTTATAGAACTTTCAAGCATGCTTTTGTTTTGGTCAAAAGTATGCAAAAGTTTAAAAAAAATAAAAATAATAATCAATAAATAAATATACACACTCACACTTATGAAGAATAAATTATAGCTAAGGTCCCTATGCTTTAAGTCAATTGTAACTTTGGTTTTTCAATTAAAATTCTATTAGATATAGTCCTTGAACTTAATAAAATGTTGAGCATCAGTCCTTTTGTTTTAACACCGTCAAATTTTTCTTTTGAGTTGGTTACATGGCTGGCAGATGGAACTCACAAGTACAGTAAGAGGGGATAGTATTTTGGAAATCCTTGACCCAAAAAAAAAAAACAAATTTTTGTAAAACCTAAAAACATAGTTCTTTGTACAACAGCAAGACTGTCTCAATTACCACCAATTGACTCCATCTCTCTCAATTTTGCTTCGCCTAGCTCCTTCCAAACTATCTGAAAATAAACCCCATTAGTTTGCCCTGCCGCATATGGTTCTCAAAACCCAAAACAAACCCAAATTGGCAGTGAATGGAGTAGCACTACCCGTAATTCTGAGGTCCCACCTACCCAAATAATGAGGATTGAAGATGGTTTACTCTTGGAGTGGGGTAGGTATGCGGTGTGTGATGACTTTGGTGTGTAGCTACGAGAGATATGGAGATCCTGAATGGGGAGGGTGAAAGATGGGAGGGGGGCAATCATGTTTTATTTTTATTTTTTGTTTCTTTTGTACAATATTTATAATAAAAATCTAACTTATATACCTAATTTTTTTTATTCCATTCGGTACCCATATTACCAGGAGGATCTTCACCGGATCCTCTTTGTGAGGATCTTGGGGATCCTCCAATCACATCCGTTCATCGTACATCGTGCGGTCAGAAATTATTGTAAATTTTTTTATTTAAAATTGAATATAAATAATACCTGACAAAATCTGGTCGCACGATGTATGATAAACGAATGTGATTGGAGGATTCCCGGGATTCTCACAAAGAGGATCCGGTGAGGATCCTCTCTCCCTATATTAACATTATTGTGGGTCCCATTGTACTACCACACAAGCACATTAACGGTAAACATAACGGAATGACCAATGCTTCATAGCTTGGCAAATTGAAGGACTATATCTAATGGATTTTTGGTTAAAGGACCAAAGCTACAATTGACTTAAAGTTAAAGGACTGTAACTACAATTTTCATAGAGTTGACACGTAGATTATTTTTCAAGAAAGACAAGACTGCCCCTATTAAATGAGTAGGGAGCAGCCTTATTCACCACGCCACGCGCATCTGAGGTAGAACATGCAGAGATCAACGACTGCTCAAGGCACCACTGCCCATAAGAAAAGTCAAAGGTATTCATGATAGAATAATCCTTTATGCTTATCATAAATGCATTCTTAATTAGAGAAAACCTCTTCCAAGTAAGTCATACTAATTCCATTTATTCAGGATATTTATCTAATTACTCGAAGATATTTATTTACACAAATATCTTGGAATATTCCACCCAAAATCCACCCTTAAACCCTAGACGGCCAACCCACTTCCTCTTTTTCTCCTATAAATACTCCCTTTATCTCAAAAATTCAAAACGATTTTTGATATCCACAAGCACTCAAACACATTATTCTTAAAATTCTAACTTTGGCATTGAAGATTCTTCGACCAAAGCCCCCCATTCATCGTGGGTGCGCGAGGCTTTTGGCCTTAATCTTAGGTTTTATTATTTTGCAACTGCATATTCGTCAATCAAAGGAAAGCGGAAATTTGAATCCGTAAATTGGTGCTTTCATTGAGAGCTCTGATCCGAAGACTCGAAGAAGACCCTTGCTTTCAACTTCCATCATTCGTAGATCCATGACTACGATGGCAGGAAATTCAGAAACTATAACCAATGAGACCTCCACCGTTGAAGGACATGGACAATTCAATGGAGATCGCGACGTGGCTCCACGTCGTTGATCCTCGAGGCTTACCACGGCAAGGAATGCTCATTTGCCACTATGAGGTACTGTGACCATGCTAGAAGCGGCTATCACTGCTGTAGTGGCCCACGGGGCAGTCCCCACCTTTCACGAGGAAACCCTAGGGCAGAAGGCCTATGAAGCAAGCAGCCAATAGACACACACCTAGGCAGCTGCTCGCCCTCGACAGCAGCCCCTGACACCTACCACCTTTACTTGGATGAGAGCTGCCCAGACCAAGGTAGCCCAAGTCACACCAACCGAGACACAAGCTGCAGCCTAGTGCGAGCCTAAGTGCCTTCAGCTCAAGGCCTAGTATGGTAAATTGAGGCGGCCCAGTGCCCTAGCGCCCTTGTGCCAGACCTATTCCTGCAGCCCTCAAAACGGTCCAGCATGGTCCCATACCAGTTCAACCGGCCGAGATCCAGAATCGAAGGCCGACGGTTGAACCAAGTGTATTTTTACCCCACCTTATTGCAGATTTGACCCATCATGGCTCAAACTTTGCATTCGGAGTCCATTACACTTCCACAACTCAAGAAGACGTCTACTTTCTCAACTCTTCCACTCCAAATGGCAAACAACACCTATCCTGACAAGCACCCTTGCACAACAAAATACCTTGGTGAGTCAACTCCTGCAGCGTACTGAGATGCAGCATATCCCAAACGAGGTGTCCCGAAGTAGGACAAGGGCAGGCGATGATGTTTCTCTCTCGCAGTGTCTTGGTAAGTAGCCCCTCGACTAGCCACAACCGAGCGTTCTGGCAGTGTACATTCCTGCCTGAGCTCCCGAGATAGCGTATACTCTCGGCTTAGCTTGTTGAGAAGTGTGCACTCTCAATTAGGCCCTCGGACGAGTATACATTCAAGGTTGGGGCCACACTCTGAAAATCAACATAGACAACCTTCCATGCAAAGTATTCATTCACGGCTAAGCCCGCAAGGAGCATCATCTTTCTCACATTGGAGTAGGCGGCACGACGGAAGGGGAGAAGCTGTTGCACAATCCGGCTTAAGTTTAATCGGCAAGTTACGAGTAATCTGTTTGCCTACTAGGAACGTACCCATGCACTGGAGCCACGTCATAAACGAGACGAGCATAGGGAATAGCAGCCCAGACTAATAGGTCATGATCGGGGGTAGTAAAAAGCCTCACTGCCTTTGCAAGAGGCAAATTCAGGAAGAAATAGAGAGGTTCTTGATGGAGCGATTGTGCGAAATCCAGCGTATCGAGACCACAAATGAGGCCCTTCGCAGAGACGTGGCACACATGGGCAGATCACCTTTCACAGATGAGATTAAGCAGACGGAGCCCCCGGTAAGTTTTATACGCCATATTTTACCTTATTCAAGGGAGACGAAGACCCGGATAGGCACTTGAAGTATTACCGCAGCGCAATGATCCTCCATATGGCCAACGACGCTTTAATGTGGAAGATATTCGTCAACGACGCTTTAATTTGGTTTCATACCCTGCCTCCACAATCCATTCAAAATTTCGACGAGCTTTCTGTAGTTTTCATTAAGAAGTACTTATCCTACCGCTTGATCAAGAAGAAGTTTGATCATCTCTTCAACATCAAGAAGAATCTGAAGGAGTCGCTTCACGACTGTATGAAGAGGTTCAAGATGGAGAAGGCGAAGATAGTCAGCTGCAACGACTCGATCGCCACATCAGATTTTCAAAAGGGACTCCCAGCAGATCATCCCATATTCGGAGAACTGATCATGAAGGAGGACATAACTCTGGCAGACTCATTCACTCAAGCAGAGAAGCATGCGCTTTGGGATAAGGCTTAAAGAGCAAATAAGCCATATAAGTAGCCTCAGTATGAGTCTGAGGCAGCCTAGAAGGAGGTGGACAAGAAGTAGTCCAACGACCGAAGCAGTCAGGGGCTAAGCATAGAGACCGGTCTCTAGTAAAAGGAGGTTAGGCTACCAAGAACTATACCAAGTTCTCGATCCCGATCAACTAGATCTTCCACGACTCAAGAGTGAGCCTTGTTCCCCCGAGGTCCTGGTCACCCAACCTACACTTGCTATACCTGGATAGACCACTTAGAGAAGCTAGTGAAGAAGGGTAAATACGACAGATACCTGAACAAGCCAGCTACTTAGCTTATAAGGAACGTAGACGCAGACGATGAACCGTCTACCAAGACCATTAGAATCAACGACATCTTCGTTGAGTCTGAATACTTAGGGGCCACAAACCACTCCAAGAAGAGGAAGATCCACCAGGCTATAGCAGTCTCCCAGGTTCAGGCAACCGACGCCAAACCTGGACCCATCGTTGGTTTCACCAAGAAAGATGCTGAGAGAGTTGATTTCCCACATGACGATGCGCTGGTATTATCCGTTCAACTTGCACATGCTATCGTCTACATAGTGATGGTAGACAACGGCAACACAAGAAATCTACTTCAGTTATTTGTCATTCAGAAGATGGGCCTCGAAATCAGGATAATACGCCGAGCAGAGGTACTCATCAGATTCAACGGATATACCTTAACTGCTATTGGCAACATAACACTCAATGTGAGAACACAACCAGTAGTCTCATAGTACACATTCATTATAGTCAGCGACCCGTCTCCCTATAATGGGATTCTGGGAAGGTCTGGCTAGTGAAATTTGGCGCCGTAACCTCCGTCGAGTACCAGAAAATCTAATTCTGTATCTTGGGAGGAGCAGTCGAAGAGATCAAGTCTGACTAGGCCGTACCCCGACCAAGCACGATGTAAATGTTGAAGAGTCAAAGAAGAAGTCCTTCACCTCCATAAGAGCTACCGAGGTTAAGAAGGACAAGTCTGTTACCAAATAGCAAGGATAAGTTTGCTGCCAAATAGCAACTACAGCAAGCGGATCAAGATGATGGCATTCAGGACGACACACCGACAGAGGAAAAAGGATGGAAACCAGAAGAAGACATCGAATACATCATTCTTGATCCTGAGCAGACGGAAAAGATGACTAGAATCGGTTCACGACTGAGCCCGAATGAAAAAGAAGAGCTCAAGGTCTTCCTGAGTGAAAACTGTGACATTTTTGCATGGTCGCCCTCAGACATGCCCGAAAAAGAAGACACAAGCTACATATCGACCCCGCTGCCAAACCGATGATCAAGAAAAGAAGACACTTCACTCCAGAACGAGTAGCGATAATTGAGGCAAAGATAGACAAACTAATGGAAGCCGAATTTATTGAGGAAGTGGCGCATTCAGCATGGTTAGCTAACGTCGTGCTGGTAATGAAGAAAGAGAAAAGCAAGTGGAGGGTATGCGTGGACTACACCGACCTCAACCAAGTTTGCTTGAAAGATGCATTCCTTATCCCCCTGATTGACGTACTGGTGGATTCAACCGTAGGGAACTAGCTGCTCAGCTTTTTGGACGCATATTCCAGCTAAAATGAGATCTCCATGTTCGAGCTCGACAAAGAGAAAACTGCATTTGTGATCGAGCGAGGCACCTACTGCTACAAGGTTATGCCTTTTGGCCTGAAGAACGCATAAGCTACCTATCAAAGGTTAGTAAACATGATGTTCAAGAAGCAAATTAGGTTTACCATGAAGGTGTACGTCAACAACATCATGGTAAAAGGAAGACCACCTCAGAAACTTGGACGTCTACGTCAACCCTACCAAATGCACATTTTGAGTCTCCTCAAGTTGATTCTTAGGGTACCTCGAAACCTAGCGAGGAATTGAGGCACATCCCAAGAAGATTAAAGCAATCTTGGAGATGAAATCCCCCACCACTTTGAAGGAAAACCAAAGTCTGACCGGACGAACAGCCACCCTCAGCCGTTTCCTCTCGCGCTCAACTGATCGATGCAATCTTTTTTTTAAGGCCATCAAGAAGACGTAAAGAGACAAGTAGGACGATGAGTGTGATAAAGCATTTCAAGACTTGAAGAGATATTTGACATCCCCTTCGCTACTATCCAAGATGGAAGTAGCCGAGGACGTATACATCTACTTGGCAGTCTCAGATGTAGCAGTAAGCTCTGCCCTTTTACGAGAAGAGCTAGGGGCCTAACTGCCAGTATTCAACACTTCTAAAGCTCTCATTGATATAGAAACAAGATACTCGAAGATTAAAAAGGTAATTTTGGCGCTAATTATTGCAGCTCAGAAGCTCATACCATACTTTCAGGTGCATACGGTCGTTGTCATGACTTAGTATCCCTTACGATCTATCCTACATGGTCCAAACGTGTCTCAACAAGTGATGAAATAGGCGTTGGAACTCGATCAATACGGCTTGGTTTACCGACACCGGACGACGATAAAAGCTCAGGCATTGGTAAACTTTATAGCAGAGTTCACTCCCGGCCTAAAAGACGCAATAGTATATCCCAAAGGTGCCCTTGAAGCAGCCGGGCAAGCCTTGGCAACACCAACCCTTCCTGACAAGGACTTTTGGCACTTGTTTGTCGATGGTTCATCTAACTACAAGGGTTCTAGAAAAGGCTTGGTTATCATCATCGCAGACAGCTTGATGCTCAAGCAGACAATCATTGTAGGCTTCAAGGCATCAAATAACGAAGCAAAGTATAAGGCTTTATTGGCAGGCCTTCGAATGGCATAAGATTTGGCGGTCAAGAAGCTTGCAATCTATTCCGATTCTTAGCTCATCGCCAGCTAGACTACTAGGGAGTACGCAGCAAAGCATCCAAGGATGGTACGATACCTCAAGAAGGTATGAAAGTAGCTTGAGGTATTTCAGACTTACACTCTTACACATGTGCCACAGGCAAACAATGCTCATGCAGACGCCCTGGCAGCCTTAGGCTATGCTTTGGACTACTAGTTTAGACGCTCCATCCCGATCGAGTATTTGGGAAAACTGAGCATAAAATAAGAACCGGTAGCTGAGGTATTACAAGTCAATACAACCCTAAGATGGCAAGACCCCATCATTGACTACCTAGTCAATGAGACACTCTCTGCAAAAAGATTGGAAGATAGGAAGCTCCAAATAAAGGCAGCACGCTACTATATGTGGAACGACGTTCTCGTCTGAAGATCTTTTTTAGACCCACATCTCTGCTGCCTAGCGCCTCCCGACGACTTGAAAGTTTTGAGCTTGATCCACGAAGGAGTTTGTGGAAACCACTCAGGAAGTCAATCTTTCGCACATAAGGTCTTCAATGATGGCTACTACTGGCCAATCGTGCATCAAGACGTTAAAGAATTTATTCAAAAATGCAACAGCTGCCAATACTTCAAGCATGTACCTGCACTGCTTACCAGCGAGCTCCACCTACAAACATGCTTATGGTCATTCATGCAGTGGGCAATCGACCTGGTAGGGCCCATGTGGTCCACTACTAGGTGCAGGTCCACTACTAAGGGCAGGGCATGATGATCGTGGCTACCTAAAACAAAAAATTACAAAGAGTGTGTCTCGGCCCAAAAGGCAAGGCCACCCGAAAAGGCCCAAAAAGTAACCCCATCGAGAAACCTAATAACCTTAAAAATAGATTCACCGCCTCCACCGCCACATAATTGGTGGAGACGACCAGGGAACATGAAAACCAAGAGAAACCTCTATAGATAGCAATACGCAAACCCATCAATGTCACAACACTAGTGAAAAGAGCCAAATCTGCAAATCATGAAAACCATAACCATTCTGGTCACCACAGTTCTGGTCCTCAACTGAACACAAACACACAATAGGCATGTGAATGCCCATAACCAACTGGTAACATAAAAGGTCAGGTGGTTTAAACACCAATTCAAAAATATACCAGACCTTTGTAGGGGTGACACCATATAGTTATCTTTGATTGAAGAAAATCACGAAAAAAACAGCAAACACAAGTTAAGATGAGATTCGCTAAATCTAGAGAGGATGAACATGGCGTGTGTGAGGGGTTGGAGGGTTGATTTGAAGTTTCGGAAGATTTTGAGGGCAAAGTCCCTAAATCTAGCCTAAAAGCCCCTAATTAAAGGAATAAGACCTTGAAACATGGGTAAAAAGCCATCGCAATTGTGATGATGGACAAAAAGCCTGGAGGCATAGCTCCATACACACTGGGAATCGAGGCCATCGCAGTTGCAGGGGGAAGAAAAAAAGGAGGGGGAGAAAAGATAGGAAGGAGGAGGATAAGAAAGGTTGAAAAGGTGGGTGCCATCAGCCCTAAGTAAGAGCTGGAGGCCGACGGCTAGAAGGAAGGTAAAGTTTATGATTTTTGCTAGGGTTAAAGAGTGTATTAGGGCTTTATAGTTGTGAAAGGTTGTAAGGACAACACCTGTAATCACAAATGCATAAATTTTGGTTATGTGGCCTGCAAATGAGGGTAGCCAAGTTGAGATGGTGGTGTGGTTGGGTGGTTCGTGACAGCATTGGTAGATGTGTATTAGGAGCAGGACGAGGTGGTTTCATGCATGAGTCAAGTGAAGTAGCTCGTGAGGCTATGTTGTTATGTGTGGTAATAGGGATGAGGAGGCAGGAGTGGGTCCATGAATTTTCTCTTAGGTGGGCGATGTTGTAGTTTTATGCTTAAGCAAAAAGAGAATTCTAACAAAGTACTAAATATCAATACTGTAGGCGAAAGCGAAGAAACAAACAATCTCAAAATAACACAAAATATTTATGTGGTTCGACGTAAAAGCCTATATCCATGGGCGATAGCAAATTCTAACAAAGTACTAAGTATCAATATTTTAGGCAAAAGTGAAGAAACAAATAATCTCAAAATAACACAAATTATTTACGTGGTTCGGTGTAAAAGCCTACGTCCACAGGTGAAGCACAACAAATAATTTCACTAAATCAACGAAGATTATAAAAGAGTGTTTAACTCTCACAACCCAAACCTCACAAATTACTTACCCTAAACTAAATGAGTAGAGAACCCAAAATAAATGCAAGAGATACTCCCAAATTGCTCTCTAACTCTCAAACTCACAAATTAACTCTCACAAGTTTGCCAGTCAAATAAGCCACACCAAAATAAACAAAACCCTAAGGCCTTATTTATAGAGTATAGTACTTTTACAATGAGATGGGGAACAGGAAGTAAAATCCACATCGTAATAGGCAAGGAAAACAGATCCTTATCTTAATAAAATAAGTAAGTTATGAAAACTTCAACACTAAGCAGTGTTAGAACCAACTTTGCGCGCCACCGTAAAAGGTGGAGATGCTCAAACTTGTTTACCTGTAAAAGATCACACAACCGTGAGTAAGCCAAAAACCGAGGGAAGGGGTTGGTGTGCTAGTGGATCTGAACTAAAGAATACTTACTACCGGTGCCACAGAGAGATATGTTTTTAGATCTCGCATTTTAAAAACTCATCTTTCGGTATTCATTATTGTAATTTTATTGTAGTTTGTAATACATATATGACTGGATGTGTATATGTAGTTAATAACTTACCACTTGTACGCAGAGTTCCTGATTCGAATTAAAATGTACAAAATAGATATTTACTAAAAGAAATACAGGCTTTCTGACGATCAAGTTAATAAGCAATATTAAGACTACAGAAGTGAGCAAGGGAAAGAGTGTACAAAGACTGCGTACAAGAGATGAACCCTAGAAGATGTATTTATACCAGTCGAGGAGAGGACCTTTTAGGATAATAAAATCCTTATTAAACCGGAAGAATCTCAGAGGATATCTATAAAGTAGATATTGCATCCTCTTAGGAGTACGATTACTTGTAGCAGCGCACATCGATCTTTAGATTGTAAAGACTAAAAAATGATAGGAAATCTGTAGATTCCGTACTGGATTAGGTTTTCGTATTTTGCGAAATAACAATGGTCAGTCTTAGCGAAGTCATCGGACTTCGTCCACTAATTCAAGAACAAGATGATGATGGTCACTGCTTCATTTAGCCAGCTCCGTATCGAAAGCTATTGAGTCTATGACCGGACTTTTGAGGTGTACGTATTCGAGTCCGCTTACTCGGGCCCTGGAAAATCATGGTCCCACAATTGTCTCTAACTATCTATCTAGAAGAACTTATTCCTTTTCATGATGGATAGTTACCCAATGACCATGCCTTTCAGAGTAAGTCAAAATATAGTTTCATTTCTTCAAACACGTGACATCTTGGCTTCATTCCTTATGAACTTTTGATACTCCGGATTCAGACGCGCGATCTTGAATATCGTGGAGAGTGGACAACAATGATGAAGGATGTTATGTTGCTTGTGCACAATTAACAAGGGGTGACCCTTTGTATCACGGAGCAACTTCCACCTTCGAACACATGAATCTCTAGGCAAGACTCTTCGAATTCAACGGTGACATCTCTTGGCTATCCATCTTTAAATTGCCCAGCCTTGGATCGTATTTTTCAAATCCCCTATTCTGAGACTCTAGCTTTCTAACTTTCATGTCTCAATTCCCAAACTCAATTTTCACTTTGAGCTTTTATCCCTTTCATGCCTTAGTTCGCACACTCAATTTTCACTTTGACCCTTTGGTGGTTAGGATTTGTAACCGAGAACTTTACCATATCCATATCTATCATTCTTAAGCATAGTTAAATGAAATGGGGGATAAGTCATAACCTTTCAATAGTCAACCTTGGTTTGCTCGATGTGTTCCATAACATTCATCCCTTACTGAACTATTGGCAACATCCACTTCCCAGTCCTCGCATAAGGGTTCAAATTTAGGAGGGTGTTTAGATTCTTCAGTGGGATCCACTTCATTGGGGCCCTTTTCATCCTTCTTCATTAAAGCCTCTTTGCTCTTCTGCTGAACAGAGCCTCTGACGATAGATTGACCTTCATCAGAGTTGATGATCCTAGTCAAATCGGATTCATAATATCCCTTAGGAAAATTTCCATAATAGGGGTGAGATTTGTCTCCCCAAAGAATTGTACCCCTTTTTGCCCTATTCATGGGACTTTGATAATAAAACATGTGCTTGCACGTTTATGAAAAATCATAACTTTATTCAAGTCATTCATCTTGTTAGAATATAGCGCCTAAAACTTTTCATCTTTTGCTATAATAGGCTATTTTACACTTGGAGGTGAATTTTTTAAGTTTGACTATTTAAAATAGAGTTTTGGTCGTTTTACAGCATCTCTTGGAGATGTTCTAACTAGCTAAAAGTCACACATGTGTGTGTTAAATTTGATGAAATTAAAAAGGGATTTTTGAACATTAGTCCTTGCAAAAGAATAGAATTTAAAAAAAAACCTTGTCCTAGATTACATATTCAATTTAATCCCTTAACGTGTACTTTTATTAAAATTTATATTCTATTTTTGTTATTTAAGATGTATTTTTATTTAATGTCTCCACATTAAATTTTGATTTTATTAATATGCACATATTACTCCTTTCAATATAAATGAACATAAACAAGTGGCTCTTTACTACATTGGTGAAAAGGTGTTGAGCCCTTGCATGATAGCGTGGGTTCAAATCCCACAGGTGACTCATCTAACATCTAATATAACAAAATCTATCGTTTGACAAGAAAAAAAATTATAAATGAGCATAAATGAGAAAATATTAAAAGAAATTAGTGACACACAAATATGTAAATACATAAGTGTACAGAAATGACTGTACCGAAATGTTTGTACCGACATATATTATAATGAACCTAAATGTATGTCTCGAAATATATTATATTGAATTAATGTACCTAAATGTCAATATCGAAATGTATGTACCAAAATGTATTATATTGAACTAATGTACCGAAATTTACGTACCGAAATGTATTATATTGAATTAATGTACCTATAAATTTGTATCGATGGATATACGGCAAAATATATCAAATGAATTAATGTACCTAAATGAAATATTATACAAATTGTATCGGAATATATTATATAAAAAAAGTGTGATGATAGACCCACCCCATTGTCCTATTTCTACACCCACATTATAATTTCACCCACCATTGTTCCTAAAATAACCTCTAATATCTAATTTTTTAAACAATAATATTAATAAGTTAAAAAAAAAAAAAAGAAACTTCATGCTTCCTTAATTGCAACTACCCTAGCAACCTCCTCCCACCCCATCAAAAACCAAAACCTTTGACACCTGCTTGGCGGCATCTCCTTTGGAAAGAGAGAGAAACCAAAGGGAAAGGAAGAGATAAGCATAGGGGGAGTTTTCCAATACAAAAGCAGATTGCTCCAAATCGATTTATTCCAATTGGAATTGGGTATTCTTTAATTTTAAAATTTGGGTTGTCGTCGTTGTTCGTTTATGAGGAAAAGGAGGAGAGGATGGAGGTGGTATTACCAAAATTGAAAGGGAGAGTGGGGTGGTGTTTGTTGCTGGGGAGGGTAATGGATGATTGGGGATTTGTGTCACATCCCGACCCGAGGTCCACCACATCCCGGGCCCGCTCCACCACCGTAGCACGATATTGTCCGCTTTGGGCCCCGACCACGCCCTCACGGTTTTATTTCTGGGAACTCACGACCAACTTCCCAGTGGGTCACCCATCATGGGATTACTCTCGTACGCTACTCGCTTAACTTCAGAGTTTCTACGGAACCCGAAGCCAGTGAGCTCCTAAAAGGCCTCGTGCTAGATAGGGATGAGAATATACATATAAGGATCACTTCCCTGGGCGATGTGGGATCTCACAATCCACCCCCCTTAGGGGCCCGACGTCCTCGACGGCACACTTCCGGCCAGGGATTGGCTCTGATACCAAATTGTCACATCCCGACCCAGGGTCCACCACATCCCGGGCCCGCTCCACCACCGTAGCACGATATTGCCCGCTTTGGGCCCCGACCACACCCTCATGGTTTTGTTTATGGGAACTCACGAGCAACTTCCCAGTGGGTCACCCATCATGGGATTGCTCTCGTGTGCTACTCGCTTAACTTTGGAGTTCCTACGGAACCCGAAGCCAGTGAGCTCCCAAAAGGCCTCGTGCTAGGTAGGGATGAGAATATACATATAAGGATCACTCCCCTGGGCGATGTGGGATCTCACAATCCACCCCATTTAGGGGCCCGACGTCCTCGTCGGCACACTTCCGGCCAGGGATTGGCTCTGATACCAAATTGTCACATCCCGACCCGCGGTCCACCACATCCCGAGCCCGCTCCACCACCGTAGCACGATATTGTCCGCTTTGGGCCCCGACCACGCCCTCACGGTTTTGTTTATGGGAACTCACGAGCAACTTCCCAGTGGGTCACCCATCATGGGATTGCTCTCGTGCGCTACTCGCTTAACTTCGGAGTTCCTACGGAACCCGAAGCCAGTGAGCTCCCAAAAGGCCTCGTGCTAGGTAGGGATGGGAATATACATATAAGACCATCTCCAATGGTTGGGCTAAAAGCCAAACATTTTAGCCCGGAAAATTTAGTTTTTAGCCCAGAAACAGTTTTTCTACTGCAACCTGTTCTACCCTAAAATTTTAGCCCGGGATTATTAAAGAATAAATTTAGGCTTTTTTTTCTTAAATTAATTTTTTTTTAAAAAATAAATATGTAGACTATCGTAAATTAATTTTATGAACATTTTAATCTAAAAAAATTTAAATTCCGATAAATATTTTCACTCGATTCAGTGGAGCCCACACCGATTTATGGGCTAAATTCTGGGGGGAATCAGGCCTTGGTTTAGCATTTAGCATTTAGCCCAAAATTTCCCCTTGAGTTGGAGTGAGTTTGGGGGGAAATTTTGGGGGGTAATTTGGCTTTTAGCCCACCATTGGAGATGGTCTAAGGATCACTCCCCTGGGCGATGTGGGATCTCACAATTTGATAGTCGTCGGTCCATCGTGGATGATTTTGGAGCATGATGGATTTATTTTTACTTTTGTTAGTTTTAGTTTTTCTTTATTCTCTTTTAGTTTATTTAATTAAAGTTATAACAAATTTATAAATGTGGATTTAAAAGTCTTTTGCTAAAAGGATAATTATGTGATTAACATTTTGATCAAAATGTGGGTGGAAAAATAAGTCAATGAGGTGGTTTTAGTAGCATTCATAAAAAAATTAGGTTACCTAAATGTAGACATCAAAATATATTATGATGAATGAAATGAATATTAAATGTAATTAATACATTAAAAATAGGAAAAATAAATAAATAAAGCATCAAAATATACTTAATAAATGAGATGATTAAATGTATCAGAGACTAAAATTAGATTTTAATCTTACACAAGGTTATAGTCTAAAACTCATCTTTTTAATGATTAAAATGAAGTTTTCTAAATTAAAAACAAAAATTTAAGTGGAATTAAAATGAAGTTTTCTAAATTAAAAACAAAAAGTTAAGTGGAATTAAATGGACTTTATTTTTTATTTTTTAATGAATGGAATAAGAAGAGATAATGTAAACAAGGACAGAGAAAGTGTAGGTGTAAAACTATGGCTAATTTAAAAAAGCCTTTAATACATCTTAAACAATAAAGACTATGCTAGTTGAAATATATGGATGATGGATGAACGCAAGCAACATTAGATGCATGTGCAGATATTAGAACCATATAGGTCCGATGCAACAAACTTGTCAACGTTGACGTATGCTAATTGAGGTAACAATAGACTGAAAATAGCTTGTAAAATAACAATAATTTAGGGAATGACAGCATACATACATTTTAAGAATATGAAAAAGAGAGAAGATCTTCGAATTACATTCGTTCATCGTATATCGTGCGGTTAGAAATTATTGTAATTTTTTTTGATTTAAAATTGAATATATACAGTACCTGACGAAAACTGGCAGCACGATACACGATGAACGGATGTGATTTGAAGATCACCAAGATCCTCACAAAGAGGATCCGGCGAGGATTCTCTCTATATGAAAAATTCAGGGCAGCAACAGGTTGTCAAGTACCTTCTACATTGACCAAGTAAAACACCCAAAAATAGGATATATGATTGGACGAATCATGGCTGCCTAAGAGCGGTACTCAATGTTTCACTACCCTAATCTTTTCTTAGTTATGTAAGTTGTAACCTCCCACCCTCCTCACCCTTCAATTCTCCAATCAATCTTACATGCCACCTCCTATCAATTCTCATGCATGCCATCAGTTTCTCCCCTTATTATCGACCTTCGCCACACCACCTCTCTTGTGAACCGCTCCTCATTCTACAATGGAGGAGCGGGGCCCACCTGCTACGGCAGCAGGCGACGATGACGGAAACGAGGACCCTCCCCAGTCAGAGATGCAGTTAGTACTCCGCCCACCGCCACCTCCCTTCCCCGGAGCAAACACCTACGTAGTTCAAATCCCCAAAGACCAGATCTACCGCGTGCCACCCCCTGAAAACGCCTTAATTGTTGAACATCACCGGAACCCGGAAAACAAGAAGAAGTCCCCATGCTGCACAGTTCGTTGCTTGATAATCGGAGCAATTGTATTTTCTCTGTGCCTCATACTTTCCATAACATTGCTTTCATTGTCCCTCACTGTGAAACCTAAAGAGCCTAAATTTTCAATTTCGAATGTCTACATGAAGAACCCGAAATCAAAATCTGATACTGGCAAGAATTCACATCCAGGCTATGAGGTCTCATTGAAAGTGAATAATCCAAATGGACATGGCATAAACTACGAAGGTAGTGAAGGGGCTTCCCTTTTGTTCAAGGAAAAAAGCATTGGCAAAGGAAAATTTCCATTAAAGAAACAAGAAAAAGATAGTTCTGCCACTGTAAAGCTTGTTCTCGACAGATCGAAAGGAGCTTTGCCTCGTGAGGTCGAGAAGAGTATGGAAAATACTAATTCGAAGATGCATCTGCCTTTAACTTTGAAAATGGACCTTTCGGTGAAGGTGAAAGGATTTATCAAGACATGGAAAATGGATACCGAAGTTGAATGCCAATTCAAGGTGAGCACATTTGGGAAGGGTACAAAAGTCCTACAGCAAAAATGTGAAGCTAAATTTAAGGGCTAAAGAATTTGGCGATCGTGGTAAAGGAGGTGGTGATATATTTTCTTTTATAATTTTCTGTTAGTTTTTATCTGCGATTTTTATTGATTGCATGGTGATATTAGTTGTGCAATGTAAATGTTATTAATTGATTACCATTTTAATTCTTTTAATCAGAAGTTCCTGTGTTTCTGTTGTTAATTTGTACATTTTGTATGTTTGTTTTGGCTTTTTGTTCTTGTAATTTTCATATAGAAAAGATTAATGCATGTATAGATCAAATTATCTGGTTGTTTTTAGAGTGTCAATAATAACACCGACCAATACCATTGAAATTGTGACAAGAAAAATCTAGTACAAATTGAAGCCAACAAACTGGAAGACTAATGTTCCTGCAACCAAGTGTCCAAGCCCAGCAACGATGTTGTTTGCAAAAACAATACTGTTCAAATTGTGGCACGAAAAATCTCTTACAAATTGAAGCCAACAAATTGGAAGTCAAATGTTAGTACAACAAAGCGTCCAAGCGCAACAACGATGTTGTGAACAAATTGCACAACCCACCCCCACCCAACTTACCCATCCCCGCGCCAAGATTATTATGAGCTTTTATCTAGCGGTCTAATTGGTCCAGCATGAGATAACTAGACAATAATAAAGACGCAGTCCATGTGAATTGACAGAATTCTAGTTTGTTCATGTCAATAATGATATCACGGTTGACCATGCTTATGGTCAATCTATTATTTAAGCGTATCAACTCACGGTTGACCATGGTCATGAACCATAAAGGTCAACTCTATTCCACACCCCAAGGTGATTGGTGTTTTGAGCTAATAAGGTCATCCACACTGCCTCCTTCACTGGAAGAAAATGATGTATGTGGATACAAATTTCTTTCTCCTTGATCTTGGACAAAATTGCACCTACAAAATAAATAACACCTTAGGTCAAGACTAAGAGACTCATGCGCCCACGATGAATGGGGGTGGCTTTGGCCGAAGAACCTCCGATGCCAAAGTTAGAAGTTTGAGGGAAAAATGTTTGGAGAATTCAGAGAATTTAGCAAGAGAATTGGACTTGAATTTTGGAGAGAATGAGGGTGTTTATATAGGGGTGTGGTCGGCCAACTTGGGAGGAGATGGATCGGCCACTTGGATGGTTTTGTGGGTGAAGTTCATGATTTGTGTTTAATTAACAAATTAATTGAATAATTAATCAATGAATTAGCTAATTAATATAATAAAAAAGGAATGATTTAGGTGTTACCTTGTGGAGAAGATATGATGAGGGATGGATGAAATAGGTTATAAATAAATACCTATTTAGGCACTTTTGACTTGATTGAGGGATGATTCTCCATTGTTTGCGCGTAGGAATTTTGGTGTGCCTTGAGGGTAATTTTGTCATTTTAACCCAAAAATCCACGTGTCTCCTCTTGATTATTTTTGGCTCCACAAATGACCCCACACCTATTGGGCTGCTAGTAGAAAAGGGTAGCAGGTGTAGAGATTTTCTTGCTTTGGGAAACATAGGATTGTTTCCTGTTTTGATGTAGATTCCCTCTTTAATAGGAAATTTGATCCTTCTAAGAAAGGGAAATAAATTTCTCTCAAAGCCTATTTAAGTCCACCTTAACTGGATTATTAAATCAACTTTGGAGAGCGATTTATTCTATCCTACAAGAGAGAGAGCTTAGAGGATATTTGTTCCCCCTCCTCTAGCAATCTTCTACATCTTGCCCTTGCAAAGGATCGTCTTTCGTTGCTTGCTTCGTCTTCTCGTTGCTTCTAGGTTAGAAAAAATTAATTTTCTTGTCTTCTTAATTTTTCAGGAGCCTTGGGGTTTGAAATTCGGCTGGACGGGGGTCGAGAAGATGTGAAAGGCTGACTTGGGAAGCCACGACAAGGTGGTGCAATGTGTGGCTTCGACTGGCTTGGGCGCTGGTGATGGGTCGTAAGGCCTGCGAGTGAGAGAATATAGGCCAAGCCGTGGGGCCTGGCATGGGTGTTAGGCTCCTCCGATTTGGGCCTTCACAATATTTTTTTTATTTTTTTTGTGCATGCTGGGCTCGGGCTCGTGCATGTGAGAGGAAAGGAGAGTTGCGAGCCACAAAGCTTGGGCCTTGTGGCCTGTTTGTGCCGTGCCTTTCCCTTTTATTTTTTTTTTCTTTTTTTTTGTGTGTGCAGCCATCTAACGAATCTTCTTTGCATCTTTGTAGAATTTCTTCAAGCATGTCTTCCTCGAGCCACAAGAATGATGATGGTGTGCCGCCATTGCATCGTCAAGGTGGATCTTTGAGCAAGGTTGGTTATTTCAAGGCTGCTCACTTCAAGATTAGCTCTGATGACTTGTTTAGAGACTTCCTCGAGGCATATTGGCATGCTATTCCGTCGGGAGTGTGTGTAAAGCGTGTTAAGGATGGTAGCAACCGTGAGCCATGTGATGGGGCTCGGATAGCCATCAAGTTCCACCCCTACTATTTTGTGTTGGGGTTTACTTTTCCTATGCCGCATATTTACCAAGAAGTGCTCTGCTCCAAGAGATGTGCCCCCGCTCAATGTTCTCCGAATACGGTCCGTGTGATGGTGGGATTCCACAATCTAAGCCAATTCTTTGACTTAGATTTGACCGTCAATGAATTTTGGTACTTCTTTAAGATAGGTCACATCGAGGGAGTTGGGCAGCTGCGATCTCGCCATAGGCTTTTTGATAGCTCGAGCAAAGGAGAACGAGACTGGGCCAATGAGACTTTGGAGATAAGTGGAGAATGAGAGTCTGATTCTTCCTCCGAGCTGCATGGTCCAACAGTCTTTATATCCGGTAAGTAAGCTGCTTAATCTGTCGGGTGCTTTGTATTTGTGCGGAGCTGCTCTTTAATTTTCTGACTATCTCCCGCTGCTTTTGTAGATTCGGAGTTTGGCTCAACTCCTAAGACTTTTCCACACATGAAGAAAGTGCATGTTGCTCTGGGTATCCCATCCGAATATCGTGAGGGGCGTTGGCTGCTTAGTCCTCTTCGTAGGGGAAAAAGTGGGCTGCTCCCAAGAGAGGAGATAAAACGAATCAAAGCTGACACGTTGGCTTATCCTATAACTGTGGTGGAGCTTGCTACAAATGAAGGTGAGAAGAAGAGGCATTCCCCGTCTGCTCAAGAGACGCTTGCTGAGAAGAAGTTTTCTGCTCCTATGGGGGTTCACTGGCTGCTCAAGAGACACCTGCTAAGAAGAAACCGAAGACTTCTTCCACTACACGCGAGGATTCACCTGCTGCTCCTAAGCTTGTGATTGACTTGAGTTCCTTCAAGGGCTAGAAAGAGGAAGATGTTAGATCTATGTCGGTGGCGCCTGCCATTCCGAAGGCTACTGGTTCAATTGCTGATAGGATTGCCCAGTGTAGAAGTTCCTCCGTGCCTCCGGTGCCGAAGTTTGTGCCAAAGTGTCCGTCTAGGGCTAAGTCTGGTTCACCTTTGGAGAGGCTTGCTACTATAAAGAGTGACAAGGTGCCCCTGCCTGCTAAAGTGTCGCCAAAATTTGTTCCATCTACTTCTGAAACCGACTCGTCTGCTGAGAAGAAGGAAACTGCTCGTGCAGGCAGTCATGAGAAATCCACCAAATCTATTTTTGGGGAAGCTGGTGAGATTTATGCGCTTTTGAAACCAGATCTGATCGAGGACATGGATGTACGTGCCAAGTATGTTGATGGCGTCAAAGGAGTTGTTGGCCCAAGTTCCTTTGCAAAGCGTACGACTGAGTATAGGAGGACTGCTCTGCTGGCCATGATGTAGAAAACGACGATTCTAGTAGTTGAGTCTATGCTTCTTGATCAAGAGGATACCAAGGCTGTTAAAGAGGTGGCAAGAACTGTGGCAGCCGAAGCTTACTCCTCGGTCGAGAAGGTTAAGAAATTGGAATCTGAGCTTGCTGCTTTGAAGGGGTCTAATATTTCTGCCCCTACTTCTATACAGCTTAAGACCGCTCGCCAAGAGATCGTGGATTTGAAGCCTAGGCCTGACACAATCCAAGTGAAGTATGAAAGTGTAGAGAAGGAGATCGTGTGTTACATACCTCAGATTCAAGATCTTAAGTGTGCCATCTCCGAATTCTGCTCCGCTGCTTATGCAAAGGATGAAGAATTGATCGCTGCTTACAACCAAGTGATCCACTTCAAGAAGGTTGTTCATAGGCTTGATCCTCAAATGTTGGAACTCCAAGGTGCTTTGAAGATCAACGACAATCTAATGAGAGAAGTGGAGGAGCTACAGCAAGTTTGTGCTTGTCTGCTCAAGAAGAATGAGCAGTTGAAGGGTTCGAGGCTTCGCTTACTCAGAGTCAAGCTAACTTCTACAAGCTGGGTTATGTAGATCATCTATTTGGGTGCCTTTACTATTTCTCCGGAAGACTTGCTCGCCTTTACTTTTGAGTCTTCTATTGGTGAAGTAGTCGGAAAGGTTGGTGCCCTAGCTAGGGCAGCTGGGGGTGAAACACCTGATGGTGCCGCTGCTGAGGGCGTCACGGCTGCTGAAGGTGTGGAGACTAAGTAGTCATGGGATGTCCAAGCTACTGAAGAGTAATCTTCTAGGTAGCCTTTAGAATTTTCTTTGTTTTCTTTGTTGCTTTTGCTTTGCTTGAACTCCTTCGGTCTTTGTCAGTTGTTTATCAACTTTGCTAGAAAATTTAATAAACTTGTTTCCTTTTCTTTTCTCCATCTTCGCTTCTTTTGTTCATGCCTTAACCTTCAGACTTTATAGGCCAGTGGCGGGCGTGTTTCTTTTCTATAAGTAGATAGGCCTGCGTAGCCTACACAGCCATAGGTGTTGGTGTAGAACTTTGAAAAAGTTGTTAGCCATAGGGTTGGTAGCCGGATGCCTTACTTACAGAAGCAGACAAGTCCGCGTAACCACTAGACTGTTAACCTTGGCTTTCTCCAATTTGATAGGCTACGTAGTAAGTATTACAACACTTTAGGACTTGGTGTAGGTTGTTCCGCGCTCGGCAATGGTGAAGCTTATCGACTACGTAGCATGTCGGCAGTGGATAAGGCTTTATATATGCACACTAGCTTGTTTAACCTTTCACAAGAATTTTCAATTGTTTAAGTCTAGTGTTGGTTTACTGCTCGAAGGGCAAGCCCTAGGCAGTCTTCCGGAAACCATAGGCTACCTGAGTGCACTTGGTAGCAACTTTAGATTTCCAAGGCAGCCATCCATAGGGTGTACTGAGTAATGTGCCTCATCCGTCTCTAGGGCCCGGTTCCCTTAGGATTATTAGGCCAAGAGACCCAAAATCCTTCAGTTAGCTAAGCCTTAAAAAAGACCATCGTGGCTACTTCTAGGAATCCCGGTGTAAGCCATTGTGCATCAAGTTATACTAGGGCAGCATAGCTCATCCATGTCTGGATATTCAGAGTGTAGAGTTTATCTTCCCGCTTTGGAGAGCAGACCTATGTGGGTGTCGGGGAATTAGTTTACCCTCTCGCACTAGAGAGCATGGTTAGTCTGTTAAGGGTGCAATTCTTGTGGTGAATCTTAAGAGGGCGCGATCTTCTTTTGAAGTGCAGGAGAGATAAGTTGTTGTAGACATATAGTCGAGCCAAGTTGTAAATTACTTGTGCATTCCTCATTGAAAAACAAGTGAAACGAACGAATAACTTAGTTGTAAAAGACTGAATAACAAATGGATAGTCCTCGGCTTACGAGGTGGTGCTCGTTGAGCTGCTTGAGTCTTCAGGTATTGATATAGTCGGAGGTTACACATAGTATTTCCTTAAGTTGTAGGCGTTTCATTGCTTCTCGATTTCTTTGTTGTTCATGGTGGCGAGGGTGTAATTACCCTTGCCGCCTACTCTGTTGATCTTGTACAGACCTTTCCAGATGGGATCCATCTTTTTTGGAGCCTTCTCTGGGGGCAGTGATGAAGGCTTTTCTTAAGACTAGATCTCCAGGTTCGAACTGCCAGATCTTGGCCCTTTTATTGTAGCTGTAGATGAGCTGCTGCGATCCGGGTGATGGTCTGCTCGCGCTTCTCTTCTGCCAGATCTAAACTTGTGGCCATCTCCTTACTGTTCTACTTAATGTTTGGCAGTAGAGTGCTGACGCTTGGCACGATAATGTTGGGATGAATGATTGCTTCTGAACCAAATGCCAAAGAGAAAGGAGTCTCACCAGTTTCTCGTCTTTTGGTGGTGCGATACGCCCATAGACATCCGAGGAGTTAGTCTGGCCACTTTTGTTTCTTGTCGTTGAGGGATTTCTTGAGGCAGTCGAGGATCGTCTTGTTGGATGCTTCGGCCTGCCCATTGCCTTTAGGATATCTCGGCATTAACATGTGTTGCTTGATGCTATACTTTTGGAAGAACTTCGCCAAATCTTTGCCCACGAATTGGGGGTCGTTGTCAGTGACGATGGACTAAGGGATGGCAAATCGACAAATGATGTTCCTCCATATGAAACGCTCTATGTCCGTCTAAGTCGTGGTCGTCGTGGGCTCTACTTCTACCCATTTGGTGAAGTAATCGGTTGCCACGATCATCATGCCTCTGTCCTCAGTAGCGGGTGGCATAGGTCCTACCAGGTTGATTGCGCACTATATGAACGGCCAAGGACACGTCTATAGGTGTAGTTCGCTGGCAGGCAATGCTGGTACCGGCTTGTAACGTTAGCAGTGGTCGCACTTTTGTACTAACTCTTTAGCATCTTGGTGCATGGTAGGCCACTAGTAGCCCCGCGTTAAGAGCCTTCTGTGCTAAGGATCGACCTCCGGAGTGGTTTCCACAAACGCCTTCATGGATTAAGCTTAGAACCTTCAAGTCATCGGGAGGCATTAGGCAGCGTCCAGTGTAGGATCTTCGGATGAGAATGTTGTTCCACATGTAGTAGCGTACTGCCTTTATTTGGAGCCTTTTAGACTCCAACCTTTCCACGGGGAGTTGTGCCTTTGACCAAGTAGTCTATAATAGAACTTTGCCAGTTAAGAGTTATACTAACCTGTGACACCTCAACTACTGGCTCCGCCTTTATGCTTGGCTTGTCTAGATATTCCACCGGTATAGAGTGTTTGAATTGATGGTCGAGGGCAAAGCCTAAGCCAGCTAGCGCATCCGCGTGGGTGTTGTCTGCCCACAGAACTTGGGTGAGAGTGTAAGTCTGAAATGCCTCAAGTTGCTTACGTACCTTCTCTAGGTATTATGTCATCCTTGGATGTTGTGTACTCCCAAGTAGTCTGACTGGTGATTAGCTGGGAATCGAAATCAATTGCAAGCTTCTTCACCGCCAAGTCTTTTGCCATTTGGAGGCTTGCTAGTAGGACCTCGGACTCTGCTTCATTGCTGGATGCTTTAAAGCCTAGAGTGATCGCCTAGTCGAGCATTGAATCGTCTGGGGTGACAAGGACCACGCCTGATCCCAAGCCTCTGTAGTTGGATGCACTGTCGACATACAAATGCCAGAAGTCTCTGTTGGAGGAAACAGGCGCGACTAAGGTGTGCTCGGCTGCTTCTGGGGCGTTGTTGGGCCCTATGTTGTGTCGCCTAGGCTAAGCGTGAATTCTGCTATGAAGTCCGCCAGGGCTTGGGCCTTTATTACCGTGCGGGGTCAGAAAACTATACCATATTGGCCAAGTTCCAATGCCCACTTCATCACTCGTTGAGAAGCGTCTGAACCATGTATGATTGATCATATAGGACATTGAGTTATGATGATGACTGTATGAGCTTGAAAGTATGAGGGCAGAGCTCACTGTTACATCTGAGACTGCCGAGTAGATGTATAAGTCCTCCGCTGCTTCTGGCTTGGACAATAAGGGAGGTGATGTGAGATACTTCTTCCGGTCTTGGAAAGTTCTTTCGCACTCTTCATCCCATTTGTCTTGTTGTGCCCTCTTGATGGCCTTGAAATATGGCTTGCATCAATCAGTGGACCGTGAAAGAAAGCGGTTAAGGGCAGCTGCTCATCCGGTCAAACTTTGGATCTTCTTTAAGGTAATAGGAGATTTCATCTCTAGGATCGCTCAGATTTGTTTGGGATGTGCTTCGATTCCTCGTTAGGTTACTAGGTACCCTACGAATCTGCCTGAAGATATTCCAAATGTGCATTTGGTAGGGTTGAGCTTCATCTTGTATTTTCTGAGGATGTTGAAAGTTTTTGCCAGGTTGCGGATGTGGTCCTACCGTTGCTTTCCCTTTACCATGATGTCGTCGACATAGACCTCCATGGTTACCCCAATTTGCTTCTTGAACATCATGTTTATTAACCTTTGGTAAGTGGCTCCCGTGTTCTTGAGGCCAAAGGGCATGAGTTTGTAGCAATAGGTGCCTCGCTCGATCACGAACACGATTTTCTCCTTGTCGGGCTCGTATATGGTTATTTGGTTGTAGCCGGAGTATGCATCCAAGAAGCTGAACATCTGATTCCCGAAAGTTGAATCTACTAGTAGATCGATTCGAGGAAGCGAACATGGATCTTTCAGGCATGCTTTGTTGAGGTCGGTGTAGTCTACACAAACCCTTCATTTTCCATTCTCTTTCTTAATGACTAGCATGATGTTGGCAAGCCATGTTGAGTGTGCTACCTCTTCTATGAATTCGACCTCCAGTAGCTTGTCAATTTTTGCTTCGATGATTGCTACTCTCTCGGGTGTGAAATGTCTTCTCTTTTGGATCACCGATTTAGTAGCGGGGTTGAGGTGCCGTTTGTGGCAACTATCTCGGGATCGATGTTGGGCATGTCGGAAGGTGACCATGCAAAGACGTCTTGGTTTTCCCTAAGGAAAATCGTGAGTTCTTCCTTCTCGGTTGGGCTTAGACGTGAGCCGATTCTAGTCGTCTATTCCAGCTGCTAGGGATTAAGAATGATGTCTTCAGCGTTCTTTTCGGGTTTTCATCCTATCTCTTCTGCTTGGGGGCCATCTTCTTGATCCGCTTGCTGTAATTGCTCTTTGGTAACGTCTTCATCCCTTTGGATCTCAGTAGCCTCTACGGAGGGTAAAGGTTCTCTTCTTTCACTCCTTCAATACTTGCGCAGTACATCGTCGAGATGTGGCCTGATCAGACTTGATCTCTCCGACTCCTTATCCTGGGATGTGGAATCAGATCTTTTAATACTTGACGAAAGTGGCGGCATCCAACTTTATCAACCAAAGTCTCCCAAGAATCCCATTGTAGGGAGATGGGTCGCTTACGATCGTGAACGTCTGCTTTGAGACAACTGGTGGTGTTTTCACGTCAAGTGTGATGTGGCCGATGGCAATCGAGGTGTGCCCGTTGAACTCGATGAGTACCTCTACCGGTGTATGATTATGCTTTCTAGGCCTATCTTCTAAATGACTGAGAGTTGAAGTAGATTGACTGCACTTCCATTGTCGACCATCATTCTGTCGATTATAGCTGGGCTAGTTAGATAGATACTACTAGTGCGTCGTCGTGTGGAAAATCGACGCCTTCTGCATCCTGCTGAAGCCAATGATGGGTTCGGGTTAATTGTCGACTGCTCGGACTTGTGAGACTAGTAGAGCTTGTTGGATCTTCCTCTTTTTGGAGTTGTTGGTAGCCCCCAAGTGATCGGGTTCGGCGACGATTCCATTGATTCGAATTGTCTTGATTGGCGATTCTTCGTCGTCTTCCCCGTTCCTTCTAGGTTGCGCAATTGGCTTGTCCAAGTATATGTCGACCTTGCCTTCTTTCACAAGTTTCTCTAGGTAGTTCTTCCAAGTGTAGCAATCGTCGGTTGTGTGACCGGGACCTCGGTGGAATGCGCAATATTTGGTGTGATCCAGCTTGGAAGTATCTCTGTTTGATTGTTTCGGCAACTTGAACCATGGCTCATTCTTGATGTCGCGAAGGATTTGGTGGATCGGAATTGAGAACTTAGAGTAGTTCTTGGTTGTCAAGCCTTTTTTGGTCGTGGATCGATCCCTACATTTGGCCTATTGCCTGCTTTCTAAGATATGAGAATTTCAAACAAAAGTTTGAAGATGTTGAAGCTCTTTTATATGAAGGTTGTACAAAGTACACAAAGTTGTCATCAACTTTAGTTGTACACAAGATTAAAGGTTCAAATGGTACAACATCTTCAAACTCAAGGACATGTTTCTGACAAGCATCTCCAAGCCCTAAAGGACATGTTTCTGGATAGTAATACACTTCCGAATTCAATGAATTTGACAAAGAAGTTACTTAAGGTGTTTGATTTAGGGTTCGAGAAGATAGATGCATGTGTAAATTATTGCTGCTTGTTTTGGAAAGACTTTGAACAACTTGAGACATGTCGAAAATGTGGTTCTTCACGTTGGCAAGTTTGTAAATGTAATAATCACATTCACAAAGGAGTTTCTGCAAAGGTGTTGCGTTACTTTCCAATTATACCAAGATTTAAGCGAATGTTTAAGGATGTTGACATGGCTAAAGACTTAACATGGCACCATATCAACAAAAGTCAAGGATGGTAAGATACGACATCCAGTTGATTCGCCAGCAAAAGAGTCTATAAACACTGACAAAACTTGAGACTTGGTTTAGTTACTGATGAAATTAACCCATATCGGCAGCTAAGCTCTAGATATAGTTGCTGGCCAGTTGTATTAGTTACATACAATCTTCCTCCATGGTTAGCCATGTCCAAGGAAAATTAAATGTTGACGTTTTTAATTCCTCGGAAGAAACAACCAGGAAACGATATTGATATTTACTTGCAACCACTCATAGAAGGCTTATATGTGTTGTGGAGTGGAGGAGTGGGTGTATTTGATGCAACTACCAATTCTATTTTCAATTTAAGGGCTACTTTGATGTGGAAAATCAATGATTATCCTACTTATGGTAACTTGGTTGGATGTTTTACAAAGGGCAGATTTGCTTGTGCGGCATGTGGTACTGACACGTGGTTTTTCAGGTTGTCGCTTAGTAAATAGCATGTATATATGGTCAATAGTAGATTTCTTCCACCTTCTCGTGAATTTCACAAGAAGGGTAAATGAAGGATGTATAATATTGGGCAAAAAACCAAGGGTATTGACAGGTGAAGAAGTTTTATGTGCTTCCGAAGTAGCTGGAAGGGATTAGGGAAAGAAATGAACACAAAGAGACATCACTGGAAGAAAGGCACAACAAGAAAAATGTTTGGAAGGAAAGCCACAGAAAGGAAGAAGACTGCACAGAAAGGCACAGAGAGGAAGATGACTACATAGGAAGGCACAAAGAGGAAGAGGATTGCAAAGAAAGGCATACAGAGAACAGGAACTGATCCTAATAACATGTGGAAAAAGAAATCAATATTCGTTGACTTGCCATACTGGAAGGTATTAACATGTATGCTTAACCATTAACTAAAGAAAATATGATTTTTTTTCATAAACTTATTTGTTTGTTTTTTCAAATATTATGTTTAAGGTGTAATTTGGACGTTATGCACATAGAGAAAAATGTTTGCAAAAGCGTTTATTGACACATTGCTACATATTAAAGGAAAATCAAAGGATGGACTTAATTGTCGTAAAGATTTAAGGGTTGGGTATTCGGCATGATTTATGCATAAAGAAAGGAAAAAGGGCTAAACTACCTCCAGCACTTCACAATTTCTCTAAAGCAGAGAAACATATTTTATGTAGAAGGTTGTTCGATATAAAGCTACCGGATAGTTATAGTTCAAATATCAGTAATTGTGAGGATCTACGTGAACGCAATTTCGTTGGATTCAAGTCACATGATTGTCATGTCCTAATGCAAACAATTGTTGCCAGTAGCAATAATAGGTCTTTTGCAAAGGGTCCAAGGCATGTAATCTTTCAGTTGTGTGTATTTTTCACAAACTCTGTCAATGAGTTATTGACAAAAGTAAGCTAGAATATTGGAGAATGAGGTTGCATAAACAATAATATGCATGCTTGAGAAGTATTTTTCACCTTCATTCTTTGATATTATGGTTCACCTTACCATATATTTAGCGAGGGAAGCTAGGCTATGTGGACTGGTTCATTATCGCTGGATTATCCTTTTGAAAGGTACTTTCATATTTATATTTTTAGTACTAGCACTAGAACAAAACAGGTCATCTACCACGTCAATTCTATCACGGGCATATATAGCTCGTGGTAAAAGCTATTCAATTACCACGCCCAAGTTTAACTCGTGGTAGATAACATTAATCCACCACGGTCAAATTTTGACCCGTTGTTAAAAGCGAATAATCTACAACGGACATTTAAATCCGTGATGGAATATCATAATTACCACAGGATATGCTCGTAGTGGTTACTTCAAACTACCACATCGTCTTTTATGAATTCACCACACCTTTAGCCTGTGATGGATGTTTTTATCGTTCATAATTGAAAACATTTGGAAAAGGCGGGGGATTAAAAATTTGGAGGGTTGCCAAAATTTTGGCATGACGCCCAAAATCTCAACTCCCTATTTTCAAAGAGAGCGCGTTAGCTCTCCCTCCTCCTTTTCATTTCTCTCTCGTAGCTTCTCTGCCTTTCCTCTTCAAAATTTTCCAAACGCCTCCATTCTGCATACCCGATCCCAATTCCACCTTTTAAGAATCAGAAACAAAACCATCTCTAATTACAAACCCAGCGAGTTCCTCGCGAACTCGTCCTACCTTCCGTCGACTGCGCACCAAGTCCGTGACTTTTTCTGTAAGGTAAAATTCCCAAAGCTTGTTCCAATATGCTTATGTATGTGTTATGTATATGAAAATCCATACGAGAATTTTTTGAAATTCGATCCGGCGGTGGCTCCGGCGGCTCCTATTTAGATGATAGGTATGGGGGATACAACCGAAGTCGATCCGATTTGGGTTCGGATCCGTAAGGGAAGCAGTATGATGCAGGTCCCGATGCGGGTATGGCGACAGTGTTTATGCTTACGGAGGTGAAAAGGTAAATTTGTATGGAGCTCGCGGCACCGCACCCAAGTCGTCAAATTCGACTTCGTTCGATGATTACGGGAGGTCGATCAGTGTCCTATCTGGGAAAACCACGCCAGTGATCTCGAACAAGATCGTCCGAGAAGTACCCAAGGCCGATACGCAAGAGGACGCAAAGAGTGGGGTGGTCAAGCTGTTGGCTGAAAGTGGAGGGCAGAGAACTCTGGATGTCCTTTGCCAGGTATGAACTAGGAGATACTGTGTTCTATATAAGTAAAATTTTAACTTTAATTAGAAGCATGTAACTTGTTAGTTTCTATTATGTTTACTGTGATTGGATTTTCACATTGTTAATTTTCACTTGTGATTGTGTTGTTGTGGGAACGGATTAGTTCCGTTATGTCGTTCAATGCCACTAATTTCAACAACTTAACTTTGTAGCTTAGGTTACCAAGGTACGAGTTATAAAAACACCGCCTTAGACTCACTTATTTTTGAAATGCATATTATCATGAAGCTGTTTCTAGTATTCCTCGGGATGATCATCTTTATGTTGGTTTAAAGTATGGGTAGTGTTTAGAATGCCATCCATTGCTCTTGTTTAGTTCCTTCCCCCTGCTTTCTTTCAATTCTTTCCTATTGATTTGTTAAGATTTGCCGATACTAAATTCTATATCAGATTGGTTTGGATGATATTCGTATGCTTGATCCTCCTACAAGTTGGACGTTGAGAATATATCCCCTCGACACCATTACAAGATGTGATGTAAGTTCATTTTACTTTAGCATCAAGTTCGTTAAGGAACTTTTAATTTATGTATTGAGGTAAAAGCAATTTGTATGTTTATTTTTCTTCTCATTCAGAAAACTGACTCATCTACCTTCGCCTTTTGGTCAAAGAGCTCTGTAGATATTGAGCCAAGACGTATTAGATTGCAGTCAAATAGTTACACTGCCAACACCTTTTGGATACAGTGATTGCTACAACTGTACAGGTTGGAAACTTGGGAATTTTGCCTTTGCCCTTGTCCTAAAAAAATAATGGTCCCCCTTATTTATTGACAACATGTGATTAATTAGGGCCTAGGTGATGCTTTCCTTGTTTCAGCTCTTGTTATTTGACATGTTGTCATGCAGTAAGTATAAACATTGATACATGTTTTGAGATGTATGTGATGCTTTGGTTCTATGTGAAAATTACTGAAGGTGGGCTGGATTAATCATTTCGTGTTTCAGTTATATATGTGTTCATTTTGAGTAGGGTGGTAAACTACAGAGATTGACTTATGTGTCTGAACTTTTAGACTCGGGCCTGTATTTCATATTGATCAAATAGGCATGAGTAGTGTACTTACATGAGGGGTAGTGTTTTGTTGTGAAGTAACGCCAGCTGATTTCTCTGTGCAAAAGTGCATGAATATCAAATGTATTCCTTCAATGCATAATCTCTAATAAACTCTCTATCATTCATTTTGTGAACTTATTGAAATTTGTTATCAACATCTGTTTGGCCCTCTTATTTTGAAAATAGAACTATGAGCTTACTGTGTGCTTATGCTGATATTATGATTGGATGGTTATGTCTTTATTAAATTATATGCTTTTATTGAAGATCTGAATGATGCATAATATGGTTCATGTTTATGTCCACAAGACTGTTTAACCTTATCAGAGAGATTTTGAATGTTGATTATTTTTAGTGATGTATTGTTCTTACCCCTTCCTTGTTACTCAGTTTAAGGAAATGGGTGGAAGAATCTGGCCAACAAAATCGGTAAGGCCAAGTTAACAGTCTACAAAGAGAAAGGATGGATTAACCGATTGGATGAACAT